>CM072822.1:14978528-15618529 GCA_036937905.1 Salvia rosmarinus | reverse complement strand
TGTTACAATTTGTGTCAAGTTGTATTAACTCTCTTGACATTTCGTGGCCTTGATCCCTACCAATTTGCATCATGTGCCTGTCAGATTGCTCGAGCTAGATCTTGGATCTGGTTGCTATTGTCTAGGTTTTTGTAATTTGGGATGTCAGATCTTAGTGGTATGATAACGTACAATCCAGTAATGTTGTGACCGTCTTCGATTTGTTTTTGTTGTCCCGTGTTCTCTATTCTAGAAACATGTCTTCATAGGCTGGCTCCATATTCTCAAGGTCCCTCAATAGGTGGTGGTTATTATTTTTCAATTGTTGTGGCTGTCTTTCACAAAGATGTCTGCAAAGTTGTAATATTTTAAGCAGGCGTTGTTCTCTGGGTATAACGTCCACTGCAATATTTCTGCTGGTGTCATCACTTGTGCATAGAATTATTGTCTTCATTTTCGGGTAAAGCTATGAAGGCAAGAACTCAATATCATTGTGCTCAAGTCTTGGGTTTTATGGCTCGGTAATTGTGGCTCTTGATCAAATATTATTTGCGGATGCATACTTGATTTTATAGGAATATCCTTTCCAGTTTGTTATTAGAAGGAAAGAAAGTTAAGGAATTGTAGAAATCAACAAATCAAGCCAAATTAAATTTGGTTTAAAATGTCATTGACCGAACGGATTTTATTTTCCGGACTTTGTTTGATTATATTCACACATAATGCTCTCCTTATGTAAAGATATAATCGATTTGTATTGCAAAAAAAAACTTTATGGTGTACTTGAGAAATACAAATATTAATATCTGATGTCCCCTAAGGTACAATAGTTTTCACTTTAGAACAAGGGAATTGGATCAGGAATCTAAAAAATGCACCAACATAGCATTGTCTTGCTAATATTTTGGAATTTTAGATTCATCAATTGAGAATATTTTGTAAATATTTCAAGATTTGCAAATAGAATTTTCAATGACAGCATTATCTGGAAATGATATCAAACAATTTGAACCTGAATACAATTGATATTCAAATAGTTGGTAGTTCGAAAAATTCCAAGTTACAAGGAGCATGGCTCAACACACTTGCAAAATCTGATAACAATACGGTACCAAAATATGCCATCCTTAAAATTGAATGAAATCCCAAAACGAAACTGCCCCATACCAACTTGTTAGATGGCCGGACAAAAAGACGTAGAAAATGAGGCTATATAAAAGCGACGTCATAGTTAAAAACCCTAAAAACGTAACAAGATAGCATTAAAGCATCAATGTGTTGCGAGCCATCTGAGTGAGGTGAGAAAGAGTGACTAACCTTAATCTAGGACCATCTAGGCTAGGACCGCGAAGACGAACAGACTCGTTATGAATGATTAGTTCAATATATTGGAATAGAAGTCAGCATCGTAGGGTGTCTTGAATGCACCCAAAGACTGAACTTGGTAATGCGCTGGACGTGGTCCGGTCGACCATAAGTCTGAGGAAGAGAAGGGCACACTTTCAGGGATTGCATGATACATAGGTTGGATAACGTTCGAACTATTCTCATGCAGCTGATGGTGAAACTGAATCGATTCTTGATTGCATGAATCCCAGGAACTGCTTGACAGAAGAGAGAGAGCACAACGGTATTCTGGTGCTGCATCTAGGGAAGAGATCAACGACCGCTTGCAACCTGGAATGTACAAGAGAATCGTACTTTTTTAGTCGAGCTACTTAAATTCAAGTTTCCACCTATTTCCTACTCTAAAGTGCACATTAATCTTATCATAGAATCCAACACTGGACTTAATTCATATTCAAATCAAACAAATTGTGCCTGCTTATGTCTGCAAGTCACATTATTTAATAAGTATTATCAATGGCAACTTCTAAAGTTGAAAATCAAAGGCCTGTAATCATTTGAAAACTTCGATCGATGGGATTTATAAGTTTTCTTATTTGTAACTGTGTTATTAACCATTCCGACCCACAAATTATGAAAGGGTCTTCATGCAGTTCAACAAACGCCGTCTGATACGAAGTGTGTTGATCTTCTTTAGTCATTTAATTAACCTCTAAATTTTTTAGCAGTACAATATTCGAAGATGAGCTAAAAAATCACAAAACTATAAACATTGCCTGGGGATAACCGAGGTATTAATCCTTGAAGTAAGAGAAATGGACCTGGATTCAAAACCACTGACTGCGTATGCTTTGATGCCGAGGGTCCATTGGCTGCATTTGCATATGGATGGCTTGTGGCACCCTGATTCCTGGCATATTCATCTGTTCGTGAACACCTTCATCTCCTTCAGACTTCAAGGAACACCCTTTGGCTACTGCGAATTTGGAGTTGTTCCAACTAGAATTTGCAGGGGTCCTCAGTGAACAAGTGGTGTTTTGTTCAACATGAAACTGATCTGTTGGGTATCTCCTGCACGTTTTCACCGAAAATTACCCACGAATCAGGTTAGACTAAATTTTCTGTTGATGAAAAAATATAAAAAGAGAGAACTGAATGTTTGATATTAACTTTTAAGGGTATCCTATTGATGATGTCCTTTCCTGTAGACACATGAGGAATTGAAGACGAGCAATAAGTAACATTTATAATAGCAAGAAAGTAAAGTAGAATTAGGTAAAGCACTTTCACAAGTCCACAGTTATATTATCTAACTCCTATAACCTAATCGAACACTGATATTCAATGCTGCTGCTGCCCACCTGTTCAACTCAAAGATGACAGAGGATTTCTCCACTTGAACGAATAATTTTTTGAAGGAATTAAAGTTCCATGTACAGAGCAGAAGGTATGAATAAGATAACAAGCTGAACTAGAAACGCAATGAGAATGATTTATGTGTAAGCCTTCTAAAGTGATGATGCCGATGATGGAATAAAACTGATAGTGGATCCAATACCATAGAAAGGGGTTGACAGCCTAGGCAAATTGAACTGGATGGTTTCTTGCTGTGGCTTGCGGCGCCTTGCATTATGATCAGAAAGCCTTCTTCGACAACTACGTTTCTTTTCATCAAATTCTGACAAGCTATGAAACCTTCACAGAAAAAAGCACCAATAAACCTTTGAAATCCTTCTAGCTAACAAAATGAAAGAGGCCGACTCATTATTGGGAATAATAGTCATGATTAGAACTATAAAGCACCCGATGCATACAGCTTAAGCTTATAGAGCTGCAACAGTTTGATGTATTTTATAAAATACAGTCTTCTCCGTAGGAAATTAGTTACCTGCTGCACTGCTGGCAAAACCGGCGTTCACGGCCTCCAACTACAACCTTTGGGCACTTGGTGGCTGTCGCAAACTCTATGCTTTTGGTGGTATTCTTTAGCCAGTGAAAGATCAACATTACAGCCCTCGACTTGACAACATATAGGAACATTCTGAGCAGATGGCTTTGTTTTCTTAGGTGTGGCGGCGGTGGCTGGAGCTGGCATTGTAGAAAACGAAGTGCTCTTAACAGTGACTCCGCCTCCAGTATTCTCAAAATACGTCCGCTTCCCAAGCTTCAAGCCCAGCAACGCTTCTGCAGAGCCAACAGAGGCATCGGGAGTAGAGGAAGTTCCAGAAAGCTCCATCCCTTTTGTCTCAATCTTCTTGCTGAAGTTTCTGGAAGAGCCCTCGGATGTAGTAAATGTTAAGATGGAAGTAGTCTGCATCCTATCCTTGCAGGAAGAGTCGGTTGAAGCTGATATCGAACTCTTGGCTGAAGTACCACTGTTACCAGCCGCAGCCGCAGCAGTAGCAGCAGATGGAGTGAAGGATACAGCATTGATCTCTTCATCATCGACAAATGTCCAATCCGCTAATTGCAGCTTCTTCGGAGACTCAATAGCTTTAGAACCAAACGCCACGATGTTTTCCCAATCCCACTTCGAATTCCACTCCATCTCCATAAGGTGGCTCATCAAACAGCTCAATTAAGTCGGTGCACGGGCTGCATCATAAAATGGGACGCTAGATCTGGAAGTTACAAATCAACACCGCTCAAAACATGCTAAAAACGGAACAAGAGTGAAGAAGAAAATGCACATACATGTAAGCCAAAAAAAAAGGAACAATCATCGAAACTATACTATGAAGAGATGAGAACTCGTCAGCCCGTGGCGAGATGAGTCAGATGATGACTCCCTCTTTCAAGAAGTCGAAAAATTACATGAAGAATAAGAATCATCAAGATCAACAAGAGCCTGTCGTCATTTGAAAGGCCAGCGAGCAAAGCACAAAGCTTTTTTTTTTTACTGCAGAAATTCAGTTTGGTAGAGATTTCTACAGCATAGAATTTTTAAAAATTTTGTTCTTGATTCAATCTACAAGCACAGCTCAGATCCTAAGAATCTTACAAACCAACAAAGAAACAGAAGTAAACCTAATAACACGGCTCTGGATTATTATTATTATTATTAGGGACTAAATGCAACACACAGTTTCCTACCCATAGTAAACAATTCCTCAATTCTTTGATTAAAAATTAGAAAGTGAAACTCTTCTCCCCGTTGTAAAAGCACCGGATCGGAAAAAGTGAGGTGAAAAAGAACAATAATTACTTACCTAGCATTACTCAACCACCATAATATAAATACAAACAAAAATATAGTTGATCCAGTAATATAGAAAGCAGAATCTACAATACAACTCTTGCCAATTGCTAAAATATCTTTTGTGTGTGAAGTAGAAAAGGGAACAAGTCATAAAAGTCTAAATGTCCCTTTCAAAGCCTTTCCCTACCTACCTGCCTGGCTAACTCAAAAGTCGCAAATAAATAAATGAAAAATTAGGTAAAAAGTAAAAATATTGAATAAAGATACTGCCATATGTTGGATCTGTACAGTGCCTTTGTAGAACTTGTGAAATTTGCTACTTACAAAAACTTAACAGCATGCTGATATTATGATCTTTTTTTCATAAATAAGTTTTTAAAAAATAATTTACCCTTAACAGCATACTGATATTATGATCTGCATTTTTTCAGTGCACTGTCAAATCTCATCAAATTTAATCCTTCTCCATTTTTAAAGAAAAACTGGGAAATAAAATTGGGGGCTGAGATGAGGAAGTTATGGTCCCCCATCTAGGGTTTTTTTAATGGAGTTAACAACCGAAAGCAGAAGGAGAACTTTTCCCAACGCACACAGAAAATATTTTCTCTTACCAAAAACATAATCAAAATTAATAAAAATGAAAAGCATGGACAAAAAAAAAGAAGTAGCCAGAAAAAAGCATATTTCTCCCCAACTCGCAAAGGTGAGATTTTTAGGCCATCTTTTAGCACATATTGAATTTGGAAGTTTCAGTTAGAGACTATACTGCCTAGCAGAAAATCCTTGTGCCGTTTATCTAAAAATAGCCAATAAAAAATCAGAAAGCAATGATTTTGACTCGAGCATCGCGGAATTAGCAGAGTTGGCTGCGAAATAAATGGTGCAACCAAAAAGGGGGATGGAATAAAAAAGTAAAATCCTTAACAAGAAAGGAAAGTTAGAGAGGGGAAGTGACATACCCTTACCCAGTAAGAAATGGAGGAGAAAAGGAAAGTGGGCGGCGCGTTTGTTTTACTATTTGGAGAAAGTGAGATCCCCGAAAATCAAAATAATGCTGTGTGTAATAGTAATTCTGTCTCCCCTGACAGAGCTGCTGCTTTAACACTGAGGTGGGGTATGGAGTTGGGGGTGGGGTGGGGGTGGGCGTGGGGGTGGGGTGGCGTAGGTCATTCAATCAGGGTGTGTTTGGTTTACTCTAAACTCAAATCCATTTTACAATATCTGTCATATCAAACAAGAATTTATTTCAACCATTTACACTAAATTCAAAGTGAAAGTTAATATTCTTTATATATTCCTTTTCACACTACTTTTTATACTTTTACAATCATATATATATTTTCTTCAAATTACATACTAACACAAAAATTTAATTACTAATTTTATATAAATATATTTATTAATAATCAAAACTTGATTATTAATAAATAAACAAATAAATAATATACAAATTTTATTATTTATTAAATAAGAGAAAATTACATGATTAAAAAATATATTAAATTTAACTACAACATACGTATTAAATTAAATCACAACATACATATTAATTTAAAGCAAATGAAATACATTGTCATTCAACACTGAGAGTTGGTGTATTCTTCCCACAAATGTTCAATTAATGCATTTCGAAGTCCATATGAGCCTCTTTATTTCTTATTACTCTATATCGAGATACGAACTCTTGAAATCGGACATTTTCACATGTCGCTATTTCGACGCCAATTTGTGGCGTTTCTCTTGCAGCTTCAATTGGAGCACTAACGTCACGTTCTTCCTCAACTATCATATTATGCAAAATGACACATGTAATCATTATGTCATGCAATATTTCTTTCTCACAGTATCGTACTGGACCTGCTACAATTGCAAAACGTGATTGGAGAACTCAGAATGCACGCTCTACATCTTTTCGCATGCTTCTTGTTTCATTGCAAAATGACATGTCTCGAGTCTGAGGCTCATGAATTGTTTGTACAATGGCGGACCATTTAGGATATATACCGTCACCAAGTAGAACCCATGTTATATTCTTTTCCTTGTATAACATAATGAGTGGATGAGCAATACCTTGCGTGAGATTGTGGAAAAGATGAGACGACTCCAACACGTTAATATCATTGTTTGTGCACAGCAAACCAAAATAAGCATGCCATATCCAAAGATCATAATCCGCCACAGTTCGAGAATAATAGTAGGCTTCCACCACGACTGCATATGAACCGCTCCATCCGGTGGGACAATTTTTTCACTTCCGGTGCATACAATCTAAGTCGCCTAACATTCCCGGAAATCACGTTTTCACCAATATAGAAGTCTAGCAATATCACTAGATGTTGGTGTCCTCAAATATCGAGTTGAAAAATCTCTATTATTGCTCGACAAAATTTTTGAGGCTTTCGAATCAGACCGCTTCTCACTTATTTTGACATACTCATCAGTAGCATCTGGCCGGTAAACCATATGCCAATATACGAGTAGATGTTGTTACCTTTGAAGGGTGATAATCCGAGCCTCCCGGTTGCATCAGTGGTTGTGCGAAGTAGTGATCGTGTTCCTTAACCGCATCAACAATGCGAAGGAATAATGAACGAGACATCCGATATCTCCTACGGAATATGGCCTCATTGTACAATGGATTATGTTTCAACTAAAAGTATACTCTTAATTGACTCACAATCGAATGAGGTGTTGTAGTAGGGAAAGCTAACCCCAGTTGTCTCTCGAGGAAAACTTAACAGTATGCTACTAAGTTGCCACACAAAAACAATTAAAATCCTAAACACTCTAATCTCAAAGGGTTGATAGATTACCTAGGCAAGAAATTATTAAAGAAAGAAAGACTAATTAACTAGGCGTAAATTGATTGAGCGGATAAATTATCTAGCAAGAATTAAACCCTAATTCAAAGAACATGGAATTGAAATTATAAACCCTAGGCATGAATCTAAAATAATTAAACGAAGACAAGATTACTCGAGACAAATATCAAAATTAATCATAATCTAACGAAGAAATCAATAATAATCAAATACGAAACGATTAACTAATAAAGCAATAGAAGAAACTTACGAACAAAGCGAGCGATGAAATTGATAAGCAAACTTACGCACGAATCCAATATCCGTACAATATTCTTGAATCGATCAAAGAAAGGAGAAGGAAAAGCAATGGAAATAAAATAAAATGATGAAGATCTCTCGCTCGCGCCAAAACACAAAAGACGGCAAAAGAAATAATGAAAGATAGGTTTCGGTGTTCGAAAAAAATGTATATATATCGCCCAATATAACGCAGCCGGACACGATCCCAAATACGGACGCGGCGTCTGCTAACAAAGGAACCCGCACGGACTCGATCGGCCGGACGCAAGCCTCTGATCAATCTTGTGCATGCAACCCATACGGACGCAGCGAAGCGCCGGACGCGGAGTCTTCGCCACTCACACGGACGAACGGTTACCGGACGCGGCGCCCGGACGAAACGTCGCGAAGGGCGCCGGGCCGGACGGAGTCGGCGCATACGGACGCGAGCGCTCGAGCGTGCCAGCACGGGCACGCAAACGCCGGACGCTGGTCTTTTTTCGAGGCGAAGAGCGCCACAAGCTGGCAATACGGGCCACGCCGAGTCCGGCTGGGTGCGCTCTTGGCAACAAAAGCTCAACGCAAAACCTACCCTACACAAAATAAAAACGAACATGATTCCAATAAAAGATATTCAAATATAACCAACAATCAATCAAGACGTCGAAAACAAACAAGGAAAACAGAACAAAACATGCAAAACAACACTTTACACTTAACTATTTGCTTGTCCTCGAGCAAATTTTAGTTTCTTGAAAGGAATGGTACACATAGAATCAATACTTCAACTAGAATCAATCACATATTCACATCCCTTCAATGCATCTCAATAATATAGTTCTCAATACAATGATCTTCATTTATCAATCCAAACATGTGACTTATCATAGAATAGCTGTGCTTCGACTCAACATGATTTCAGACATCAATATACAACTTATATGGTTCCCTTTCATGTAAGATATCTCAAATGACAACAACAAATAAGAACTTGTGGAACTTAAAACCGATTATAGGACAGTAATCGTTAGGTGGAACCTTCAAGTTGTACACTCGAGTATCCTAACGTAGATATCTATACCCATAGCAAAGAGTCTTCATTCGAGAGACAACACAAGCAAGAGGGGTAGAGCCCCTTATTCGAATTTTAAGCCCACTTATTTCACAATAACGACATATTTTCTTTTCTTTTCTTCTTCTTTTTTTTTTTTTTTTTTTATATTGTCCACTTTTTCTTGAAAGATCATACAAGAGACGGGTTCCATTTACGAAGCATATGACATCCGATCACACACCTTGTCTAAACACAGCTTTCTAATTATGTCCCACGCTCAAATTGACACCTAAGTTTCATTAAACTAAAACCATATACCAAGATGCAAAGAAATTCGGATCAAAACGCAATTAATTCAACTTAAGGCATAATTCTTCATACACCATTGATTTCAAGAAGATAAAATCGCCTCTAATCCAAACAAAAGTTAAGAAACGACAAAACACAACAAAGACGTAAACGGTGAAAACAAACAAAACAAACCAAACAAATAGAAAACCCCCACACTTAAAAACAAAAGGACCTCATTGCGTATAAAATAATAGAAAGGCGGAGGAGACTTCCAAGGCGATGAACGGAAAGGCGAGGAAGCAACAAAAGACAAGACCTACAAAAGCAGAAAATGAGAGAAGCAAAACAACGAAACAAGGAAAACGAGCGAAACACAAACAAAAGGAAAATAACGCCCAATAGTGAAGAATCACTATTGGTCGGCGGTGGTGGAGGAGCGCCATGAAAGGTAGTCCATGCGTTCCTTCGGGCTTCGGTGGGCTGCTTGCGCCGATTCTCGCTTCAATCATCTGCGGTTATATATGTTCCAAATACCGGTTCTCGCTCGTGCTACAATTGATTACATGCGCCAAGACGTTGATTTTGTTGATCAAACCGAGAAGTTACGCTCGACGGAACTACGCCGATGCCGACTAATTCACTCCTAAACCGAGCAAACTCCTCACGAAAGAACTATACCTCGCCCGATGCGTATTGTCGGAAGGGAGCCGCGGTGATTAGGATCGTCGCCACAGGGGCTCAGATCTCTCCCGCATCCATCGGTCGCTGGTCACGGTCTTCATCCGATGGTACGGTGGTATCATAGATGATCATATCACCCGTAGGTGCATGTGATGGTCTTGCACTGCCGCCCTCGCCTTCTTGGGTGCTGCGTCTTGTGCCAACATATATCTTTTCACGCATTCCTCCGATCTTTGAGGTACCGAGTAGTCTCGTTGTAGGCAAGCGAAGGCGCGCAGCTCAAGAAGATCAATCATCTTAGGTCGTATATGATCTTGGCCGAACCGGTCGTCCATCGTTATTTATGATCCTTAAGCTCACCGCCGCACCGGAGGGATTTGGCGGAGGGTTGGCCTACATTTCTTCGCTACCGATCGCTTGCAAGTGGTCCTAAATAAAGTATATCGCGAAATCTTCGCCTTATTTACAAAGACATGTTAGCAGGAAGACTTCAAAGAAGATTCACCTTATTCGCCTGTTCATTTCCCAAACATTGAAAGCTATGAACTTGTGGACCATTGCCAAAGCTTCATCCTGATAAACCCACTCGGCATTCGGCGAGATGACCGATTATTAAATCGATAACTCTTTCCGTGCCTCTAACATTGAAAGAATTGCACACCACACGCACCCCCTTCATTTATCGTGGCGTTATAACATACTCTTGCCCCAACAGACGACAAGACAAAGAATCGATTCATCATCGATACACATCGTGCAATAGAATTCAAGCAACAATGGGTTATAACGGGTAAGTCCATCAAAGCATATTGTAGCAAACCCAAATTTTCAAATACTTTACCCTATCCTCAAGACCAGACTTTGCATCAATTCACGGTTGAATCGACGCGGAGGTGTGATTTCTTGAAATGCAAACGACGATAATGTGTACCTTCCACGGATTATAAATTGGGAAGGTGGCGAGTACATAACTCTAATATCCTCTGTTGTTCCTCAGCCGAACATCGTCGGCTTGAGGATGGCGGAGGTGGATCCAGTGCATTTTAGTGCGAACCATAGTGAATTGTGTGCGAGAGGCACCGTACGGAAACCTCGATATGAGTGTCTTTGGGAAGAACCGAGTCGCCGGACGGACAAGCGTCTCCGGACGGAGGCGAGTGGGCTGAAAGTGAAAAGACGCTGGCCGAGGGCAACGCCGGACGGAGCGAAGCGGAGGCGCTGGGCGCGAGGCGTGCGTCGTCGGATGGTGAATAAGTTGCCGTGCGCGCAGCTCTTCCGGGAAAGCGCCGGACGGAAGAAGTTGTCTGGCGGGGAGGCGAGTCGCCGGACGCGTGGGACGCGTTGAGATGTGGCTCACGGCGCCGGACGGAAAGGTAACGCCGAACGGAAAGACGCGTGAGGCGTGTTGCGGCGGCTCGGGCGGAGACGAGTCGTCGGACGGATGGAAGAGGCGGCGCGGTTGGAGATAAGCGCGGACGAATCTCGATGTCGTGCGGAGTCGACCGGAGCGAGGCGCCGACGACGCGACCGACGGGCGAGGCGGGAGGCGGCGCTGCGTGAGAAAACGCGGACGGGAGAGGTGGAGGAAAGCGTCGTCGGACGGAGTGAGGAGAATCGCACGAGAGTGAAAAGTGTAAGCGGCGAGGAGAAACCCTAATTCATTTATATATATATATAATTTTTTTTATTTATTTTATTTTTTATAAAATAAAATGGACCCGCCACGGTTTCATCAAGCGTCCGGTCCGGGTCACCATCGCCCATTAAAGATAAACACCGCGTCCGAACGCTTCGTCGCGTCCGTGCCGGGTGTCACTCACGTCCCAAATTTTATTCACCTCTCGTCCGGCTTCGTCGCGTCCGTACTGGGTGTCACTCGTATCCCAAATTGGATTCACCCGTCCGCGCTTCGTCGCGTCCGTATTGGGTATCACTCATTGTCATTCTTGATAATCGCACCCAGCGCCCGGTTCGTCGCGTCCGGCGCTGAGGTACCTCCTCGACGAAATTTTGTTGCTTCCACTTTACGATCCATGTTTCAATTCCAGATAAAATAACTCCTCATCCCGCACCACATAAAACCACAAAAAGAAATAAACACGCAAACAAAAGCAAAACAAAGGAAAGACGAACACAACAAAAGAAAAATGGGTTGCCCACAAAGCTGCCACATTGTCATTAGCTTGACAAACTCGACGATCAAGGATCGGCGACGGAAATAGATTCCACCGTAAAGAAGGTCGGACCCCTTCTACATAGAGCTTTACTCGTTGACCATCGACCTCGAACGATTCGTCTCGATCCTTCTTTATCGAGCACAACCGAACCATACGGCTTCACTTGACGATAAGCGGGCCACTCCAACGAGACTTCAACTTCCCGGGAAAAAGCTTCACCGAATTGAATAACAAAACCTTCATTCCGGCTTCAAATCCTTACGCACGATTCGACGATCATGAAGCTTCTTGATCTTATCTTATAGATACGCCGCATTGTCACACGACGTTACTTGAGCTCGCCCAATTCGGACATTTGGAGTGAACGATGCTCTAAGGATTTAGAGGGATCAAGTTCGAACTCTTGATGGCCCAATATGCCTTATGTTCAACCTCCACAGGCAAGTGACACGTCTTTCCATACACAAGACGATATGGGCTCATTCCCAAGATGCTCTTGTCTGTTTGTACGGTAAGCCCATAGAGCGTCAGTCAGTTTGTTGGCCCAATCTTTCCTTGAGGGCTGCACGGTCTTCTCGAGGATGCCCTCGATTTGTCGGTTACTCGTTTCAGCCTGACCCGAAGTCTATGGGTGGTAAGGGGTGGCGATCTTATGTCTGATTCCATTCTTTTTCATTAGTTTCTCAAACAGCTTATTGCAGAAGTGCTTTCCGCCGTCACTAATGATTGCTCGTGGAAATCGAACCCTGCATAAGATGTTTTCCTGCACAAACTTGAGCACAATGTAAGAATCACATGTCCTAGTGGGGATAGCCTCAACCCACTTAGACACATAATCAACGGCAAGCAAAATATACTCATACCCCATAGATTTAGGGAAAGGTCCCATAAAATCTATTCCCCAAACATCAAAAACCTCAACTACTAAGATGTTATTGAGGCGCATCTCGTTCCTCACGTCCAATTGACCCCACTTTTGACACCGATCACAAGACATACAATATGTATGAGAATCTTTGAAAAGAGTGGCCAAAATAAACCTCGATTGTAACACTCATGCGCATCTTTTGTCCTCCAAAATGTCCACCACAATGAGCTTGGTGGCACATCTCAAGGACCTTGGTGTGTTCCTCATCTGGAATACATCGACGGATAATCTCATCCTTCCCTAACTTAAAAAGATATGGGTCCTCCCAATAATATTGCCGCTGCAGAAAGAAAACGCCTCTTGGGAGGTAAGGTCGGAGCCTCAACTCACCACATGTTAAATAATTAACAATGTCAAGATACCAAGGCATAGAAGAGCACTATAAGCATGCTCATAAGGAAGGACTCGTGATGGGACCTATAGTAGGCGGGAGGGACTATCTAATCGAGATAAATGATCGGCAACGACATTCTCACTACCTTTCCTATCCCGAATTTCTAAGTCGAATTCTTGCAATAAGAGCACCCATCTAATAAGTCAGGCTTGGCACGGGGTTTGGTCAACAAATATCTAAGGGCCGCATGATTACTATGTATTATTACTCTAGAACCAATTATGTAAGCACGAAACTTATCCGAGCAAAAATCACAAAGCATCTCTTTTTGGTGGTTGTATAATTTACTTGGCGGGATTAAGAGTTGCTTGCATAGTAAATCACACGTAACATTTTATCAACCCGTTGACCTAGACATGACTACAGCAGTAATTAGAAGCATCACGCATGATTTCAAAGGAAAGACCAATTAGACCGACAACGACAGGTGCGGTGCTCGAGTTCTCCTTTAAAGCATTAAAAGCAACAAGACAATCATTATCAAAATTAAAAGGAGAATCATGAGCTAACTGACGACAGAGGGTTGACATGTTTTAGAAAAATCCTTAATGAAACGACGGTAAAAACCAGCGTGACCCAGGAAACTCCTTATTCCTTTAACATCATTTGGTGGGGGTAACTTTTCAATCACCTCCACTTTAGCTCTATCAACCTCTATCCCCCGACTAGACACGATGTGTCCCAACACAATGCCACTACGGACCATAAAATGACTTTTCTCCCAACTTAGAGTAAGACTGTATTCCACACAACGACTAAGTACACGTTCAATCTTTTCTAAACAGTCATCAAATGAGGATCCAAACACAGAAAAATCATCCATAAAGATCTCTACAAAATCTCCTATCATGTCAGAAAAGACAGACATCATACATCGTTGGAAAGTACCTGGAGCATTGCAGAGTCCGAATGGCATCCTTCGAAAAGCATATGTCCCAAATGGACTTGTGAACGCTGTCTTGGCTTGATCCGCTGGGTCTATAGCAATCTGGTAGTAACCTGACAAGCCATCAAGAAAACAAGAAATTGATTACCGCCAACTTATCTAACATTTGGTCAATAAAAGGAAGGGGAAAATGATCCTTTTTGGTGGAAGCATTAAGCTTCCGATAGTCTATGCACATCCGCCATCCAGTGACGGGTCTCGTGGGCACCAACTCCTTTCTCTCGTTAAGGACCACTGTTATTCCTCCCTTTTTGGGCACGACATGGACTGGACTGACCCATTCGCTGTCAGCAATTGGAAAAATGATTCCTTCTGCTAGCAGCTTTAAGATCTCCTTCTTCACTACCTCACCGAGCACGGGTTAAGTCTCCGTTGTCCATCCTTTTTCGCACCGCCCATCTTCAAGTCAGATCTTATGCATGCACA
Organism: Salvia rosmarinus; assembly: GCA_036937905.1. NCBI lineage: Eukaryota > Viridiplantae > Streptophyta > Magnoliopsida > Lamiales > Lamiaceae > Salvia > Salvia rosmarinus. Next base: position 15,604,024 of record CM072822.1, on the reverse strand, counting down.
TGGCGGGATCGATTCCTCGATATCCGCCAAACTCCACCCAGCGAGCTTATGTCTTTTCAACACGGAGACCAACAGAGATTGTTGGTACTCGGTGAGTTCGGCGAGATGATCACGGGTTTCGCTCATTATCTCGAGGAAGACATACTTCAAATTCTTTGGAAGCTCCTTCAACTCTAACTTCTGCCTGTGTGGAATCTCCTTTTCCTTTATCGGTTTTCAAATTGGCCCAACATGAGCCTTCCTCCAGTCCGCCGATCCCTCGATACTTCCTCCACTGTGATCCTGCATAAAAGAAATCTCGCCAGGCATCAATCGAGTCTATAAAAGAGGTTTTCAATTGAATTAATTGATGGCATGGCCTTATTATTATGCACCGAAAATGACATAGTCTCCCCTAGGACGGTCATCCTAATATTCCCATTTTTCACATCAATCAATGTATTAGTAGTGGCCATAAAAGGTCGCCCTAATAGCAGTGTATGGTCTCGACCATTTTCATGCACATCGCCTATCTCTAACACCACAAAATCCACAGGTACAATCAAACCACCCACACGCACAAGAATATCCTCTACAATTCCCCTAGGGTAGCGGACAGAGCGATCGGCTAACTGTAGACTCATACCAGTAGGTTTCAACTCTCCTAATTCTAATTGCTTGAAAATAGAGTAAGGCATAAGATTAATACCACTCCTAAATCTAGCATAATGTTGCTTCCTTACCATTTCCCAAAGCAATTGTGATGACGGTTACCGTGGTCCCGTTGTTTGGGTGGCGAGTGGTTCTTCGCATAATGGAGTTAGCCACTCGAGATACCATAACCGACTCATTGTCGACAAACCTCATTTTTTTGATGCAAGTTCCTCAAGAACTTAACATAGGCGGGAACATTGCGGATCACATCCGAGCGCGATTCACATTAACTTTGGAAAGCATTTTGTAAAAATCGAGAACCGCCGCTCTTGTTTCTCATTTTCAATCGGCTCGGGAATGGCACCTGAGGCTTATATGGATTTGCCGCCTTGTGTAATCGCACTGTCACTGCTCCTCCTCAATCAATTTCTCCTCGACTCTCGGTTTCTCCACTACCACTCTCTCTTCCACTATCTGCTCTTCCACAATCTACGGAAGTTGTACCTTATTATCCACCTTATTCCCACTTCAAGAACAGCCATGCCACACTTGAGCTTGGTGTGGCTTGAGCCCTCGCCTTGTGATCCTAAAATCTGTTGTTGTTGTTGCATTTCGTTGTGACACCGAGATCCGCCTAATCGAACTCTCAAGACGCTTAATGGTCGATCTTGTGCTTCCTCGCTAACTTACTCTTCGCATGAACGCGTTAAACTATCCTCCATCGATGATTTCGGAGGAGCATGTTGACGCTGTGGAGGTTGGTAAGGTCCGAGGGCACCGCTGTGGTGCGGAGGCGGTTGTGTGGTAAAGTGGTGAGGTGGTGGTGGCTGCTGCCGATAAGGATATGCGGATATGACGGTGCCGATATGGGCCTGCGGTATCGACATCTTCGCCGACCGTAACCCTCTTGTTTTGGCGGATCTTGATGAGTGTGTCTTCTTGTGGTGGGTACTTCTTGCGTGCGGAGGCCGAAGTCTGTGAGTTTGAACTGAACCCCGACCTGGCTCAGTTCTTCCACCTCGAGTTGTATTCTCGCCGGTTTTGCTCATAGTTTGGTCTCGGTTCATAAGGTGGTCGAGGTGAAACCTTGCATAGAATAAGCCTCTACTCCGCCTTCATAGACCGGTGCTCCCATATTAGGGCACATATCCTCTCAGATGTCCCATTTCCATGCAAATCCCACAAGGATGCATCGAAATCCCGAGGGATGCGCCGAATTCACGAGAAGGCAGCCGAACTCTTGGGGTGGTGAAGGGAACTCACCGCTTCATCTTCATCTCGCTCATCTCTCTCATGAGTCGTGCCATCCGCCGTCACAACCGATCCAGCTCCAAAGAGTCGATGTAAGATCGACGCGCACTAGATGCCTTCGGAGGAATTGCTCGCCATGACGCCAAAGATTTCGTCAAGAGCCTCGGGCGTGATATGAGCTATGTTGCCCTGCTGCGTCGTCGGCTTTTTTTCGATCGGATTTCGTGATCCCGTCATAGAAGAATTGGCACAAAAGAACCAAGCGGGGAAGAAGTGATGTGGGCATTGCCTTTGAAGCTCTTTCAATCTTTCTCTCGCTTCATGGAACGGCTCATCTAGATCTTGCTTCAATGTCATAATTTTTGATCGAAGATCCTTCGTCTTCATTGCGGATAGAACCTCAACATGAACTGCTCCACCACGTAATTCCAATTTGTCGAGAGTCGTGGGAAAACTCATAAGCCAAGACTGGCTTTATCCTTCAAAGAATAAGAAGCAACAAAGATCTTCAAGCGTTTCTTCGCTCAGCCCATCGGAGGAACGACCGCACGCACTTGATTATATTCTCTGATAAAACTCAGGGCATCTTCATTTGCCATGCCGTGAAAAGTGGGAATGAGGTTGAAGTGATTTGGCTTCAACTCATACCCACGTGCCGCGGGGCATAACACGATCGGATTTGTAGTCTCCCCTATCTTAGGGCGAAAGTAATCCCCATCGAGCGAGGACAATGCGTCCCGCCATGATTGTTGTTCATTCGATCACCCATGACCCTTGAAGGGAACTCTTCAAACAAAAAATTGTCGACGGTAGTAAATCCCCATTCAACTGTGAGAGAACTGTCCTCACAGAAACTATCACAATCTGAGTGATCAAAGTTTGCCACACTAGGCAGTCGCGGTTTGCTCAACTTGCAAGTATACTTCAACGGGATGCCAATCTAGGATTTAGCTCACGTCCCCGCATACACAACACTCAACAACGAGATCAAACGCAATCTGCGGTACAAAATAAGAAAGCAAGGAGAAGAATAAAATGAAAACATGCAACATTAATAAGCGCTTAAAGTTGTCCCGACAACGGCGCCAAAATTTGTTTCAACTAAAAGTATACTCAGTAATCGACTCACAATCGAACGAGGTGTTGTAGTAGGGAAAGCTAACCTAGTCGCCTCTCGAGGAAAACTTAATGTATGTTACTAAGTTGCCACACAAAAACAATTAAAATCCTAAACACTCTAATCTCAAAAGGGTTGATAGATTACCTAGGCAAGAAATTATTAAAGAAAGAAAGACGAATTAACTAGGCAGAAATTGATTGAGCAGATAAATTATCTAGGCAAGAATTAAACCCTAATTCAAAGAACATGGAATTGAAATTATAAACCCTAGGCATGAATCTAAAATAATTAAACGAAGACAAGATTACTCAGACAAATATCAAAATTAATCATAATCTAACGAAGAAATCAATAATAATCAAATACGAAACGATTAACGGAATAAAGCAATAGAAGAAACTTACGAACAAAACGAACGATGAAATTGATAAGCAAACTTCTTGCACGAATCCAATATCCGTACAATATTCTTGAATCGATCAAAAGAAAGGAGAATGAAAAGCAATGGAAATAAAATAAAATGATGAAGATCTCTCTGCTCTCGCCAAAAACACAAAAGACGGCAAAAAGAAATAATGAAAGATAGGTTTTCAGCGTTCGAAAAAAAACGTATATATATCGGCCCAATATAACGCATAGCGCGGACGCGATCGGTAGCCGGATGCGATCCCGGGGCCACGCGTGCGTTGCTAACAAAGGGAACCCAATACGGACTACCGCCGCCGGACGCTAAGCCTCTGATCAATCTTGTGCATGCAACCCAGCGCCGGACGCAAACGAAGCGTCGGACGCGAGCGCTCTCTGAGGCGTGCCCAGCCACGGACGCAAACGAAGCACGGACGCTGGTCTTTCTTTCGGCGAGGCGCGGCTGCAAGCGCTCCGTCGGCTACGCCGAGTCCGCGCTGAGTGCGCTCTTGGGCAACAAAAGCTCAACGCAAACCTACCCTACACAAAACACAAACGAACATGATTCCAATAAAAGATATTCAAATATAACCAACAATTGAATCAAGACGTCAAAACAAACAAGGAAAAACAGAACAAAACATGCAAAACAGATTATCGAAAATAATCATTGTACAATCTAGCATGAAGACCACTCTGGTCACGATTGATGACAATATGACTGAACCGAACCACCATGTGTTATTTGACGATTTTGTCGATTCGAGGGTATTCAATCATCAGCATTGTTGTTGTCGATTCTACGTTGGCGATTTTGTTGTTGTTGAAGGAAATTGTTTGTTGTTTGCACATCTCCATCATCATCTGACGAGGAAGATGAAATACCATGATATGGATTCATTTGTGGAATGAAGATATTTAGGAAAAAATAAGTATGTGAGCAAAGAGTAGGATGAATGGTGTGAAGAAATGGTCTTGATCATATCTTGAATATATAATGGTTTGATCTCATCTATAAGAAAGCACAATTAGTGTGCTTTTGATCTCAACCGCTCATAACAAAAAGCGTAAATCAATCTCGCCATTCATCCCATCGAGAAAGCACAATCCGTGTGCTTTTGATCTCAACCGCTCATAACAAAAGCGTAAATCAATCTCGCCATTCATCTATAAGAAAGCACAATCCGTGTGCTTTTGATCTCAACCGCTCATAACAAAAAGCGTAAATCAATCTCGCCATTCATCTATAAGAAAGCACAATCTGTGCTTTTAATCTCAACCGTTCATAACAAAAGCAAAAACACAATCCGTGTGCTTTTTTTTTTATAAATGCAAACATGCTCGAACGAAGAAGACATCCTCCAACTTCTTATCAGATCTTCATCTTTTCTTGAAAAATGTCTCGTCGTCAATCTAACTATACCGATGAAGAAGACATCCTCTTATGTCAAGTTTACATGGAAATTTCACAAGATCCAGCAATTGGATATATCAATCATCAGATCGATTCTGGTCTCGTGTTGAAGCTAGCTACAACAAATCAAAAGGAGATAATTAGGATGAGCGTACACAGAGATCTATGCAGGCTCTTTGTTTAGCATGAATTTGTGAGTATTCTTGGTATTGTTTTGCATATCATTTTCAATGGTTTGTCCTATTTATGTCGTTGGTTTGATTAGTATTGATCGAATTGAACTCACTTGGTTCGTTTCAATGTTTTGCCGAAAATCGGCATTAAATAGTATGAAATGAATCTACCAAGGATCAAGTATAATGAAGAGAATCTCGACAGGAGTTTATAGGTGAAAACGGTTTGCTTTTTGGAGTTCGGACGAAGGAGAACGGATCATTTCTTCAAAGTCGCGCACGTGCACTCCACGCACCCGCTCGCGCACCGGCGCTGAACTCTTTCAATAAATCTCATGAATAATGGAGAAGGAATCAAGGATTTTTTCCTTCACAAGAATTGAAGATCATCTCGATAGGAGTCCATAGGCGCAAACGGATTGCAATTGAGTTCGGACGAGAGAGAACGGAGCAAACACGAAGTCGCACATGCGAACGCGCGGCGCGTCCGGCGCTGCGCCGTCCGGCGCTAGGCTCGCCCAGCGCGTTTGGGTGGGAAACCGCGCTGAGCTCGCCCCAGCGCCTCCTCAAGCTCCAGCTCACCCCAGCGCCCTCCGGCCTCCAACGCACGCCCGGCGCTCTCCTCAAGCCAGCGCCCGCTCCATGGCCTCCTCTTGCGTTTTGCTCCCGGCGCCCGCCCGCGTCCGCGTCCGGCGTTGCATCCGTAGAGAATCTCGTCCAAAGACTTGGCGCGTCCGGCCAAGGCCTCCGTCCGGCGCTGGTGCGGTGTCGATCGATCGTAATCTCCTCGCGTCCCCATTTGGCGTGAATTTTCGCTTATAAATCTTGCTTTTAACACGCGAAAAACCTAGTTCCTGATTTTATTTTTCTCTCGTCTATTCTTAGCGCTTTCTTTTCCTTTTCTTTTTCTTTTCTTTTCCTTTTAATTATTCTTGTACTTTGGATTAACAATTGAGATTGCACGATTCCGGATTTGGAAGGCAATTTATCTATGAATGGTTGTAAGTTTTCCGATTTTGATTATGTCTATGTAATAGGGATTCAATTATTTCTTCCATGAGATGAATTATGATTTGTAGAGAAATATATGTTAGGGTGTTCTCGTCTTGAATCGTGATTGTTGGGTTGATGATTTGTGATTTTCCTATTCGTATAAATTGTTTATTTCATGATCTTCATACATGGTGTTCGAAAGAATAGTGTAGGTTGATTGTGTGCTTATATTTGATTATGAAGATATGCGAGAGCAGATTTATATTAAATATGAGTTTGACAACGAAAGTGATCGAGAGATTGGTTTGTTGTTGGGTAATTGATATATGTGGATAGGGTTTTGCTATTATGTGCATTTGTAGTGAAATATCCTTCGTAGTTGATGGTGGGGTGGTTGAGAGATCTCCTGTCATTAAGTTCGAGTCTAGCATTGACGTAATCGAGAGGTTAGTTAGTGTTGACCGCTACGTGAGAGGCGTGGGTATTTTATGCATTGTGTGCGGGTCTTTGATTTATTAATTGTGAGGATAGATTCGAACCCTAGAACACCGTCTCCAATTCCGTGTATCGTCAATTCTTATTGTTGTCCAAGTGCATCCGCTCTTAACTGCTTTATTTTATTTTCCTGCTTTCGTCCTTTCCGTGACAGCCCCCTTTTATGTTAGGACGTTAGTATTTTTTTTCGCTTATGTGTTTCGACATAAAACCGTAGCCCTTAAGCCTTCCTCGAGAGATTCGACTGGTCGACCTTACCGCTCTATAAGGACCTCGTACTATTGCGAAGCGATCGAAAAGAACAATTTGGTTGAACAAATTTTGGCGCCGTTCGGGAAGGCTTTAGCTTTTGGTTTTGTGTCGTTTTTTTTTTCGCTTTTTCCCGTGCTTCTTCTTTTTATTTCTTTCTTTTCTTTTCTTTGTTTCTTTTTCTCCAACGGTGCGTGTGATCTTGTTTTTTGTAGTTGGTGTCGGTAATGCAAGGTTACCGCGATACGAATATGGTCATACAGGCTCGGAGGAGAAGCTCGTCAGATTGGGCAAATTCTTCATTTGAAGAAGGAGCCCAATTCGACTATTTTGAGGATACCCGTCGTTGTGAGCATCAAGCCTATGATCCTACCTGAGGCATCCTCGAGTTCGCCATATAATCGGGACCTTTTCTTCCAACAACCGCCGATGAAGCCGACATTGAGTGAGTCATTGCAGCGTTCCTTCAGCGAGTCACCCGGTGAAGCCGCCGGTGAAGCCGACATTGGAGGAGTCATTGCAGGCGTTCATTCAAACGAGTCCGTCGGTGAAGCCGACATTGGAAGACACATTGACGTCCTTCGTACAGACGAGTCAACAAAGGTTCGAGATTGTGGAAACACCTATCGAGCGTTTAGAGACTCAAGTCAGTCGGTTAGCCGGGATAGTGGAAGAATTGGTCCACAACCAAAGTGTGGAGGAGATGCCGAGACAATTGGAGCAAACTTCTTCTATCATAGTTTATGAAGATGATGAAGTTGAGGGGAGAATCGAGGAAGATGATGAAAGTGAAGAGTCGAGGTTTCATCAAGCCGAGACTAAGTTTGAACAACCTGATATATTCCCGATTCAGTTGAAGGATGAGGAGAGGACAAAAGTTGAGGTAGCATCTATAATTTTTCAACATCCTAATTCTCCAAAGTATTGTGCTTTTGGAGTTGAATTTATTTATTTTTCTTTGGAGAATAGGATGTTTGATTTGAGTTTAATTAATTTATTATTTGCTACCTTAATTGTCCTTTGTGCTTACATTGTTACTATTGATGCTCTGGTTGAGATGATATTCCTGCAGGTGAAAGACTATGGATAGTCCAGTTTTCATTGGTGGAGCTCGTGCCATTGAAACGAGCGCTACGTGGGAGGCAACCCACGAGTTTTCTTGTTTTTCTTGTTTTGTTTTTGTTTTCTTTTGGTTTTGCTTGTGTTTTTGTTTTCGTCTCTGTTTTGGTTTTCTGTGGTGCAGGTTTCGGTGTTTATCATTCTTGAGCTCTGGACTTTCTAATCCATGTGGTGAAGTCGTGATGCTCCAACTCCACAAGCGCACACTCGCTCATTATCGTGGAAGTATCATCCTCTATGGTCATTCTTTTGTTATAATGTTTAAACCTTGGGGCGAGTGCTCAAGTAAATGTGGGGATGATTATTCATTTTCGTGTAATCGTCCTTATCTATTTGTATGCTTGGTGACGTGCATATATGCTTATTTTGATTTCTTGGAATTAAGTATCATATATGCGAGTAAGTTAGGATTTTGATTTGTGCAACTAAACTCTGTGATATTGGTCAAACTGCTTTTAATTTCAAACTTTTGGTGATATATGATTCGAGTGTAATGTGAATTGACGAGATGGAGATTGATAGAAAAGAATAGAGGAGAATTGATGTGATTTGTCCGCTAATGTTAGGGGAGTGTTAACATTGTGGTTACCTATATACTTGTTTAGCCTATCGATAAAAAAAATAAAAAAGTGTGAAAAAGAGTAGAAAATGAGATTGTTGAAATGGAGGATGGGATTCTGTCTCTCTTTCTCGTAATTTGAGAAATGGACATGGGGAACCACGATAGGAAACTCGAGTTCATCGAGGGTTCACCTTTAGAACATTGTTCCAGAATCTGTTAAAACATTCTATGTGCTTAAAAAAAAAAAAAAACTTGTTGCTAAAGGTGACCACATTAGTTAGTTCACCCCTAACGGAGAGTTGGGTCTGAGCAGAGGTTACCCTTTTATTTATTAGAAATCAATTGCCGTCCCTGATTTATTTCACATTATCTTTTGAATGCGTAAACACCAAGTGTGGGGAAAGCAATAAGGTTTGATTGATTAGACTAAGAGTGAAGTTGCATGAATTATCCTTCCTATTCTTACGAGTATAGACTTTGCTTGAGGACAAGCAAATGGATAAGTGTGGGGGAGTTGTTTAGCATGAATTTGTGCGTATTCTTGGTATTGTTTTGCATATCATTTTCAATGGTTTGTCCTATTTATGTCGTTGGTTTGATTAGTATTGATCGAATTGAACTCACTTGGTTCGTTTCAATGTTTTGCAGAAAATCAGCATTAAATAGTATGAAATGAATCTACCAAGGATCAAGTATAATGAAGATCATCTCGACAGGAGTTCATAGGCGAAAACGGTTTGCTTTTTGGAGTTCGGACGAAGGAGAACGGATCATTTCTTCAAAGTCGCGCACGTGCACTCCACGCACCCGCTCGCGCACCGGCGCTGAACTCTTTCAATAACTCTCATGAATAATGGAGAATGAATCAAGGATTTTTCCTTCACAATAATTTAAGATCATCTCGATAGGAGTCCATATGCGCAAACGGATTGCAATTCGGAGTTCGGACGAGAGAGAAGAGCAAAACATGAAGTCGCGCATGCGAAGCATGAGCGCGTCGGCGCTGCTGCGCCGTCGGCTAGGCTCACCCCAGCGCGCGTTTGGGTGGGAAACCGGCGCTGAGCTCGCCCAGCGCCCTCCTCAAGCTCCAGCTCACCCAGCGCCCTCACGGCCTCCAACGCACGCTCCAAGGTTTCCTCAAGCCAGCGCCCGCCCATGGCCTCCTGCTGCGTTTCCGCTCCCGCCCGCCAAGGCGTCGCGTCCGGCGTTGCATCCAGAGAATCTCGTCCAGAGACTTGGCGCGTCGCGCAAGGCTCCGTCCGCGCTGGGTGTAAAGGCGATCGATCGAGAATCTCCTCGCGTCCGCCATTGGCGTGAATTTTCGTGCTTATAAATCTCTGTTTAACACGCGAAAAACCTAGTTCCCGATTTTATTTTCTCTCTCATTCTTAGCGCTTTCTTTTCCCTTTTCTTTTCTTTTCTTTTCCTTTTAATTATTCTTGTACTTTGGATTAACAATTGAGATTGCACGATTCGGATTTCGGAAGATTTAATTTATCTATGAATGGTTGTAAGTTTCTCGATTTTGATTATGTCTATGTAATAGGATTGAATTATTTCTTCCATGAGATGAATTATGATTTGTAGAGAAATATATGTTAGGGTGTTCTCGCCTTGAATCGTGATTGTTGGGTTGATGATTTGTGATTTTCCTATTCGTATAAATTGTTTATTTCATGATCTTCATACATGGTGTTCGAAAGAATAGTGTGTAGGTCGATTGTGTGCTTATATTTGATTATGAAGATATGCGAGCGATTTATATTAAATATGAGTTTGACAACGAAAGTGATCGAGATTGGTTTGTTGTTGGGTAATTGATATATGTGGATGGGTTTTGCTATTATGTGCATTTGTAGTGAAATATCCTTCGTAGTTGATGGTGGGGTGGTTGAGATCTCCGTCATTAAGTTCGAGTCTAGCATCGACGTAATCGAGAGGTTAGTTAGTGTTGACCGCCACGTGAGGCGTGGGTATTTTATGCATTGTGTGCGGTCTTTGATTTATTAATTGTGAGGATAGATTCGAACCCTAGAACACCGTCTCCAATTCCGTATCGTCAATTCTTATTGTTGTCCAAGTGCATCCGCTCTTATCTCGCTTTATTTTATTTTCCCTTCGTCCTTTCCGTGACAGCCCCTTTTATGTTAGACGTTAATATTTCTTTTCCGCTCGTGTTTGACATAAAACCGTAGCCTGTTAAGCCTTCCTCGAGAGATTCGACTGGGTCGACCTTACCGCTCTATAAGGACCTCGTACTATTATGCGATCGAAAAGAACAATTTGGTCGGAACACTCTTATTCAAACTATTGAGAAAGCAACAAAGAAATATCACGGATGCATAAGAGCAATTGAAAGCAGACACCAAAGCGGTGTTTCAAATGAGTATATTGTGAGTATTAAGTATTTTTTTTAGAATTACTCTTTTTAAATGATATTAATTTATTTATAATTACTTGCGGATGAAACAAGTGAATCAATTGTTCAAAGATGATCCAATGTACAAAGCAAGGTTGGAAATTAAATCATGTTTGGGACATTGTTAAGGATTTTGAAAATTCAAAGATTGTGCTAGGAGCTCCAGACAACCATCTCGCATGGATTTTCTTCCGACTCGTAAAATCATACTCCCGATTCACAAGCCTCACCAGATTTATCTTCATTTACTATGAGCTTAGATGGGGACGATGACAATATCCTTGGTGGTTCTTCATCGTCAAGACCCCTGAAGAAATAAAGCAAAATTAAAGAGGAAGCGATCGAAACAAAGATCTGTGATTCACGCTTTGCAAAAACAAAATGAAGCAATTTGCGGAGGACATGAAGACGTCTAAAGCTCAAATGGAACACCACTTATCAAATCAAGCTAAGAACTATGCACTCAAAGAAATGAAGGAAGAAAATAAAATACTATATATGGACTTGAACTCCATACAAGATCCTCATGTTCGTGCGTATATATGAAAGTCGAAAGAGCGTATTTTACGAAAAGAGCTCAACAACAAGGTCAACCAAATCCTTTTGCAACTGGTGCATGCATATCCTTCATATTTCAACAATATTGGAGGATCTGATTCTGATTTACCAGACTATTAGATCTATTCCTTATTATAGATCTATTTCGGCATATAGTTTAGTGGTTTGTTGTGTGTTTTATGGTTAAGTATTAAATCTTTATGTTTATTTTATTATTTTCTTGTAGTACATAAATGGTATTGAGCATGTTTAAGACATATTATTGTCTTGAAAAAAAAAAGAGCAACAAGATTTATGCATTTCACTTGAGCTTGTAGACAAAAAATGGTACTGAGCATGTTTAAGACATATTTTATATTTTTTTTTTCTTTCCTTCGAATTTGGTTGATTCACTGGAGTTAGATGATGTATTTCTTAATTACTTAAGCCATCTCCAATACTCAACACTAAATTTAACACCATTTTACAGTAATTGTCTCATAAAATAGTAATTCATCTCCAATCCACAAACTCAAATTCTAATACAAAAGAATATTTTCGATATATTCTCTCTCATATCACTTTTTATACTTTTGCAAAATAAACTTTTATATTTTTTAATATTTTATATTAAATCCATTCAAGATTCAAACCTTTCAATTAACAATTTAATACGAAATGAGCTAATAATTTAATACTAGTATTAAATAAATTAGTTATTATAAATCAATAAAAATACTAAATTATTTATTATTAAATAGCGAAAATTATATAACATATGAAATTTCTTAAGTTATACTAATAATACAAATAAAAAACATATACAAAATTATAGCCCATTTTATAACAATTTTGGGCCATGCGTATTTGTCACAAAACAAATAGCCCAAACTAAAATAAAAACCCTTTTTCCTTTCTTCTTCATTGCACAGACGCTTCTTCTTCTTCTTCCATCCATTCTTCTTCTTCTTCCACCACTGCTTCTTCTTCTTTTCGTAATGGTCATCTCCTTCAACTCATTTTCTAATTATCATCAATTCTAGGGATCAAGATGTAAATTTTGCAAGATGATAAAGCATATGCGTTCGATGAACAAAGAATAATGCAAAATGCAGGTTTTCTTGCTCATAAAGGTATTGGAAACGCATTTTGCGATGGGTTTTAGGGGATGATTGGAGATAAGTTGGTACTGCAAAATGCAATTTGCAGTACAGTTGGAGATGGTCTTAGGTTATCTCGCTATTTTACAGTAGAAACAATAATTCATTCACAATTATATACTCTATTTTTTATTTTACAATAGGAAAAGTTAATTATTCTTTATTTATTAAACTTAATAAATTTTTTACTAATTCAAAGTTAAAATATTGAAAATAAAAACTCAATTATTAAAACTTAATATTATATTAATACAAAAAAACATAAATTAAAACATACACAAAAAACTAAGATGTTGCTGTGAGACGATAATATTTTAATGATTGAGTTGGATATGATTCGTGATCCAACACGATGTTAATACTTTCGGCAAGAGCAACAAAAAGTTCCTCAAAAGCGAGGAATAACACCACAAGATGACTCTAGCTATTTTCAGAATTTATTTCCGGACGTTGGAGGTTCCGATGGTGGTCTTTCTGATTATTAGTTATGTATTTTAAATTTGTGTTATCTTTAGTTATTTTATGTAATTTTATTCGGTTGTCTTTCTAATTGTTAGTTGTGTGTTTTAAATTTGTGTTATCTTTAGTTATTTTATGTAATTTTATTTGGTTGTCTTTCTGATTGTTAGTTGTATGTTTTAAATTTATGTCATCTTTAGTTATTTTATGTAATTTTATTTGCTTTTTGTTATTATTTAAGCTTGAGTTATTTTATTGTTTGGTTTGAGTTAATTATGTAATTTTGTATTTCAATTTGTGTATCTTTAGTGTAATATTAATTTTTTTAAAAGAAATTCAAAAAGAAAATTTAAATAAATAAACGTAATAAATAAAATAAATATACAATAGTCTTCCACTTCGATCAATATAGCATACACATCAAATAAAACATATATACATTACTATATATTAAAATCAATTAAAAATTAAATTAAAAGAAGAAATGGGAATTGCGCAAGCAACAATGTTGCTGTATTTTTGCAGCAAAAATCTGAAAGCTCAATAATAGAGCATAGAATTTGGAGTATGGTTGGAAGATTGTGACTTCAAAATAGCGCTCTGCGCAATTTCCAAGCAGCATTGGAGATGCTCTTAGTCTATAATACTTAAGACTTATTTGATAGATATATCAAAATAGATAGGAAACAAGATATATATTATAGATTATGTGATATTAATATCATGTTTTATTGTTTGATAAATAAGATATAAAAAATAGATTGTATAAATTATTTGTTTGATACATTAGTTTAAAATCTAGATTAAGCATCAAATTACAATTTTAACCTTTTGACAAATTAAAAATTATAAATACATCCCAAATTATATCCAATTCTTTTTCCCCATAACCTTAGCGACATGCAACAAGAAGTAATCAAAAAGAGAAGACATTAACAAATAATGAAAATTAAGCCTGAAAACGGCCAAACAGAATTTTCAAATAGTTGTATTTTCACCAACTCTCTAAAGTATTGCCAACACCAAAACTAGAGCATAAGTCGCCTCAAGTTCTCTAAGTTCAGCATCCATCATAAATCATTTGCTCATGCTATAACCATAATCCAAGTTTTAGCTTTAACCAAATAGAAAATGAATATCTCTCTTATTCCCAAATTGCCTCATTATTTTATTTTTGAGACATAAATAGGTACTCCATTATTATTTTTTCATACACCCCCTTGTAAAATAATTCTTCATTTTTCCTCTTTGTACTCGAAAAGAAAATTTCAAGAATTCATACGTGCATAATTACCGCTTATAACATATTATAACACATCTAATCCTAACTTAGAATCTTATAACTATATCCTGCATAAAATAATTGCTTCATTACTCATTTCAACTAATGTATTATGGTTGTTCTATTTCATCGCTACATAATCGAACATTTTAAAGCAATCAAGCAAAAATATATGTAGATTTACCGCACGGACAAAGCGATTGCGACGCCTTTGCTAATGGATCGGAAGTCGTCGTCAACCCGAAACAGATCAAGCGGGCTGCGATGACGAGGTTCGAACTTTCTCCAAATGCGTGGGCGGTCGGGCAGCTAGAAATAGGGTGAGTAAAATACTCGAATCGAATATCCGATTCAAACCAAACAGAAATTTAAAATTCGGTTCGGATATTTCGGATTTTCGGTTCGGATCGGATTGATATTTTTCAAAATTTCGGATTTTCGGTTCGGATCGGATTGGATTTTTTTAATCCGAAAATCCGAATTATATATAATTTATATATAATAATAATATTTTATTTAAATATTTTTAAATCTAATATAAATATATATATAAGAATTAACAAAAATTGGTTTCGGATTTTCGGATTTTTCGGTTCGGTTCGGATATTTTTATAAAATTTTCGGATTTCGGATTTCGGATTTTCGGATATTCGGTTCGGATCGGATTGTTTTTCTCTCAAAATTCGGATTTTCGGATCGGTTCGGATTAAGCAAAAATCCGAACCGAAATCCGAATGTTCACCCCTAGCTAGAAACCTCTCGTTACAAGGAAAATCGACACACACAAGATGCCCTGGTCTTCGGTCTCGACGACACTAATCGGTTTTGAAATGTAAATTTGGTTGATTTTTTGAAGCTCTGAAATTGGGTTATTGATCTCTCTCTAAAATTGGAATAATGATTTGAGCGATGGCCAAATGTCTCGAGTATGAGGGTAGTTTTGTCTTTCCACTTTATAAACTGTATTATTGTTCAAAAGGGAATACATATCTTGCCATTCCTCCCAGTTGCATATACATAAGAAGAACAGTAAAATTGGCACAAGCTTTTCAATAAAATCGGCCCTAGAAGATAAGAATCTGGTGTATCAAACAAACAGATAAGTTTATATATATTAGCTATCTAGTGCTTATCTTGCTACCAAACATACTTTAACTTTTAAATCGATATTCCAAATGTTTTTAGAAAGAAACAGCTTTGAATATTTGCAAATTTTTAAAAAATAAAAATAGATATATGGTACACTATGACTTATGACAAGCACATATGTTTTACATAAAATCTATAGGTAATATCTTCCGTTTGAATTTTATTACTCTTTCCTCATTAAAAGTGACTAGTTTTTCTTTTTTGATCGTTCTACTAAAAATAATTCATTCCAAAACAAAATTATTTTTACATATAGAAATATTTCAAATTTCATGAACCATTACTTTTATAAATAAAACATAATCTTTCTTAATCTACGTATCCAAAATTAATATGCCACTTTTAATTAGACTAAACAAGTAATAGTATATTTTAGATCAAGTTTGTTGCGTTGATTTTCAGTGAAATTTATACTATTTTCTGTGACTTATAAGTTATTTTAGAATTTCGATCATTTTTTCAAAAGATTCTGCGAAGCTAGAAAAATAGATTATTTTAATATGTCCTTCATTAGAATAATGAATCCCTTATATATGTAATAGAGATATCCCGAATTTAATCAAGTTACTCCATTTTGCCGACTCAAAGGAAACAGGGAAGAATATTACTAATAAAAAGTACTAATTCTGTTCACTAAAAGCTTACGTTATTTTTGGAGGTATGGATTTTAATAAATTATAAATTTAAAGAGATATTCAAAATAGAAAAAATGTAAGTTTTAATAGATAGATGGAAAAAATAATTAAATATAACTTTTTGGTGGATGAAGGGAGTACTACTTTTAAATAGTTTAAAAAATATATATATATATAGAGAGAGAGAGAGAATTAGTTAGCTATTGAGAATAAGGAATTTTACGACATCATGTAACAATTTGCCAGTGTGTTTTTAACCAAATGACCGTTTATATTCTTTTATAGGAAACATGAGTGGTTTCATAATTATATCTCAAAATTCGTCGTGCCTATATATATGTATCAATCTTTCGATCAAATTACAAGAAAAAAGAACACAATATATTCTTTTCATAAAAAGCATACAAGCTATAACAATCTATATATAAAAATTAAAATAAATTTTGAAAAGCATGAAGGACCAATATTCCTTCTACGACTTGAAAGGCAATGACTCATTTTGTTAAGACATTAATATGGTTCTCAAATTTTAGTGAAATGTTTATAATAAATAAGTTGGCGCAAAGGTCTGTACGTATTTGTGTTATTTTATCACACGATAACAGATTTGGACATACCACACACCGATTACATTTGTTGGTCTCGCTTTTCCCGGAAATCTCTCTTCTTTTTATTTGTAGACAAATGGTCACACCTCGCATATATTATTATTATTATTATTATTATTATTATTATTATTATTATTATTATTATTATTATTATTATTATTATTATTATTATTATTATTATTATTATTTCAAAAAAGAAAACTAAATCTAGACGAGTAAATAAACGTACTTTTACCGTAGGCCTACTCAATTTATTCACATAATTTATATTTGTGATCTAAAAGTGTCCTCGTTACACTCGATGGTGGCTTCATAACAAAGCGGTGGAGTTTGCGATCAAATATTATATGTTGAAATTTAGGATAGATATGGGTTTATAATTCAAATTACCTGAGAATTTGTGTCCATTATTCAATAAATTGATTTTCTTTTATTCAATAAATTGATTTTCTTTTTAAATTTAAGATGTGTCAACTTTTTCTGTAATGAAACATGCTGTCGGCAAATAGATTTTTTGTAGTAATGCAATTGACTTATATTTGAGCACAATTTTAACACATATTTTCGAACATGTTATTTTATACAGAAATTACAATTTTGTGCAAAGCGCATCACAACTGCAAAATTCTGCACCTTCCTCGTAATATTATTAAGGCTTGCAAATGTAAATAGACTGTGCCTAAATCAACCAAAATGATACATGAAGCTTGAACCGTGCAAGGTGACATGTCGGTCGCGATGAGACAAACAATAATAATAATAATAATAATAATAATAATAATAATAATAATAATAATAATAATAATAATAATAATAATAATAATAAACAGAACTTAGAGGGTTGAATAATATATTAAAGTGAGGGCAAACAATAATTCAGGGACAATGTTCATGCTAAATTAGCAAACCCTCAGTTCGATCTTGTAGCTTAGATTTTCTATTTTTTATTTTTTATTTAAGAACCTTAGCCCTGCACGAGCGTTCTTAAATAAGGATGGCTTAATATATTTTGTGTAAGAGATCTATATGCAGCAATAATTATACGTATTAAATGTGAGTGAATGTGCTAGCTGAATATGTCATTTATATTTATTTCTGTTAGATACTAGCTAGCTGGGCCTCTATGCACATAGTGAATAATATATAATATATATTAATCACACAAATAAACAAATAAAAAGCTTCTTGAGGCATGATTTAAATTTGTTAATCCATAATATTTGGTGGATCTACTAAATAGTGGAAATGTTTACACATTAATCGCATGATAATTAAGACATTGGACTGCTCTATGTGTTTAACTAATTAATTTTCCCATTTTTTGTTCAAAAAAAGTTGAAAAGAGCTGGAGCTGTTATAGCTGGTTCTTGATTAAACTTGTATATATATATATATATATTGGAAATGAAACGTACAAAATAGTATAACTTGTCGGGGTATTACAAAGTAAATAAAAGTGGAAGGAGATAAACCTACAAAATGAACTAAAAATCAGAATTGAAAAACTAAAATAGACAAAAACCGTATGTTAATTGTCGAGTCGGGGAGCCTTCTATCCGCAAGACAAGATACGTCATAATAGTGCTCTCGGTTATGGCGTATCGTCTTCAAAGATAAAACGAGGAACGTCTCGAATGTAGCAGCACCGCAGACCAACGAGCTCTGACGAAATGGAACGAAGCGAGGACAGAGCTTGGACACGAGCTATGTATGAAGAAAGTGCTTTAGAATGATGGAATGTAGGTTTTGCAGCAAGTGGCTAATGTAGGGGAGACGTGTCCTATTTATATCGTCGTCCCTCATGGGAGCTTGTTGGAGTCAACACCACATTGATGTCGGGTATTACAGTTATGTCTCCCATTAAGTGCAGATGAGGTTACACGGCTGTTTCTGGAGACAAGATAGGAGTTACACCCATGTTTCCCAAATAACCATCATGTCGGGACGATATCGACAGTCACGATGAATCTGGACAAAGCGTGTGTCCATGTTCATTGGACGTATCTGGACGTCTCATCAAATGCACAGCAGGCCCAACGAATTGGGCCACACAAGTTGGGCTTCAGACCAACTCCAACTTTGGACTTGATCAAACGATGATCCGAAAAGTACGGGCATTGGACCACGAATCAGGCCCAAAGACCACCCAACTGGCGTTGGGTGCGTGGGCACACGCGGACGGCGATGGTGCGTGGCTTTCCAGCCATCACATGTGCACATAATTATATTAAGTATTCAATGAACTACTTATATAGATAATTAATGAACGTACATTAATCAATGTGAGATAATCATTAATTAATCAATATTTATCCTCTTAATCAAATAACTCCATGTTTAAATGATCAATTTTGATTCGTTATTTCTCACTCACCGAATATCGGATTTGAGAATGTGAATATACCACGATCATCTACTCGAAACCTAGATCGATATTATGCCGTTTAATTTTACAAAATTAAACGTTACGTCAGTTAGAATCTTGGTCAAAATAGCTTCCTGGAAACTTGACCACATATATATATATATATGTATATATATATAGGGGATGGATCAAATGAGAACTTTATATATTTTAAGAAATGAGAACTAATCTAGTATGTTGATTATGCATGATCTGAAGGTCAAGATTTATATATATATTAGGTCATTCATTTTTCAGTTTATTTATTAAGGTTAATATTGTCATTCTCTTTTATATTGTAACCGATTGTAGGAGTGATTTTAGGGATTTTTTAAATATCTTTGGATTGTTGTTCATTCCATATCTATAGTTATCTTTCTTATCGTTAATCTTAATTTGTTCTAACTTTTCAATTCTATTACTTTTTACTTCCACTTTGCATTCCCATGTTTTTTTCTACAAACAATTATTACATCATCATGTAAGTGTTTCTGGTTATGCACAAATGACCTACTCTTACGTTTTTTTATTTAGTTCAGCTTGTGCGCTTATTATAGAATCTTATGTTAAATATTTATTATGCATGAGACCGATCTGCATATTTTAAAAATATGTTACGTAATTAACATCAGGATTCATGCACACAACAACCACTACATCGTCTATATTGTATTGCAACTCATTATATAGTAAACGTTTTTTATGCATTATTTTATTATCGTTGTGCATAGTAAGTGTTACACTTTCTGCAGTAAAAAATAACGTTTGTGCACAATCTTGAAACTGTTTTTCATTTTTATGTTATCGTTGTCATATGTATTATGTTTGGTGCATTATGTTGAAGGATTGTGCATAATTTTATTAATGATTTGCATAATATTGTGCACATGCTAATTTTGTTTTGTGCACATACCATTAATAGTTTTTGAAACATGTTTAAATTATGTGTGTGTGTTTTTCATCTCCATTGTGCATGTGTTAAGTTTGTTTTGTGCACATTCTATTAGTAATTTTTGAACCAATTTTAAATGATATGTTTTCATTGTACAAATTAGTTATATATATTTTTTATAGTTTATGTTTAATCTGTTTTTTGTCTTTTTTTTTCTAATAAGAATAAGTTTTCGAATCGTCTTTTATATATTTTTGGTATGTATATTTTTTGAGTAAATTTATTTTATTTTTCCAAAATTGTTTGTTGTGCATAGTTATTAAAACACATGCATAAACTTTTAAATCGTTATTCATATGCACAAAACATAGAAATAAAACATATGCATACATTCATTTCTATGTCGATTGAAAAATTATAAAATAAAAATAGAATATCATAGAAAACTGATAATATGCTTTTCGTGTTTTATAAAATGTAAAAATCAAAAAATATATTACACAAACTTGCAAACAAATTAATGGTTTAGTGTAATTATGTATTGATATTGCAATAAGAAAAATAAATCATAAATGCATGAGAGAGAATGTGAAACAAAATTGATTGCATTAATTAATGGTGGTGGGTGGTTTTTGGTGGGTGAGTTAATGCTGTAGTGATTTAATTACCCTTGTGAATTAATAACATGTATCAAATTTGCTTAAATTCAAAGTTATGCAGATAATTAATCTAGATCATTAGATTTAATAATATCTAAAGTGCAAATTAGTTCTTATTTCTCAACTTATGGATGTTTCTTCCTATAACCAACTCCATATATATACATATACATATATATGGAGAGAGAGAGAGAGATGAATGAGATCAAATACAAAACCAATTTAAAATATAAAATATGAAATATTTTTAGTCTTTGATTCGTGAAGGCCTACTTTGGATTCACCACCTTAATTGATTTTCAAACACTTGGTTCAATCTCAAATTCCATGAATGATTTAATTTTTATTTTTCCAATTCAAACACTTACACGCTAAATTCGTAAACTTTCATTTAATTTAGACGATTTCAAAAGTTAGTAACTTATACATTAAAGATTGTTTTTACAATAACCACTCTATATATATATATATATATATATATATATATATAAACACATAAAATGAGATTTAAATAAAAAAATTTATGTAATAACTAAAAACCATAAAAATTCGTTATCAATAAAATAAATTCGCTATAAAATTTAATGTATCCACTTGAAAAAGTTAATAAATCCAAAATTTCAAAATTTTCACCTCAATTCGAATCTTATAAGGGGCGAAAATTCTATTTTTTTTTTTAATTTAACAATTTTTTCAACGAATTCATCAATTTTTTCTTTTTCAGTTCTCAAGTTTTACAACTAATTCATCATTTCAGTTCTCAAGTTTTACAACTAATTCATCATTTTTTTAGTTCCACGTAAAGACGATAAAAAATAATTCTTAAAATAACCTTCCCTACCCACATATGTATGCATATTAAGCACAAAATCACCCCTCTCTAAAAAAAGCAAAATATATATTGTTCTGACAGAAAAGTGAATCTGAAGAGAGATGAAACGCACATCTTAATAAGTAATTAAGCAAATAAATAATTAACTGGACCACCTTGGAAGTTTGATGGTGCAACTAGTTAATCAAATATCATATAGTTGTACAACTGCTACATATAACCACAAAATCAGCTCAGTCTTCCCTCAGCATGTATGGTTAAGCAACACCTCCGCTCGTCGCCGTCCTGATTATCTGGAAGAGTGCTGACGAAAACAAAGTACAATTTCAAATTCAATCTTACTACAATCAATTAAGTAAGAGGCCAGTAAAACCAGCACGCTTCAACAGCAGAGAATAAGATACTTGCAAGGTTTCATGGGCAAGACCATATGAGATTATTATAAAGCTTAATGGGTTAGGCAAATTAATGTTTGATCCAAATTGCAAATGAGATTCCTTAAACTAGACTTTTCCTGATAGTAGGTCGCATCCTAACATCCTCGATCAACACTATGATTTTCAGTTAAGAACTGATGAGATGCATGATCTCAGTCTAATATATCATATAAGATGTATCATCATCAACACCTCAAAGTAAAAGGGATGTGCGAAACATTAAAATCCTTTCATGAACATATGACAGCATTAATGAAAACCTAGGCAAATTGGGCCTTATTAATCAACACAACAAATAGATGTAAAATATATGGGAAATACTTACATGATCCTATGACAACAAAAATGAAAAACCCAAGCAAGATAGGGCCAACAGGGTAGTCGTTGCCCTTCTTTGCGGTGGTCTCTGGGACGGCACCTCGCTTAGTTATGTTCTTTTCAAACCTCTCCACTTTCCTGTCAGCAAGCCTCCTTGAAGTTGTCTGTATGGAAAAATTGATAGTAACTTCTTCAAAAACAAATTCATACCCCAATGTGAGTTATTTACTTCACAATTCAAATTATAATCCTACCATTCCAGCACAATAAACTCCCCAAAGATTCATATATTATTCTCGTTTCAACTTTCAAATAATTAAGCATACCGACATTGGCACAAACTAAATAGAGAACGTCTCAAATTTAACGAATGATTCACTAGCCGCAGAAATGATATCGGATTATTTGAGGAAAGCTAACCGAAGCTTCTAGAATTCACAAGAACTATCGCGACAGTAGCAAACGTCTCAAATCATAGCAAAAAAAACATATAGAAAAAAATCTTACCATTGTTACAGTGAGATAGGCTATCCGTTAGAGCTCCGAACAAAAAAAATCAGCAAAGACACGATCAATTCAGCTCCGGCAAGGTATCAGAAACCGATTCTTTTTTTCTCGACGTTTTTCCTTTCCTCTCCCGAAAATTTCTCCCACAGAACCAATTGGCACAATTACGATAAAAATCTCGCCGCTTTCTACAGTAATTATATGAGCTAAAACCGAGTACGTTTCATTATGCCGCGTCAATCTCTGGCTTCTGATTGGGCCAAACGCGCACGTGATCTACGTGGCCTAATGTTATTGGCTCATCATACGTAGGCACGTTACGAATCCGAGTTTGTTTCTGATTATATTTTGAAAAATTACACGTTTTAACCTAATAAATTGTTTTTTGATAATTTTAACTTAATAAATCAATAATACTTTATTCAAGTCTAATAAATTGATTTTATGATAATTTTAATATATAAATAACTTTTTGCATCAAAAGCGAAAATAAGATATACTCTCTCCGCCTCATCCAAGACGGCTCATTTATTTTTGACACGATTATTAAGAAAAATGGTATAAAGTGATTAAAATGATAAAATGTAGGTAGATCCCATAATTTTTAAAAAGATAATTATTTTCTAAAAAAAAACAGATCATCTTGGATGAGACAATCCAAAAAGGAAAATAGTCCATCTTTGGTGGGACGGAGGAAGTAGCTCATAAGTTTTTTCCAACGATATTCTAACTTGTGCTTTCTATATATCATTTCTTGGTGTAGACTGTGGTTTTTGGTGTTAAAAATCAATTATAAGCTTAAATTATCATAAAACTAATTTATTAATTTTAATTAAAGTATATTTAATTTATTAAGTTAAAATTGTTATAAAATCAATTTATCATGTTAAATTCTCATGTTTTTGTTAGATAAAATTGATCTCCACCGTTCACAAAACAGGAGTTTTGGGTTGTGGTATAGAGAATTATCGGCCAATTCTGGCCCGTTAAATTTGACAAGTCATTAAAATAGGCCTCAATGGATATATGTATTCGAGGCCCACAGAGATCTTCTAAGAGGCTCGTGTAGATCTACTTCATGCTAGGTGAGTTATACAATTCTACTAGACATTTTATAAATTGTAATTAATAATATTTTAATAGTATAAATTGTAATACCAGCGTTTTATTAACAAATATGTCATTTTTATGAAATAAAACTATATAGATATTGGATGATGTTATATTTTTTGTGAACTTAAGTTACAACGAGTCTTCTAATCCAAATATAAGTAAATTAATTAAATAATTATAAAAATATTTTTCATGTAATGAAGAAAACATTAAACTCGAGTTTTGCCATCCCCTTAAAACTACACGTACAAATTACACATTCTATTACTATAACTCATATCAATTATTTATTGTGAGCTACAAATAGCTCTTACATAGAAACTTCCATCCTTGAAGAGATAACTGTAGTAAGTAAAAATCATTATTAATTATTGAAATTTTTTTTATGATAGACAACTGTGACAAAAAGAGGTCTTTTTTTTGATCAATTTAATTTAGAAATTTAAAGACTGCGTCACGGTGGACTCGAACCCGAGACTTTTACCGAACATTAACCACTCTACCACTAGGCCAACACACACACACGACAAAAAGAGGTCTTATTGTATATATATGTCTATGAACAAATAGGAAACCATTTTGATCTTGTATGTTCTATGATTGTTAAGAAAAGAAACATCATGTTAAACATAAAAGTCATTATTATAAAATTATTATATATATATATATATATATATATATATATATATATATATATTGTTATATGTATAATTATTATACTCCATTCGTCCCGATATTATTAGACATTTCTTTTCTATGTAGATTAAAGATTAAAGAGATTTGTGTTTTATGTGTAAAGTTGTGTGACACGAAATTCAAGATATTTTTAGTGTAAAATTATCTCCTTTTTTTGGAATTGACCAACAATAACGGAATAGTCCAAAAAGGAAAACGAACCAGCAATAATGAGAATAAGAGAGTACATAAAATGGTTGTGTAACGTGTGTTTCTATGCTTTCACATTATTTACTAAGATTTAAACCATAATGGTGATTAACCGGGCATGCTAATTCTGCACTAATTAGATCATTGATTGCGTCACGATCAACAGAATGTGTACGGTTGTGTAAACTAGGATCTTTCAATGGTCAAATAGAATTGGGTTAATTTAATACGTAAAAATAATATTAAATACTTGATTGTGAAGGCAGTGTAAATAACTTGACATTTTTAAGAGCCGTGACAAATTTAGGCATGCTGAACCAAATTCGAATTTCTACCCTAGTTTTTTGTTTTGTTTTTTTTAATTCTTTAATATGTGAAAACCTATCAATTGATCAGAAAGTGTGAATTATTGGAACCGACTATTCAATTTATTTTTGGATTTTTTGTGTCATGTTAAAATAAAAATCTTATTTAAAATGAGAACGTGAGAATCATTTTTAATCATTAGATCTCAAAGATCTACGGTAATACATCAATTTGCTAGATAAGTGTATTGTGCAACACCTGAATTCGAATCCCATGAGGAGCGAGTTTTTTTTTTGCAATAACTTCCGCGGATAATGTATTGTTCTCATCACATTTTAAGCCATTAGATTTCGAAAATCTACGGTGATGCATCACTTTGCTGGATAAGAGCATTGTGCACCACTGAGTTTGAATCTCATGATGAGCGATTTTATTTTATTTTTACAATAATTTTCACGGAGAATGCATTGTTCTCATATTTGTAGAATAACAAATGTTGTAATAACTCTCTCTCTCTCTCACACACACACACACACACATATATATATATATATATATGGAGATGGATCGGTAGGAAATGATAATTTGGTAGGAAATGAGAATGAATCGGACCTTTGATTCTCCGGATCAATGGTTGAGATTTAATTTCGGTTAGCTTACGCTTTATGTTTTATGTGCTACGATTATTATGCAAAGACTAGAACCTTTCTTGTGCTTCTTCAAGAATGAAAGATGTGCTAAACTAATATATTTAGCATATGTGCTACTAAGAGATGAAATATGTGCTAAACTAACATGTGCAATATAGTAATTTTGATGTGCTACACAAATATGAAAGATATGCTAACTTACATATCTATTCCTATTTCCTATACTTATTTCCATTCTCACAGAACCATCTATATATATATATATATATATATATATATATATATATATATAGGGGTTGGATCAGTGAGAACTCATCTTTTGAAAATTTGAGAACCATGCATAAGACGTTGAAGATAATGCACAAAAACAAGATAAAGTTGTGCATAACGAAAAATTTCTAAAATTGTTGCACAACAAAATAATTTTAGAAAGTTTTCGTTATGCACAATTTTATACCATTTTGTCATCATCTTCAACGTCTTATCACGGTTTCGCAGAGTTCAAAAGATATGGTTCTCATTGATCCATCGCTTATATATATATATATATATATATATATATATAGGAGTTGGATCTAGTGAGAACTCATCTTTTGAGAACTTGAAACCATGCATAAGACGTTGAAGTTGTAATAAGAACCTTGATTTTCAAAGGCTTTTAGACTTTGTTTCGCTCTTCTTAATTGCGGAATATAAATATAATTTTTGATGTTTCATCAATATTTGGATTATTTAATTGTTCTTCAATATAATTTATAAGAACCTTTGTTCTTGTTATTTTATAACGTAGGCTTTTAAAATAACATTGTTGTTTAACAATTACATAATCATATTGAGCATAAAATATATTACCAACTGCAAAAGGATTACAAGAGATATTCATAAAATTTAAAACTTACATATTATTTCTTCAGAACAACTTCAACACAAAAGCAGCTTGAATATAAAGATTTAGAGAGAGAGAAGAGAAGGAAGGAGGCGAGCAAACTCAAACGTACTCTCCATCTACTAAACAATCTTATTTATAGAGAAAAAACACACACTGCACTCACTTCTTGAGGAAGTGGAAACACACAACACTTTATTTTACAAAGTGGGACACTCCACTTATTTTAGAAATGGAAAACACACGGCACACATATTAACAAAGTGGGAGTATTTTCCAAAAAGTCAAAAAGGTGAATCATTGGGTCACAAATCACATGGTGGGAGGACGTCATTGCATTCGTCATCAAATTCATCCGTCATTGCATTCGTCAGATTGATTACTTTGGGGATGGTTCTCCTTGTAGAGCAAGTACGAATGCATCAAATGAATCTTGAGCTTCTTGGAAATCATCATTATCTTCCATCAAAGTATCTTCAATAATTTTGGTCTCTGATGAAGATGGTTCCGTCGAACTTGAGCATTTTGCTTGAGAATTCTCAGATCCAAAAACTTCTTTTAATAAAAGATTGACGGATTCTTTATCCATTCTGTGCAATAAATCTTTTAATAAAGACTCATGTGATGGAGTTTGTGCATTAAGATTTTTTATAATCTCTGGACTAGCAGATTTTACTGCCAAAATTCCTCTTCTATCAAAGGTTTTACCTTCACAAAGAAATTCTCTTTAGGCCACCATTTTAGGAGAATTCTCCTAACAAGAATTGTAGGAGTGAATTTTATCTCATTTTTGAACGTGCTTGTTCTTGCAGTGCTATAATCCCATCAAGAATCCATGGAATTGTATAATGATTAGCAAATTGTAGAAGCTGCAGGAAGACTTTCAAGATGGTTATTAACCTTACGAAATTTTATCCATATATCTTTAACTTTCGAGAAATATCATAGGCATTACCCCCACGAAAGAAGAAAGTCAAAACCAATTTGGTATTATTTGAAATGGGTTATCGAGATTAAACTTAACCCACCACGAATGTTTTTGAACTATTTTCATATAGGAAAATATTATCCCATGATTTGATATAATCAAAATAATTATAATAGTTATAAAATAGAGAGAATGTAGAGAGAACAACAAAGTAGAGAGGTAAATTAGTGTGTACAACTATGAGGTTAAAGCCTCTATTTATAGGGAGATACAAATTAGGGTTAGGGTTTTGGTCATCCTAAATATATGGGATTGATATAAATTCTATATTTACAACACTTCCCCCTGAATGACCAAACATAAAAAGAAAGAAAAATGCTGCCTCATTAAAACCTTGCCAAATAAAAACCCAGTGGGAAAAAAATTTGGTCGAAGGAAAAAGAGTACAGCCGCTCCCCTTGCATTTTTATCATTGCAGATCTTTGAGTCTGCGCATGCCTATCTTTTAGTTGTTGCATTTACTTACAAAACATTGATGACTTGATTGGTGGTGGTGTCGTAGAAGACAAGAATATGGATTTTGTGTAATCAGTTTTATCGTATTTCTTTGTTAGGAAGTTTATTCATTTTACTTATAAAACTTTGTTTCGTTTTAGTTGTTGCATTTACTTACAAAACATTGTTTAATTTAAGTTGTTGCTTTCAAGATGTTATATTTTGAAACAATTGTTATTTTCTTCAAATTGATTATCTTTTATTTATCTTGTTCAAAAAAAAAAAAAAAAAAACTCAGAAATTCAAATGGATTCTTTGGATATCTGTTTAGTTGATAGTGCCACCACACACACCATTCTCCAAAATAAAAAATATTTTCTTAAGCTGACATTAGCTGAAGACAATGTTAATACTATATCAGGTGCATCGAACATTATTGAAGGCTCCGGAAGAGCTTGTATCATTTTACCAAATGATACTAAATTAAATATTAAAGATGCCCTTTATTCTAGTAAGTCTAGAAGAAACTTACTAAGTTTTAAGGATATCCGCTGCAATGGATACCACATTGAGACAATATCAGAAGGTGATAACGAATATCTTTACATAAATTCTTTTATATTTGGCCAGAAGCAAACAAAAGAAAAATTATCAACACTACCATCTGGAATGTATTACACATTCATAAAAGCAATTGAGATAAATCATGTCATGAACCCGAAGTTCAATGACACAAAGAGCTTTATACTTTGGCATGATAGATTTGGACATCCAGGAGCAACTATGATGCGCCGAATAATCAATAACTCATATGGGCACAATATAAAGAACCAGAAGATTCTTATAACTAATGAATTCTCATGTGATTCTTGTGCGCAAGGCAAGTTAGTCATTAGACCTTCCTACACAAAGGTCAATTTTGAATCTCCATCTTTCTTGGAAAGAATTCAAGGAGATATTTGTGGACCCATACATCCACCATGTGGACCATTTCGATATTTTATGGTATTGATTGATGCTTCTTCTAGATGGTCTCATGTATGCTTGCTTTTACTAGAAATGCGGCGCTTGCTAGACTACTTGCTCAAATAATAAAATTAAGAGCTCAATTCCACGACAATCCAATCAAGAGGATTCGCTTTGATAATGCTAGTGAATTTACGCCTAAAGCATTTAATAATTATTGTATGGCTATTGGGTTGAGATTGAACACTCTGCTCCTCATGTCCATACTCAAATGGTTTAGCGAGTCGCTTATTAAACGCCTTCAACTTATTGCTAGACCACTACTTATGAAGTCAAGACTTGACTTCCGCTGGGGTCGTGCCATATTACATGCCGCAACATTAGTTCAGATTCGGCCGATAGCCAACCACCAATACTCTCCTATGCAAATAGCTCTTGGTCAAGAACCTAATGTTTCTCATCTACGAATATTTGGTCGTCCGATAACGTGTTATAAAATAGAGAGAATGTAGAGAGAACAACAAAGTAGAGAGGTAAATTAGTGTGTACAACTATGAGGTTAAAGCCTCTATTTATAGGGAGATACAAATTAGGGTTAGGGTTTTGGTCATCCTAAATATATGGGATTGATATAAATTTATATTTACAATGAGGATTAGCTTGATAATTATCAAGTTGCATTGTTTGATGAGAAGGCATTCCCAGGTTTGAAGGTAGCAAAATTCGCTTAATAACAAGTTTTGAAAAACAAATTTTTATTTCTTGCGATCCATATGTTGAATTTCAACAGATCCAGCTTCTATTAGAATTGCTTCAAAGTAATCACGAGTCTTTTTCCAAAGACTTGTGGAAGATCTTTATTAAGATGGCTATAAGCGATTTGACCTGGAGAAAGACCTTTTAGGTCATCTTCAATCGACAACAATTTAAATATCCGTATATAATATATGGATATTTAATTTCATCTTTGATCCTTTTTGAAGAAAGATTGCATCATGATAGTATTGAATATCATATGCATCTTCATCGCTTTCAAATTCTTTAATAAAATCAATTTGACTGGTAATTCTTCAATTTCTTTTAAAGAATTCATCCTTTTAGGTTTTGGATTTTGACTAAATTAGTCATGGGTTTTTACCCAATGCTTGTTTTCTCACGATTTGAATCCAAGATTTGTCCCGCAAGAATTCTCGTGTTAGAAAATCGGTAAACAATTATTTTTTCGTAAATATGTTCAATATCAAAATCAAAACATGCTAATATAGCTTGCTATCTAGCAAAAATTTGTTTCAAGCAATATTTTTAACATCTTTGTTAATATATCTTTTGATTTACAATCACTCTTATTAAGAACTTTTATTTAAAATATCACTTTCAAATTTAGTAACACATTTTACTATTGAAAGTAATTTTTTGATTGTAGAATAATTCATTTGAGCATTATTCCAAATACCGTAAGTATATCTAACAAGTTCTTCTTTAGAATTTTCTCAATTCTTTTGTTTAAGGATTCTCCATATCCGATTTCGGATGCATCTGTTTCAACTATTTTGAATGCTTCAGATTAGCTATTGATAAACAAGGAAGTTCTTTAACTCTTTGTTTTATTCTTTTTACTTCAGATGATCATTAGTCCAAGGTAAATGATTCTTCTTTAACCTTTGAAATAATAATTTACGCCTTTACTAAATCTTGGTAGAAATCTCCAATATAATTAAGACTTCAAGAAATCTTTGTAATTGATTTAAATCAGTAATTTTATCTGGGAATTTTCCCAAATAAAAGTACTCTTTCAATAGGAATAATAATTTTATTTTCAATATAATGTCCTAAGAATTTTATTTTTGTTTGAAATATTTTTACCTTTTAGGATTTATAGCTAAACCAACTCTTTTTGTAGTTTGTATAAAAATATTAAGATGTTTAAAATGTTCATCGATGGTTTTAGAAAATATTAAAACATCATCAATATATCTGATAATAAAATCCATATGAGGATTATAAATTTCATTCATAATATTTTGAAATTCCATTGGAGCATTTTTAAACCAAATGGCATAACATTCCATTCAAAATGTCCAAAGGGGACGGTAAAAGCGGTTTTATATCTATCTTCTTCTTTTAGAAGAATTTGATAGAATCCTGATTTTAAATCAAAAGAGGAAAATATATTTCCTGTAAACATTCTATTTAACAAATCTCTTTTATTTGGTAATGGATGTTTTATCCATTTAAGAGCCTTATTAAGAGGTTTATAATTTATAACTAGCCTAGGAGCTCCTCTTTCTATTTCGGAGGCATTTTCAACATAAAATGCAGGACAACTCCAAAGACTATTACTAGGTCTTATTAAACCCTTTTTAAGAAGAATATCAATTTCTTCTTTGCAGAATTTTAATAATCTTTCTCCCATAGCAATTGGCCTTGCCTTAGTATTAACTTTTCTTTCATCGAAATTATCAATATATGGGAGAGACACTTCATGTCTTTTTCTATTCCAAAAGGCGTTTGGAACTTCAAAGACAAATTTCGTATTTATTTTTAAAGGATTTCTTTTATTTTATTTTGAATTTTTCCGAGACTAATTTTTCTTTGATTGTTTTAAAATTAATTTCTTCTTTAACGAGTTAATAAAATTATTTTATTTTTAACAACTTCTTGTAAAACATTTATAGATTTTGTTAAAGGAATAGAGGAAAATGGGAAAAACAGATTTTTTTTTAACTTTAGTAAATAATCCTTTTCATTAATTTTATTAATAGAGAATAACATTTGGAAAAAGGAGTACCAAGTATTATCGTAGAAATATTTTTATTAAAATAAAAGTAGTATTGAGACAAACTCACGAATTACGAGATAGCAACATCGATAATTTGTAATTAACAATTAAAGGTTGCTTATTAGCGCTTGTTATAAATGGGTAGTTTTAGAATAGTATTTTGTAGGTATAATTCCTTCACTAATACAATTAACATCCGCTCCCGTATCTAAGAGAGCATTAATGGTAATAGTGAACTCTTTATTTACAATAAGAGTTACCTTAGAATACCATTTTTGAGAAAGAATCTGATCAATTTTATTGATCCAAATTAGATTCTTAAAATTAATTTGATTTATTTCTTGATTTTTTTCAAGAAAATTAATTTTTTCACTTTCTTCATCTTCAACCGATGAAGTGGAGTCATTTATCCAATTAGTATTTAATAAATCAATTCTTTCATTAAGAAATTTTATTTCAGATTTTATCTGATTAATTTCTCCTTTTAATTCAGAAATCGTAGGCTCTCTTTCTTTTTGATTAACCTTTTCTAATATTTTGATATAGGAATATAATTCTTTTTGTTCATTAACCTTATTAGTAAGTCTAGTTTCAGACTTTTCAGATTTAGAATTTGAAGCAATAGAAAGATAATATTCTATAGCTTTTCTTTTTTCTATAGGATCTTTTATTTGGTCTATTAAATCAAGAATAAAATTTTCTTCTTTAGTTATAACATTAATATTTAATCCCATAAATTTTATGAGACAAACATCACAATCACAATCTGAATCACAATTTTGTAATTCTGATTGATCAGATTCATCTTCTGAAATTTCTGAAGATTCATCCTCATTTTTAAGGATAGTAATAGAGATATCTTCTTCGTCTTCTTCTTCATTAAGAAGAATATTGCATAAAGATTCTTTTAAATCTCTATCAATATTAAGATTATTAATTTTCTTTTTACATAACATTTGTTAGCCTTATGTCCTATTTTTCCACATTTCAACAAATAGGCTTAGTTTCTTCGATTTTAGAAGATGATTTTTAACTCTTTTGGAGCACTTCTTTTAATTGCTTTCTTTTGTTTAGAATAATTTTAGGAATAAAATTTTTCTTTTTCTAAATTTATGTTTTTCTTAATCCTATTAGGATCTGCTGTTGATTGAAGACCTATTTGTTCACAAAATTTCCAATTATATTTTTATTTTCATTCTTTTGAAAATCTATTTGTCTTTTAATTTGATTTCATTACAGAATAATTCCTTCAATAGATTATTTCTGAAATATCACCATAAGAAAGATTTTCCCAAATAATATTATTGTTATGATTTTGTTTTTAACCTATTTAAAACTCTTTCGAAAATAATGTTGAAACCAACAATAAATTTTTCTTTCCAAAAGTTCATATTACAATCATTTCTAGTAAGAACTTTGGACATAAAACGTCTTTATACCATCTAAAATCGATAGTTTTGACATCTTAAATTCATTAATTGTTTATGAGTTTTATCTAATTGAAGCTCATTAGCTCCTACAAAATTTGTAAGTATTGTATAAATAAGAGTATTAATCGCATCAGACTCTTCTCTTTGAGTGATAGGGTCAAATACACTTGAATTTAAAATTTTGCTTTTAGCTTCTTTTGAAATATAAAAATCCCACCATCCTTGTAGTTGTCGGTAAACCCAAGAATAATAGCTTGAGCAATTTGCCTAACATTATTACCTTTAATTTTGTCAAGCATATATAAGCATTTGTTTTACAATAGTTTTATCGATATTGATTTTCCGTCTATGTTCCATTCGTGATAGATTCACCACCGAATTGAGCATAGTCTCTTTTTCTTCAATTTGAAGATCTATAGGAGTGAATTTTTTGTAATAAGGTTTTACTATAGAGACATCAGCAAGTTTATTAACTTGTAAATCGTCATCTGAAGAAGTTTCTTCAATTTCTTTTGTTATAACAAAAACATTTTTATAGGAACATTCTTCTTCCTTTTCTTTTCCTTTAATATTAATTTTTTGTATTCTGTTTATTAGACCTTCTAAGAACTCATTATCCTTTTTTGAGTTTAATAAAAAAATTTCCTTTTTAAGATTAGGAGGTGGTTTAATCATAATAGTATTGGAACACTTTTCTTCAGATTTAGAAATTTTTGGAGAAAGAATTTCTTCAATTCTGTTGGTTTGATTTCCAATTAAAGAAGAGAATAGACAACTCGAAAGTATAATACAATATGTTGATGGAGATGTCGAGATAAAATTCTCATCACAAAGGAAAATTCGCTTTTAAAATAGACGAAGAGGCGAAGTTCAACTTCTTCTATTCCTTTGACCGATTATGAAAAATCGGTATTTCGGAATTTTAAAACTCGAACAAGTATCTCAACCGAATATAAAGTAGAAATTCGAAAGTAGAAGTTCTAAAAGAAATCTGTGATCACCCACATTTTCGGATATGGGTTATTAGGACATAATGTTTTCGTTATTAGTAATAACTCTTTCCGAAAAATTCAAAAAGTCTTAATAAAACAAAAATTTTGAGAAACGAAAATGGTTTCTTTATTCCATTTCTTTTAAACAAAAATCTTTATATTGTAAAAGATACGAAGAGTGGAGTCTAAAAAATAATTCTAAACTTGATTTTTTCATTTGGTTACAAAACCTGTATTTTCCTTCAAGAAATAAAGAATTTCCAGATTTGTCAGATGAAAACTTTTTAAATGTTATAGAAAATAAATATAAAATATTAATACATGAAACAGGAAAATAAAGCATTTAAGGCTAGAAGACCCAGTAATAATAGCTTGAGCAATTTGCCTATCATTATTACCTTTAATTTTGCATTGAAGCATATATAAGCATTTGTTTTACAATAGTTTTTATCGATATTGATTTTCCGCCTATGTTCCATCTCATTATAGATTCACCCTTGAATTGAGCATGGTCTCCTTTTCTTCAATTTGAAGATCTATAGGAGTGGATGTTTTGTAATAAGGTTTTACTATAGAGACATTAGCAAGTTTATTAACTTGTAAATCGTCATCTGAAGAAGTTTCTTCAGCTTTTGTTATAATGAAACATTTTATATGAACATTCTTCTTCCTTTTCTTTTCCTTTAATATTAATTTTTTGTAATCTGTTTATTAGACCTTCTAAGAACTCATTATCGAAAATGGTTTCTTTATTCCCTTTCTTCTAAACAAAAATCTTTATATTCTAAAAGATACGAAGAGTGGAGTCTAAAAATAATTTAAACTTGATTTTTCATCTCGTTACAAAACTGTATTTTCCTTCAAGAAATAAAGAATTTCCATTTCTCGGATGAAAACTTTTAAATGTTATAGAAAATAAATATAAAATATTAATACATGAAACAAGAAAAGAATCTACAGAGATTCATCCCCCTTTTTCTACTATACAAATACAAATATATGTGCGTTCAATGATTAACACACATGATATGTAATCATAATATTGAAATATAATATTCTCTCGTCCCATTTCAAGTGTCCCATTTTTTGGGCATGTATATTTAGAAGAAATATATAAAGTAATTAAAATGATAAAAATGGGTATGACAGACACCTTTTAAAGGAATAATTATTTCTTAAAATGGAATTTGACATTTGTAATAGGACAACTCAAAAAGAAAAGTGAGACATTTAATTAAGATGAGGAATATTATACAACACCAACCACATATAAAATGAGCTTAATGTCTATCAAATAAGATGACGATAGAAAAATGTGATCATACATAATTTCATCCGCTAATATTTAAATATGTCTATTGCGGCTATGGGGTACATAAAGTCACCTGCAATTAATTAAATAAAAGAAAATAGTTAGCATCAACCAAATATTGCTTACTAAATGTTAAGTCATATATAAATTATGCAGGCTGCATTCTTAGTGCATCGCGACCATATTCGACAATAAAAATAAATAAATAAATAATGAAACTAAAAAAATAAGTAATAAGGTTTGGCAAGTTCCCACCTTCAATCACGTGGATGAATCGCTATCATACAACTTTAAGTAAGTTAGTGATTATGCAAAGTGATTAAGTTAATGATTTCTTCAATGATCTAAATCTAATGCTCACATTTTCTTCCTTTCTGAGAGATTTTTCCACGTATTAGTTCATCTGGCGGCCCAAATCTAGGCTCTGACTGTTAAAACATGTTGCCGGCAATCGTTCGAACATTATTAAAATTAATTATGCTTGTTTACGCAAAATAAAAAATGGTAATTAAGAGTTGTAGTTTGGTGGTTTTGGATATTTGTAGTAAAGTATTAGTGTTGATCGATGTCGGCTTTTACAATGAGATTTGGAAGAGTCAGGTGGACTGTCGTAAAATCTTTGATTATTTTTCTAAAACATCGTTTTGCAAAGTGTTAATAGAAGATGACAAAGGAATGTAACATACTAACATGTGATTTGTTTGAGATAATTATGTGGAGAAGTAAAGGGAAAGACATTAGAGCTTAATTGTGAGGAGTAATTTTATAAAAAATAAAATATCATGCCAAAGTATCGTACCAACTAAAAGTTCAAAACTTTTTATTGATGTAGTCAAACTTTCAGTTTCACATTTTGATTTCTCATCATCAAAAATATTACCTAATGCTAGTAAAGTATCTATCAATTTAACATACTGAAATCTAATTACTTGAACATTTTTAATATGATTTTTCCAACGTGTATTCGATAAAGATTCACTACAAGAATTTTGGTTATAGATCCGGGAATCCC
This sequence comes from Salvia rosmarinus, assembly GCA_036937905.1. Taxonomy (NCBI): domain Eukaryota; kingdom Viridiplantae; phylum Streptophyta; class Magnoliopsida; order Lamiales; family Lamiaceae; genus Salvia; species Salvia rosmarinus. Next base: position 15,567,558 of record CM072822.1, on the reverse strand, counting down.
CATTGTCTATTACGTAAAACCCGCTGTCTATCATCAGGTATAGTCTATTAGGGCGGCTATGACCACGGAATTTCCGTGGTCTATCACAACATGTACAACGGAAATCCCGTGGTCTATCATGTTATAGACCACGGGGCTTGTAATATACAATGGATATTCCCCGTTGTCTATAAGATCATGACAACGATGGGTTTACTCGTTGTCTATGTTGTTATAGACAATGATGTTCTAGCTTTATACAATGATTAAATCCGTTGTCTATTGTGTTTTAGACCACGCGACATCCCCGCTGTCTATATATTAATTTTAGTTAATTTGCAATAATGTCCAAAATTGAGATTTAATATACAACTCTCTCTCTCTCTCTCTCTCTCTCTCTCTCTCTCTCTCTCTCTAGGGCTACACTAGGCGATGTTGTGGTGACGCCTCCCCCAGAAACATCGAGTCCAAGAAGAAATGGCTTGGTCCCGAATAATACTTTGAGAAAAACAAATAGCACATCGAAAAGTTACATAGTATCTTCCTTTCTTTATAATGATAATGTAGTAATCCACGCCATACTTGGATCAATATACATCACGCACCGCGAGAACAAACTCTATCTACCCTAACCTTACGTAATAAATGCCACATAAAGGCGATCGCAGAGGAAAGACACGCCACCATCGCTTCCTCATTTGCTTCAACACATTTCTCACCGACACTTCATAACATCACCGATGCTTTTCGATTCACCAAATTTTGGTTTTGGGTCATCACGGTATTAAGTCCATACCTTGTAAGAAATTATATGAGTAAGAATAAATCTACAAATTCAAGACGACCCTACTAACGAAACAAGAATGTAGGGCTATAGGAAAAATCCATCGCAAGTATCATCGAATAAATAAGTCCATTGTGAGTATAAACCGAATCAAGCCTCTAGTCCGCTATCAAAAGCATTTCCATAATCATAAACAAGGAAAAATGACCATAATATACTCGCTTAATTTTAGCATTTCATAAACCAAAAGTCGACATATGAATCTCGATTTTCACTCTCAGAAAACCAATTTTCGGTTATCTAATAAACTCACCAATGGGTTCAAACATTATGATTTATCGGTAGATGATTTGCTATTACAAGTCAAGCATAGCAAACAAAGAAAGCGTAACTCCTATATTAGATGATGAACCATCACAAGAAAATATTCTTTTATTATTTAATTGAATAAGTACCAACATATTGAACGTAATGATGATTATGCCTTTTAACTCGCCTAATTGCTACCAAGACATATTGTATTTTTATAACTTATAGATGCCGACCTTTTCTCTCATCTTTGTACTCCGATATCGTAATCACCTCTAGGCTGAAATATAAAGAAAGATAAGTTGCAAATTAAATGTTAAGAGAGGACCGAGTCAAACAAGCTAAAACTTCAAGAAATATGTTAACAAGATACCTCTACCCCAAAAGTAAAACAATACCCATTCCTTATTTCCTCATTTTTCTCCTTTGTCCTGGGGTTTACTTTTGGGATGTGTAGGAGCTTGGGGTACTACTAACCACACCGCCAAACCCGATAGATAGGCTTTGGACCAGCTTTAGCCGTTTATGTGACTCGGGTGGCTCATAATTTGTCACGAGATCAAGGAAGCAAAATCGAATGACATCTACCTTGGGGCCCTAGTCGCAAGAAAACATGTCTACGAAACTCGGTTAGCACTATCAACATCAACATTTACATGAAACTAAAGTACCAAGTATGGATGAAGCAGATCGCAAAGTTCATGATAAGAAAACCGATTGTTATCATGTTCGGATGATAAAGGTAGATCCATTTGGCACAAACTATTTTCTTAAAAGGACATTAAGAAAGTGAAAACCTTTTGGTTTAGGAACAAGATGAGGGCTCAGATATATCCATGTGGAACATTAAAAGAGTGATAATAAATTAATCACAAATCGCAAGATATACAAACTATACAAACTCTTCAAACGCACTCAGATCCAAATGATTGCTTAACTCGAGACAATGGATGGGGAATTCACTTGTGGGCCTGCAAAACCATATATATTGGGATTATAAGAGATACCTCTTTGGCTCCACTTTTCATTGTTTTCTTTGAGTTTTACCAAACCATATATAGCAATCTGAATTTGTCACCGCGAATTGTGTTGCATAGAATTTAGAAACTACTCTTGATCATTCCTTCTATCATAGCTCAATATATTGCAAAATTATTTATATGTTTCAAGAACTAATAGTCTATTCCACAAATCAACCACATTTATATGAACGACTATTCATCTTGACATCGATCCCGTATCTTTAGACACCCAAAAACTTGCAAGCAGGATAAAAGAGAATGGTTTCAGCAATGCCATGAGCAATGAATTGGTTGAATCACGTTTAAGAGAGCAAGAACACAATAAAGAGAGCAAGACGGAAATGTTCCCAAGGAAATATGTAAAATTTGTGAGCATGAATGCTTGTTTTATACGCTTTGGTACTACCGCATTAGCAAAGCATAATCTCTCTTCTATGTTAGAATATCATGTAGAAAAGCCTTTAATTCATCCAAAATTGGTCCACACCATCCCACGGTCAACCAAGATAAGATAGGGAAGAGCATAATCTTAAAAGACATCAAGTGCGGTGAGAATTTTCAAGTCACTAGCATATCTATTTCAAGTAAATTGTCTAACCAGATGCACTCCTTTATGCTTAAGGTCAAAATGATCGATTAAGATCACAACTAGCAAAATACATAAATAACACGTGGCCTTGCAAATAAAGTTACGGAGAGAGAAAGCACCATAGTTGACACTATAGCTGCAAAGACATGAATGAATTAACAGACGCTATATGCTTACTCCTCAAGGCACGATTCATCCGTACACTAAACCGATTTTCATAAAATAAACAAGAGAGGCGCAAGTAACTTACAACCGTGTTCACCCACCATCCTTCAATCACGGATCACCGTCGCAGTGCTTAATCTACAATACACCTTCTTCCACTTGCGGACTCCTAAACGCCTAGCACTAGTCGTTGAGCAAAACGTCATTACTCCCGACAAAAACGCGTCGATGGAAGCAACCACGATTCAAAGATTAAATCGATGTTAAACTGATGGAAGCAACCACAGCTCAAAGATTATAGTCATATTTAGTAATAACACTATATATATAGATATTGAGGGTGATCAAGCTTGTAAATATAATAAAGAAGAGACAATTAGGAGTTAATCCGGCAGAATAATCATCATCTATCATCACAAATTGGTTACGGGACAAGTAAATCATTAAGAGTTCTTAGCATTGAGGCTAAAATACAATCTATCTAGACAAAATAAACGAGCAAGCAAGTAACTATCATGATTGTCAAAACAAGAACCAATAGAATTAAGCGATTTCATTTTCTCGAATTAAATAATCAAGAAACCGCAATTAGAGTTGAAAGACTAAAAACCGAACAATGCTTTGTATAAAATAAACCTTGTTCAAACACTAGGTCAAGCTACCAATGTTCAAGAAAGTACCACTAATTCACAAACAGAATCATCATCAACTCATACCCTCGAATCTGCAAGCTTGTTCGAAAAGCAATAGCCACCCAATCAGTCGCGAAGACAACCATCGCATTGCTCAATCTCCGCCCGCAGCAGTACGCCGAATCGGGTCCAACCTCCTTATTCCACCCGAGCCGCACCAGCGCGATCCGCCCGAGCTCGTAGATTATCGCCGAATGCTCCTTGTCGCGCAGATCGAAAACCTCGACCGAACCGTCGGCGAAACCGACGCGAAAACCCTAACGCCGCCCACGCGATGTCGTGACCTCCGATCGTCGCGCAATTAGTGAGTATCCACCATCTCCTCTCGATATCCCAAATCGTGCGGTGGTGTCGATCTTTGAAGTCCCAATGCCGCGGCTCGCTTCGTTCGACCAAACAAGTCAACGGGATGGAGAACTCGCTGTGCGCTTGTTGAGGAGCTCTTAAGCTCCACGCCACCACCGTCGAATCGGAGATTTGCCGAGGCGGAGGAAATCGGAGGCGAGGCGCGAAAATCGGAGCCGGCACTCATTGTCGGGGCGAAGATGAGCTTGGTCGGCGGTAAGGATGGTTGAAGGAGATGGAAGGGTCGGAGCGGATCTCTCTGCTGAGTCGTCGAGTTCGACGATTTCGACCCGATTAAGTGCCGCTTTCGAGGAGGCGGGCAATGACAAGGCGGTATTTTTTGTCCTTGCGCACGCTCCAGTTCATGGCGTAGATGTGCCACGGGGTTAATGAGGATAATGAGGTGATAGACCACGCGGTTAATAATCCGTGGTATTTAATCAATACGAGAGAAAGATGACGTGGGCTAAAGCCCGTTGTCTATGGAATTTTTGTGCTAATAGACCACGCGGAATGAACCCCGTGGTCTATAATATGAAAACCACACTAATAGACCACGGATTTTGGCAGCCCGTCGTCTATAACCGATTGAAAAAACGGTTATAGACCACGCGTTTCATCCTGCACGTGGTCTATCACAACATAGACAACTTTAGTATTAATGTATGTGGTCTATTACATGTGGTCTATAAGCTAAATTCTTGTAGTGATTTCACAGTTAATCCTTTGATATATCAAGTAAAACTTTTCACCTTTTAGGAGAACTTGAAAACAATGTCTATATTCGTTGTACTAAATTAAAAAAAGAAATTGCTTTAACACAAGAATGTGTCATATTACCAAGAGTTAAATTAAGACTTTGGCAAGCACATGAAAATTATAATGCTCTTGGATTAGTTTCAAACAATCTTGGTGTTTTCTTTTCATATTTGGACCATTATCATAACCTTGACCTCTAACATCTTCTATATTAAGGCCAAAAAATTTTAATAGTGTAATTCATTAAAAAGTCCTAAACCAAAAGTATCATCTACTTTCAAAAAAATTAAAAATATTCTTCTATTTTCACATTGTTATATGATATATACATATCAACACATTGTATTATCAAAATTATTTGTGGATTCAATTAAGAATTATTGAGAAATATTTTGTTTCCTTAATTTTCTTAATGATAATTTCTAACATTATCAACATGAGAGAAATCAAATCATTTTGAGTTTTGTGACCGAGATAATGATAATGAATTCATTATTTTCTATATAGACCAACATATAATTGTCACTTTCACGGATGTGACATAAACTAACATATTTTACGGATGACGCGTAATATATATCATGTAATGTGACTTAAACTAACATATAGAGAAATCAAATCATTTTGAGTTACATTTATGTATCATGTAATGTGACATAAACTAACATATGCCACTTTCACGGATGACGCGTAATATGTCGTAAATTTCAGACGACAATTAATTTAGTGATGCACAAAATGATGTATATGTTGCAATATTAATGGAAACAATGTCGTAAAAATTATACTATAATTGATAATAATGTCACAAGCTAGTGTAGCAAATTAGGACGCATCAATTGGGCTAATGTCATTAAATATGACGCAAACTAACATGCGTCACTACAACTAAAGTCACGTAATATGTCGTGAATTTTATATGACAATTAGGTTAGCGATGCACAAAGTGTCGTATATGTTGCGACATAAATACAAAAAAGTGTCCTAAAAATGCTACACGACCTTTTACTACACAATATAAAGTGACGCAAAAAATATCGCAAGTTAGTTTTTGCGACATTAAAACAAATGTTAGCGACACATTTTTCATGTCGCAAAAAGTCAACTTTCTTGTAGTGTCTAATATATATGTCTAATATGGGATTGCATCACAACATCAAATTCTCCAACCATTTCGATCGATCCCAAAAAAATATCATTGTTTTCTTGATAAAGTTTCTTATTAGATCCACGAAATGTCAAGCAGTATTTAGAAAAATATTTTATAGTTGCTATTATTCTAGTTAAAACTTGTCTCCATAAACTTTTTCTTTAGAAAATTCTCGTTGTAAGTCATTGTCAATTGTTTGATGTTTAAGTAATCTCATCTTCAATTCATACAAAGAGTTTATATTAGTAATATGTTATATGGAATTTTCATGTTCTTGAAGTCGACTAAAATGTTTCCAGTCTATGTATCCATCGTTTGCTAAACAACATGTATTATTATTTTTAATTAAATTACAACATAAAACACTATATCCACATGTTTACTAGTTATCAACCATTTTCAACTTGCTCCTCACCATTACTTAATTTTCTAATATAACGAGTATAAGAAAAATGTTTAAATATATTATTCAAAGGAAATACAAGATTCATTTCTCTTATAAGCCCATTTTCAACTAAAATGGGCCTATAAGTTCTATTTATATTTATGATTTATAAGTTCTAACTTATACTCCCTCCGTCCCATCTAAAGTGTCCCATTTCTTTTGGGCACGAGTATTTATGAGAAATATATAAAGTGGTTAAAGTGTTAAAAAGTTAGTAGGGCCCACACTTTTTGAAGGGATAATTATTTCCTAAAATGGAATGAGACATTTGTAATGGGACAATCAAAAAAGAAAGTGGGATATTTTAAATGGGACAGAGGGAGTATAATTTTTCAAAAATTAGTCTTTTAGGTTGCAGAGTTGAACGACTGATGTTAAAAAGACGAGGCACACAAGCAAGGAAGAAGAATTTGGAAGATGAAGTGTAGTGTGGTTAGAGTATCTCTCTCTCTAGGAAAAGCTCTCGCTTCTCTCTAGAGTTCCACACTATGAGCTCTCGTTCTCTCTCTTCCCGTCACTAGCTCTTCCCTTTGCCGGCCGACCGAACTCAACATCTCTGGCCGGTGGTCTGGACCAGAGCATGGTGGTTTCTCGCCGTGTACTCCTTCAAGGATCCAGGCAGAACGTGGTTTCTGCCATACTAAGGCAGTCTCAGTGTACCGCCGACGACCTTCTACGAAGTGTCAGCCGTGTTTGACGTCGCTCGCAGAGTGACGGTGTGCGGCCTTCCCCACAAATCTTCCCGGCGAACATCTTTCCCGACGGAGAGTTCTTCTTGCTCGCAGCGCCCTTGTTCTCGGCCTCCGAGTGTCCGAATCTTCTCGGCGACCCTCTTCACCGACGGAGAATTCAGTTGTGGTTTCCATCGGAGGAACTTCACCTCCGAGTGTCCGGATTTCAGCCCAAGCCTGTAGACAAATCGTGAAGGGCCTGTGCAAGCAGGTGAATGTTTGTAGCAACTTTGTTTCTCCCGGCTGTGCCCTTCTCTCCAACCGGGAAGCTCTTGCCAGACTACACCAGGTTATCTCGTTCATCCCTTCTCCGGCAAGGCCGGGGATTGTGTTTTTCCACTCGTCATATTATCCTTTCCATTTTGGGGAATTGGTACCGTCGAGTTGTCTCTATTCGAGAGGCTTTAGGCAGATCTTGGTTCTGCCTTGTTGAGCCATTTGGCTTCAGTTGGAGGATCCCGCTCGGAAAAATTTTCTGGTCGTCCTCCCAGTTGTTTGGTCCATTTGGGCCGTCGTTCGAACTTAGTGCTCTTTCCGGTGGGCGGCGCGTTGGAATCAGGCGGCGGTGCCAATTTTCTGGCCGTTGAGCACGCGACACCTCTGCCCGATGCTCGCATGGGGAGCCGAGCAAGCGGCGATCGTCAGTCGCGACGGCAAGATGGCGGCCGACAACAACTTTGCGTTTTGGCATTATGGTGCATCGCCCAGGAGGCGTGACTCTCAGTCTGTCCCATTATCGCTTTCTGTTGCCGTTGCAAAGATTACGGCGCTCGGTCAGCAGCGCTTCGCTATTCTTGACCCATTACCGGTTTGAGCGCGCGCGCTAATGCACGCATGGGAGTCCCCGTCACTAGCCGCGAGGCCGAGACACAGGGCCGCCGAGGTACCGAAGCCGAGGCACGCAGAAATCGGGCATCGTCAGACGTTGCCATTTCATGCGTCTGACTTGGGCCATTGGCCCGTTGTCTGCCCTGGCAGGCCACCAATGCGGAGGTGGCGAGGCCACCAATGCCGAGCTGTCGAGGCGACCAATGCCGAGGTGGCAAGGCCACCAATGCCGAGCTGCCGAGGCGACCAATGCCGAGGTGCCGAAGCAACCAATGCCGAGGTGGCGAGGCCACCAATGCCAAGCTGCCGAGGCGACCAATGCCGAGGTGGCGAGGCGACCAATGCCGAGGTGCCGAGGCCACCAATGCCGAGGTGGTGAGGCGACCAATGCCGAGGTGCCGAGGCCACCAATGCCGAGGTGCCGAGGCCGATGCTGGCCAATACCGAAGAGCTGAGGCCGAGGCTGCCGATGCCAAGGTGCCGAGCCCGAGGCGGCCAAGGCCAAGCTGCCGAGACGGCCATGACTTCGCCCACAAGTTGGGCCGTATGTTAGCGGACATCTCTTAAAGAGTGTGATCCATCTCCCACCCCGCTGCAAAGCAGCTTTTTCCCCCGGGGATTATTCGGGTGTTGACCTATCTCATGTTCCCGTCGGGCTCCCACGGAAGACCCGATGTCAAGTTCGCACAAGGCCGAGATGCTGAAGCAGAGGCGGCCGAGGCTGCCAATGCCGAGGATGGTGAGCTGCCGAGGCCAATGCAGATGCCGAGGCCGAGGCCGAAACCAAGGCCGAGGCCGAGGCTGCCGATGCCGAGGCCAATGCCGAGGTGCCGAGGCCTAGGCTGCCCATGCCTAAGAATCTTGGCCGTTGAGTTCTGTGATCCACATGGCACGTGCCATTGCTAGGGACCAAATCCCCGGAATGTAATCGAGTCATGTATGTTAGAGTCAGGCTTTCTTTTGCTTGTCCCACCCCGCTGCAAAGCAGCTGTATCCTCTCGGGAATGCCCGAGTATATTGTAATTTTACAATTTCAATTTATGCAATTTAACTTACCCAAAAAAAAAAAAGAATTTGGAAGATGAACAATGGACGGCTGATTCATAATTCTATTTTATTATATATGTATATGTATAGTGTGTGTCTGTGTGTCTGTGTGTGTAAAGTGGATGTTTACAGAATATTGGACCCACAAAAGTTTGTCAAAAAAATGTCTTTGATTGTTAGAGCTCATGCATAATTCTAAAATAAATAAATAAATATATTACAAAATTTGGGACCCCATTAAATCTGTGAAAAAAACGTTTTTGCCAAGAATCACCCGCAAAAAGAATGAGAACTTTACCACTATACCACATAATATACATTATTTGTTTTTTTTGTCATACATATGAAAAGCTATATTGTGAAATTTTTGAGCAGGTCCGGCCGCATGGTGAAGATTGTTGTGGATGTGACAGCAAATCAATCGATGCATTTATTTGGACGATCGTGATCGATTCCAGCTTAGTTCAGCTATATATAGCCTTGTAACTGCTGCTTACTTTTCACTTTGAATTAGATCCAACATGGATAGATGGAAAATAGATGAAGATAGGGATGACAATGGATATTTAGATCGAATTTAGTTAAATTCAGATTCAGATTCGATTTTTTTTTATTTTGATCCGGATCCGATCTAGATCCATTGAGTAAAAAAAAATTAGATTCAGATCTAGATCCACATGGTCTAGACCCGGATCCATATATTTTTGTTTCTAAACTAAATTCTAAATCAACTATAATATACAGTAACACCATAATAATATAAATACATAATAATACTATAATAATTATTTAGAATTTATCAGTTATCACTATATTGGAAGACGTTAGTTATAAATTTACTACTCTCTCTGTCTAATTTAAAATGTCTCACTTTCCTTTTTAGGTTGTTCCATTACAAATGTCTCATTCCATTTTAGGAAATAATTATCCCTTCAAAAAGTGTGGACCTTACCCATTTTTCACACTTTAACTACTTTATAAATTTCTCTTAAATACCCGTGCCCAAAAGAAATATGACACTTTAAGCGGGACGGAGGGAGTATAAAGTAGTAAACAACAAACAACTCGATCGTCGGTGGTGTAAGTGACGCGATCCACCGTGAATGTCGATTAATACATAATTGGGAGAATTGAAATGAAATTGGGAGTATATTTGTTTTGGGAGAATTTGAAAAAGAAAATTGAAGAGTTTTAAGTTGTGGTTAGGTATTTAATTATAATAAAATAATATATATATATATATATATATATTTATCTCAAGATTCCATCAACATATCAGTATTATACTTTCGAGTTGTCTATTCTCTTTTTATTGGTGGAGCTACACTTTCTAATTTCCGTGTTTCAAAGTGTAACTTGATTCCATTTTATTGTTTTAGGAATTGCAATATTACTTTTAGTAATATCTCGTTAGAAAGAGGGTAGTTTCTCCTCTATTTGTACAAATCTCTTTAGATCTAAAATTAAATCTAGAAATTGTAGTATTAATAACTTTATAACAAATTCTATAAATTAGAACAAGATTTTCTGTTCCTTCTTTCATATTAAACCCTTACATTTTTTATTTTTAATGTAAGGCATCCAAAATATTTGGATCATTTAATGATAATGGAAAATTGAGAAAACAAATGAAGTAAATTGGTCCTTCACAAAGTGAAGACTCAATTATCCCTATTAGGAATCTTCTAGCCTTAAATGCCTTTGGTCTCGACCATAATTAAAACATCGACATTTAATCCTTCTCGTTAATGGTTTTAATCCAATTTGGACCATCCCGAGATGTAAAATTTATATTTCATTTATGAATTTCTATTAGACTTTTGATAAAGATTGAAAGAATCATATCCTCCTTTTAGAGGAATTGATTGTTCAATTGTTTTTATAACATAGTCGCTTTTAAAATCAAAGCTTCCATGTTTATAAATTTTGATTTAGATACATCCGTAATTTCCAATCTTGAAGATGTTTTTCAAATTTTCCATAAGAATAATTTCTTTATTCTTATCGAGCTTGTATCGGTTGCTTTCTTCATTGAGAAAGTCCTAATTATCTTATCCATTAAAATCTATAGAAGATCTTGTCAGGATTTATTCTTACCTTACCCTTCGTGCTTTACTGGATACATGACTTGAGATGCCGTGTATAACTTCTTCAAATTTTAATTTTAAAGATAAATTAGCACATATAACTGGCTCGATACCATTTGATGCGACCTTTTATATGCGTTGTAATAAGAACCTTGATTTTCAAAGGCTTTTAGACTTTGTTTGGCTCTTCTTAATTGCGGAATATAAATATAATTTTTGATGTTTCATCAATATTTGGATTATTTAATTGTTCTTCAATATAATTTATAAGAACCTTTGTTCTTGTTATTTTATAACGTAGCTTTTAAAATAACATTGTTGTTTAACAATTATATAATCATATTGAGCATAAAAGATATTATCAACTGCAAAAGGATTACAAGAGATATTCATAAAATTTAAAACTTACATAATATTTCTTGAACAACTTCAACACAAAAGCAAACTTGAATACAAAGATTAGAGAGAGAGAGAGAGAAGAAGGGCGAGCAAACTCAAGCGTGCTCTTCCATTCTCTACACAAACCTATTTATAGAGAAAAATAAACACACGCTAACATCTTGTGAAGTGGAAACACATAGCACTACTTTTTACAAAGTGGAGCACCCTTCCACTTATTTTCAAGACACTATTTTACAAAGTGGACACTCCACAAAATGAAGCACACGGCACACAACAAAACAAATGGAATATTTCCCAAAGGTCAAAATTGAATAGTGTTAGTCCACTAATCAATAATGGATGAAGACGTCATGGTATTCGCACTTTCTTCGCGTCAATGCATTCGTCATAGTAATTACTTTGGGATGATTCTCCTCAGAGCCGAGACGAATGCATCAAATGGATCTTGAGCTTGGAAATCATCATTATCTTCCATTAAAGTATCTTCAATAATTTTGGTCTCGATGAAGATGGTTCCGTCGAACTTGAGCATTTTGCTTGAGAATTCTCGGATCCAAAACTTCTTTTAATAAAAGATCGATGATTCTTTATCCATTCATGCAATAAATCTTTTAATAAAGACTCATGTGACGGAGTTTGTGCATTAAGATTTTTATAATCTCGGACTAGCGATTTTATCGCCAAAATTCCTCTTCTATCAAAGGTTTTACCTTCCAAAGAAATTCTCTTTAGGCCACCATTTTAGAGAATTCTCTAACAAGAATTGTAGGAGTGAATTTTATCTCATTTTTGAACGTGCTTGTTCTTGCGCTATAATCCCATCGAAGAATCCATGGAATTGTATAATGATTAGCAAATTGTAGAAGCTGCAGGAAGACTTTCAAGATGGTTATTAACCTTATGAAATTTTATCCATATATCTTTAACTTTTAGAAATATCATAGGCATTACCCTCATGAAAAGAAGAAAGTCAAAACCAATTTGGTATTATTTGAAATGGGTTATCGAGATTAAATTTAACCCACCACGAATGTTTTCGTGAACTATTTTCATATAGGAAAATATTATCCCATGATTTGATATAATCAAAATAATTATAATAGTTGGGATTAGCTTGATAATTATCAAGTTACCTTGTTTGATGAGAAGGCATTCCCAGGTTTGAAGGTAGCAAAATTCGCTTAATAACAAGTTTTGAAAAGCAAATTCTTTATTTGCGCGATCCATATGTTGAATTTCAACAGATCCAGGTTCTATTAGAATTGCTTCAAAGTAATCACGAGCCTTTTTCCAAAGACTTGTGGAAGATCTTTATTAAGATGGCTATAAGCAATTTGAATTGGAGAAAGACCTTTTAGGTCATCTTCAATTGGACAACAATTTAAATATCCGGATATAATATATGGATATTTAATTTCATCTTTGATCCTTTTGAAGAAAGATTGCATCTTGATAGTATTGAATATCATATGCATCTTCATCGTTTTCAAATTCTTTAATAAAATCAATTTGACTAGGTAATTCTTCAATTTCTTTTTAAAGAATTCATCCTTTTAGGTTTTGGATTTTGACTAAATTAGTCATGGGTTTTTACCCAATGCTTGTTTTCTCACGATTTGATTCCAAGATTTGTCCTCGCAAGAATTCTCGTGTTAGAAAATCTGTAAACAATTATTTTTCCGAAATATGTTCAATATCAAAATCAAAACATGCTAATATAGCTTGCCATCTAGAAAAATTTGTTTCAAGCAATATTTTTAACATCTTTTGTTAATATATCTTTCAGATTTACAATCAACTCTTATTAAGAATTTTTATTTAAAATATCACTTTCAAATTTAGTAACACATTTTACTATTGAAAGTAATTCTTTTTATTGTAGAATAATTCATTTGAGCATTATTCCAAATACCGTAAGTATATCTAACAAGTTCTTCTTAAGAATTTTCTGAATTCTTTGTTTAAGAATTCCTCCATATCCGATTTCGGATGCATCTGTTTCAACTATTTTGAATGCTTGTGATTAGCTATTGATAAACAAGGAAGTTCTTTAACTCTTTGTTTTATTCTTTTCTGACACGTATGATCATTAGTCCAAGGTAAAGGATTCTTTTTAACCTTTGAAATAATAATTTACGATCTTTTGCTAAATCTTGGTAGAAATCTCCAATATAATTAAGGCTTCCAAGAAATCTTTGTAATTGATTTAAATCAGTAATTTTATCCGGGAATTTGTCCATAAATAAAAGTACTCTTTCAATAGGAATAATAATTTTATTTTCAATATAATGTCCTAAGAATTTTATTTTTGTTTGAAATATTTTTACCTTTTAGGATTTATAGCTAAACCAACTCTTTTGTAGTTTGTATAAAATATTAAGATGTTTAAAATGTTCTTGATGGTTTTAGAAAATATTAAAACATCATCAATATATACAATAATAAAATCCATATGAGGATTATAAATTTCATTCATAATATTTTGAAATTCCATTGAGCATTTTTAAACCAAATGGCATAACATTCCATTCAAAATGTCCAAAAGGGACGGTAGAAAGCGGTTTTATATCTATCTTCTTCTTTTAGAAGAATTTGATAGAATCGATTTTAAATCAAAAGAGGAAAATATATTTCAGTAAACATTCTATTTAATAAATCTCTTTATTTGGTAATGGATGTTTTATCCATTTAAGAGCCTTATTAAGAGGTTTATAATTTATAACTAGTCAGGAGCTCCTCTTTCTATTTCGGAGGCATTTTCAACATAAAATGCAGGACAACTCAAAGTCTATTACTAGGTCTTATTAAACCCTTTTAAGAAGAATATCAATTTCTTCTTTGCGTAATTTTAATAATCTTTCTCCCATAGCAATTGGCCTTACCTTAGTATTAACTTTTCTTTCATCGAAATTATCAATATATGGGAGACACTTCATGTCTTTTTCTATTCCAAAAGGCGTTTGGAACTTCAGCACAAATTTCTGTATTTATTTTTTGAAGGATTTCTTTTATTTTATTTTGAATTTTTTCTGAGACTAATTTTTCTTTGATTGTTTTAAAATTAATTTCTTCTTTTAATGAGTTAATAAAATTATTTTTATTTTTAACAACTTCTTGTAAAACATTTATAGATTTTGTTAAAGGAATAGAGGAAAATGGGAAAAACAGATTTTTTCCTTTAACTTTAGTAAATAATCATTTTTCATTAATTTTATTAATAGGGAATAACATTTGGAAAAAAGGAGTACCAAGTATTACTGGTGTAGAAATATTTTTTATTAAAATAAAAGTAGTATTGAGACAAACTCCTGAATTACAGATAGCAACATCAGATAATTTGTAATTAACAATTAAAGGTTGCTTATTAGCAGTTGTTATAAACTGAGTAGTTTTAGAATAGTATTTTGAAGGTATAATTCCTTTACTAATACAATTAACATCCGCTCACATATCTAAGAGAGCATTAATGGTAATAGTAAACTCTTTATTTACAATAAGAGTTACTTTAGAATACCATTTTGAGAAAGAATTTGATCAATTTTATTGATCCAAATTAGATTCTTAAAATTAATTTGATTTATTTCTTGATCTTTTCAAGAAGAGTAATTTTTCACTTTCTTCATCTTCATCGGATGAAGTGGAGTCATTTTTCCAATTAGTATTTAATAAATCAATTCTTTCATTAAGAAATTTTATTTCGATTTTATCGATTAATTTCTCCTTTTAATTCGTAAATCGTAGCTCTCTTTTTTTTTATTAGCCTTTTCTAATATTTTGATATAGGAATATAATTCCTTTGTTCATTAACCTTATTAGTAAGTCTAGTTTCGGACTTTTCAGATTTAGAATTTGAAGCGATAGAAGATAATATTCTATAGCTTTTCTTTTTCTATAGGATCTTTTATTTGATCTATTAGATCTAGAATAAAATTTTCTTCTTTAGTGATAACATTAATATTTAATCCCATAAATTTTATGAGACAAACATCACAATCACAATCGAATAACAATTTTGTAATTACGATTGTTCGATTCATCTTCCAAATTTCAAGATTCATTCTCATTTTAAGGATAGTAATGGAGATATCTTCTTCTCTTCTTCTTCTTCAAGAAGAATATTGCATAAAGATTCTTTTAAATCTCATCAATATTAAGATTATTGATTCTCTTTACATAACATTTATTAGCCTTATGTCCTATTTTCCACATTTCCAAAGAAATAGGTTTAGTTTCTTCGGTTTTAGAAGATGATTTTTAACTCTTTTGGAGCACTTTTTAATTGCTTTCTTTGTTTAGAATAATTTTCTGAATAAAATTTTTTTTTTTCTAAATTTATGTTTTTTCTTAATCCTATTAGGATACTGTTCAGATTGAAGACCTATTTGTTCACAAAAATTTCCAATTATATTTTTATTTTCATTCTTTTGAAAATCTATTTGTCTTTTTAATTTGATTTCATTACACAGAATAATTCCTTCAGCAGTTATTTCTACTGAAATATCACCATAAGAAAGATTTTCCCAAATAATATTATTGTTAACAAATTTTGTTTTTAACCTATTTAAAACTCTTTCTGAAAATAATGTTGGTAAACCAGCAATAAATTTTTCTTTCCAAAAGTTCATATTACAATCATTTCTAGTAAGAACTTTGGACATAAAAACGTCTTTATACCATCTAAAATCAGATAGTTTTTGACATCTTAAATTCATTAATTGTTTATGAGTTTTATCTAATTGAAGCTCATTAGCTCCTACAAAATTTGTAAGTATTGTATAAATAAGAGTATTAACCGTGATCGACTCTTCTCTTTGGTGATAGGGTCAAATACACTTGAATTTAAAATTTTGCTTTTAGCTTCTTTTGAAATATAAAATCCCACCATCCTTGTAGTTGGTCGGTAAACCCAGAATAATAGCTTGAGCAATTTGCCTATCATTATTACCTTTTAATTTTGCCCAAGCATATATAAGCATTTGTTTTACAATAGTTTTTATCGATATTGATTTTCCGTCTATGTTCCATTCGTGATAGATTCACCACCGAATTGAGCATAGTCTCCTTTTCTTCAATTTGAAGATCTATATAAGGTTTTACTATAGAGACATCGACAAGTTTATTAACTTGTAAATCATCATCTGAAGAAGTTTCTCGCTTTTGTTATAATGAAACATTTTTATAGGAACATTCTTCTTCCTTTTCTTTCCTTTAATATTAATTTTTGTAATCTGTTTATTAGACCTTCTAAGAACTCATTATCCTTTTTGAGTTTAATAAAAATTTTCTTTTTAAGATTAGGAGGTGGTTTAATCATAATAGTATTGGAACAATTTTCTTGATTTAGAAATTTTGGAGAAAGAATTTCTTCAATTACATTGGTTTGATTTCCAATAGTATGAAGAGCGAGATTTGTAAAATTATTTTGTTGTATAATATGATCAAAATCTCCTTTTCAGGTTTCGATTTTATAGAGTTGCAAAATTTCTTTTCTCCTTTTGTATTTGTATAGTAGAAAAGGGATGAATCTGTAGATTCTTTTCCTGCTTCATGTATTAATATTTTATATTTATTTTCTATAACATTTAAAAGTTTTCATCCGAGAAATCTGAAATTCTTTATTTCTTGAAGGAAAATAAAGGTTTTGTAACGGATGAAAAATCAAGTTTAGAATTATTTTTAGACTCCACTCTTCGTATCTTTTAGAATATAAAGATTTTTGTTTAAAGAAAGGAATAAAGAAACCATTTTAGTTTCTCATAATTTTTGTTTTATTAAGACTTTTTGAATTTTTCGGGAAAGAGTTATTACTAATAACGAAAACATTATGTCGGAATAACCCATATCCAAAATGTGGGTGATCACGGATTTCTTTTAGAATTTCTACTTTCAGGAATTTCTACTTTATATTCTGGTTGAGATACTTGTTCTGGAGTTTTAAAAATTCCAGAAATACCGATTTTTTCATAATCAGTCAAAGGAATAGAAGAAGTTGAACTTCTTGCCTCTTCGTCTATTTTAAAACGAATTTTCCTTTGTGATGAGAATTTTATCTCAGCATCTCCATCAACATATTGTATTATACTTTCGAGTTGTCTATTCTCTTCTTTTATTGGTGGAGCTACACTTTCTAATTTCCAGGTTTCTGGAAGTGTAACTTGATTCCATTTTATTGTTTTAGGAATTGCAATATTACTTTTAGTAATATCTGTTAGAAAGAGGGTAGTTTCTCCTCTATTTGTACAAATCTCTTTAGATCTAAAATTAAATCTAGAAATTGTAGTATTCATAACTTTATAACAAATTCTATAAATTAGAACAAGATTTTCTGTTCCTTCTTTCATATTAAACCCTTCTGTTTTTATTTTTAATGTAAGGGCATCCAAAATATTTGGATCATTTAATGATAATGGAAAATTGGGAAAACAACTGAAGTAAATTGGTCCTTCACAAAGTGAAGACTCAATTATCCCTATTAGGAATCTTCATTTTAAATGCCTTTGGTCTCGACCATAATTAAGGCACTGACATTTAATCCTTCTCTCGTTAATGGTTTTAATCCAATTTGGACCATCCCGAGATGTAAAAATTTATATTTCTGTTTATGAATTTCTATTAGACTTTTTGATAAAAGATTGAAAGAATCATATCCTCCTTTTAGAGGAATTGATTGTTCAATTGTTTTATAACATAGTCGCTTAAAATCAAAGCTTCCATGTTTATAAATTTTGATTTAGATACATCCGTAATTTCCAATCTTGAAGATGTTTTCGAAATTTTCCATAAGAATAATTTCTTTATTCTTATCGAGCTTGTATCGCCGCTTTCTTCATTGAGAAAGTCCTAATTATCTTATATATATATAAATTAAATGGATCCACGAGTCGGATTTGGATCGGATCCGAGTCTCAAAAACTAAATCCCAGATCCGGATCCGAAATATGGGAGTAGGATCCAGATCCGATCTGGATCCATCGGATCCAATTTTTTGAGGATCCAGATCCTAAAAAATGGATGTGGATACATAGATCTGAATCGAGTCTGGGATCCATTGCATCTCTAGATGCAGACTTAGATATTGAGAGAGAAATAATGAGAGATTGTTTAGAAGATTTTCATTCCCCACATAATATAAACTTTACCAATTGACCTCCTCGTGGACGTAGTATCTTGCTGAATCACATACATTCTTGTGTCTTCATTTTTAGCAGTTTAGATTTGTAGTCTCGTTTATTGTGAATGTTGTTTGTTCGATTCAGATTATTTTGGAAATTTTTGTTTGCTTTGGACCTCATTATTTATAATATAGAATCAGTGGCGAAGAATTCGAGAAAATGATTTCCAATTTGAGATTAGGTTAGATGTCTCTTTGCATAATGATTTTATTAAAATTTGTAACTAGAATATGACGTATTGATTGAATTACAATGCGCGAGATGTTATTTGAATAGTTTACATGAATCAGTTAGATTCATTAAATAATCGGATAATATTAAATAAAAAAATATAATAACTCAATTATAAAAGGAAAAAATGTACATAATTTAATAAAATAAATATTAAAAAGTACAAGTTTATATGTAATATATTTATTGTTTGAAACTGTAGAAGTTTATTTTATTTCACAGATTTAGTCAATTGGTTGTGAATTAGTATGATTAGATTGATAATTGCGTAGGATAACTTTTTGTGTGTGTTTGTGGAAGCGTAGGATAACTTAGAGGGTGTTTGGCTAAGCTTATTTTAAAGAGCTTATAAGCTCTAAGAGCTTATAAGATATTTCAAGAGCTTATAAGACATAATGTTTAAAGAGCTTATAAGTTGTCAAAGTGTTTGGGTAATTTAGCTTATAATTTGAGAAAGAATCGTGAATTGTAAGAGAAAATTGATGAGAGGTGAAGTCGATAAGTATATATATAGATTATAACGAATCATAGTAAGGTTATTTTGGTAAATTCACTGTTCCTTGTAAACTTATGAAAAATAAGTTGGGGTTGAAATACTTATTTTAAGAGCTTATGTTCGTTGACTTTATTTTATAAAAATTTTATGTTCGTTTAAAAATTTATTTTGCCAAACACTTTGCATGAAAGATATAAATTCCTAAGCAATTTTATAAATTTGTTTTGAAGAACTTATGTTTAGCCAAACACCCTCTTAGTCGGATAGAACTTCATCGTATACGTGCATACAACTAATTATATATCAATACATCACCAACTAGATGTATTTTATAAGATAATTCTCAATTAAATTATAAATATTTTATTTAATTTGTGCTTTGATCTGACTTTAAAACATAATAAACAAGTGTCTACTCTTTTAACTTGTAGTAATGAAAACTTCTCAATTTTTTGCGATTAAAACTTTCAAATTACTATTGTTCTGGCCTTTAATTCATAAAATCAAATTTGAATATTAATAGGCTCAATGGAGAAATATTATGGCATATGTGTGAACGTTCAATACTTACTAACAGTGACATATTTCGTCGAAATAATTTATAACAATTTTTATTAGATTGGAAGTTGAAACTCATCACCTTCAATAAGCTACCATACGGCGATTCATATACCAAAATATATATCTTCTTCTTGTACCCTTCAAACCCTAGACCTTGATTTCCCAAATCAATAACTCAGACGACATGAGTTATGTAAGTTTGGTTGTTAAAAAATTTAAATGAGTTTTGATAATGTGGATATCTATTTACTAGTATTACATTTTAATTAGAAACCGTATCGTAGTTGTAAATTAATCAAGCTTTATAATTTAAATATAGTTTTTCTTTATGGAAAAGGAGGAGCTCGATAACTTAGGTTGTTATGCCACTAATTAATAAAAACTATTAAGCGATCTGTTATTAAATATTAAGACTATGTATAAGAATAATATCATTGATGTTGGGTTATACGTAAGCCTCGTTTTCTCTTATAACATTTTGAGCTACAATGATTTTACTGATTCTTTATTCTACGATAATATAGAATTTAGTGCGAATATACGACAATACACCCAAATAGAAGGTAGCTCAATACGCCGATTCCGTCACAGCGATTTTACAAATATAATCTCATCTAAACGATTTGTAAATTATTAAACGTGAGTTATTTTACAAAGTGAACATAAATAAATGAAAATGTTGATTTTCCAATAAATTGAAAAGGTAAAATGCAATAACTCTTATATTCGGTATTTTTTGAAGTGTCCCAAAGCATTAAATTACATATAATAAAGAAATGAACAATTTTACCTCTATAACTTTGTTAATCACCATGGTAAATGTATATATATAATTAATTATTAAATTATAAAAAATAATAAAAAATAATAAAATGAAAATAATGTCTTTATTTTACTCACCAATTTTGAAATGAAACACATATTACTCATCAAAGAGAAATGCAAAATAGAACACTTGTAAAAAACAAAAAAAATATTACTCTCTCCATCCACGATAAGTGTATCACAATTATCTTATTCGGTATCCACAAAAATATATAATTTTTTTAGACATTATTTTTTATTATTCAATCTCATAACCTTCATTATTTACTAAAAATCATTGGTACCACTCATAATCTAATACATGATGGAATAATTTCTCTATTCAAACAATACTTACTAATTATTTTATTTAAATTCATATTATTTATAAGTGATATACTCATCGTGATGAAGGGAATATTTTTTTTTAAAAATGTAAAAATTATGGTCGGTTTAATAATTTGCATAACATATTGTGGGTAGCGACGGTAGATTTCGCCCTTCCGTTAAAAGAAGCAGAATAAAAGAAAAAAGAAAAAGTAGGAAGCGAGGTAGGGGGTTGAAGAAGTTGTGGATAAGGGATAAGCACAAGAAACACTTTCAGAGGTAGCAGAACGACCCCATTAGACCACGTGGCGGAGAGAGAAGAATTCATCTCTCCAAAAACTTCAACACGTACCACCCAAAAAATTAAAAGCCCATAATGGACTATTATGTAAGGCGGTCAACGTCATTGGTCCGGCCAAATTACTGGTGGGCTGACGTGGGCCGTCGCTTTCAAAGCCCAGAACACAACACGCACACAATTTTTATATTTATTTTCTTTTCTTCAAAGATATAAAAAACAAAAAACAGAAAATGAGAGTGGGTGTAGTGATAGCCATTATCCGTTTGCCCCTGCTTTTGGACCCTATTCACGATTCTGCCACTCACTCTCGTTGTCCTTTTTGAGAATATTGCTTTCGTTCCTTTTCTTTTTTTCCTTTTGTTTTGTTTTGGTTAATAATGTTTCGATTAGTTCAAATAATAGGGTGACGAGGAAGACAAGGCCTATCCAATCATGGAATAGGTTTGTTGGTTACAACCTTGCTGTGCAGCACCATAAAAGTCAATTCGTCAGTGCCAAAAAGCCAAAAGCCTCCATGGTTTCTGTTTGGCAACGCGGATAAAAAATTTAACTTTCCAATAGTAAAAGGTAGTTCAATTAAAGAGTGTCTCGTGTTTGTTTGAAAATTTTGAAATTCCATTTTTTCAGCTTTTTCTTATCATCTGTGGGACATGATTCGATATCTATAGTCAAATTTAGGGATGGGTGCAAAAAATACCATTCAATGTTTTAACAAATTAATATATTTTATCGTTATGTTTGGTGCAATTTATTTTTTAATATATTAAAAATAATGTAAAATACTCTGATGGTTGAAATGAGATTAACTTTGTTAAAAAAATTGAAGTTTTCATTTATTTTTTCTTATATGATATTTTTTTTGTGTTTGTGTATCCATTTGCATTTATTAATATCTCGATCAAAAATCTTACCATTTTAGGGTGATAAAGAACTCTTGCAGCAAGTTTGGAACTGAGATGGAGAGCTAAGTTCTGTGCGTCGGCATTTTGTCCTCAGCGTTGCTCCACGACTTTGCGTGTCTTTGGCGCCCACTCCTCCAGAAAATGGTGCATCACTTTCTTCGGCTGCTCCTCTATCCTCTCCGCCATCGAGTAGTACCGCTCTTGTTGGTATTGTCGGTAGCTCTAGATGAAGCAGAATAAGACGGTTGTGCGCTTCTGGTGTGAAGGGATGGAGACGGTGTTGTTGCCATAGTGGCGGTCGATGACATAATTTCCACCAGTTTTCTTGAACGATTTCCATGTGTCTCTCGCAGTTTTCGAAATCTAGATAGACGTCTTTTGAGCATCTCCATTTCTTGTCGTCAGTTCTCTTGCAACGCCCGGGTTCCGGGTTGATCTTCCGCCCGAATCCCATGTGGGTGTTCCATCCAACTGCACGAATCATCATCATTTTCAATCCAAAAAGTATTGCGAAAGGGAACTTACTATTTCTTTCACTACCACTCATCATCTATACAATACAACACAATTTGTTCTTCTTCTTGAGATAGAGAGATGGAGACTTTGTTTTTAAGAGTGCTGAGAGTTAGAGCGCTTGGGGTAAATGCATAACAAAGTAGATATATTTATTTCAGATGAAAAACGGCAATGAATAGGAAAAAATAAAAACAAAATAAAGTTAATCCTCCTGTGTGGCATCAGAACATTTTGCACCATTTTTCAATGCGTTGGGGGCTAAGTTGCATCAAAAATCACGATAATGATACATTTGATTTTCGCTAAAACGTTCAAAAGTGTATTTGGAACTTATCCCTAAAATTTATTTTCTTATTATGTCAAAATTTAAATATAATTTTTATTCACATATTCCAATAATGAGCTGACATCTAAATTCAAAATCTTTCTCAATTATATTGTTTACCGCATTTGAACGAAATTAGAATAAACATCTTTCAATAATCTTTCGCATTTGATGTTCAAACACAATATGCATATTTAGCATGCCACTTTCTTCATCTACAAATGGAGAAAGTGGTTGTTTTAGTGAAACAGATTTAAGCTAAGCCATTCTCATTTGTCTGTTCTATAAAAGAATCCTTATCCAACTATAATTATCAATTATATGAGTTTTATTCCATCTGATAGTGCTAGTGGTGTAAGCCTCTCGCTAAACACCACTTTAAATTGGGTTCAGTCAGAAGGAGCAAACGCAAAACATAACACCTTGAGGGCTCATCATGGGCCGTTTCTATCAATTCTTGAAAAACAAATCCCCTTCCAACTTGCCTGTCACTTCCATTTTAGAGGAGCAGAGATAAATTGGAATACGATTACAATTAATTTCATTAGACTGCGTGTTACCTGAGCATCATCATCATAGTTGAGTTGCTGTCAGTTCCAATTATTTAATAGAGTGAGGGTTCATGAAAACGCAATATCAAAAGGGGAAGAAGTTATGATCTGGGACATTTTTGTATGATTGAAAGGGTAGTTAGGACTTTCATTGTGCGGATGCATCCAAAAAAGAACAATAGAGTTAACTTGTTGGCGTGTAAGACTTGGACAGTGGATGTGAACATCAAGGGAGTTGGCAAAAGCAGTGATTTTTTTATTTTTCTTTATCGTGGTGAGTGGGAGCATACCTTTTCTGCCCTCTCTCTTTAATAAATTATTGTTGCCCATTCTTTCTGCTAGTTTATTCCTGCAATTATTGTTCAAATAAATTTTATCTTTTTGCTTGGATTATTATCTTTTTTAATTTTTTGCTTTTCTGGGGGCTGATGGACATAGATGGATGGATGAATTGGGATAGGGATAATGGTCCTTTACTAGCAGACATTTCTACCACCATATTCCCTTCATCTTGCTTTCACAGATTCTTGTTGCATAGTGTCCATATTAATCTAAGCTTTTTCCTTTTCTTTTTATCCCCTCTTTCCCTCTTAGATGCTTTTTCTGTCTTTTTTTTTTCTCATAGTGGGAACATTATTTACTGCAGCAATCATTAATCTTTCAAACATATTATTACCTCAGTTGCTGTCCAGAGCTCCAAATAGTTGGCTCATTTGAGAGTCAAACTCAAAAACCCACAATCCCACTTGTCTGGTTACTTTGATTTTCCAGGAATTTTAAGGTAAACCTTAATCAGAAGAAGATTTATTTTTCTGGATGCAGATTCTTGGTTTTGCTTTAGGTATGTGTATTGGGTGTGAATGATTTGATTGCAGTGTTGTTAAGGAATCTTTGCTTCGTTTGCTTTGGAGCATTTCTGCGGCTGAGTTTCTGGTTGGTAGCTAGCAGGATAGAAGCCAAAGTTCTCGTTTGTTAAGGAAAAAGCTGGAATCTTGAAGATTCCTCGATTCTTTCTCTGGTTGGGGTGTTGGAGAATTTTATCATCTTGCTCAATTCTTTGTGTTTGAGGTTAAAGTTTGTGGCAATTAAAGGTGGATAAGTTAGCATCACCACATGGCCTCGCACTAATTTGTTGTCTTCCTAGTCTGATAATTTTTTCGAGGTGGTTGTTTGATTTGATTCTAATTTCTTAGATGGGATTCTGTTGGTTTGAACATTAAAATGGAGAAAATTGAGGAGAATTGCTGAGTTTGTTGCTGTTTGAAGGTGTTTCTTGTTGGAGTTAGATGAACTTAATTCACTTAGTTGGATTTGGGTTGAAGGTGGGCCATCTTCTTTTGATGCTTTGCTGCTGGTTTCTGTCTTTGATCTCTTTGAATTGGCTGAGTAATGGGAAAATCATGACCACCAAGAATAGTTTGCATAGTGATGGAGGGAAGATATGGATGAAATTGTGGGATCAGCTACCGGGCTGTGGCTCGAAGATCCATCACCAGTATTCGCAGTATATATCCTTGAGGACAGTGAGGAAGAATTGGTGGACGAAGCTTCTGATAGCGTGGATAGTATTTGGGATCATAACGTCGCTGTCTGTGTTTTGGTACATGAGCTCGCAAGCTTTGGAGAAGAGGAAAGAAACACTTGCTAGCATGTGTGATGAGAGGGCGAGGATGTTGCAGGATCAGTTTAATGTCAGCATGAATCATATCCAGGCAATGTCTGTTATCATTTCAATCTTCTATCACGACAAGAATCCGTCTGCCATTGATCAGGTAAAGCTGTTATTACCTAGCTAGAATTCGAATTCCAGAGGAGTTGGAGACAGATTTTTGACTGACTAGCTGTTTTCAGTTACTTAATTGTTGGTTGATTGAGCATTTCTCTTCGTTTGGAGTTGAATAATTATTCATTGTAGGCTATGGAAAACATGCCCTTACTATAGAATTGCTGTGAAAATATGCATATATCTCCTCGGATTTTAAAATTTTCAATTTTATTTGAGTGGCGTGCATATGTAAGACGATCGGATTCTTATGTGGATGTATCTAAAGCGTCGTTTTAATTTGTTACCTGATTGAAAACTTGCAGAGGACTTTTGCGAGGTATACGGAAAAAACGTCGTTTGAGAGACCTCTTACAAGTGGAGTTGCATATGCAGTGAGGGTGCTCCACGCTGAACGAGAGCAATTTGAGATTCAACAAGGATGGAGTATTAAGAGAATGGACAAGGATGAACAAACCCCAGTTCATGAAGACGAATATGACCCAGAAGACCTTGAGCCATCGCCTGTGCAGGAGGAATACGCTCCCGTCATCTTTGCTCAAGAAACCGTTGCTCATGTAATCTCTGTTGATATGCTGTCAGGAAAGGTAAACTTTTTTGTATAAAGCTCTCTGCACAGGCAATCATGTGAAAGTAGCTTATAATAAAAATTCAATTCTGTGGTTGTATGTCACTTGTATTCCAACTTAAAATCTAGATGGATGCGTGATAAGTTAGAAATACCTTGTGATGGAATTCCTTGTGCTAGCAGGAAGATCGCGACAATATATTGCGTGCAAGAGAATCAGGAAAGGTGTTCTAACTGCCCGTTTAGGTTGCTCAAAGCGAATCGCCTAGGAGTGATACTGACATTTGCCGTCTACAAGAGAGGTCTCCCTCCCAATGCAACCCCTGCTGAAAGGACCGAAGCGAGTGCCGGGTGTGTATGCCATCTAACAAAATTGTGTAGTCTCGAGTGGCCTTTCATGTGAATATTTTCTATAGTCTTATTTCAATATATTCTCTCTTGAATATAGGTATCTTGGCGGTATCTTTGACATTGAATCACTTGTAGAGAAACTACTTCAACAGCTTGCTAGCAAACAGACTATCCTTGTGAATGTGTACGACACCACCAATACCTCTCGGCCTATCAGTATGTATGGTTCAAATGCCTCGTTCGATTGGCTGCTTTATACCAGTGCTCTTAACTTTGGAGATCCGTTCAGGAAGCATGAGATGCATTGCAGGTAATGTGCTCTTCATTCCTTGAAACTTGCAAAAGATCTGCTGTATGTTAAGTTGGATTCTGATGCTTATATTTTCATTTTTTGTCATCATTTGCAAGACGAATCTATAAAAAATTGCATAGTGGTGACTTTTTTATGGAAATTTATTATGCAGATTCAAGCATAAGCCACCATGGCCATGGGTTGCAATAACTACATCCGTCTCTATCCTTACAATTTCATTGCTCGTGGCGCAAATATTACATGCTACACTGAATCGGATAGCCAAAGTTGAGGATGGTTATCATGAAATGATGGGGCTTAAGAAACGTGCCGAGGCTGCTGATATTGCAAAGTCTCAGGTAGTTTTCTCCTTTTATTTTAATCTTATTAAAGTTAAGGCCCTGTTTTTTCTTTTAAGTAGTGTGAAATCTAAATGCATATGATATTTCTCTTTTGCAGTTTCTCGCTACTGTTTCTCATGAAATCAGAACCCCTATGAATGGTGTTCTTGGTCAGTGAATAACTCGATCTTTTTAATATTTCAAAATCTAATATCTTTTTCACTTCCCAAGGAAACTGATTTTTTGTCGTTTGTTCTGTCAGGGATGCTTCAAATGCTTATGGATACACATCTTGATGAAACTCAACAAGACTATGTCAGAACTGCAAGGGAGAGTGGCAAAGCTTTGGTTTCACTTATTAACGAGGTGTTGGACCAAGCGAAAATTGAATCTGGTAAACTCGAGCTTGAAGCAGTTAGCTTCAATTTGAGGCGATTCTTGATGATGTTTTATCACTATTTTCTGGAAATCACAAGATAAAAAGTCGAGGTAAATTAAGTGCTTTAACTTGTGGTTCCTTCCTTCCTTCCTTCATGTTTTGAAAGTTATCTAACCCGATTTTATCTTCGACAAATGCATGTATTAGTTGGCAGTTTACGTCTCTAGTAAAATCCCTGCTATGTTGGTTGGTGATCCTGGAAGATTTCGACAGATCGTCACAAACCTTGTGGGGAACTCGATCAAAGTGAGTTCAACCTAGAAAGTATTATCTGTTTATTTGTTTTGATTCTTACTGACTGTATATATTGATTTACAGTTCACTGATAAAGGGCACATATTTGTGACTGTTCATCTTGTCGAAGAAGTGGAGGACATGGAAGTGGAGAGCGCCCGACTAGCTCGTTGAGTGGGTTGTGTGTAGTCGATAGAAGACAAAGCTGGGCCGACTTCAATATTTTCAAAGACACATCCCGACTATGTCCTCAGCCGATCAAGTCAATATCATTGTGTCAGTTGAGGACACTGGTCAAGGAATCCACACGAGGCTCAAGCCCGCGTATTCAACCCGTTTATACAAGTGGGTCCTCCATCACCCGAACACATGGTGGCACGGGTATTGGCTTGAGCATCAGCAAGTGCTTGGTCCATCTCATGAAAGGTGAAATCGGGCTGTCCAGCTCCCCGACACCGGATCGACCTTCACTTTCACCGCTGTTTTCACCAACGGCTGCTCGAATCCAACGGCGAGATCGCTCTGCCGGCTGACCATCCATCTAATACTATCTCTTGAATTCGAGGATGAAAGCTCTAGTCTTGGACCCTAACCCTGTTCGCGCCAAAGTCTCCAGATATCACATCGAGCGACTTGGAATTCACGTTGAAGTGGTTCCTTGTCTCAGTCTATTACCGTCTAGATCGACGCCTGTAAACATGGTTTTCATTGAAGAAGACATCTGGGATAAACAATCAGACATGTTGGCTCTTTTCCTTAACGAGTTAGCAAAAGATTGCAAAGACAGCCCTAAAACCTTACTTCTATCCAATTCGTCGAGCTCTAGCCGGCGTGGAGTTTTGGCTCTCGGTGTCCTAGCTCCATTTGTTGTCATGAAACCACTGAGAGCAAGTATGCTTGCTGCATCCCTGCAGCGCATCATGGGTGTTAGAAACCGAGGAAGCTATCGAAATGGAGAGCTTCTTCATACATTGTCCCTCAGCAGTCTCCTTCGTGGCCGGAAAGTTTTGGTCGTGGACGACAATCCGGTGAACCTCAGGGTGGCCGCTGGCGCTCTGGAGAAGTATGGTGCTGACGTGGTGCATGCAGAACGAGGGAAAGATGCCATCTCGTTGTTAACTCCACCCCATACTTTTGATGCCTGCTTCATGGACATTCAAATGCCAGAAATGGATGGGTAAGCTTCATTGCCTCTTTAGGAATTCCATCATTTGTAGTTGGAAACTGAATTACGTTGCATGTTGAAGCAGTGTTTGGTTGCTTGCATGACTTCTTATGATCGGTAGCTATAGAAATCTCTTGTTAGGAGGTGTTTACCTTGAGTGTGCTTAAAAAGATCAAAGTAATAGTCTAATCTACAACACATTGATGGACTGAATGATTTTGAGCTTGTTTCATCGTCTAATCCTGAAATACTTAAATATGGGGTTGTTCGGTTTGATGGATCAGACAGGAGGGCGCAGCCCTATACTTAGTCTCAGGACAGTGCCACCTAGGATTTGTCTTACCTTATGAGTCCTTTCCTCCCCCTATGACAAAATTAATCTCAAGTAATCTCGGGTCAATTAAATCTCAAATAATCTGGGGCTAATTTAATCTCGAGTCACCAAACACTTCTTATATATGTTGTCAATCTAATCATCATCCAAAGTAAATGCCTTTTGATTGTAGTACTGCATTTATAGTCAAAGTTAGCTATTGGTCGAAAATCTTGCAGATTTGAAGCTACAAGGAGAATCCGGAAAATCGAGTCCGCCATCAGCAGTGGTCTCCAAAGCGGAGAACTCTCCATGGAAGACCACGGGAACATCTCAAACTGGCATGTGCCGATTCTGGCCATGACTGCCGATGTCATCCATGCAACAAACGAGGAATGCTTGAAGTCCGACATGGATGGTTACGTGTCAAAACCATTTGAAGCTGAGCAGCTTTACCGGGAGGTTTCACGCTTCTTTCAAACAGCGTCAGACGAGCATCCCTAGATCATCTGCAGCCGATGTTCGTGATGATCTCTTTCTCCGAGGTGCTGCTGAGACTTTACTAGGTTGTGCATATTCCCAATTGTGAGTATGCCATTTTCAGCTTGATTACTTGGTTTCTAAACGTGGATTAAAAGTGCGTGATCAACATCCATGGTCGGTGCAGGTGAGCATTTTTCTTTGGTTGAAAGAGAATGTATATAGAAAGGTCAAGATTCTTTGTGGAGACTTTGTTTTGCTGGATATGGTGAAACGGAGCTCCTTTTAGTCTTGCGCATCGCTTCAATTTGACGGGGTGGCCAAAAGGTTCGTTACTCGACAGTCGAAGACTATTCTTTTCGCGGTGAAGCCCTAGATGTTGGAGCATCATTTGTATGATAAGAAGAATTAGGTTAGTGCTACACAATGTTAGGTTGTAGAATGTGTATGATATTGATAGGTATATTTTAGTGGTGGTTGAATAATGGAGGAGTTGGAGTTTACATTTGGAGCAGGGGATTTTGGGATCTGCCGAATGTTTCTGTTTAGTGAGAGGTTTTGAAATCAATTATGTACATAATTATAGTCTTAAATCTTAAATATACTTTATTTCATGGAAAAATACATATTTGGATCCCATGTACAAGTGTTCTCTTGTAAATTCGATTCTTTCACTAGTGTAAAATTTTGTTCCTATGTTTTCATTAACTTGCATTAGAATAAGAGACTTTCTGTTCGAACATGATATACTTTTAGTTCATGATGTTTTATTGTGGTTCCGAGTCTTCTGACCAGAACTTCTATGGACACATTTAAATTAGAGCGAAATGGTCTAAATAATAATGATAAAAATAACAAAAATGTGCGGTGATTTTTTTTTCTTGACCTAGTGGACTCCGAGGCTGTTTGGGCTAATCTTGTTTTATATAACTAAGAGATGTTTCAAGAATTTATAAGATATAATGTCTTAAAAATTTATATATTGTCAAAATATTTAAATAATTGAGTTTATAAATTAAAGAAAATTATAAGTTAGAGATGAAGTTGTTAGGATATATATTAAAAATAATAAATCACAGTGAGACTATTTTGATAAATTCGTTATTGTATATAAACACATGAAAAATAAGTTGGGATTGATGAATTTACTTTTGAAGAGTTTATAAATTGTTAGAACTTAATTTCACAACTTATAGTTATTTAAGTGTTTATTTTGTTAAACACTTCTCAAAAGATTATAAATTATATTAGGTGGCTTGTAAGTTCAATCAATCACCCTCTTAATAGTGTTTTTACACGATTTATAAATATAATATCAAGTCGGTATGTTCGAGTGGTCAAGGAGACAGACTTGAAATCATGGGCAATAAAACATGATGACTAGGGGCGGATCTAGAAGTTGGTGATGGGGTAAGTTGAAAAATAAGTATTTCGACGTATTAAATATCATAAATGCTAAAATATTTCTATGTTTTCATAAATTGTCTTGAGACATCAATACAAAAATCCATCAATAATTGAGTTTATATCTATATTTTTAATAAAATTTCTTTCAATATAAACCCTTATTTAGCGTAAATTTTAGGAATCCATCACCAAATCATTGGCAAAACTTGGGTGCGATTGAACTTGAACTTTGACTGCTTTGAATGGGCAGAGAGCAACATCAGCAAACACTTGAGCATATGCAGCGCTGAGGAAGAATATGACATTTTTGTTTGGCTAATTTTTCCGACTCATATGAACCTTTGAGGATAGAGACAAATAGGGTATTCTAAAAGCACCAATATACATCGCTCAAAATAGTAGGCACACAACAATAAGGAGACACAAAATTTTAGGATGAAAAACCTCTCAAAATGAAAGAGAGGAAAAAACTACGGGACTACTAGGGCCATTTAAATCCATTATCATCAACAATGGGCAAGACACAATCTTCTAGATTATACTAGAGGCATACAAAACATCATATACTCGAAAATAAGCACATCAACATGTATGGAATCAAAATCGAACGAAGATCAAGAAAAATATCACCATAAATTCTTCTCTGTTCGGATCGACGAAACCCGATCTTCACCGTCCAAAACATTGGCCCGGATGTTGTGAAGTTCTTTGTCCAAAACTCATGGTGATCTAACGGTTCAATTTTCAAAACCGAAAATTTTCTCAAATCTGTACTGAAAATCCGAGAGTAGAAAAAAGGTTACGAATTTTCTGCTTTACCGCTCCAATTTCTCCTTAAAATGATGGTGACCCTTTTCACTCTTATAACATTCTCATGGGCTCATGGACTTTTCTTATGAGTAAAAATATAAGAAACCCAACAATAACAATTTTGTTTTAATTTGTAATTATTTTAGACCTGACTAATTTTGAATTTGACTTAATATAATACATGACGCGAAAAAAATTTGGGGCTTACACCGGACTGGAGCCCGATGCAGCCCCTTAATGGATCCGCCTTTGATGATGATATCTTGAGCAGAGATGGTTTGTGTGGGCTCGAACCTAGTTGGGTTGGCTGACCATTTGACATCTACACTATATTTTGTGTTAGTATAATTGATTTTCCCCAAAACATGATAACGTCTACGGTGCGAGCTGGTTTTGTATGCCGAAAATATGATGTTCGAGTAACTTTTAGCATTTGATTTGACCATCAAATTATTTCCTTGGCAAGCACAACCTTCCCTTCGTTCAATTACTTGAAACATTAGGCGGATAGACTAGAATTTCAACCGGATAGATACAATTTGAAAGTCCCATCTTTTGAAAATTTCCAAAATTGTATTCCTCCATTTAAAGTGTCTTATTTTTTCTGCATAAGTATTAATGAAAAGTTATGAAGTAGTTATAGAAATAAAAAGTGGGTGTGACTCATGCTTTTAAAGAGATCTATTTCTTGAAATGGAATATGACATTTACAATGAGACAATTCAAAAAGAAAATTGAGACATTTTAAATAGGACATAATGAGTAATATATAAATAGAGATAATTATAATTTGTGTCCCCAACTTTGAGGAGATTTTGAAAGATTTTCCAAATTTTAGTTAATACATTAAAATGTTCTAAACTTTGACGAAATTTTAAAAGATGTCCCCAACTTTAGTTAATACATTAAATGTCAGCAACTTTGATGAGATTTAACTTTGACGAGATTTTGAAAATTATCCTCAACTTAAGTTAATACATTAAATATCCCAAACTTTGACGATATTTTAAAAAATATCCTGATTTCGAGTTTCCGACGATGGAATGCTACTTTAGTTCGCTAGATTCTCGTGTGTAGTATATCTCAAATGATTCAACATTCAATCTCGTGTGGATTATAGCTCAAATGACTTAGTATTACGTCATTAGAAACTTTGAAATCGAGACATTTTTCAAAATATTATCAAAGGTTTAAGACATTTAATATATTAATTAAAGTTTGAGACATTTTTTAAAATTTCATCAAAATCAGAAATTTTTAATATATTAACTAAAATTGGGGATATTTTTTTAAATCTCATTAAAATGAAGACACAAACTATAATTATCTCTATATAAATATTCGAAATCGTCTATTGAATTGAAGATGTGCAGAAATTTCAAATGAGTTAAAACTAAATTATTGCTACCGTGATTACTATTATAGTGGAAATAAGCAAAAGGGAGTCAATTATCAAAAGTTGTAAGCATGAAACCTGAAGGAATTTTTAGGTTTAGCAGATCTTGGTCAAGTACACGGTGGGCTGCAGATCAAGACCTGCATTATTTGTTAATTTGTATTACTTTCTCTTTTTACTATTTTCATTTATTGATTTATGGATTTTAATAAATTATAATGAGTATAAAATGAGTGACGATAATAAATAAATAAATTAATGGATAGTGGAATTAAAAGATGAGTAATAAGGATAATAAATGAATATATTAATAAATAATAGACGTAAGAAGGTGAACCATGAATGATTTTTTTTGTAAATAAGTGGATAGATTTGGGATAAAAAAATAAAGTTAATGTTTTTAAAAAAGAAAAATAAATAATTTTTATAGAAGAAATAAAATAAAATTAAATAAACTTATATAGTGGATGAAGGAAGTATTATATTTTCATGTATTTTGACGTAAATTTCAAGCTATTAAACCGATATAAACATGACAACCACAAAAAAAATGAAAATTAAATTAAATATTTGTGAATTATGGATATTATTATACAGTCCTAAACCCCAAACCCTGAATTAATAAATCTTAATTTTGAATTAATAAATCATAATTAGAATTAATAAATCCTAATTTTAAACAATAAATCATAATTTTAAATTAATAAATTTTAATTTTGAATTAATAAATTTTAATTAAAAATTAATAAAATCTAATTATCCTTATTCATAAATTAATATATAATTATTTTAATAAAAAAACAAGGATGAGTTGCATAGCTCATCCAAATTAAATTTTTGTAGTATGGTCCTCCATTATTAAACTTTTCCTATTAAATGCGACATACTTCAATATAGATCTTCAAAAATATAAATTCAAAACCAACCCTAGTTTGAAAATAAAGAAATAGGAAAAGCAAGCCATTATAAAAAAGGGAAATTAAGCGTTGAAAAGACGCCACCACCAGCTCGGACAAATATACCCCTGAGCATATGTTAAATACCCCCTTCCGCCGCGGCCAACAAAGCAACAACTCCTCCGCCGCAAGGGTAAAATAGTGGAAATTTTGATGGCGGCGATGGATCCAGACGCGGTGTCCAAGGCGTTCGTCGAGCACTACTACTCCACATTCGACACCAATCGGGCCGGGCTTGCGAACCTCTACCAGGATACGTCAATGCTGACTTTCGAGGGCCAAAAATTCCAAGGCACCCAAAACATCACTGCCAAGCTCACCAGCTTGCCGTTCCAGCAGTGCAAGCACCAAATCACCACCGTCGATTGCCAGCCGTCAGGTCCCGCCGGCGGAATGCTTGTTTTTGTTTCCGGCAATCTTCAGCTCGCTGGAGAGCAGCACGCCCTTAAGTTTAGCCAGGCAAGTTTGTCTCCATAGATTTGAATTTTAATTATTATTTTTTTCTGTAAGTTTTCCGGATTAGTTAATCAGATTGAAAGAGCTAATTTATATTTAGACGTTTAAGCGGAAACAAAATATTAAAATGTAATGGATTTGTCTGAATCGTCGCTGGATGGGTATTATTGTTGAAAGTTCAATTTAAATTTGAGCGTACTTTGTCGTGGTCCAGGGTGTTGGATTGCAGAGTTGGAACTTTTTTCGTTCAAGTAAATCGTTGATGCAGCTGAGGAATAAAAAATACTGCTAGTCATAAATTTTTATTTGAAAATATTGAGTTGGAACGAAATTTTGTGCTAGATTATCTTCTGCTCTACTTAGTGGTTAGTGAGAGAGATTATATGTACGATTACCTGAAAAGTAGTTTTGTGTTAGAATTTGTACGAATAGTTTTGAAGAATGCCTGAAATTGAAGAATATTTCATTGTTTCACTTAAGTTTGATTCATGGTTGCACTAAATAATCTGAGTTGAGCGAGCCAAAACATGTTACATGTATGATGATTTGAGCATGGTAGGAGGGTTTGAATCTTTGGTAGCTCATTGATTCATGCTTAAAGCCTTAATAGTAATCTACTAAACTAGCAGCTTTATGATTTGTGCTCTTACTCTTGTTCAACTATGGGTTGGTTATTTGCTTCACTTTGAGTAGTAATAGTAATGTTTGTTTATTTGGTGACAGATGTTCCATTTGATGCCAACACCTCAGGGAAGCTTCTATGTGTTCAATGACATCTTTCGGCTCAACTATGCATAAAGAGTGAGCATCTCTCTCTTCATGACATAGAGTCGTCTCGAACACCAATGTTTTTACGAGGAGCAGCATCGTGGTGCGGTGGTGGATGGATTTTTATTTTTTTCTTCCAAATATTGGACAATGTTGCGCTTTTTGATGCTTTCTCACATTCTTCCTTAGTATATTTGAATTTGAATCGATGCTGCCTGTCAATCATGATACTTTTGAATATCACTTGTTGAAACAATTGGAACCTCCATACATGTACATATGTTTGTCTTGAGAAATTGATCTAATCTAGTCATCTTCTTCTTCTTCTTCTTCTTCTTCGTTGCTGGCGTCGAAACCGGGCCAATCGGGGATATTGAGCCCCGGCAGATAGGTTGGTGGTGGTATAAGCTGTGTTTGCTTCTGGTCATTATTTTGAATGCCGGTAGTGAACAGACCTTTGATTGCTCCTCCAACGGATTCGAGAGGATTGTTGAAACCTTTTTTGATTCTCAAAATGAGAGAAAACTCTGAGAGCTGCCAGGCTAGGGTGGCCAGAATTGAAGCTGTGAGAAGACAATGAGTGATTGTGTTCTGCCTTTGTATATTCTTGAGCTCTTTGATTATCTCTTTGTTGCTGCATATCTTTCCTCCTCCTCCTCATCATCATCATCATCATCATCTCTTGCATTTCCATCTTCTTCCACTGATGACTCTATCTGCAGAAATTATAGTTTGAATTAGAAAAGATCGTAGTCACAAATTCAATTCATCAATAATTTAGGGCACCTCAGACACCAGCCGCCGTTGGTTGTGGCGGCGGTGGTTGCTTCCGCTTTTCCAGTTTCCGCCGCAAGATTGTCGATGGATGAGAGTTTGTTGGTGTTGGTTGTTTCTTCATCCTCCATTAGTTCCGTTATGGCTTTCTCTGTCATCTCCAGTTTTCGTCTGATCGCATCTCTCTCTCTCTCTCTAGATGATTCTATCGTTGAGTGTGAGAGGCCAAAGAGAGATGGAGCTGCTGACACGTCACACCCATAATTCCACGTTCAAGTTGCAGTCGCCGATGTAATGTTATCCCTAAAAAATAACTTCTCTCTGGTTTTATTCATAAGACATAATTAATAAAATGATTTTATTATATCATATATTTAGTTTAAATATGATTAAATTTGTAATGGATAATTTGGTCCATGTTTAAATTATTTATTTGAGTAAGAATTTACCATCTTAAATTTGGATCGATTATTAAATTTTTCCTTCATTTCATAATATAAAATATTAAAAATAGGTATTTACTCAATTTTTTATGTTATTGCTAATTTGCTATACCATAAGTGATTTTGATATTATATTATGTTTTAATCGGAATCATTTAATATGTCGTTATATCACAAACAACAAAATATAGAGTTAAATAATCTAAATAATTTTATTATTATTTTACCATATCAATCTTATCTATCTTATTCATCAAACCAAATGGTCCATAGAGTACTAACTGTGCATGCTACAAAAAACATTCATCTTTTTGGACGTCACCATTTAACTTTCAAAATTACAAAATACAAATTATAGATTATCGGTGTACATTATTTTATTTTGTTAGAATGTTTATAAGAAGAAAACTACCACATAAAGAGAACCAAACTAAAAATTTATAATTAATTAATTATTTAATGTAATTAATTAATCATTTATTTATTTAGCTAGTTAGTCAATTAACTATTATTATTACTAAATTAATTAATTTTAAATAAGATTTAGTAAATTTTAATTAAAAAGAATAAACCATAATTCAAAATTAGTAGACCCTAATTAGATTTAATAAACCTTAATTACAGTTAATAAATCTTAATTTTAAATTAATAAAATCTAATTGAAATTAATAAATCCTAACTATAAATTAATAATTTTAGTTAAAATTAATAAATTTGATTACAAATTAATGATATCTAATTATTTTTAATCATCATAATTAATATATAATTTATTTTAATAAGAACAAGGATGAATGCATGACGAGACTACGTTCATCCAAGTTTTTGTCTAAAAAAAGAAACTATCATATAAAGAATAACAAATTGCAATTTTAATCAAAGTACATAAAATTTATTCGAATTAATAGATGTGAGTGGCCGATCGGTTTTCAAGCGAAGTGTGCCACCATTAATAACCAAAAACAGATTTAATTATATTATACTTTTAATGAGAAAACAAAACAACTTTATATATCAGAACTGGTTAATTCGATTTATTCCACATCCAACCATTTTAAAAATATTATAATTTAGTTAGCTCTCTAGTAAAGACGAACTGAAAGCTGAAAACGAAGTTATGTTTAATATTAAAATCGTAATGACCAAAGCGAAATAATTGATATTTTAGGAACAATTATTTTTACTTTTGTTATTTTATACCAAAATCCAATGTAAGAGTAATGTATACCGAAAATCTTGTAATATAATTATTCCTACTGCAAAACCACAACCATTTACAGAGAAGATCAAACTGAGGAGCTAAACATCTGATGAGGGCAAGTAGTCGTTTCCTGTACACCAATTAGCAGCAGCTACGTCAGCTGGTAAATCTCTTCATTTTCCATGTTGGGAATTTGGGATATGTCACTACCATCATATGAAGAAGCTGTATCGGAGTTTGCACTTTGGAGTTTAGCCTGCCATTAACAAGATACTAGTAGATTAAGATTGGTTGTTGTAAAGCAAGCAGTAAATGATGTGGGCTGTAATTAGCATCAGCGGGGAAATGATAAAAAAACAAATAAAGTCCATTGCCTATTTGAGTTAATATATGTAGAATCAGATAGTCATTTTCATATTGTAAAAATAAAAAGACTATTTTGTTCCACTCATTGTTATTTAATACCATTGCCTGTTAGCATTACCTTAGCCTGACGATATTTGCTAAGAATACGATAATATTGCTGACGCGCCTCCGGAGATTCGACCATGGACAGCACTCTCGACACGGCTTCATCAATGGCTGCATCCACTTTCTGCTTGCGGAACACCTTCAGGATGTCTTCATCGTCCCTCTCGTCGATCGATTCCATCTCTGGCCGGAATCCCCGCAGTCCGATTCCTCTCCGCCGCCACCTTAATACAACCTTCTCCAGCACACCAACTGCCCAGCAAACCATATAGTTCTTTCTAACTTGGTAGCCTCTCACATGAGCCTGAAAAACATAATACAAATCTCATCCCTTTGTTCATCACAAACTCATGTCATGTTTCTGTTTATGTAAATGAAGCACCTGTATCTTGACGACTTTCTGGCGCAATGCGAGGAAGTCCTTCCTTCCTTTCCACCCTCTATATTTCTTCTGTATGGATACGGCCGCCAAGTTGTAGTCGCGTGTAGTGCGGAATGCCAACTTTGATGCAGCTGAAAGCCCCTGAATGTTCTTCTCTAGAAAGGGGAATTCATCTCCACCAATGGCTATTGCAGATTCCCGCTGCTGCCTCTTCCGGAATGAATGAGCACGGAACGCTGATTGGATGCGTGCAGCAGCCTGAGCAGCATTGCGAACTGCAGCCAGAGTCTGCCGCAGAGAATCCTCATCCTCGTACTCGGAGGATGATATACTATTCACGGCTCTTTCTGCTTCCAAGGCAGCAGAGCCTTTAGAAAGCTCGCTTTCCACCAGTGTGAGGGATGTCAGGTGAGTAGTTAACGCAACTTCCGAGAGATAACCTGCGAGTCCCCTGTGGCCGTAGGAAGCAGCAATTGATGCAGGTGTTTTCCCAGTAGGGTCCTGTGATTTAGGATCAGTAACAGCACCAGCCGATGCACCAGATGCAATCAGCTCAGCCACCATCTTTTCCCTGCCAACATGCAATCAGAAACTGGGTTAGACCTTCAATGGTGGGCAGTCTCGAGTAAACTTTGGAGGGAAGAATAAATATACCTCCCAAATCGTGCGGCCCAGTGAAGTGCAGTCCATCCGTTATTGTCACGGAAGTTAACACTTACTCCAGAGTTCAAAATTGGTTGCAATGCCCATTCAAATCCTAATATAGCAACCATGTGTATGATACCTTGTTCTTTCTTGGACAAAGAGCAGTCTTTCTCATTACTATTTTGTGATTGAGATGAAAGCCATACTTCCAACTTGTCCTTCACAAGTTCTTGGAGTAGCCAATCAAGAGTGTTTGATAATGTAGAAGCACCAACCAAAAGTGCATCGATGACTTGGCTCCACGAGTCTTCATCAGTTCTTGATTCAGAAGCTTGGTGAGTATCAGATAGCAGCATTTGCACAAATCTGACAAGCGACACGAGTTCCTCTGGATTCTTATAAGCCTCTGTTCCGGGTAGATTACTGTGTGTGCAGACTTCAGACTTGGCACGATATTCAAAGTCCCTGACCTCGCTGCAAGCCTCTCGATTCCCAGAAGTGATGCAAATACTAACTCCCCCCTGCAAGTGAGGCGGAGCATAGCAGCAGAGGACGCCTTCTTGAATGATCTGGACAGGAACTTCGATATCACCAATCATACAAGCCCATTCACACTCTGAGGGATCACAGTAGAAAGACCCGATTATGATGATCTGCAAGTAGAATTTGAACCTTGGATCAGCAGAGTAACAGAGTTTCTTATACTGAAAAAAAAACTCCAAAAACGAACTCCAGTGACTAAATTACATACATACGAAATGTGTGTTTATATATATATAAGAAGTAGATCAAATGAGAACTACATCTTTTTTACGAACTAGGCATAAGATATATAAAGATGATGCACAAAACGGCATAAAGTTGTGCAAAACAAAAACTTTCTAAATTTGATTTGTTTTCTAACAATTTTAGAATGTTTTCGTTGTGCACAATTTTAAGAATTTGTTCATCAACTTTTACGCAATGCATGAGTTCTTATTGGATGCAACCCCTATATATATATATATAGAGAGAGAGGGATAAAATAGTACCCGAGCCTGAGGTAGTATGTAGTACTTAATCTCATCCATTCATCTCATAAATCCTATGGTGGAGATTTTTTCGGATTTTTTAAGCTTATTTTCATTAATTTCGCTACAGTAAGGGTATATTAGTAATTTGATTTGTTATATGATTTCGAAAACAAAGCATGCATAGAGTTGAACTCAACTATGCATTTAAATCAACAACAAAATGCATTCACTTGAACACAAAAATGCATACGAGTTTCGAATTAAATGCATCGAAAACACTCAACGCCGCTTGCTCGCACTGGCACGGTTGGGGCGATGCGCTTTTATGTTCAAGTGAATGCGGTGTTATGTTATTTCATATGCATTTTTGTGTTTTGTTGTGGCTCTTCCCAAACCCAGCGTCCCTACCCAACGCCGACAAGACCCAATGCCCCTACCCAGCGTCGGAGCCCACCCAGCATCCCTACCCAGCGTCGGCGCGCATCCAACGCCGGTTGTGTGCGATGCATTGCTATGTTATTTTAAATGCATTGTTATGTTATTCTCGTATGCATTATCGTGTTTTGTTGTGCTCTCCCAAACTTAACGCATGCGGAGACCCTAACGCCACAAGACTCCCTACCAGTCGGTCGGGCACCCGGCATACATTGGTGACTTCCATTTTGCTCCGAGCGAAAAATGGGTTGCACAGTCAAATTTTAGTGCGTCACGTGTTCAAAATGTGTGGTCTAGATTGAGTACTACATACTATCGGGGACCGTACTACGAATCCAATCCTCTCTCTCTCTCTCTCTCTCTATATATATATATATATATATATATGAAGTTGATCAAATGAGAACCATATTTTTTTTACGAACTCTACATAAGATGTGTAAAAATGATGCACATAAGAGTATAAAATTGTGCACAACGATAACTTTCTAAAATTGTTTTATTGTTCAACATTTCTAGAATGTTTTCGTTATGCACAACTTTATTGATTTGTTCATCGATTTTATACGTTTGTGCATAGCTCTCAAGTTCTAAAAAAAATGAGCTCTCACTACATCCAACCCCTATATATATGTATAGAGTGATGTTCAAATAAAAACCAATTTTAAAGTGAGAATTAAGAATCACGAAAATTTATTACGAATAAAATGAATTTGCTATTGAAGTTAATGAATCCGTTGGGAAAGTTAATAAATCCAAAAATTTGAATTTTTCACCTAGGGTTCGAATTCCATGAGAAGCGAATTTGTTTTTTTGGATTCAATAGCTTTCTTAATAAACTCATCAACTTTCACACTGAATTCATCATTTTTGGTGAATGCAAATATTGGTGAGAAATAAAAATACAATATTGAACGTATAAAGTTGTTGCACTAAATGTATAAATTTGTTGTATCAAATTCAATATATAATTTATAGCATTTAATACAAAATTGTTATAGCACTTAATATAAAGTTGTTGCACCGAATTTGGTGCAACAAATTTATACATTTAATGCAACAACTTTATACATACCCATATTTACATTCTTACGTGATTCAACCTATATATATATATATATATATATATATATAGTGATTGGATCTAGTGACAACTACATCATTTTTGAGAACTATGCAAAAGACGTAAAAAGTTGATACACAAGATCTATAAAAGTGTGCACAACAAAAATATTATAAAATTGTTGCATAACCAATTTAGAATGTTTTCGAATGTTTTCGTTGTGCACAACTTCATATGTTCTTGCATCAAATATAGACGTCTTATGCATAGTTCTCAAAAGACGTAGTTTTCATTTGATCCACTTCATATATATATATATATATATATATAATGGTTACAGTGGTGAACACTTATTCTAGTGTAAACATGAAGATAAATATCAATCCTTGATAAATCGATATGGACACTTTATAGTCAATGCACAAATTATGGTGCAGATCCATAATTATATGCAGAAATATGTATATAACCAATTCAGATGCACACTTAAAAAAATAACCATTAGATTTTAAAATCTAATAAATATTATTTGTTCTCATTTATGTATGTTAGATATTATATGTACATGAACCAATTCTTATATATATATATATATATATATATATATATATATATGGGTTGGATCCTAGTGAGAACTTATCTTTTAAAACTATGCAAAACGTATAAAGTCGATGAATAAAATCTATAAAATTGTGCATAACGAAAGCATTCTAACACAACAAAATAATTTTAGAAAATTTTCGTTGTGCACAACTTTATACCGTTCTGTGCATCATCTTTATACGTCTTATGTAGTTCGCAAAAAAGATGTAGTTATCATTTGATCCACTCCATACATATACATATGGGTTGGATTCAGTGTGCATAGAAATTTAAAGTTGATGAACAAAATTTATAAAGTTATGCACAACGAAAACACTCTAAAATTGTTGCACAACAAAACAATTTTAGAAAGTTTTATTTGTGCACAACTTTATACCGTTATGTGCATCATCTTTACACGTTTTATACATAGTTCGCAAAGTTCTAAAAAAAAGATGTAGTTTTCATTTGTAGGGAGTTACAAATGAAAACTTCATCTTTTTTATAACTATGCGATCTATGCATAAAACATGTAAAGATGATGCACAAAACGGAATAAAGTTGTGCATAACGGAAACTTCCTAAAATTGTTTTGTTATGTAATAATTTTATAGTGTTTTCATTGTACAAAATTTTATAGATTTTGTTCATCAATTTTATACGTCTTCTTACTGGATTCAATCCCTATATATAGATATATGTATGTGTGTGTGTGTGTGTTTGTGCGCATGCGTGCGTGGCTGGAATGATCAAAGCCA
Organism: Salvia rosmarinus; assembly: GCA_036937905.1. Lineage (NCBI taxonomy): Eukaryota > Viridiplantae > Streptophyta > Magnoliopsida > Lamiales > Lamiaceae > Salvia > Salvia rosmarinus. The sequence goes on along the minus strand of CM072822.1, from coordinate 15,524,512 downwards.
TAAATTTTATTTCCATCGTAGGGCAGGAAAGGACAAGTATCATTATATTTTATCTAACAAACCATGAAAGTGTCGACAAATTAAAAAATGAGAATGCAGACAGAGGCCAAAGCAAAAGTTGCCTACTAAACAGTGGCAGCCATGATACTTGGTGGTGGCTTCACATACAGAGTAAGAAGCAAGTAACTCGATTGTACTCATGCACGCATGCACACACACACAAAAAAAAACAACTATAATAGCAACTGCTGAATCTCATTGTCATGATATATATACCTTTGTACCCTCAGAGGTATAACACCACTCTGGAGATATCTCACGGATGGTGAACTTCTGTTTTTGGGCAATGGTCAAACTTATGTTGTTGTCAAGAGAAATTCCCAAACCATCTTGGTAAAACAACGGTGAACTGCAAGCTGGAGGGTAAGCATGCGGTACTGGAGTATATGAATGATACTTCTGTGAATCTACTTCTTGGATGATTAAAGAAGCTGGCACGGTAAGTGGGGTGTCAGAGTTCTTCCAAAATGAAAGATTCCAAAAAATAATAAAACAAAGATTATCACAAAAGAAATATTACAAGTATCATGCCCTCCAAACTTTGATGCACTTGGAAAATCCTTGGAGCCATCCAGCATCTCTTTCCAAATGTCAACTTCAGTCCCTGGAGGTTGCTGGTGCTGTTGAACTCCATCATCTAAAAAGACATGTCCTATTAGCAACCTAGCAGCCTTTTTGGTTTAACTAATTATATTAAGAGAGAACCATTCAATTGGAACAGAGAAATATTAAAAACCTGATTGTAGTGGAAGAATGTTGCCTGTACTATTTGGTGTCAGACTAGAAAACTCATATCCCTGCAGCACATCTAGGTCATTGGAATCCTCGTTCTCAAAGTAGTATTTATTAAATTCTGTCACCTCGTCATCATTTAAACTCAGTTGGTGCTTTATTCTTTCTAATGCCTGATACATATCCGGCCTTGAAGAACTACTTACTTCATTTGCTCTCTCTTCTGTCTGATTCATCATATGATTGTTGACAATTTGACTAGAGCTTATCTCCACTGAGCTGGGACTTGATTCATTATGATACAATTCATAAGATTTACCAATGACAAAGGACGAGTCTGGCAACTCAGATGCAAAAGATGTAGGACTAGGACTGAAGGTGGAAGGAGATGATGTTGGAAGCTGAAATGCAGATCCAGACTTCTCCCTTCCCTGCAATCCACATCTGAATTGGGTAAATCATGCTAAGGTTTATGCAGATGAACCCATTAAAGTCATGACAATTATACAAATAGGTAAAGCTTGTATAGATAAAGCATGGTTTTCATTAGCATATTAAGCAATTGAATGTTAGACTCAGGCCAGAGGAACCAAACAAAAAAACTATTGGTCTAAAAGCAAAGAGCAAGTTTTCCATAACGAATGATGTGATTTTGAGCCATCAGGGAAGTCAACACAACCTCAAGATACGCAAAATTGACTGTTAAAGTCAATGTCCTCTAAGTGATTTAAAAGAATAGAAGCAACATCAAAAATACTGTTGTCAAAAAAAGAAAAAAGAAATAACTGTAGTTAATATCTCAGCTATGCCTATGGTTAAACTCAAGAAAGACTTACCACACGAATATCTCTGTAGTGCACAAGAACAATGTGCTCGAATGCCCTGGTACAGCAAAAAACATATTAGTTGACAAGAAGTCTCTGTAGTTTACAAGAAGATTGTGCTCATATGCCCTGGCACAAAAAGAAAACTTACTGCAATAACACACACAAGCATGCACGCATGTGCTCACACACTGAGGGGATAACTCTAGGTTAAAATAAATCAAGACTGATGCTTTTCTTTCTGTAAGTTATTATTTCTTTTCTGAAGATATAACAATCTGAGGATACAATCAAGATGCGAACTTCAATATAACTGTATCATTAACCTCAGCCCTGGCCAAGAGCTAAATGGGCAAAACCTGATATAGTATAAATGTAAAAACTTACGGATCTAACATCCAGTAGCTGCGTCTTTGAAAGTTAGGGTTCTCCTCTCCATGAGCATAATAACAGTTGAGGGCTTCAGCATTTCCAACCTGGAAATATCAAAATTTTCATGCAACAATTCACAGTAATCAACCACACCTAGCAAACTCAATCTATGTAATTAAATCCCCTAGACATACTGGAAGATGGCGTGTAAACCTACTTCACATGGTTCTATCATCAACAGGCAACTCTGTAATGTAACAACAGTTTGATATTCTATATTTATGTCCCAAATGCACATTAAAAACTAAAAATTGATGCACATCATTTCTGGACTAGATTGGCTAACATATCATGGTGTTCACCATATTCTAATCATTTAACAGAAATTATGCATTGAACAAAGGCCAGTATGAAAGAGCCGAAGATGGCCTTTTCTTCATTACTCAAATATCCTAACAAGATCTAAATAAACATCGTAATTAAAGGTTTTATCCCAACCTTTTGCTCTTTTACAGAAATTGTCCGACCTTAGTGAAACAGCAATTTATTAACCGACCTTTGCAGATTCTTTTATATCTATCATCAGAGCTAATTTATGGCTAAAGAAATTTGACACTAATATATATATATATATATATATATATATATATATATATATATATAAACAAATAGAGGAAACCTTTGAATCAATCATGATGGACAAAGTTCAAAGATAAAAGCAAAAGAAGAACAATAAACGACAAATAGGAGGAAAACACCAAAATCTGAGTAGAACCAACCAACAACCTTAAGCCGTTCATGTGCTTCAGCAATGGTTTTCTGATCCTTCCTTTTACGCCAACTATGACCATCTTTCCGGAAAAACTTTAGCACTCGTTTGTTGAACATATATAAAGATCCACCTATTAAGATATATTAGTGGAATCAAAAATGTATTTCTTCAACAGCCTTGTAAAAAACAGTAGATGCCAATATTACTAGTAGGTTTTTGAGGAATTTTGTGGGTGAGCTGGTGCTCCTCATAATTCTCCAATATGAAATAAACTTCAGCGGGCTTTAACCACCGACTTTGAGCTTCTCGAGCCAGATAATTAATATCATATCCTGAAATAAATTTTTGCATTTGTGTGAGTCCAAACCAGTTGCATCTGAGCGTACAGGGATCATCACAGTCAAAACGTGCAAGTTATGTTAATTTCAAGAACCCAATAGTACTCCAAAGATTATACAGCTGGAATGCTTATTATGCTAAAAAAGGGAAACTTGAAGAAATCAAACGTCAGTAGTATGAATATTCTTTGCATTTCCTCTGTGTTTAGATGTATATTTAACAAGTGCACACATTATTCTAGATATACACAAATACTGAAGCTGCGAAAATATCCAAATTTTCCAGCTTTCGAATTAATGTCTTGGCATCTCGTACCAATAAAATTGGACAGAAGCAGAATAAAGATTCTTTGAATACTCAGCAGTTGCAAAATCTTAACTTATCCAGACTTGGATATACACAATATACAAATAAATGTTTCGTTTTTCTCAACTCTTACTGCCATGGTATGCATTTCTGCCATAAATCAAGCCTCCTTTTACCTAGAGAGTGGAATCATTATAAAAAGGAAAATCGCCAAAACATGGTAAACCGTAAACCTCTCGATACTTAAGCGACGGCTACATCGTAGAAGCTCAGTTAGCCTCGACAAAAAAAAGATTTTAAGGTTGTCAACCAGTAAATAGCCAGAATTCAGGAAATTCGACAAAAAAAGGAGTTACTACGCATGATAAACTCGAGGCAATTAACAAAAACAAAGTTTAATCACAACTGTCTATAATCAAAACATATCGAAGGAGATGAAAGAATTAAATCAATTCACCTGATTGCATCGTACTGACGAAGGACTCTTAATCGGACGAACTGTAGGTAAAAACTTCAGCTAAGCGAATTCAAGCACATTTACCGACTACAGAGTACCTCGACTTCGAATACACAGATTCTATACAATATTTTACGACGTAGGCTGATCGACAGAGAGTGAGTGAATGAGTCAATTTTGACTACAAAATGAAGTGCCAAAATCAACTCTCAGATAAAGTAATACAAATACAATACAAGTTGATGTTCTTTTAAAAAATAAATACACAAAACAAGTTACAGTTTCTTCTATTTGTCAATTTGACAATTTCACCGGAATTTTCTACACTATTTTTTAGTATAGAAGCAACGACTTAAATCATTAAAGAATTTTTATTTTTTAAAAGTATTTTGTAAAATTATAGTAAATGAACTGTATGCACTTTTAAAGTTGATACTGATATGAATAATATAATAAAGTAAAAAAACTTATATATTAATATTATTTCGGGATGAATCTAAAACGTACAAAAAATGATGGGAATTTATAGGACAATTGGATAATAAATAATTGAGTGTACCGTAACAACCATTGACGAGACTGAACCTAATGAGCTGGACCAAATATGGTTTGATCAAAATAGACTGCCATTTAATTTTCTCTAAGTGCGTTTCCGGCGTGTAATTCCATGACAATAGGGCACGTACGATATGAAAATAACACATCGTTCAGTCTAAAATTGTACCCACAAAAAGAACTAAAATAAAATCATTTTCTACATTAGGTTCTTTCTTGAATTTTTGTAGCTACCAATCATGTGAATCGTGTAACATATTATTGTATTGACAACATTATAAGCAAAATTTATAGAACACATGTATAGGTTCCTTTAGAGGGCATTTGACTAAGCTTATTTTAAAGAGCTTATAAGATGTTTGAAGAGTTTATAAGACATAATGCTTGAAGAACTTATAAGTTGTCAAAGTATTTGGATAATTGAGCTTATAAATTAGAGAAAAAAACATGTGTTAGAGAGGGAAAATCATAGTTAAGGAGAGAAAATTGACAAAAGAGGTGAAATCGATAGTATATATTTAAAAAATAACGAATCATAATAAGGTTATTTTCGTAAATCCGCTGTTAGTTATAAGCTTATGAAAAAATAAGTTTGAATTGAGCTACTTATTTTTAGGGAAGCTTATAAGCTATTTAGGAACTCATTTTATCAAACATTTTGCACGGGTTTATAAACTGTTTTGAAGAGCTTATAAGTTTAGCCAAACACTCTCTTAGTCTGATAGCGAAGATGAGTGTACTTGGCCGCAATATTTTGAAATTGAATATCATTAAATATCATAGATAGATACTCTCCTCTGTCTCCAATTATCTTATGAGATCATAAATACATGTCAAGCAAGTGGACGAATTTACTCCTGTTGTCCCTAAATATTATGAGGAATATAAAAAGTTGCAAAACTTAAACAAAGATAAATTTGATGGTTTGAAATATTTTTACATAAATTTTGAAATATGAAATTTTATGTGTGAATAGGTGTGGTTATTTGGGTATCGGGTAGTCGGGTACCCGATACCCGACCCAAAATTTCTCGGGTATTGGGTACCCGATTACCCGAAAATCGGGTGTAGGGGTCGGGGTCGGGTAGGCTATTTAGGTGAGATCGGGTATCGGGTATACCCGATTTTTTATAAATATTTATATTTTATATATTTAAATGTATAATTAATATATTCAAATTAATATATTGTAAATATAGTTTTATTATTCTTAATCTTAAATATAGATACATAAACTGTTTAAGACTTTATTCATATATTTAGGTGGAAATTATATTTTGATAATACATTTTACATTTAGTTACGCCATTTATTTAAGCTACACTAAGAAGACATGCAGTACGATATCGCATTTAATATTATTCTTGCAGATCGAGATATTTTATGTGTTAGAGAATATAAAATTAATAAACTAATATAAATGAGTTCCTTCTAGATCCAAGATGCTCTATCTCATCTTGATATGGAAAATAATACAAAGTAGAATACTAAAGTTTCGAAATTTGAGATTTTGTTATTTAACGTTTTCGGTATATTTAATAGTAGTTAGTTTTTTTTTTGTAATTTATTTAATTTACAAAAATATATCGGTACTATTTTGTACTTTAATTTTCTGTTTTATGAATTTATTCACCCACATAAAAAAGTAGTTATTATTTTTCATAAATTACTGACTCATCCTCTTCGAGTACAAGAAGGCAAAGAAACGAATCATTTGATCTATATAAGGGTGATTCTATATATAACCCTCTTTTTAGTCATTATAACTTTTATTTAAATATATTTTCTATTTTACCATGTAGCCCCAATATCCAAATATATAGCTAACATAGTTATTAGTAGTAATACAACATATATATAGATTTATATACAAGTATAAAAATAAAATAAATAAATACAAAAAAGAAACAAAAAGTGCATGTAGGAAGAATTTCTATTATTATTTAATATTATTAATTCTAATAAACTAATACTTACAATAAGTATATGGATTTATATATAAAAATTTGAAAAATAAAAAATAAGTAAGATATTAGATCCGATTTATAAAATCGGATTGGGGTTGGGTAACACTTTTTATGTAAAATCGGGGTCGAGGAACCGTACCGATAGGCAGCCCTATGTGTGAATAAAAGTACTTTTAAAAATAAAACACTTATTAGGGAACGAAGGAGTACTCATATTTGTTGTGAATCGTTTTATTTACGTTATTTGTCAGGTGAATTCCATTTAATTACTAGTTATGCATAATTTGAAACTAGGTTGGGAATAGTTTTTTTCTGAAAATAGAAAATAAAACATCTGCAATGTTCAGGAAACTCCGTGGCTATTTCTTTATATAATATCATGATGTTATTATGGTTGGGGCACTTTGTTTGCTACTTTATTACTAGGCTACAAGTAACCTTAGCTATTGGGCAATGTGCACTGTAGGGAATCATCACTTGCTATTGAATCGAATTTGTAAAATAAATTAACTATAAATTCACATCATAAAAGTATTATTATGAGTAGAATATAGCATGTGTTGCTTAAGATATATGCATGAGAAAAACACTCCACCTACCCTATTTCTCATATGCTAGTACCTTTGTTACCACAAGAGTCTAAAGATTCTCTCTCTTTTTTGACAAATAGATTTAAAATCCAAAAAGTCTCTCTTTTTGACAAATAGATTCAAAATCCAAAAAGAGGACAAAAGAAAATGGAGAGACGGAAATATAAGGACAGACGAAAGAAGACCCGAAGACAAAGATGAATTAATTAATGTTCGAAATGTCATAAGTTTTAATTATTCTACTATTTTGTAGATCAAGTTATTCTGAAGCACACATGAATTAGACTACAAACACAAACGGAAAAAAAATTACTATTACAATTATAAAATTGAAGAACATCGTGCCAAGAAGTGGTGATATTATTTATAAGTATTTTCTTTATTTTTTCTCTCTTTTTAGCCTGACACATTGGATAAATTAATTGCGAAACAAGTAGATCTACGATAAATTTAATAAGTTTATGGTCTCTTAAATATGTTACTACTATTTTCTCTGTCCCAATATTCATAGTACGTTTTTCTTTTTAGACTGTTTCATTAAGTTAATCCGTTTTTAAAAAAAGAAACACTTTTTACATTACTTTACACAAAATATAATTATCTTTAATCTATATATAAAAAAAGAAACGTGAATATTGAGACGGATGAACATTATTTTGGTAATGTGAACACATTTTACACGTTTCTTCACCTAGAGTGCGGGGCCACATAGTACTATACTAGTTGTGGTCCAGCCCAATAGTTTCTTTTGTAATTTTTTGTTGTTGAATATGTTTAATCACCGACGCCCACAACACTTAATTTTTATTATTTCACATTTTCAAGATTATATTTTCCATGATGTTGGAATATTCTCCAGGTTCTGGTTAGGATCTTGTTTTATTCATGATCTCGTTTTTATGTTCAACATTTCAGATAAATCGAGTTTATTCATTAGCCCATGCCCCATCAATACATCATTAAGATTTCAAGATATGAGTTACATAAAAGACGAAAATAAACCCAAAAGGTATAAAATATTGAGACAACGTAAATTCTTTTTTCTAAGACGCTTTCTATTATACATAGCCATTTTATTTAACAAACAATACAAAATATTAATAAATATAATATTTTATCCTTATACTCCAGATTAATTTTCTAATCAAATTATAACTTTATTTCTGTAGCCACCGAGAAAAAGCACGTACTTTGGAAACAGGCATGTTGATTCCATCATGTTTTACTTCCCATCCAAATTCTGAAATATCGGACATCGATATTTGCTTTGAAGTTCATCGATTCTGATTTATGCGTAACATAATTCCAGTAAATTGATATTTTCTACCTATTTACATTATAAAATATTACTGTGTCGGATGCTCTATTACATTAATAGATGCACGACATGTGACAATTTAAGATTGAAATTGAATGATGTTAAACTAGTCTGTAACCCGTCGAGTTTCGACGGGAAATTATTTTATGTATAATGGTAAAAAAAATTAAATTCTTGTTCCGCCTATAAAGCAAACAATATCAGAGCGATGATAATCTGATACTCCATATAAGTTTCATGTCGTTGATTTTCAACGGAAAATCACTTTACATTATTGTCTATAAGTAGAAATTATAGAACAATTTTATACTTCGCTAGAGTTCCGTCACCATTTCGGTTATTGACCGTGGCAGAGCACCTTGATCATAGTAGAGCACCAACAATAAACAAAAATTATGAGGTTGTGGTTCGACCATATAGACCTAGGGGTGGAAGTTCGGTATTGGATAATTGGATAATCCGATAACCGAACCGAAAATTCGGTTATTGGATAACCGAATAACCGAAAAAATTGGATCGGTTCGGTATTTGGTATCAAAATTTTAGAAAATTCGGTTATCGGTATACCCAATAACCGAATGGGTATACCGAATAAACCGAAATTCGTATATATATATATATATATATTATAAATATTATTCTATCAAATTTCATTGTAGACTAGTTGGTTTGGGCGCAAGCCTAAGCCTTTTACCCGGGTTCGAATCCCACGAAAGCCAACTTATTTGTTTTTAAGATAATGAATTAATTATAAATATAGTTAAAATGAATATATTACAAGAAACTATCGTAGCTCAGTTGGGTAAGTGCACCTCTATTTTCATTGAGGTTGTGAGTTCGATTCTCACTTGGAGCAAACTCAGTATATTTTTTAATTGAACCGGTTAACCGGTTAATTGATTAACCGATCGATTAATCGGTCAACCGGTTCGGTATTTGGTTTACAGATTTTCATGTAGTTTTTCCACCCCTATATAGACCTATCTAGAATGTATATACTCACAATTGTCCTAATTTTTTTTTAAATTTATAAATAATGTTATTACGATATTTGGTTATTTAACTTAATTAAAACATAATATTACAAAATAATCAATAAAAATAAACCGTATGCATAACAAAAGATTGCAAATTATAAAAAATAAATATATGCAGACATGTAGATTAATGGTCGGACTTGTTAAAAATTTATATACCCCTAATTACAAGTGTTTAGTTAGTTTTAAAATTCTACTTGAAAGATTACAACGTAAAGTTATTTTCTTCGAAGTTGATGAAATACAACTTATATATCAGATCAAGATTTTCAATTGGCTATAGTTCAGTCACTTATTGAAAGTGAAGAAGCACGACAATGAAGCGAAACAATGAGGCTAGAGTTCAATCAACCAAAGTCGCCAATCACGGCTAAGTACATAGATGAATCAAAATGACAAGGTTAGAGTCCACCCACCTAGACCCGTCTAAAATTATATACAAATACATGTCTCAAACTCGATTAATTACTTGAATCTATTTGAATTTATGAATAAAAAATTGTTACAATAGTTGGTTATTTGTTTGAATAAAAATCAAAGATTACAAAGGAAACATTAATAATAAAGTATAAATAACAAAACATTAAAAAATGGTGAAATTTCCATGCAAGCTTGTACTTAACGGTTGCACCTAATACTCAAACTCATTTAAATTTATAAATATAAGTTATTACAATTATTGATTATCCGTCCCAATAATAATTTGACCATTACATAATACATGGTAAAAATAAATGATATGAAGAACAAAAAAAATAGAAAATGGAGAAAATTTCATGTATGCATGTCGATTAATGTGGACCCTTTTAGAGTTTATATACTCGTACATGTCCCAAGTCCGATTAAAAAGTTAGTTACTACTCTTTCCCGTCTCTATCTCGTATAGTAATGCGTGCTAAATATCTGAATTCGCTTAAATATATAAAATATCTAAATGATCAAATATAAGTTATTACAAAAATTTTATCCATCTGCAAAAAATCGAACACTACTATTTAATTAGCCAAATTAAAATGAAGCAATTATTTATTTCCACCTTGATATTAAATTGAAAAATTACTTTAAAATTGTTCAAGTTGTACAATTTTGTTTAGGTTTAAAATCAGTGAAGTCTCATTATAAATCTTTGTGGAATTCAAATTGTATTTAGGTGTACAAAATATATCATTTTATTTAAGTTTTTAATGGTGGGGTCTCATAAAATTGATGTAAGATTCCAAATTTTAGAAAATAGAAATAGAAAATCCTAGAATTTTCATATAGAATTCTTGAATATGAATCTAAATAGGGTAGTTAGAAGATTGAAAAATGATCATATAATCTAGCATAGTTAAAAGAGTGATAAGAACATGATTTTGAAAATTAATCAAATTAATGAAATCTTGATTAAGCAATACGAAATTAATGGATGGAGATTCATAATATATTATTTATAGATCAAGAATTATTATTATGTACTATATAGAAAAGCACATACAATAAGATGTACTAACTATTACACTACCTATATATAATAATTATATATAATTAGGTGAAGACATATGTACCTATAATGCCATATAGAATACTTTTAATATAATTAGTGCATTTATTAATTTTATAACATGCAATTATATTATTATAATTAATGTATTGCTATGAATTATGCTATTGTATCATTTAAAAAGATTTGTCCTAATGTAATATTGAGATAGAGAGCCATGAAGCCAACTACTTCATTAAGTACTGGACAATGCATAAACAAATAAAATAAAATAAATTGTTGCACAGTTTGAAGTTCATTTCTCTCATGAAGCTTAAAATAAACTATAACGTAGTTCCATTTTCATACAATTCAGTTAGAATAGGATATATATCATAATTTGCTCTAGCCTTAAGCTGCCGGGCTATGGATGGAGAGCCCAAACAATAACAAAGTTTCATCTTTTCTCTCGAATCAATTTTCAAGATATTTAAACATAATAATAATTGAGAAATCAATACATACCAATTCAAATCATCCATTCATAAGAGAAAATCCCATCTTCGTGTTGTCTCTTCCAACATAATTTCGAGAGGATGTCAATTTTGAAATTTAATTACAGACTTTATAAGTTCAAAGATAAATTCAAACAACAAAATAATTAACTAAGAAAGGTGTAAAAGCTTGAAAGTAAATTCCATACCTATATAACATTCAACTAAATTCTATCATAAAAATCCATGGAAACTCAAATCATAATTACTACCCGAACAAATAATAAAAGGTAGACAAAACAAAGCGAGGCATCTCACATTCCTCCAAAGCGGTGAGGAGAGAATTCGGTTTTGAAATTGTTTCCATGAGGACTTCTTGTGTGTAGATAAGACTTTTATTTTCAACATTATGAAAACAATTACCCAGAACAGAGAGAATGATTTGCATGAGGACATAGCATGCAAAGATATATTTCATAAGAAATTATTTTTTATTGAAATTTGTAGGTGAATTCAACTCTTGATTGGAGAGAGATTGCAAGGAGCGTGGAAGAGAGAGAAAGAAATTGAGATTGCGTAAATAGATCACACTTAATTTGCATATTTACTGGATATAATTTTTTTATTACCAAATTACTCTTAATCCATTAAATTGTAATTATATATATTTTCTAAAAATATATATACACATTTATAAACACACGATTTTACCTAAATTTAGACAACCAATTATGAAAATAAAATTTGGATTTAAGAAGACGTAAATTGCATAATTAGAAAATTGAGAATGAAAATACATAGAGTCGCCACACATGATAGAAGATCAATAGGGTGCCTTCAATATGTATTGGATTATAGAATTAGATAGATAACGTATAAGTAAAGTTTTATTCTATTTAATTAAATTATTGTAGAGAATGGAAAGAATATCAAAAGAAAATACAGTAATATGACGCTTGTTAATTTCTTTCAACCGCTGGATCTCTCACTCATCTCTTTCAACAACTATGCGTCAAAATCCGGATTACCCCAAACAAATATTATGCGACGGTACAATTTTAATCGAACTAATATTTAGATCTTCCAATCAAAGAAAACCGACAGGTTTGAGTTTGAGTTGAATTAGAGTTGAACCCATTTGCTTGAAAACAAAGGATTTGCGGAAAAAAGTGGGACTAAATTGAAGATTGTTGGAATTGAAGCCTACAGAATAGTACAATTATCGTCGGACGAATTACAATTTGAAACATAAATGTATAAAAGGAGATCAAACTAAAAATGAATTAAACGGAAATGAAATACAAATCGAAACAAAAACCTTATTTTTAATGTCGAGTCGATGAGACATCTTTTCGCAAGACAAGATATGCCCCGGTAGTGCTCTCGGTTCTAACATATCATTCCCAAAGATAAAACGGTAGCGTCTCGAAGGTGGCAGTACCGCAGACCAACGATCTTCGACAAACTGGATATAGACAATGACAAAGCTTGAACATATGAAACTATGTATGCAGATTAACAGTAGGTGACTAATGCATGAGATATGTCCTATTTATAGGCGTCGTCCCCTCATGGAGAGCCTGCTGGAGTAAACACTCGTATTGATGTCGGGTGTTACGAAGTTATGTCCCCCATTGAATGCAGATGGGGTTACGCGGCTGTTTTTGGAGATAAGGTGGGAGTTTCACCCACGTTTCTCGCAGAGCCATCATGTTGTTGAGTGCAGATGGGGTTACGCGACGGTTTTTGGAGATAAGGTGGGAGTTTCACCCACGTTTCTCGGTGAGCCATCATGTCGTTGAGTGCAGAGGGGGCTACGTGGCGGTTTTTGGAGACAAGGTGGGAGTTTCACCCACGTTTCTAGCAGAGCCATCATGTCGGGATTTACGGAGAGTTACAACGTATCTAGACAACGCGTGCGTCCAAGGTTCATTGGACGTATCTGAATGTCTCTTCAAGTGCCCCACAAACCAGGTCCAAAGAACAGTCCAAAGATCAGGACCACGGACCACAGAATCGGGGTCGGGCGTGGGTACGGGCGCTGCGGCGTGCACGTGGGCTTTTTTGTCCATTACATGTGCACATAATTATTAAGTGTTCAATGAACCACTTATATAGATAGTTAATGAATATACATTAATCAATGTGAGACAATCATTAATTAATCTATGTTATCACCTTAATCAGATAACTTCATGTTTAGGTGACTAACCTAGGTTCAGTATTCTCACTCATCGAAATCGGATTTGAGAATATAAATATACCACGATCATTTACTCGAAATATTGATCGATCATGTTGGAAATCGTGTATATATATATATTATATATGGTCAAGTTTCCAGGAAGCTACTTTGACCAAGATTTTGAGTGACGTAACGTTTGATTTTGTGAAATTAAATGGCATAGGATCGATCTACGTTTTGAGTAGATGATCGTGGTGTATTCACATTCTCATATCCGATTTCCGGTGAGTGAGAAATAGTGGATCAAAGTTGGTCACTTAAACATGAAGTTATGTGCTTAAGGGGATAAACATGGATTAATTAATCATTATCCCACATTGATTAATGTACCTTCATTAATTGTCATATAAGTGGTTCATTGAACACTTAGTATAATTATGTGCACAAGTGATGGGCCGGAAAGCCCACGCCGCCATGCCATCACCGCCTGCGTGCTTGGCGCGCCGCGCCGGCGCCGACGCCTGCGTTCGCGCCGCCCGGATCCGTTCAATTCCGTGGTCATTGGTCCTTGGATCTTGGTCTTTGGGCCTGTTCGTGGGCCTGGTTCCGTGGCTCATTGCCGTATATTTTGGATCAATGTTTAATCGAGCCCAAAGATGGAGTTGGTCCGGGCTCAACTCGTGTGGCCCAATCCGTTGGGTCTGCTGTGCACTTGAAAAGATTTCCGGATCGCCCAATGAACTCGGATGCACGCGTTGTCCGATTCGTCGAATCGCTGGTAACGTTCGACATGATGGCTCTGGGAAACGTGGGCACGTTGTCTCCGTAAAGCACCGCGTAATCTCTTCGCACTCAATGGGGACATAACCCGTAACACCCGACATCAATGCGGTGTTGACTCAAAGATGCTCCCCATGAGGGACGACGCCTATAAATAGGACATGTCTCCCCAGATAAGCCACCCATCGTCTAAAGCATTCCAGCATTCTCTCAAAGCATTCCCTGCATACATAGCTCGTGTCCAAGCTCTGTTCTCGCATCCGTCCAGTTCACCGGAGCTCGTTGGTCTCATGTGTCGCCACCCACGAGACGTCATTATTATATTTGGGGACGATACGCCGTAACCGAGAGCACTACCGGGACGTATCTCGCCTTGCGAAAGAGGCCTCCTGACCGGCATCATTCTACGGTTTATAGTTTCAATTGTTTTATAATACGTTTAGTTCATTGTTAGTTTGATATTCTCCTACCTTTCCGTTTCGAGTTGTAATACGTCCGGCAAGTTCTATACTATTTTGTACTTTTTCCAACAATCGCAACACGAGATAGTACTTGCCACGAAGGAGTTGAGACATTAATTAACTTAAAACTTTCAAAACTAATACCTTTGCTTGGAGATGTCGATTGCCTCGCCACCGATTACATCTCGCCTCCGCCGCCGCCGCCGCCGCCGCCGCCGCCGCCACCGCACAATGGCTACGGCCATGTTTGGTTTAATGCCTTCGGGGTCAACCATTGGACCCTTTGGGTTGACTGTTGGTTCCACTTTTAGTAGTTCCATTGGCTCGACGACTGCACTTTTCGTTGGGTCGATCGTTGGATCCGGAGATCTAACACCTGGTGGTTCTCATACGAGTTTCATGTTTCAAAGACACTTCAGTGGTCTTTGGTGGATTCGATTTGGATCGATCTCGGTGCTGTTCATACCGCAAGGATGATGCCGCCCACCGAGAAGCCGTCGAAGTTGGAGGATCGACTTTAGAGATGGCGTGAAGATGTTGTTCTACTCACGACGTTGGGCTTCGCCAACTTCTTGGTGGAAGATGAGCCCGCCGTGTCGGGGTGGTGACGGACTTTCACGTCCGAAAGATATGATAATTGGCGCCTTGGCGACTATCTTTGTAAAACTTCATACTTGGTAGTTTAGAAGATAGCTTGTATAGTGTATATGCTATTGTAACGACATCCAAATGTATGTGGGATGCGCTAGAAAAGAAGTAACGTAGTGATGATGCAGTACTAAGAAGTTCATTGTAGCCAAATATTTGGACTACAAGATGGTCGATTCCGACCGATCATGGACCAGTCAAGAGTTTTAACTCATTGTACACGAGGTTCAAGCCGAAGGGCATCTTGTTTCGACAGATTTGTCGTCGCCACGATGATTGAGAAGCTACCCCCGGGATGGAGAGACTTCGAGGTCTACCTTAAGCACAAGTGAAAGGATATGACACTTGAAGACTTGATCGTCAAACTGTGCATCGAGTCCGACGTGAAGAAGCGAGAGTTAAAAGCGAAAGGCATGATCGATGCTAGAGCCAACTGTTGGAGAGGCGATCCTCCAACAACGTGTTCGCCCCAATGCCAATGACAAAGCAAAGGGAAGGTGGTTGCCCGTAAGTTTGACGGGGACTGTTACAATTGTGGCAAGCATGACCACACGGTGAAGGACTGCCGTCAGCCTAAGAAGAAGAAGGTTAAGCAAGTTGCTAACGTTGTCGAGAAGGACTTGACAAATGGGACAAGGATGACTTGGCTGTGGTGACCGAAGAAGTCAACCACGCCGAGAATCAAGGTGGGTGGTTTATGAACCGCGCAATCGCTCACGTCGCACCGAAAGAGGCGTTTCTCCACCTACAAGCTTGTTGAGGGGAGGAAGCTCAACATGGGGAACCAAGCTTCATCCGAGGTTGCCGGAGTTGGTGACGTGGTGCTCAAGTTGTCATCCGACATTGAGATCACGTTGAAGGATGTGCTGCATGTCCCGGACATTCGTAAGAATTTAGTGTCGGGCTCGATTCTAGTTAACAAGGGGTTTAGACTAGTTTTTGAGTCGGACAAGTTTTTCTTGACTAAGTTTGGGAAGTTCCTTGGTAGGGGTTATCTCACTGGGGGTCTTTTCAAATTGAATGTAATGGTTGTGCGCCGTGTACCTAAGATTGCTATGAATGAAAATGCACTACTTCCTCTTACTTGACTGAGTGCTCTGATTTATGGCATTGTAGATGAGGACATGTTAATCTAAATGCAATAAAAAGATTAGTAAATTTAGATTTACTAAAGTTAAATGAAGTGAATACACAAACGAAATGTGAGGTTTGTGTGGAAGCCAAAATGGCTAAGTTACCATTTCATTCGGTGAGAACGGAACACTAAGCCTCTAGAACTTATTCACACCGATGTGTGTGATTTAAAGTTTGTACAAACTAGAGGTGGTAAAAGTACTTCATCACGCTTATTGATGACCGCACAAGATATTGTTATATTTACCTTCTAAGAAGTAAAGGCGAGGCTATTGAAGCTTTTAAAACTTCAAGAACGGCCGAGAATCAACTAAATTGTCGAATTAAGATCGCTCGAAGTGATAGAGGGGGAGAATATGTAGCTTCGTTTGAGGCATTATGCACGAAAGTGGTATAATACATTAAACGACAGCTCCTTATTCACCTCAATCTAATGGTGTTGCTGAACGTAAAAATCGAACACTTAAGGAGATGATGAATGCTTTGTTGATTAGTTCAGGGTTTCCCCAGAACTTGTGGGGGGAAGCTGTTTTGACAGCCAACTATATACTGAACAATATTCCACTGAAGAGTAAGGATGTCACTCCTTACGAGTTGTGGAAAGGAAGAAAGCCATTGTACAAATAACTCAAAGTGTGGGGGTGTTTGGCGAAGGTTGATGTGCCTCTTCCTAAACAAGTTACAATTGGACCTAAAACAGTCGATTGTATCTTTATTGGGTATGCATTGAACATCAGCGCCTATCGTTTTCTGATCCACAGGTTAGAGGTACCGAATATGACTGTGGGGACGATGATTGAATCAAGGAATGCTATATTCTTTGAAAGTGTTTATCCATGTAAAAACAAGGATAAAAGTGAAGCCAGTTCTAGCAATAGAGCTGATGATGATGCTTCGAGTTCTAAATCTTTGGAGGAAGAACCGATATCGCATAAGCAATCGAGATCTGATCCAGAGGGGTCGGAACCGAGACGTGGCAGTAGAGTCATAACGTCAAAGGATTTTGGTCCTGACTATATTGCGTTCATGTTGGACGAAGAACCAACTTCGATCAAATTAGCCTATACTCGGTCAGACGGAATGCTCTGGCGAGAGGCTGTTCAAAGTGAGATTGATTCCATTCTGCAAAACCACACTTGGGTGCTGGTTGATTTGCCGGAAGGTTGTAAGCCCTTAGGATGCAAATTGATCCTTAAAAGAAAATACAAGACAGATGGATCAATTGAAAAGTATAAGGCCCGTTTGGTTGTCAAAGGGTTTAAACAAATAGAAGGATACGATTTCTTCGATACCTATTCACCTGTGACGAGGATTACGTCTATTAGGGTGCTTCTCGCAATTGCTGCTTTGCACAATCTTGAGATTTATCAAATGGATGTTAAGACTGCATTTTTGAATGGTGACCTCGAGGATGAGGTATATAATGAGCAACCCGAAGGGTTTGTAGTACCGGTCAAGAGGCAATGTATGCAAACTCGTGAAATTTATATGGTTTGAAACAAGCGCCGCAGCAATGGCACTTGAAATTTGACAATGTAATGTTGGCAAATGGTTTCGGATCAAAGAGTGTGATAAATTTGTCTACGTTAAGAACATTGATAATGGTTATGTTATAGTGTGTCTGTATGTAGATGACATGTTGATCATGGGTAGCAATACTTAAGTCATTAATGACACAAAGCGCATGTTAAAAAGAAATTTTGACATGAAGGACATGTGATTAGCCGATGTGATTCTTGGAATCAAGATTCTAAGAAGATCGACGGAATTGTCTTGACATAATCTCACCACGTCGAGAAAGTGCTTAAGAAATTCAACGAGTTTGATAGTTTACCGCTAAGACCCCATGGAGCTCAATGTTCACTGAGTAAGAACATGAGTGAACCCATTTGGCAAGAAGACTATGCTAAGGTCATCGGTGTTTGATGTATCTTACAAATTGTACCGACCGACATAGCTTGTGCCGTGAATAAATTGAGTCGTTACACGAGCAATCTAAGCAAGGAGCATTGGAAGGCTCTAGTGAGAGTTTTGAGGTACTAAGTATACTCAAAATCATGGGTCAGATTTCACGAGATATACCCGCACTTGAAGGCACCGTGATGCCAATCGATATCCGACACGAAAGATTCACTTTCTACAAGTGGGTACGTGTTCACGATCGTGAGGTCTTTGTTTCTTGGAGATCCACGAAGCAGACGTGTATAGCCCGATCCACCATGGAATCATAATTCATAGCTTTGGATAAAGTCGGTGAGGAAACCGAGTGGCTCGTAATTTTTGGAAGATATTCCATGTTGGTATAAACCGTGCCACCAGTGATGATTCAATGTGATAGCCAAGCAGCTATTGGAAGGGCGAAAAGTGGTTTGTGTAATGGTAAGTCTCGACATATACGTCGGCGATATAATACCGTGAGGCATTTGATCTCAGTGGGGTTATCTCGGTTGACTATGTCAAGTCAATAGATAATCGACGGATCCGTTAACCAAAGGGTTAAACCGGATCAAATGATCAAGTTCTTAGAGGAATGGGATTAAAATCCACATCTTAAGAACAATCATAGTGGTAACCCAACCATGATGATTGGAGATTCCGTGAACTTGGTTCAATGGGAGAACTAAGCTATAGGAGTTCGTGTGTAAACACTCGAGTTAGTCTGCTCCTCAGAAAGTAAACGAGTGTTGAAAAAACTCGCTTAGTGGTGAGGTTGAGTCGTTGACTCTTAATGATTCCTAAGATACCTCGAAGAGGTTGAGTATGACAAAATACTCGGTAAAGAATCACCTATGTAAGTTCGAAGTGTGGCCGCTTCAAACAAAACACTTATGAATCTAAAGTGGATGTCCATGGCCAAAATGAAATCAAACGTGAGAACGGATGAGGTTGAGGTATTAAAGTGTTAATATCATTGTCTCAATGCACGTTGTGGGGGAATAGTTCAAGGCATCGTGTCCACTAATCCGCCTGTGTACTCGATGGTACTAACTATGGAAGGTTCAAGGCCATAAACAATCTGTCCAAATGTTTTAACATCTCTTGAGGACTGAGCTGTGTCTGCATACATGCATATGACTATTTCCACTCATGTGAGGGATTGTTGGAAATCGTGTATATATATATATATATATATATATATATTATCTGGTCAAGTTTCCAGGAAGCTACTTTGACCAAGATTTTGAGTGACGTACCGTTTGATTTTGTGAAATTAAACGGCATAGGATCGATCTACGTTTCGAGTAGATGATCATGGTGTATCACATTCTCAAATCCGATTTCCGGTGAGTAAGAAATAGTGGATCAAAGTTGGTCACTTAAACATGGAGTTATGTGCTTAAGGGATAAGCATGGATTAATTAATCCTTATCCCACATTGATTAATGTACCTTCATTAATTGTCTATATAAGTGGTTCATTGAACACTTAGTATAATTATGCACAAGAGATGGGGTGGAAAGCCCTTGCATTGCCGCCGCCGCCGCCCGCCCGCCCCTCGCCGCCCGCCCGCGCCGCCGCCGCCGCTCGCCTCGCTCGCTCCGGTTCGATTCGGTTCCGTTCCGTGGTCCGTGGTCCTTGGATCTTGGATCTTGGTCTTTGGGTGATCTTTGGGCCTGTTCGTGGGCTCGGTTCCCGCGCCTATCGCTCGTATATTTTGGATCAATGTTTGATCGAGCCCAAAGATGGAGTTGGTCCGAGGCCCAACTCGTGTGGCCCAATCCGTTGGGCCTGCTGTGCACTTGAAGAGACGTCCGGATACGTCCAATGAACTTGGACGCACGCGTTGTCCAAATTCGTCGTAACTGTCGGTAACGTTCCAACATGATGGTTCTCCGAGAAACGTGGGCATGTTGTCTCCAGAAACCGCCGCGTAACCCCTCTGCACTCAATGGGGGACATAACTTCGTAACACCCGATATCAATGCGGGTGTTGATTCCAACATGCTCCCCATGAGGGGGACGACGCCTATAAATATGGCATGTCTCCCCAGCATAGCATAAGCCTCCTACTGTCTAAAGCATTCCAGCATTCTCTCAAAGCACTCTCTGCATACATAGCTCGTGTCCAAGCTCTGCTCTCGTCTCCGTCTAGTTCGTTGGAACTCGTTGGTCCAGTGTGCCGCCACCCACGAGACGCCGCTGCTTTTATCTTTGGGACGATACGCCGTAACCGAGAGCACTACCGAGCGTATCTCGTCTCATGGAAAGAGGCCTCCTCGACTCGGCATCATTCTACGGTTTATAGTTTCAATTGTTTTATAATACGCTTTAGTTCATTGTTAGTTTGATCTTCTCCTACCTTCTGCTTTCGAGGTTGTAATCGTCCGACAAGTTCTGTCATTATTTTATACTTTTTCCAACAGATCATATGACGTTCTTCTTAGCCACTTGACTATATATATAAATATATAATTATATATTTATACAAGCTGATTTCAGACAGATTGTGACGAGAAAACTAAGAAGCAGCTTTTCGAAATGGAGGGAGACTTAAAAATGAGGATATGGCTGAAGATCTCAAAAAATTATCTCGTGAATTTTCTTGCAATTCCAAACATGAATGCTTTCTCACCCACACTCTCTTTTGCTTTTCAGTTCCTCTTTTTGTGGTTTAGAGAGAGAGAGAGAGAGAGACGTGGGTGTGTTTTGACATTAATTGTAGATGCAGTATATCGCGAACACGATCAAAATTGAGATATCGACATTTTCACGCAGCATATGTTGAAAGAAAAGAGGTTGAAAATTATTATCTTTTGATATTTTTTTTTCACTCTACAATAATTAATTAAGTAGAATAAAATTTTCGCTGTACATATTTACACCATTAATTGCCACCATTAAATTTCAATCTAAATATTGCCACCTATCGTTAATCTATTAATACAATAAAGAATGAAACATAAGTAGGTAATAATGGATCCGATCCGATTTGTAAGATCCTCTATACTTGTCTGCAAATTGAAATACGATAAATATAGAAAAATATTGGAAACACAATTTATAGCAAATTTTTTCTTAGTGAATCACATGAGAAGTCAAATTATTAGTAAACGTAGCAATCACTTGAATGGTGTGAAATGAAGTTGATAACAAAAATTATTGCAAAACAGTATTTATCAATTTCTCGTTCTTTGTCGATAAATATAAATCATGATTTGAAAACCAAGTAATTAACACTAACTCAAGGTAGGTTCAAAATCATATCTCAGCTTAACCTATTTGAGAGACCCCACCGAAAGACTTGGAAACCAAATACGCCGCCACTAGGGATGGAAATGGGTATGATTTGGACCGGATTTGATTAGGTTCAGATTCAGATCTAATTTTTTTGTTTTGGTCCGGATCCGGTCAAGATTCATTGGGTCCAAAAAAATTAGATCTAGATCCATAAGATCCACAGGGTCCAGGGTCTAGACCTAGATCCATATGTTTTCGCTTCTAAAATAAATTCTAAATCAACTAATTTACTGAACACCATAATAACCTACATACACAATAATACTATAATAATTATTTAGAATTTCTACTATTATCACTATATTGAAAGAGTTAGTTACAAATTTATTATAAAGTAGGAAACAACAAACAACTCGATCGTCGGTGGTGTAAGTGGCGCGATTCGCTGTGAATGACAATTGATATATAATTGAGAGAATTTGAAATGAAATTGAGAACATATTTGTTTTGGGAGAATTTGAAAAAAGAAATTGAAGAGTTTTAAATTGTGGTTAAGTATTTAATTATAACAAAAATAATATATATATAAATAAATAAATAAATATAAAAAAACTAAATGGATCTACGAGCCGAATCTGGACCGGATTCGGATCTCAAAAACTAAATCCCAGATCCAGATCCAAAATATGGGAGTACGATCCAGATCCGGTCCAGATCTATCGGGTCCAATTTTTTGAGGATCCATATCCGGAAAAATGGATCTGGATCGGGTCCGGAATCCATTGCCATCTCTAGCCGCCACCACTACCTCCGCTCCATGTCTTTTGGCTAAGGCTGACAATTTTCGACACGACACGAACACGCACGAAGTTAACGGGTTAGTGTTCAGCCTTATCGTGTTCGTGTCCTTATCGTGTCGACACGATAAGGACATGATAATTTCGTGTCGTGTTCGTATCGGATCCGTGTCGTGTTCGTGTAACCCGATAATTTTCGTGTTGCATTCGTGTTCGTGTCGGATTGTGTCGTTTTCGTATAATTTGATAATATTTATATATATTTAATATTAATTTAATTATATTTATATATTTTTATTATTTTATTTATTTATTTTCTAATTTTGATTTAAATTTATTGTTTCGTGTCGTGTCGTTATCGTATCGTGTCAACACGAAAAAATCGTGTCATATTTCGTGTAGGTCGCGCGGTCCGTGTCAAGACATTTCAGATCGTGTTAGGTGTCGGATAGATCCTTTGAATTCAGTATTCTTGTATGATCTTATCGGTTGTCATAGGTTATCGTCGATCGACACGATAACGACCCGACACAATAAATCGTCACCCTACTTTTGGTATTTGCCCGATCTATACATAACTTGGGGGTATAGGAGTAAAATTATTATTAATGACTTCAATTACATTAGATAAATCCCATTCATGATTTTTTTTACTAAAATGTAAAAAAATTATAAAAAAGAAAATAAAAATGAAATTGGAAGCAAAAAGTTCACAATCATAATTTGTTGCCGATCCTTGAAGAAAAATCACCACCCACCTTGTTTACAAGTGTCCAAATGTAACCGGTCCAATTTTATTGATATATTATTTAAATTTCTGATAATTACACAATAAAAAATAAAATATTATATGGAAGTTCATCTCTTCTTTCCCCCCTATAAGTAGAGCCTAATATTTTTATAATTTTACACCAACTCAAATTTTGTCATTTCTCCTATATCTATCTCACATATTCTATATCAATTAGAGTTAAGTAATTTAAAATTTTGTGCATCTATTTGTAGCTTTTTTTTAAAGATCGTGTTCCAACTCCTGTATTTTATATGTACATTTCATTTTCTTATTGAGTTTGTATCTTATTTTAATTATATATTATTTTTTTACAATTATGAATTTAAAGTATAAAATATTTTTATATTTTTCTTTAGATATGTGTAATATAATAGATTTATTTTAGATAATAAGTAGTTAAAAATAAAAATATTTTAAATTAGATTGCTGTCATTGATGGAGTATAAAATGGTGAAATCGAATTGCATTATGATAGATTATGAACGAGGGTAGTCTTATCTCTGACCTATGTATAGACAGTAACTTTGTTCAGATTTCTTTGGTGGCTATCGAGATAAAACTATTATTTTCTTAGAAATTTAATTTGGGCAATAGAGGTAAAATAGTATATTTATAAATAAAGAGGTTATGAAGAGTAAAAAGAGGGTAATGTACAGAGTCAAACTTGTATTACTATTTTCTTACAAAATAACGTACTAAAAAAACACATAATTAGAGCCTGTTAAATATATTTTTTTCTCTATTGAAAACCAAATCGAGTGCTTAGAATCATATGATAGGTATTGATTCTCTAAATCTAAAGGCAAATCAACAACTGGACAAATAACATTTGCACTTCCTTTTCCACAGCAATGGGCCAACTTAATTATGCACAGTTTGATTTTTTTTGCGAATTTAGTTTATTTCCAATATGTTTTTTGAAAGTGCAAGCAGATCCTTTTCAACAGAGATTTGCTATACATATATTTTTTTATTGAAATATGAGTTCCTTTGTTAACATCCTATTTACTTGTTACCTGTAGGAGGATTTCTACATCATGAAAAAAGATATGATGGAACTAAAATTATACTCTCAATTTGCATAGAAATGGCGCCTCAGGGTAAAAATAACCAATAATAATCACTTACATTCAAAGTTATATTATGTTAATTTCGCGAATTCTCGACGAAGAAAGCTATAACTGACACGATTGTGTTTTCCCCTTAAACTGACAGTTAATTAACAATTAAGTAGATCCGTGTCAATTGCCCAATCAAACGGTCTCATATAAATGATAACGCTATATATTAATGTTTTTTCATTTGTAGTGGAATTTATTAAATGCACGCAACTCAAAATCGCGAGGAAATAAATAGTCGGTGGAATATATTAGTAACTAAATCATGAATTGGTAGTTTAATGTAGAAGAAGATGGAGGGAACAAGTCTCACAAGATTCTGCCACGTATTTTAACTTCTTATGCACATGTCCAAAGCTTCTTGGTAACGGGTCCAATCACCTTCAAATTACATATTGAATAACCTAAATAGTTTCATAGTTTTGAGAGAGAGAGAGAGAGAGTACAATTAAGAGTTATAATCGGCCTTAATTTTTTAAAAAGAAAAAGAGTTATAATCTGCGTGACACTAATATATTCTTTGCTTTAGTCTCATCTTTGGAATCACAGCCACGTACAAACACCCACTGCCGTCGATCAATTGCACATCCAATCCAATAAATGCGGTTTATTTTGTAGAGATGGGAATAGGAACACTTCTCAACTTCCGAAAAACTTCCAAGTTGTAGAGAGAGAAAGAGAGATGGCTGATTGGGGGCCGGTGGTGATAGCGGTGGTGCTGTTCGTGTTGCTCAGTCCGGGGCTCCTATTCCAGTTTCCGGGTCGGAACCGGGTCGTCGAGTTCGGGAACATGCACACAAGTGGGCTATCCATTTTGGTTCACACCATTATCTTCTTTGGCCTTATTACTATTTTCCTCATCGCCATTGGCGTCCACATCTACACTGGCTAGCCCTACACCTACTCTTTTTCGTTTTTTGGCTTTATTTTGTACCTCTTGTTTTATATTGTTAGATTTGGTTGGTTGTTTTGTTTAATGTTTATCAAGGCAAGAGATTGTTTTTAATTTTGTGCATCTGTGTATTCACCAATTGCTTAGTTTTGTTTATGAAGTCAGTGAGTGTTTCCTTTTTATAATTAGTATTTTAAATGATTGAGTATGTGATGGATTAAATGATTAAAATTGAGATAATTTATATTGGTTGAATTGAGTGTATTGTAGTAAAATATGAGATATAATTTGATTGGAGAATATGTGGACTCTACTCCACATCTAATTCTGTTTGTTTTTCTTTCATGATTTGGATTAAAGGAAATATTATGTTTTTAAATCTGAAAGTAAGTCATTCATTCACAGTGTTACATTGATTTGTGGATGAAAATTACACTTTAATTAAGTCTATAAATTGCTCAAAACAGTTGATATTTGTTTAAATTTTTTTTATAAAATTTTGAATAGTTTTAAACATAGTTATAACCTTTTAGAATAAATTTTTAGAATAAATTTTTCAAAAAATAAGTTGCTCAATTTTTAATTTATTTTTATAAACTTATAAGTAATAATAAATTTATTATATATAATTTTATTATGATTTATTAATTTTAACATATAATTTTATTTCTTTTCAACTTTTCTCTTTAATTGTACTTTTTATAACTCGTGATTCTATCCTTAATTTGTAATTTTGATTATCAAATTATTTTGATAAAATTTCTTAAAACATTATAACCTTATAATCTCTTAAAATATTTTATAAGATGTTGGAATTTTAAGTTCTTTATGAATAAATTTAACCAAACATCCTCGAAGTATGATATGGAAAAACAAGAAACAGTAGCCCATTTCAGCTAATATTTTATATTTACATGTCAAAATCCTAATCGATCCTCTTTTGAGGTTTTTAGAGGATTCGTTTTGGATGAGTCTTTGACGTCGACGCTCGACACACAAATAGTGATACGACTCTACCTTGTGTGCAGATTAATTAAAATACAAGACTAGACTAGCGAAAATACTAGCAATGCAAATGCGTAATTGGGACTTGGAGTTTCATAAACGTCCATACATCGAGATATTGTACTATGTATTCGAGTTGAAGAAGCTCTGAATATCCAGTTCCTGCCCATATATACTAAAAGTGGAAGTAACGGAACTTCTCTTGATTATGAATAATGCGAGTTTCTAGTCATGGTGAAGATGATGACAGTACATTACATAACATAACATAACATATTAGTAGTGCTTACAGACTCTACTATGTCTATGCATAGTATGTGAGTACTTAGATTCGGATCTCAGCAAAAGCTCAACAGACAGAATGAATGCCTTCCAACACGTAAAATTTTCAAGAGACTTAAAACAGAGCAACTTGTATACAGTCTGCTCTGCTCTTTAATGCCTATACATAGCCCGGCAATGGCAACTGATTCTGTCCTCTCCCATGCACGAGCTACCTACCTGCTTTTCTTAACATATACAGTAATACATGCATGTAGCTGTTGCCTGTTTCAACATCCATTCCATTCCATTTGCTCCCATCCAACTCCTCTACTATCAACACCTCTTGCAGCCACAGTCGTATAAGAATCACGCTGCAGCAGCGCAACTTACATACGCCATAGCAGCTACTGCACTACCAGATCCCACCTCACAACACTTTCCAAGCTGCAATGCCAGCCATCACGAAATATATATATCATTGTTCATCACCAAACCATAACCCAAGAACAAGGCTTTAATTCAAACAACCATCACAAAAGCTCACAACCCAACAACAGAATATCATGTACCCCTTAATTCCTCAGACAGCCACGAGACTCGAATGTTACTAATTAGTTGCAAGATTAAGATTATGGTCCTAAATCACACTTTTTACGCAATGAAGAGCCACTCTTGCCCAGAATTCACCAACATTTTGATTAAACAATTCCTTCATACCAAGTTACCAACGTGTGACTGTGAATTTGAGGTATGGAGGGGAACTAATTCACAATTAATATCATCCTCGTATCTATAATCATTCCATCTTAATTTTTTATCCCCTCCCCAATCTCTACTATAAACACCATCTTTAAAGAGTCAACCTAAGAGATGAACGAACTTACAAAATTGAGAAAGTCAACAATCAAGCTGTGGGAAGAGCAAAACACAGAAGGGACAATCAAGCGCACAGAAATCAATCCAAGTAACACCCTTTCAGCCCGAGAAAAATAAAATAAAAATCAATCTTGATTGAAGAGAGTAAAAGGTAGGAAGAAATTCTTACGAGCAGGAGCAGCATATTTCCTAGGTGCAGAATTGCAACAGAAAATACTTCTTCCGATCATCGAAATGCTCGAAACCACTCCCACAAAGTAGAGAAAAATCACCAAACCAAGAACCCAAGGCATCAAAACGAACCCAATAAAAAAGGTCACCGATCCACACAGCATCAAAGACAGAGAAATCCCCAGAAGCAAAGACGCAAATCCCGCCGGACTCATCTGCTGGAACGAAGGCCCCAACCTCCCCCGCCTGTGTGTCGCCGGAGCTTGCTCGGAGAAGTCGAGGGGCGGCGGCGGAGATCTAATAATATCGAGGACTAGAGCTGACAGCTCGTGGAAAGCCTTGGACCGATGATCTTGCTGACTCTGAGGCTGCCTTGTCATCATTTTCGAGGAAATTATGTGCTACGCCAATCTGAAATATGAGGTGAAACGGATAAAGCTCACTATATTTGTGTATTTCAAACTATGTAGACATGAAATTACGGTTTCTCTTTGAGGAGAGAAGAAGAAACAGTGAACAGAGCGATGTGGGAAGGAAGGTCAGGAAGATATATCACAGAAGAAACGTGTGTTTAGTTTATTCCAATGGGATGAGAGGTGGGGACTCTCTGGGGGTTGCTTTTTCAACTTACTTTTTCTCTTGGTGATTGCTTTCAAGTTTTGGTTTGACAATGAGAGGGGGGGTTGGGGTTGGGAGGATACGGATCTTCTGCTCTGCAGCTGATTAATTAACAGCTTCATGCTATTGTACGCTTCTGGGACCTACTCTCCATGTCTTCTATAATACTGTTTCCCAAAATTTATTGTTAGTTTCTTTTTTTATACGTTTCTCAAATTTAATTTTTTTTTATTTGTGAAAATTATTTTATAATATATTTTTATTATTTTTTATAATCTTCATCCGTTCTCCAATTTTCTTCATAGTTTTCCTTTTTGAGACGTCCTCCAATTTTCTTATTTCTATTTATAAAAACTATCTTTCCAACTTTACCCTCAATAATATTCTTTATTTACATCTTTTACCATCCATGACCCACTACTATTTCTTTTTTTTTTACTCTGAACAACTTATTTATTTACACATTTTATCACCTATGGTCCACTACTAATTAATTTAATATTACATTAATATAGGACCCTTATTTCACTTACAATACTTTAAATAACTTTCATTAAAACTCGCACCCAAGATTCCAGGAATGAATTTTGGGGACGAAGAAAATATTATTTATTTATATATTTTATTATTGATAGTCCACCGTTATCTTGAGATCGAAGACAGTAATTTACAAATACAATAAAGTACATATCTCAATAAAATTAAAAAATCTCTTCAATGTGTTCTATTTTTGGATAATTTTATTGTTTATATTTTTATTTTCGAATAAATAGCTTGCTTGCCTGACAGACAACGTTAACATAAATAAGTGAAATGTTGTTCGTTGAATATCTCAAAAGTAATTGCACTTTATTTCATTTTCTAAATTAATTTATTAGGTCATCTCCAACAACAATTTTTCAATAACAACCACCGCCATTTTTGTGTTGAATTCTCCTCCAATGGCACGCTAAATGCTACGGTATTTTATAGGGGACGAATAATGCAACGCTTGATGTAGCAGTTCTTGTTAATCTCGGTATTTTTTTAATCTTAATTTTAAATTTAATTTTTGAAAACTATGATGATATTAAAATTTATTGTCCAATATATTTATTTTGACTTATATAATACATAAAAAGTAACACATTAAATACATAAAATAAAATAAATTCTCAGTACAATTATAAAAATAAAAGAATATAATAGATGTTATATATTATAATTTATTTGCACTTAACAAATAATATAAAAATACAATAGCATAAAAGGCATTATATAAAATATAAAAATGCAATAACAAAAATAAGTTATAATTAATACTCACTCTGTCCCATTTAAAATGTCTCACTTTCCTTTTTGGGTTGTCCCATTACAAATGTTTCATTTCATTTTAGGAAATAATTATCCCTTCAAAAGTATGGACCCTACCCACTTTAACTATTTTATACATTTCTCCTAAATACCCGCTACCAAAAAGAAATGGTATAACTTTAAACAGGACGGAGGAGAATAGATATTAAGCATAAACATAAATATAATATATAACAATTAGAAAATGATAAATTAATATTAAAAAGTATAAAATTAAAACACTCCATTATAAAATAAAATATAGAATTTTTTAAAGATAAATATGAGATTATTCTTGTTGAAAATCAACTCTATAATAAAGTGATTTGTTGGAGATGGCTTTATATGTAAATTTCGGAACTGGCTTACATTTTGGTGGAAGGTACAACACCTCAAAGCACGTGCGTGAGAAAGAAGGTTTCGCTGTATGACATATTTGTGACTGTGAGTGATGGTCGTAATAAGATGCGCGCTTATCTTTTAAGAAGATGTAAGAAATCAGATAAGAGCATCTCCAATGCCTCTTAGAAATCAGATAAGAGCATCTCCAATGCAAGGAGGCATTGGAGATGCATCCTCATTAACTACCGTTGGGGGGAGGTGGAGTGAGAAGGTAGTGGAAAGGTAGTGGGAGGAGATGAGAGAAAAAGGTGGAACCGCCTAGGGATGCAAGTCAAATGTGGCCTGTTTGATTTTTTATTATTTTTCTGTTTACATTTTTATTTTATTTATGTATTTTCACTTTATTTTAGTAGTTGGGGTGGGGTTGGTAGTGGGGGTGGGGTTGGTGGGGGGGGTTGGTATTGGGGGGTGGGGTTGGCAAGGGGTGGGGTTGGCCATTGGGGGGTGGGGTTGGCCGTGGGGTGGGCCAAACCCCCGTTGGGGCCAACCCCACCCCGGCCAACCCCACCCCCAGCGGCCAACCACACCCCTGGCGGCCAACCCCACCCCACGGCCAACCTCCCCACCGGCCAACCCCCACCCCACGGCCAACCCACCCAACGACCCTGACAGGCCTACGTCGCCAGTGAGCCGCACGCGCTGTCGGTCCAATATATAGAAAATAATTCTAGTGCGGGCCCGGCTGACTTGGGCCTTATCCACTTCGGCCCACCATTGCCACTAATTAAGTAATTAATATAATTTGGTGATGCGGCAACAGTAATATGTTCATTTTAAAAATAGATAAAAGTATATTTTTTGAGGGAAAAATAAAAATGATATTAGGCAATAACAAGATGTCTAACAAAATATTACGGCGATATAATCGATGGAGTGGTGAGAAAACAAGTTATGAATACTTAAATGCGCCTCTAATTGGCTCAAATATGAGTACAGATCGACAAGTATCACAATAATCGTTTAGAAAAATTATTTATCAATTAAATAATAAAAATACTAATTAATACATATTATATAGTCTCTGTTTTGATAGATTGACAACCTTCTCCCAAGTGGGATTTTTATTTATTTTATATTGTACCAATAGTGAGATTTTCTAGTAGATGATCAAACATGACTTCTAAATTGTTTTATGGCTAAGTCAAATAATTCATCGATTATTATATGCGCGTGCATTATACAATTGCAAGAGAGACACACATATAATATACAATATATACTCCTTTCTTTCGTTCACCAAAAATATACATTGCTTTCGGTAGTATGATTTTTGATAATTTGTAGTGAATGAAGAAGAAGTCTCACATTATAAGTATAAAAGATGTCAAAGAGAAAAATATAAGTTTTTAATGAAAAGAATTAAATATAAATTTTTGATGGACGAATAGCATAATTTTATTTCTGAATTTGTTAGCAAATAAAAGGCAATAATCAGTGTGGGAGCGAAGTACAAATTTGACTAATAAAATCTGACATCAAAATTCGTTAATAGCAAGAGAGGATATAAATTGAAGTCATGGCTTACAATATAATTGAGTGTAGGGTACTAATTGCAATAATTAGCATTAATATTGACATATTGCCTCCCGAGTAAACTTGCAATGTTTCGGATGCATTTTCGTTTTGCTTATAATATAAAATTAATTAATATATAAACAGGTCTTCATGGTGTAATTGGGTTTAAAAATTTGCATTATGTTACTCATTTATATTCAGCATCTTTGCTATGTTTGTGGAGTGATTGATTGAACCAAACAGAAATTAGGATGTTAAAATATGAGCACGCATACAGTTGAACCATATGAAACTCTAACTAATAATCTTATTGCACAAACATTAAACTCTTTTTTTTTTGATATCATGGGAACCCGCACCGCTACCTTAGGTGCAAGACCGGTAAACCCCACGTTCCTATGCAATACCGCAAACCACACAGACATGTAAACCACACTTGGAAAATCGGTGTGTGATGACTCAAACCCATAGAGGCGTTTGGTGGGGTTCGAACACATGACCTCTCTACCATGCGAACCCACCCTAACCATGGGCCGTCCCTGGGGACTCAAACATTAAACTCTATGTACCTATTTTATGTGCCATCTTGGTTATATATAAACTATAGTGCCGCGTTGCTGTGACTTTGGTTAACAGTGGAAATGTTTATGGGCGTAACGATGTTCTGCTCGTTTTGTAGATCCGATGTTTCTTCCGCAAATTCTCTCTTCAAATCTCGTTTTGTAGACAGCGCCAGTTATTGAGTCGTGTTTTTTTTTTTTTTTTTCTCAACAACAATAGACAATAATAAGCGGTAAATAAGGTAATAAAGAGAAAATAATGTGAATTTTACGTGATTCGAAAATATGCCTACGTCCACAAGAAAGATAAATTTTATTGATGAAATATGGTGTGAGAGAGTGTGAGTGTGTGCTCTACCTCGTATGACAGTGTATGATCGATATATCCCATGTTTACAATGAGGTATTGAGGATTATTTATAGGGAACATAATACTTATGTTAAGTCTAAATCTCTTGTGGATATCTCATTATTTTTAGGAATTTGGCCATATGCTTGAATATATCTTCGAGTCTGTATCTGATTGGAAATTATTTTCGGATGGTAGAAGGAGTCTAACTGGTATCAACTTTTTAGTCAAGTCTGTAGGATATTTTTAATAGCTTGGTAACTTCTCATCGGGTCTAACCTAGTTATAGATCTGATTCTGACTTTGGATCTGGCTTTGGCTCCAAGTCTAACTCTCACTTGAGGTTGGACTATGGTTCTAGGTTGGACTCTAGCTCCAAAATATGCTAATATGCCGAATTACTTTGACAAACCTGACTTTGACTCCGTCTTTCTAGTGCCAGGTTTGATCCATGTTCCTGAGTTTGTCCTTGGCCTCAACTCTGACTTCTGCTCTTGAGTTTGGCAACGAGATGTTTGAGGTCTATCATCAACTTCCAAATCAGGTCAAGATCTCTGTAACTTGGGCAAGGCGACTTTACTTCTTAGATTTGGCCCTTGGGAATTTGGGCTCGGGCTCTGATGAAAGATCTCGCTTAGGTTTGTCTTTGTAATATCCCGAAGAATTAAAGGCCTAATTACGATATTTAAAATTCGTAAATTACGGTTTCGCCGAAATAATAGAAATTGAAATATATCGAATAATGATTTCGATTAATTACTGAGTAATGAATTCCTATTTTATAATCACAAAGAATTGTGAATTTAGGAATAAAAGTTTATAAAGTGTTTCGGCAGTATAATTTTAACGTCGATTGAGTATCGATAGTTAAAATTTTGAGAAATTTTCTAAGCAACGAAGCTTAGAATTAAATTCCATATTAAATGGAATAAATGAATAAAGTGATTACGACTTTATTACGACCATTTTGAGATGAGTCGATAATTAACGTTTTGAGACGTTTCAAACGTTAACGTTTAGAGATGAATAGAAAAATGAGTTTAATGATCAAGGAATTATAGTATTTAAATTCCTATGATTATTTTATGTAATTAGAGCTTTATTTAGCATTAAAACAATGCTAGAATTTTAAGGATTAATTATTGAACAATGCACTAATTTTCGAAAACCCTAATTCGAAAATTAGGGTTTTCTTGCATGAAATGATACCAATAATTTTTCCTATGATATAATTTATCATCTAAGACATATAGTATGATATATATGTATATTTAGCATGAAAAATCAAAAATTTAGCAATTAAGAAATGAAATAGCCATGAGCTATTGTGAGCACAAGTTCACGCCATTTTTGTGTTGCTTTGCTAAGTCATGAATTAAGTGATTCAAGTGTGATATATTTGTACACAATAACCAAGTAATGAACAAGTGGGATCAAAATTGTGAGAGTGCCGATTTCTTTGACTAAGAATAATACTTTGATGATGTAAATTTTATTTGGGATAGAGTGTAGGATTAAATACATGGTATTAAACAAGAATAAAATTTCCTTCTCCTTACACAATGAGGATGACCGATGGCTTTTGCTCTCCAAAAAGGCAAGGATATTTCTTTGTTTCTTTCAAAATGTAAGAGCAAAGTTAATACCATGACATATGAAATGGTGAGTCATAGGAGAAAGCTTGTGTAATCCTTGTGTCTTGCAAGGGGGTCGACGCAATTGCTCCCAAAGGCAAGGAATTAATTTTGTTTTAACCAAAAACTTTATTCAAGAAGTTAGTATAGTGATGTAATATTTGATGAGTCATAAAGCATGAATTAAATTGTTTTGCTTGTGTTGTGATTGTAGTGGCCGAGTGAGAGAGAGTAATAGGAGTTAGAGTATTCCAATTCAATTACTTAAGTATTTGTGCTTCATTAAACAAACACTTTTCCTCTCTCAAAAGCAAGAAATCGAGAGCTTTTCTTTTGAAACACCTTGAGTGTTCTTGTTTTCTCCTTAGCAAAAGCTTGATATGAGATCCTTGCACATTAAATCCAAACCGTTAAAGAGGTTAGATATCGAACGAGCTTCGATTATACGTTAAAATTTCCAATTTTGAATGGTTCGATTTTAATTATTAAGCATGTGTTCTTAATGAAAAATTTAGCTAGCATGTCTTATTATTCATTAATTATGTTGAGCATGAAATATAAGTTTCATATTGATGTTTTATTTGGAAGATAAGCATGTTATGTTTAATTATTATGACTACCGAAAATTTCTATGTTTAATTTGTTAATGGATTAATGTTATATATTAGCAAGGGAACTCATAGTGATTATTTGGAAATTTTAAAAATCCTATGCTATTATTTAGATCATTACCGAAAATGAAAGAAAATGGTAGGTTGATGTACAAATTTTATTTAAGTGATATTATAGCATAATGTTGATCTAGAGCATTGATTTAGTACCTTGTAAATTTACTAGAATTTTTGGAAATTATATGCTCATATGTTCAAAATTTTCGAAGGCTATATAGAATGGATACATGATATGTGAGTTGATATTGATGAATATCATGGTGTATTAGTGATGTAAAATGATGATTAAGCCTTGTGTAATTTTATAAGATTTTTACAAAAATATTTGGTATATGTTGATGAAGAACCGTGAGCTATGAGCCATTATACATTGGTGTATTAATTAATTTGTTGGACATTAGGTTATAATTATGATATAGAATGATGTTTTAGGCCTTGTATAATTTTATTAGAATTTTAGAAAATTGTTTGGCTAATTTTTGAAAATAGTCGAGACCTATAGGTATAGGATATATGATGTCCAAAATTTTTCTATAGTTAATATTAATACATATTAGTGATACTATGATAAAATAGTACACTATATGAATTTAGAAGAATTTTTGAAAGAAGAATGAGAAAAGGAGCTTAAAACCGTAAGCTTATATATATATATTAAGGATTTTAAATCCTTAATATCAAGAAAAATAATACATTATATGTCTAGAAATTAATTTAGACATATTAAGAATTTATGAAATTTTATAAACATAGAATACTATGTTTATGACGAAACGTTATATTAAATAACGTTAGAAATGAAAATAATATTTAAAGAATAAGTTAATTAATATTTAAGAAAATATTAATGAAGTTTATCGATTTGCGTGAAAAATCGAGAATTAGGACTTTATGAAAGAAATCGATTGAAAATCGATTTATATTAATTTAGATATTAAAATGGGAATTATTAAAGAATTTAATAAAGAAAAGTCAAAATGTTGACTTTTGAAATCAACGTATGAAATACGTTCGAAAAACGCTAATACGTGTAAAACGTATTATTTATATAGGAAATCTCATTATTGAGAAAAGATTTCATAATTGAAATCCTTGCATCGAAAAACGTGTAAATCGTTAAACGCTTAACCTAAAAGGTTAAAATGAAATAGTGGAACATATCTCAAGCACGAGAAATGTTTAGTTCAAAATACGCGATTGAGCGCGTATTGAATTCGTTAAGGAATTCAAATTATATTAGAATAAGTTATCAAAGTTTATTCTAAACTTTGAAAATCTCGGAAAACATTGACCAACGTATCGCTTTTACGTAAAGGTGTAGAAGGCGACGCGACGACTGACGAAGAAGAATCGAAAATTTGACGATCAAGGAGTCCATGTGGGCTTTACTATACTCTTAAATGATAAAATTTGAACAAATGATTTTATTTACGATGCTTATATCAAAGAATGATGATAAAATGTTTATGAAATTACCTGCCAAAAATGTTTATGTTTTATGTATGTATCATATCCATGAATGAATGAATGTTGTTGGGTCATTCCCAACTAATGAATGGAATCAATTCGGATCCTATGCGGAAGGCTTATACCAGCTAGGGTTAACGTGTACACAAGAAAATAGTGATTGTGGAGTGTAAGGACAATGCATGGCGGTCACGTGACGTAGAGGAGGCCTCTTCTACGACGCTAAATTATAAAGATATGATAAAAGGATAAGGATATGGATCATACATGCAAGTAAAATGCTTGGCCAAGCGATGATGTTTATGAATTGATGAAAATGATTTAGTAAGCATAAGGCATTTCAAGTAAAACCCTTATGTCTTACCATGATGTGGCAGTGTAATTTAAATACGATAAAATGTTTTGGCATGAGTCCACTGAGTGCATTCTTGTACTCAGCCCTGCATGTTTGTTTTTAAATGTGCAGGTTGAGCTGTTGATGGTGATGATGGAGGGTGTTGAGAAGTCTGAACGCTTTTTGAATGTTAAGCTAGAAACCTTGGGTACACGTCGTCATACGTGTATTCACATGCCTTCCGCTGTGTTTTGAACAATGTCTACTTTTGAATATTATGCTTATGTCTGAATATTAACAGTTGAAGTCCTTCAGATCGTTAGTATTCTTTTGGATCTGTCGGCCTAGCCTTTCCTGTACATTATGTTATTAATGTATATAATGGTTGAATCGTCTTATTTTACGTGTTATATGTCTTGAATTAGGCTTTCATGAACCCTAATCACTGTTCCTAGTATTAGTCCTCTTTAATCCGTCTTAAGGATTATGGGGCTGTTACAGAGTGGTATCAGAGCAGTTCGCTCTTTGATCCAAAACCTTCTTTCAAGTTGAGTCTAGATTGAGTCACTAGACTTCTAGAAATCAGCTGACTATACTCAACACTCCATCACATCCAGCTCAACCGGGACGAGGTAAATGATTTCCTTCTCAAATTCTTGAAATGAAAAGTTTAATGATGAACCAGATTGGAATCATTTTTGAAGGAAAAAGGAAAGAAATGTTATGATGTTCGATTGAAAAATAAGTTACGAGAAATAAATTGTCAAAACTTATTTTCTTTGAAATCAATAAAAGTCATCCAAATGATTGGGAAGACTATATGATTAATGTTGGAAATGAAACGAAGTTCATGCAAAGTGATCATGTTTGAAATGAATACCTATGTTCGATAATGGGCATTATGTGCCACAAACGAAATGTTGAATTTGTAATTCAATTAATACATGCTTTAATAAGTTATATTATGAAATTGGATAAAACTTTCAAGTTTTATAATCCAATTTGTTCAAATTCAAGATTTAGTATAATGAATAAATACGCTTGAAACGAACGTAAATGGCCAATGTTGAAATAATGGATTCTTTGGAATTCAAAGAAATATGCATGTATGAATGAACTGTGTTCTCATTCTTTGAAACTTTAGTTTCAATTTTCAAGATTGATTATGACAAATGATATGTCATCACAAGAAGAACATAGATGACATAAGAAGCATGATCACATATTGCAAAAGAACATAGAAGTACGAACTTCTTCCCTTACAAGAAAAAAAGAATGGCGCGAACAACGAAAGTAACGATAGCCTCGAGCTCAAGGCAAAAGACGAACGCGAAGACGATTAGGACCTCAACTTTTGAAACGAGCAGCGCCGGCGCCATCATTACGACTTGGCATGTGCGACTGTCTTCGACTTGGCATGTGCGACTCGTCACGACTTGGCATGTGCGACTCATCTTCGACGGCATGGGCGACTCGTCACGACTTCGGCATGTGCGACTCGACTTCGGCATGTGCGACTCATCTTCGACTTGGCATGGACGACTCTCACGCATGTGCGCGACTCATCTTCAATCTCGGCATGTGCGAACTCGACTTCAATCTCGGTATGTGCGAACTTGACTTCGACCTTGGCATGTGTGACTCGACCTCGACCTCGGCATGTGCGACCTCGACTTTGACCTCGGCATGTTCGACCTCGACTTCGTCCTCGGCATGTTCGACCTCGACTTCGACCTCGGCATGTGCGACTTCGACTTCCACTTCGGCATGTGCGATCGTCGACCTTGACTTCAGAAGTCCATAACATCGACTTCGATATATCGACCGTGGTAGCTTGTACTACCTCGGTATCGGCAACGGCATGCACGACCTCGGTGTCGGCATCGCCAACAATCTTGCGCGCGAGCGCGAAATTTTTCTGCATTGCGCAGTGATTTTGTTTTAGCTCGTTCTCTTTCGCTTGAACTCCGAATTACGCACGGTTTTCGCCTGCGCACTCGTAACACACTGAAATTCATTTTTATGAAGGACTGAACCCCTGTTTCTATCTCCATAATTCACGAGAGTCTATAGAATTTTAGTTCAAGTTTTACTTAGTACAAAGACCTTATAGTATAACATAGACTTTAGAAATTTGCTAGATAATAAGTTTCCAAGTAGAATAAGAGAGCTACGACGTGTGATGTACATGAAAATATTTCCTTATAACATTTATCATTTTATCGATGTGTTTGAATTGTTATCCGCCTTTATAGATTGTCGGTTTATCTAGCCGCTAATGATGCGTTTAAGTGTATCTTATCATTTATCGGATAATGTTTAGTTTGACTTACGCTAGTTTTATCGTGGCGATGGAGGAGATGCGGTATCTTGCTAGGAGGAGGCTAGGACCACACACTACGCCCGAAGAAGTAGTTCGTGCTTATCGGGAGTATTGGATGTGTTACGACGACGATTTGGGAGAGTTCTTGATGCAATACCTCAGACATTGGAGGGATGCACGAGTATATGGTGTGACGGATTTCGATGGCGTCAAGCGCCTCCTGACCCGACTTCCGTATAACTGGGAAGATTATGGCCGGGAAGTGTCGGTGATTACATCTACCGAGTGGGCGGAGACTATGACTTGATCGCGGACCTACCGCGATTCATCAGCCATATTAGTTATGTCTTTTGCATTTACGGAGCCGCCCCGAGAGGACCTTATCTCCTCCGAGGAGTATACATGGCGTGACGACACGCGGAGTGGCTTTTGAGAGGTTCCGGCGGGTTAATCTGTGGTGCCCGTATCTATTTGATGAGGAAGACTTGCCCAGTGGATAGGGCGTATGACCGATTGCACTCGGGCGCTGTTTTCCACCGTTGTCTTTTGGACATCTCTACGTCCACCACTCCCCCCGATGGCCGCCGATGGCAGCTCCACCACCTCCAGCAGAGCCCTATCGACGTACAGCGAGGATGAGAGTGTCGGACACTCGGGATGCCTACAGTCCGGTACGTGTTAGTTACAGTCCGGAGCGCGAGGATTATGGCCCGATGCGCGACATCCATGCGATCGGAGAGGATGGAGCAGGACCATCCAGGGTTCGTGCACGAGAGGACGACTCTGATGAGGAAGAAGATCCTGATGAGGATGAGGAAGAGTGAGAGAGTTCAGACGAAGAGCGGAGACGTAGATTTTTGAAGACGTGTATAGTGTAGTATGTATATAGTGTGGTTGCTTATGTATATAGTGGAAGTGAAAACTTAGTGTTTTGAAGTGACATGTAAGCTTGTATGTATGTAACTTCCTTTTGAGAACTGCTTGTACAGAACAGCCTTTCTTATGGCAAAATTTTCTGATGTATATATATGACCCTGAATGGGCTTTTGCGGCAAAAAGGTGTATGACAAAGATGAAATGTTTTTATTAAAGCTGTTTTACAATAAGATTGTATGATGATATTATGTATGTTTAAATTGTGAAAATAATGGGTTTTTAATTGAATGTCTTATATAATGAATGCCTCCTAGAAGAGATCCGAACAAGGGATTAGAGGTAGAGGAAGAGAAGGGAAGAGGAAGGGAAGAGGTAGAATCGGTTCAAGAACCGAAATTATACCTCAACCACCCCACCTCCACCGATCGTAGGATAGAGGAACTCTTTCTAAAGCGTAACCTCACATCTTTAATGGGAAAGGAAACCGGATGAGGCGTAACAATGGATAAGGGCAATGGAACGGATTTTGACTTTCACGATGCACGCGCGGAGAGCGATCGTGCATTACTTTTCGACTTCGGACTGCCGACTTCTGGTGGGAAGCCAGAAGAAAGATTTTTACACCAGAGCAAATGGGCGAATTTACTTGGGAAGACTTCAAGAGGGAGATGTATGAAAAATACATCCCGAAAAATTATAGAAAAAGGAAAGAGAACGAATTCTTTGTTTTAAAGCAAGAGAAGATGTCAGTAACCGACTATGATCGCATCTTTTGCGACATGTCGAGGTATGCACCTGATCAGGTGAACACAGACCTGAAGATGTCAGAGAAGTTTAGGTCGGGTCTAAGGCCGAGATCGTGATGTCTCGCCAGCCATGGAGATTTGACTATCTTCGAGGCTCTTGGACGAGCCTTAGATATTGAGGCAGCGATGCCAGATGATAAGTCGACATCAGCTCAGACTCAGAATACAGGAGATAGAGGTAAAAGGAAGTGGGAACCAAACTTTGGTGGCAATAACCGGGGAAATGCTGATAATGTGAACAAACGGCAATGGCAAGGGAATGTGGCGCCTCGGGGCGAGGATGGAAGAGGCGGTCTTTTCCCTCCGTGAGAGGTCCACAAGAGCGAGTTAGGGC
The DNA here is from genome assembly GCA_036937905.1 of Salvia rosmarinus. Lineage (NCBI taxonomy): Eukaryota > Viridiplantae > Streptophyta > Magnoliopsida > Lamiales > Lamiaceae > Salvia > Salvia rosmarinus. The sequence continues at coordinate 15,483,704 of CM072822.1, read as the reverse complement.
TCTACCTTGTCTAAAGTGCCGAGAAAATGCACAAGGAACGTGCATGGCGGGCGGCGAGGCTGTTTTAAGTGCGGTGTGAAAGGGCATTACGCTAACAATTGCCACAGGACACGCCCGAGAAGCGATGGTAAGGCCGAATCAGCCCGCAATGCCCAGCCACTCTGGCTATTCAATTCGCCCAACCTCAAGCAAGTACAACAACAAGAAGTGGCAAGAACCCCAAAGAACAGAGGCGGCAACCACAATGACGGCGTCAAGAAGAAGAACGTCGCAACAAAGCAGCAACAACAACAACAGAATCAACAAGGACAAGCGCCCGTCGGCCTCGGCCAGCCAAAGCAGAGCATATGCTCTACATCGGAGGCGAACGAATGTAACTGGGAAACTCGGCGGTATGAGAATTCTTCTCAACACGCGTTATATTGTTGTTCGATACGGGTGCTTCACATTCCTTTATATCAAGAACATGCATTGATATGTTTGAACTTAGATCTGAGAAGGCCAATCAGGACATGAGAATCTCTTCACCTATAGGTGGGATTATGACTGTTACGCATATTTGCTCGAACCTAGAGTTGAACTTAGGATCACTTAAGGTTTCGCGAACAATTTGAACACAATACCCATGGGTGGCGTAGATATAATTTTAGGAATGGATTGGTTAGCTACAAACCATTCCACGATTCTTTGCAAAGAAAGGAAAATTTCATTTCATTTTCACGGACAAGAAGCTACTCATTTCCATGGAATCGGCATGGGAAGAAAGTCCGATTATATCAACCTTGAAGGCGAGAAGGATGATAACGAGGAAAGGATGCCACACGTATCTTGTTTACATGAGCGGAAAGATAAAAGCGGAAATGAAGGTGAAGATGTAGAAATTGTTTGCGAATTCCCGGATGTTTTTCACGAAAATCTACCAGATTACCTCACGATAGACAATTGGAATTCACCATCGACTTGGAACCCGGATCGGCTCCAGTGTCGAAGGCCCCTTATAGGATGGCTCCGAAAGAACTAGAAGAATTGAAGATCCAAATCCAAGAGCTTTTGGACCTAGGTTTTATCGGACTAGCGTTTCGCTGGGGGGCGCTGCTCTATTTGTCAAAAGAAATACGGTTCCTTGAGGATGTGTATAGATTATCGGAATTGAATAAGATGATTGAAGAATAAATATCCTTTGCCAAGGATAGATGACCTGTTTGATCAATTACGAGGAGCAAGTGTATTCTCGAAGATTGACCTCAAGTCAGGTTATCACCAACTCAAGGTACGGCCGGAAGACGTATCCAAGACTGCATTCCGGACGAGGTATGGCCATTATGAATTCATAGTTGTGCCGTTCGGATTGACAAATGCACCAGCCGTATTTATGGATCTTATGAACAGAGTGTTTCATCCATACTTAGATAAATTCGTTTTGGTCTTTATAGATGATATTCTCATCTATTCAAAGAATGAAGAAGACCATAAGAATCATCTAAGAACGGTGTTGCAATCCTTGAGAGATGAACAACTTTTTGCTAAGTTTAGCAAATGCGAGTTTTGGCTGAAGGAAGTAATGTTCCTTGGACACATTGTGTCTGCTGAAGGAATTAAAGTAGATCCAGCCAAAGTAGAAGCTGTACAGGAATGGAAATCGCCAAGGACCCAGAACGAGATCAGAAGTTTCCTGGGACTAGCCGGTTATTATAGGAGATTTATCGAGGGATTCTCCAAAATTGCAAGGCCAATAACCCAGCTACTCCGAAAGGAAATCAAGTTCAAATGGACTGAAGAATGTGAGGCGAATTTTCAGAAGCTTAAGGAAAAACTGACAAGTGCACCAGTGCTAGCAGTTCCGGAAGCAGATAAAGAATATGTAGTTTATACTGATGCTTCTAAGAACGGACTGGGTTGTGTGCTGATGCAGGAAGGAAAAGTGATAGCTTATGCATCCCGACAACTCAGGCCACATGAACTGAACTACCCAACTCATGACCTGGAACTAGCTGCAGTGGTTCATGCGCTGAAAATTTGGAGACACCATCTCTATGGAGTGAGATGTGAGATCTTTACAGACCATAAGAGTTTGAAGTACTTTTTCGAGCAGAGAGATCTAAACATGAGGCACAGAAGATGGCTCGAACTAGTGAAGGATTACGACTGTGGTATTAATTATCACCCGGGTAAAGCGAATGTAGTAGCTGATGCCCTAAGTCGTAAAAGTCAAACTAAATTGGGATGTCTCCTTACAAAGGAAAAGAAACTCGTTGAAGAGTTTGAGAAAATGAAGATAGAAATGGTTGAAAGTCCAGAGACGATCATGAGCTGTATTGCTACACTCACCTTGACGTCTGACTTAAGAAAAAGAATCATAGAAGGACAAAAGATGGAGGAAAAGTTAGAAAAGCAAGAGCCAAAGTAAGGATGAAGGACTAAAGAATTTTCAAGAAGCACCAGATAATGCTTTATTATTTGAAGGAAGATTATGTGTTCTAGTCAACAACGATCTTGAAATGAAATCATGAGTGAAGCTCATGACACTTATATCCCACCCAGCAAAGACGAAAATGTATCAAGACTTAAGAAAAAGGTTACGGTGGGAAGGTATGAAACGAGGCGTATTCTCTTTTGTAGTAGCGTTGTCTTGTTTGCCAACAGGTGAAAGCATTGCACCAACGCCCCTACGAAAAGTTGCAACCTTTGGGAATACCCGAATGGAAGTGGGATGAGATAGCAATGGACTTCGTTACGGGCCTACCAAAATCGAAAAAGGGAAACACTGCCATCTGGGTAGTTGTTGATAGGCTCACAAAATGTGCGCATTTTCTGCCAATTCAGATCACTCATGGATCTGATAAGTTAGCCCAGTTGTATGTAAAAGAAATTATACGACTTCATGGAGTGCCAAAATCTATCACGTCTGATAGAGACTCCAAGTTCACTTCAAGATTCTGGGTTAGCTTGCAAAAAGAATTAGGCACGAAGTTGAATTTCAGCACAGCATTTCACCCACAGACTGATGGTCAATCAGAAAGGACGATTCAGACACTAGAAGATATGCTAAGAACAGTAGTGTTGGATCGAGGTGCAAAATGGGAAGATGTTTTACCCCTTATTGAATTTTCCTACAATAATAGTTACCAAGCGACGATTAATATGGCCCCATACGAAGCCTTGTATGGAAAGAAATGTAGATCACCGCTTTATTGGGATGAAGTGGGTGAAAGAAGAATCGTAGGGCCTGAAGCAATAAGTGAAATGATTGAAATCGTCAGACAAATTAGGCAAAGAATAAAGGAAGCTCAAGATAGCAGTAAGTGACGACGACACGCGAGATCGAGCTATATTTTGAGGCGGAGATAAAGTCTTTCTCAAAGTCTCTCCATCAAAGGGATTATAAGGTTTGGAGTAAAGGAAAACTAAGACCCGCTTTATAGGACCTTATGAGATCCTAGAAAGGATAGGCCCAAGAGCTTTATGGGTTGGCTCTTCCGCCAAGTGCGGGAATGTACACAACGTGTTTCACGTGTCACAATTAAGAAAATACGTACACGATCCAAAACACGTGATCTATCAAGACGACGCGATCCTCAATCCGGATATGAGCTATGAAGAAGAACCTACGACGGTTCTAGACCGTAAAGTTCAAGAATTACGAAACAAGTCCATTCCGCTAGTCAAAGTGTTGTGGAGACATCATGGATGAAGAGGCCACATGGGAGCTTGAGGATGCTATGAAAGAACGATACCGGATTTTTCTAAGGTATGCAAATTTGGGACGAAATTTCTTTAAGGGGTAGAATGTAATATCCAGAAGAATTAAAGGCCTAATTATGATATTTAAAATTCGTAAATTAGGGCTTCGACGAAATAATAGAAATTGAAATATATCGAATAATGATTTCGATTAATTACGAGTAATGAATTCTATTTTATATTCACAAAGAATTGTGAATTTAGGAATAAAAGTTTATAAAGTGTTTTAAAGATAATTTTAACGTCGATTGAGTATCGATAGTTAAAATTTTGAGAAATTTTCTAAGCAACGAAGCTTAGAATTAAATTCCATATTAAATGGAATAAATTAATAAAGTGATTACGACTTTATTATGACCATTTTGAGATGAGTCGATAATTAACGTTTTGAGACGTTTCAAACGTTAACGTTTAGAGATGAATAGAAAAATGAGTTTAATGATCAAGGAATTATAGTATTTAAATTCCTATGATTATTTTATGTAATTAGAGTATTATTTAGCATTAAAACAATGCTAGAATTTTAAGGATTAATTATTGAACAATGCACTAATTTTCGAAAACCCTAATTCGAAAATTAGGGTTTTCTTGCATGAAATGATACCAATAATTTTTCCTATGATATAATTTATCATCTAAGACATATATTATGATATATATATATATATATATTTAGCATGAAAAATAAAAAATTTAGCAATTAAGAAATGAAATAGCCGTGAGCTATTGTGAGCACAAGTTCACGCCATTTTTGTGTTGCTTTGCTAAGTCATGAATTAAGTGATTCAAGTGTGATATATTTGTACACAATAACCAAGTAATGAACAAGTGGGATCAAAATTGTGAGAGTGCCGATTTCTTTGACTAAGAATAATACTTTGATGATGTAAATTTTATTTGGGATAGAGTGTAGGATTAAATACATGGTATTAAACAAGAATAAAATTTCCTTCTCCTTACACAATGAGGATGACCGATGGCTTTTGCTCTCCAAAAAGGCAAGGATATTTCTTTGTTTCTTTCAAAATGTAAGAGCAAAGTTAATACCATGACATATGAAATGGTGAGTCATAGGAGAAAGCTTGTGTAATCCTTGTGTCTTGCAAGGGGGGGTCGACGGCAATTGCTCCCAAAGGCAAGGAATTAATTTTGTTTTAACCAAAAACTTTATTCAAGAAGTTAGTATAGTGATGTAATATTTGATGAGTCATAAAGCATGAATTAAATTGTTTTGCTTGTGTTGTGATTGTAGTGGCCGAGAGTGAGAGAGAGTAATAGGAGTTAGAGTATTCCAATTCAATTACTTAAGTATTTGTGCTTCATTAAACAAACACTTTTCCCTCTCTCAAAAGCAAGAAGTACCGAGAGCTTTTCTTTTGAAACACCTTGAGTGTTCTTGTTTTCTCCTTAGCAAAAGCTTGATACTAGATCCTTGCACATTAAATCCAAACCGTTAAAGAGGTTAGATATCGAACGAGCTTCGATTATACGTCAAAATTTCCAATTTTGAATGGTTCGATTTTAATTATTAAGCATGTGTTCTTAATGAAAAATTTAGCTAGCATGTCTTATTATTCATTAATTATGTTGAGCATGAAATATAAGTTTCATATTGATGTTTTATTTGGAAGATAAGCATGTTATGTTTAATTATTATGACTACCGAAAATTTCTATGTTTAATTTGTTAATGGATTAATGTTATATATTAGCAAGGGAACTCATAGTGATTATTTGGAAATTTTAAAATCCTATGCTATTATTTAGATCATTACCGAAAATGAAAGAAAATGGTAGGTTGATGTACAAATTTTATTTAAGTGATATTATAGCATAATGTTGATCTAGAGCATTGATTTAGTACCTTGTAAATTTACTAGAATTTTTGGAAATTATATGCTCATATGTTCAAAATTTTCGAAGGCTATATAGAATGGATACATGATATGTGAGTTGATATTGATGAATATCATGGTGTATTAGTGATGTAAAATGATGATTAAGCATTGTGTAATTTTATAAGATTTTACAAAAATATTTGGTATATGTTGATGAAGAACCGTGAGCTATGAGCCATTATACATTGGTGTATTAATTAATTTGTTGGACATTAGGTTATAATTATGATATAGAATGATGTTTTAGGCCTTGTATAATTTTGCTAGAATTTTAGAAAATTGTTTGGCTAATTTTTGAAAATAGTCGAGACCTATAGGTATAGGATATATGATGTCCAAAATTTTTCTATAGTTAATATTAATACATATTAGTGATACTATGATAAAATAGTACACTATATGAATTTAGAAGAATTTTTGAAAGAAGAATGAGAAAAGGAGCTTAAAACCGTAAGCTTATATATATATATTAAGGATTTTAAATCCTTAATATCAAGAAAAATAATACATTATATGTCTAGAAATTAATTTAGACATATTAAGAATTTATGAAATTTTATAAACATAGAATACTATGTTTATGACGAAACGTTATATTAAATAACGTTAGAAATGAAAAATAATATTTAAAGAATAAGTTAATTAATATTTAAGAAAAATATTAATGAAGTTTATCGATTTGCGTGAAAAATCGAGAATTAGGACTTTATGAAAAGAAATCGATTGAAAATCGATTTATATTGAATTTAGATATTAAAATGGGAATTATTAAAGAATTTAATAAAGAAAAGTCAAAATGTTGACTTTTGAAATCAACGTATGAAATACGTTCGAAAAATACGCTAATACGTGTAAAACGTATTATTTATATAAGGAAATCTCATTATTGAGAAAAGATTTCATAATTGAAATCCTTGCATCGAAAAAACGTGTAAATACGTTAAACGTTTAACCTAAAAGGTTAAAATGAAATAGTTGAACATATCTCGAAGTACGAGAAATGTTTAGTTCAAAATACGCGATTGAACGGCGTATTGAATTCGTTAAGGAATTCAAATTATATTAGAATAAGTTATCAAAGTTTATTCTAAACTTTGAAAATCTCAAAACGCGACCAACGATCGCTTTTACGTAAAGGTGTAGAAGATGACGCGACGACTTGACTTGAAGCGAATCGAAAATTTGACGATCAAGGAGTCCGGTGGGCTTTACTATACTCTTAAATGATAAAATCTTTGAACAAATGATTTTATTTACGATGCTTATATCAAAGAATGATGATAAAATGTTTATGAAATTACCCGCCAAAATGTTTATGTTTTATGTATGTATCATATCCATGAATGAATGAATGTTGTTGGGTCATTCCCAACTAATGAATGGAATCAATTCGGATCCTATGCCGGAAGGCTTATACCTGGCTAAGGTTAACGTGTACACAAGAAAATAGTGACTATGGGAGCTGTAAGGACAATGCACGGCCGGTCACAGCGACGTAGAGGGAGGCCTCCTTCTACGACGCTAAATTATAAAGATATGATAAAAGGATAAGGATATGGATCATACATGCAAGTAAAATGCTTGGCCAAGCGATGATGTTTATGAATTGATGAAAATGATTTAGTAAGCATAAGACATTTCAAGTAAAACCCTTATGTCTTACCATGATGTGGCAGTGTAATTTAAATACGATAAAATGTTTTGGCATGAGTCCACTGAGTGCATTCTTGTACTCAGCCCTGCATGTTTGTTTTTAAATGTGCAGGTTGAGCTGTTGATTGTGATGATGGAGGGTGTTGAGAAGTCTGAACGCTTTTTGAATGTTAAGCTAGGTTTACGTCGTCATACGTGTATTCACATGCCTTCCGCTGTGTTTTGAACAATGTCTACTTTTGAATATTATGCTTATGTCTGAATATTAACAGTTGAAGTCCTTCAGATCGTTGGTATTCTTTTGGATCTGTCGGCCTAGCCTTTCCTGTACATTATGTTATTAATGTATATAATGGTTGAATCGTCTTATTTTACGTGTTATATGTCTTGAATTAGGCTTTCATGAACCCTAATCACTGTTCCTAGTATTAGTCCTCTTTAATCCGTCTTAAGGATTATGGGGCTGTTACAGTCTTTCATGTCTTCGAGTCCGATCAACACTTTGACTTTGTCACGCTGGTAAGGATATAACGATTCGACTAGGGGATAAATGGCCTTGGGGCTAGTAATTTTTCTACCTCTGGTTGGTTAGTCTAAACCCAATAAGAGCGTGCATAAACGGACCCTCATCAGATTGTATTTAACTTTTATTTTTTGAATATTGTAATATAATTTAAACAATATTATTAGTTTTTATTTTAAAAAAATTCTTGAGCCTCCAGAGTGAAATGTTTGGCTCCATTACTAATTGCGTCGCTTGGAAAAGGTAACCTAGCACCAAGGCCGACCTTGACATTTCGGCGGCTCTAGGTGAAATTTTTTTGGACCCCTTAAGAAATGATACTTTGAGAATCATGTTGTCCGCTAGAGATAATAAATGATGATCTTTCATGCTGAAACTACATCAATAAGTACATTCAATAATATTCTATATGCAATAAAAATATTAGGAAAAGATACTGAAATTTGAAAAAACTCAAGAACATCATCAATCGACTTGTAGGTAAGTAACTTTAGACTATTTTTTTTATTTTTTTGGATGAATAATGTTATAGGTAGTAATATAATTAATAGATTTTTTTTGAAAATTTTGAGGCCCCTCAAGTTTGGGGGGCCCTAGGCCATTGCCTCAATCCTAATAAAGGAGGGTCGGCCCTGCCTAGCACAAGCTTTTATCTTTGGTTCGATAATCTCGACCTTCCTTCAAATTATTTTTTTTGTGAATCCGGACAGCCTCGTCGTCGTCAATGCGCTCCCGTAGACCCCGATAGCAACTCAACGTCGTTCCTGACAACTTTCTTGACATGCACACAGCAAAAGAAAAAAGAAAGGAAAAATGGAGATACCAATTCGGCTCAGGTGCAGCTCTTCCTTTAACGCACACACACAACCACGACTCTACCAAAGGGAGTGGCTATCTCATCGGCTCCGCAATCACAGCCACAAAGGCAAGAAACGGCAGTAGCTTTCTCTTTATCTCTCTCTCACACTCACAGGCAACTCTCATAATAGGAATGGGGGGCTTCTAAATTGTCACTGTATTGCAGCCTTTTTGAATAGAACAAAAGGAGGCGTGACTATGGTGCTATTCCAATCCATGTTGGGAATAGGTTTAAGAGCTATTTAAGGAGAATAAATGAGCTTTGACTGCTATGTTGGGCCAACAATCACAACAATCTCAACCTTTGGCCCAACCGTGTTCTTGTGTGCATCGGAGAACAAACCGCACAATTATCTCGCCGAGTGTTCCTGCAAAATCACATGACGAGAGCAAGGAACACGACGATAGACACACATCTATATGTGATCACAAAGATCAACCAAGGGTAAATTAACCGTGTTCATACCGCAAAAGACACACAGAAAAAATACCCACAAAGCACAAAGATATCTAACACACAGTTAGAAGCTCACAAAGCAATCACAAAGCATGAAGGCAACTAATACACAATTAGAAGCTCACAAAGAAACATCACAAAGCATAAAAGCAACTAATACACAATTAGAAGCTCACAAAGAAACATCACAAAGCATAAAGGCAACTAATACACAATTAGAAGCTCACAAAGAAACAAACATCACAAAGCTAACTAACACAAAGCTAGTTGACTACAAAGCAATCACAAAGATAACTAGCATAAAGCTATAGAAGATCGCAAAGATCATCACAACCATCACAAAGACGGTAAACCACAAAGATTGCTATCACTAAGCTAGCATAGATCACACAGATCGTAAAAACACAAAGCATATCACAAAGTCACTAAGCCATCACGAAGACACGAAGTTGGCACAAAGCCATCAAACCACAAAGGTATGTTCACAAAGAACAAAAAAAAAACGAGTATAAAGCAAGGGACGTAGCTCTACCTCAAAGAGAGCAACAATAGAGACACAAAAGGAAACAAACTCCTACGCTCATGCACCCTAAACTTAAAGCTCAACCACATAGCTCCACCTTAGAGCAAATCACTAAGCATGCTCGAAAAATAAAGATGGATCACTTAGATCCCTACACACAGAGTCACAAAGCAACAACAAACAAGCAAGTTCATAGGCATGAGATACACATGAAACACATTCATACATAATATCTCAATTTATCACATAGCTACCTAGAACTAGCAACTCATAGACTCAATCCTAGTTGCTCCAATAGACAGTTTTCTAGAATTTTAAAACTGAGAGGTTTTAGCCGCTTTACTGAGCGCGATCCTAAGATCGGGATATCGACTTACCAACTACGACGAGGAAGAACCTTGGCTCGATACCTTTGTTGTGAATCCGGACAGCCTCGCTGCCGCGTCAATGCGCTCCCGAGACCCCGACAAAGAACTCAACGTCGTTCTCGCAACTTTCTTGACCGCACAAAGAAAAGAAAAGCGAAAGGAAAAATGGAGATACCAATTCGGCTCAGGTGCGGCTCCTCCTTTGACGCACACACACAACCACGACTCTACCAAAGGGAGTGGCTATCTCGTCGGCTCCGCAATCACAGCCACAAAGGCAAGAAACGGTAGTAGCTTTCTCTTTATCTCTCTCTCACACTCACATGCAACTCTCAAAATGGGAATGGAGGGCTTCTAAATTGTCACTGTATTGCAGCCTTTTTGAATAGAACAAAAGGAGGCGTGACTATGGTGCTATTCCAATCCATGTTGGGAATAGGTTTAAGAGCTATTTAAGGAGAATAAATGAGCTTTGGCTGCTATGTTGGGCCAACAATCACAACAATTTTTCCTAAAATTTAAGAGAGTATTTGATTGAACTCATGAACTTCTCAAAATAATTTATAAACTGTGTTTTAATAAGCTCAACCAAACACTCTCTGCTCTATCGTAAAATGATGTGGCAATGATTTATGGAGGAAATAATGGTAGAGGCACGCGAGCTCTCTCTTTACGGTAAAAGAATTTAAATCTGTATCACGCTTTATTCAACACGTGTGTATTTAAGTAGAACGTGTTTAAGTAGAGGCGCGCAAGCTCCGTCTTTGTGGACTCATATTTTGATAGATTTGGATTAACTCACTAATACGTTTTTTGTGATAGTAAATCGGGGAGGGTGTTATTGTTAGGTTTTTGTCATAACTAGCATCCAATAAATATTGAGCATGCCATGAATGAGATGCGACAAAAAGAACTCCATGTGGTAGGTTATATCATTTAATTAAATTATAAAAGTTTATTTGGCATGAATAAGATGCACTTAACTAAATAAAAATAAATTGTATGAGATTATCTTAAGGATCTTAATACTATAAACACTTGATGTTGAACCAAATGCGTTTTATAGCTTTTCTTTACAATATACTTACCCGTTTTTTTATAAATATCCTGTCTTTAAATTACATATTTAAATAAATAAAAATATTTATTTTTATAATTTTATTGATTATCATAATAAATGCTTTCATACAACTAATAATCAAATTTCAAGAATATTTAAATAAAGATAAATAAAAAATATATCATTATTTTACACTCAAATTACGAACTAAGACCCTTATTAAAAAACAAGAATATATATCAACGAAACACTTAAAAAAATGGAGAGAGTATAAATTTTAATTTTTTCCGTGGAAAAACTTTAGGTATGGTTGATTTTAAAATCCACATTAATGTCATAGATTTGAATTATGTAGTAAGATGTACTTATTTTTCCAAAATTTGTTCCTAATTTTCTTTTTTGCTATATCACTCAAATTTGTTTTCTTTTCATTTATGAAAACTATTCCACAAAATATTCTCTATTTATTACTCTTAACTAGGGGAGAACAAAAACCGAATTGAACCGAAAAATCGAACCGAACTGAACCGAAATTAGCGATTTGGTTCGGTTTGTACAGTAAAACGGTTTGGTTCGGTTTCAAAATTTTGAAACCGAAATTAATTCGGTTCGGTTTCGGTTTGGAAAAAAAAATCGGTTTTCAAATCGAATCGTCCAATTTTTTTAAATATTATATATATATATATGTTATTTATATTATTACTATTTAAATTGGTTAATATTATATATATATAATTATATATATATACATATATTATATTATAAATATTATAATATTTATATTAATTATAATTTAAATTCGGTTAAAACCGAACCGAATCGAATCAAATCGAATATTTCGGTTCGGTTTCGGTTCGGTTCGGTTTGGATTTAAAAAAATAAACGGTTTTTCGGGTTCGGTTCGGTTTTGAACCGAACCGTTCGAATGTTTACCCCAGCTCTTAACTATATCATTTATTCATATTTTTATCATCCATGATCCACCATTATTCCTACTTATTACCCTCAATAATACCTATTTATTTATATAATCTATCACTAATGGTTTACAACTAACCTTTACTTTACTATCAAAAGTTCAATCATTTTTATTAAAATTCGTATCACATATTTTCATAAACATATTTTAGGGGTTTGAGAGAGTATTAATTTTTAATAGATTCTGTTATAGGTGTGATAGATTTAGGATATTTTAATTAAACGAAAATAGTTTGGGGAAAACCTCCACGAAACACTGTTTTTCCGGATATACTTTCACAGAAGAACATTACAGCTTGTAGCGGCGGCTTTTGGGCGGAGAAGTCGTCAGTCTTAGTTATACAAAGATTAAGGTAAACCCTAAACCTGAAATTCTTTGGGTAATTCCTCATAATGAGATTTACTGTTTGTTTTTAATTTAGTTATTGACGAGATCTGATTAACTATTCCGGTCGGACTTCAGTCGCCATGCAAATTTCAAATGCTTTGATGAAAATTGAAGTAGCTGTATCGAATGCTCCAAAATTAGGAAATAAAAATTAAACATGGTCGGATTAACGAGACAATGGTGGAAAAATATGACCTATTTGAATCAGTGGTCACTATTGTTATCTCTATTCATTACTATGCTGCTGAAAGACCATATAACTAACTGCTACTCTTTAGATTGTATAATTGGCCTACCAAGCATCTTTGACATTCCGGTAATTTGAATGCTGTCAATGTTGCATAATTGCTGTATTTGAAAAAGTAAAAATAATAAATTGAAAGCAAGAGCCTTCCGACAAAATAAAATCATGTTTTTTCTAAAATATAGATATGTTTTAATAATCAACTGCTTTTCTGAATGCACAAGACATCAGTAACATACAGGTTGATGTTCCAAAATAATAAAATACTGTTGGCTACCCTTCCTATTTTTGCATCTTTCCTTTCCTTATTCCCAGATTTGGTTTACCAACATAATATTTTCATGATAAGATCTTCCAATTGCTTGAAGGTGTGATTGCAATTTTGCAGGAATATGTCAAGGGCTGGACTGTAGATGTGCTCCAGATGCATTCATCCGCACCGAGGAAACTGCTAAACTTGGAATAACTTAGGTGTGTAGCATATATCTAGAATTCTGCATCACATTCTCACAGTAATTTTCAATTTGCTGAGAAACTTAACCAAGGGCCAGATTTCTTTTCTAGCATAAAAGATCCAGTATGCTCATTTTCCTTGGAGGTCTATACATGTAGAGAGAGAGAGAGAGAGAGAGAGACAGAGGAGTAATGACGCAGCAACTGCCAAGTACGTTTAGTGTAACTTTTCTTTTCTTGTCCATCTTAAAGTTTAGTGTAACTTTTCTTTTGGTAAAGCTAAAGTATCTCTTTGCTCAAAGTACTCTTATTTTAAGATGTTTGCGACTAACAATTCGTCATTCTAGATTAGCAAATACGGTTATAGTATGAAATCGTGAACGTGCAAATAATCAGTGAGTATCATTGCTAATACCTCGAAAATTATTAGTAGGTAGAATAAAATTAATATTTCCATGGTACATAATTAAGCTAGACCTGAATAAGAAATATCTACTTCCTAGATAAATAGTCTTAACCAATTATTATTCTTGCAACTATTCAATACTACATTCTGTTAATGAGATGTTATGTATACGTAAAGAGTTATGTGTCTTGGAATCATATCAATAAGTTTCAAGATAAACTTGGAAAACACATAATATTGAAATCATTTAATATACGATACAAAAAAAAAAACAAAGGAAGAAAAAGAAGAGAAAAGAAAGAGTTACGCATATTGGAGATGAGGGATATTGATAGTGTTGAATAAACATAAATGTTATTTTTAGTGGGTCTTAAATTTAGAAGTTAGTGGAAAAATAAAAGGTCAAGAGTTTTTTGTAGTTGAATGGCCAAAGGGTGATATAGGAGATATTGATCTTTTATGGCTTTTAATTGAATTTAATTATTGGCATAGTAGTGTTAAGTGTCTATATAAAGGTCATGTTGATTTCATTTGAGAAGAGAACAACAAAGAGGAATACAAAAGTTATTATATTTTTCTCTCCACAATTGATTTCAGTTTTTCAAATTGGTATCAGAGCCAATACCGAATGTGACGGGTCAAATGTCGCTACCACGACTAACAAAGGCGAACTACGAGAATTGGAGCATTCAAATGAAAGCTCTTCTCAAATCTCAAGATATGTGGGAGGTGGTCAAAGATGGTCTGGAAGAACCAACAGATACCACGGGATATACGGCGGCTGAAAACAAGACGTTGAAAGAGGCGCGATCGAAGGATAAGGCGGCACTATACATGTTGTTCCGAGCCGTTGACGAGTCGGGCTTCGAGAAGATTGTCAGTGCAACTACTTCAAAAGAAGCGCGAGGCACTTTAGAAAAAGTATTCAAAGGAGTTGACCGAATCAAGCAAGTGCGTCTCCAAACTCTTTGTGGCGAGTTGGAGAGCATGAAGATGAAAGAGCCGGAAAGTGTATCCAACTACATCACGCGTGTACAAGCCAACTCAATCGTAATGGAGAAGCGTTAACTGATGCGCGAGTTATGGAGAAGATTTTGAGATCATTAACTGACAATTTTGAGAATGTTGTGTGCGCGATAGAAGAGTCAAAGGACCTTGTGATGCTCACAGTTGACGAGCTTGCTGGTTCTCTCGAGGCACACGAACAACGTAAGAAGAAAAAGAAGGAGGAGACACTCGAGCAAGAACTTCAAATCAAGGCGTTAATCAAAGACGAAAAGGTACTCTATTCTCAAAATTTTCGAGGTAGAGGGTGTGGCCGTGGAAGTCGTGGAAATGGTCGTGGTGGTCAAGGCAGCAATCATGAAGGGTACTATAAGGAGAAGGGACTGTCAAACCAACCAAATTGGCGTGTAAGAGGACGCGGTCAAGGAAGAGGAGGTCGATTGATCTATTCCAACATCGAGTGCTACAAGTGTAACAAATATGGTCACTACGCAAAGGATTTCAACTTCGACAAATGTTATAATTGTTGTAAATTGGGGCATTTTGCAAAAGATTGTTGAGTCGATCAAAAGGTGGAAGAAACAACCAACCTAACCTTGGAAGACGAAGCAAATGAAGGCCTTCTCTTGATGGCTCAAAATGAAGTCAACATCAATAATGACACTCTGTGGTACTACGACTCAGGGGCAAGTAACCATATGTGCGGTCAAGAGTACCTATTCAAAGTGATGCAAAAGATTGAAGATGGTCATGTGTCATTTGGAGATGCATCAAAGGTGGAGGTCAAAGGCCGAGGTACGGTTTGTTATTTACAAAAGGATGGCTTGATAGGGTCAATCCAAGATGTTTATTACGTATGGGACCTCAAGACTAGGTTCGCAGATTCGTGCATGTCGGGTCGTTATCGGATCGACACGATAATGACACGACACAATAAGCTTCGACACGAACACGACCTGTTAAGGTTTAGATAAACATGAACACGAACACGACCTGATATCCACAAACACAAACACGACACTGATACGACACGAACACGAAAATGATACGATTTTTTTCGTGTTGACACGACACGAAGATTATACGATAAAGACGCGACACGATACGATAATTATACGATAACGACACGACATGACACGATAACTATACGATAACGACATGAATAAAACCTGAATTTGCAAGACACGATTAAAACCTGATAAAGTGCAACACGAATTAGCAATGCGATTTACCATAGTATCCAACATCGAAAATAATACATAATTTGCGAATTATCTGTAAATTACATGAGAATTATAGTCTTCACATCTCAAAGGAATACAAAATATTCTTGGCAAATATTCTACGATCCATGGCAAATATTCTACGATCCGAGGCTACACATCGAATTTCAAACTTCCAATTTCCAAACCTTCGACAATGCAAACAAAACCTATTAATTGACAACAAAAATAAGAAAGAAAGTATTAATATATATAGTAAATATTACAACAAATTATAACAAAATTCAAAAAATCATAACCTACCTTCCAAATTTTTTGAAATAGGAGTAGAGGCTGCAGAGTATTCTGCTTGACTTTCATAATTGATATTTAAGAAATCTTCAGTTAATTCATTGGTTGGTACTTCACTTTCAATGACTTTGAAGGAAAAAATGAATAAGAGAAAAAGAAAGATGTCAATAACTGAAATCAAATAGAAAATACATCATAAAAGCATTCATACATTTTTCTCCAAACAACCAATCTCGGGTGCAAATAATTGCCTCAACCGTGCTCGGCTTAAGTGAGCTACGATATTGATCTAGTACTCTTCCACCAACACTAAAAATAGATTCGGAAGCAATCGTAGTTATGGGAATACTCAAAATATCACGAGCCATGCAAGCAACCAATGGATATTTAAATTGCATCACTTTCCAATAACTAAGAATCTCAAGATTATTTTTGGTATCCATCCTTGGTTCTTCCAAATACATCTCCAATGTGATTTTTATTGGCTCAATCCAAACTCAGCATCTAAAGCATTAAATTCATATAATAAAGAAACAAATATAAAAGTAAGTAAACAGAATTGATAATTGAATTCAATATAATTTAATATTTACCTCCACCATTGCCTTAGATTATTTATTTGTGAAGTCACAACTTGGATCTGTTAATGCTAAATTTTCATTTCTTCCAATGTTGTTGGGGCAAAACTTACAATATTCTCCATATAGAACAAAAAATTTATCTTTGACTTGCAAAAGATGACGAGAATCGGGTTCAAGTCCATATAACCGCTTATAAGAAAAGTCCACAAACTGCAACTTATAGCGATGATCAAATACTACAGCTATAGTCAAGATCAAACTGAAATCTGCCCAATACTTCTCAAATTTTGGTAGCATTTGTTCTGCAATTTTCTTGATATACCCATCACTACTAGTCTTACTTTGCCTCAATGAAGTGTAGCACAAGACAACCGAACGAAAATACAAATTTGTTGTTGGATACTTGCTTCCAGAAAACAAGTTCGAGATATCATAAAACAAGCTTAAGAAGCCACGGATCTTTTCAATTCTATCCCATTCAGCTGAAGAAGGACAATGCTTGTAGTTCGGATCAGTTAGTTGGAAATTCATGAAAGCTTTCCTATAATACAAAGTGATAAGGAGGGCACTCATAACTTCACCCCAAAAGCGCGCTCAAAGGAGAAGGTTTGGACCCAGCCTTATATCCACCCAGGATAAGCCTCCATGGGCGATGTGGGACGATCATCCCACCCCATAAGACCCGACCGCCTCGATCGACGATCGGCGAACCCATGAGACACCGACCAGTGGAAGGTCGGCTCGATACCAAATGATAAGGAGGGCACCTTAACTTCACCCCAAAACGCGCTCAAGGAGAAGGTTTGGACCCGGCCTTATATCCACCTGGGATAAGCCTCTGCGGGCGATGTGAGACGCATCACAAAGCACTATCAAGCATCAAAAAGGTAGAATTCCACCTAGTGGGCACATCTTGTCGTAATCCTCTCTTACTACTCAAAGATAGTTTGCTTACACAATCAAGAAATTTTGTCTTCTCATTTGCAAACCTCGCACATATTCGACACTATCACGGATCTTAACAACAACATTCTCAATGTTATTCAAACCATCTTGGACAACCAAGTTGATTATGTGTGCACAACAACGGATATGAAAGAATTCACCATTACACAAAAGTGCATTATTCAAATTCAATTATGTAAGCAACAACTCAACAGACACATCATTTGCACTAGCATTATCCAAGGTCAAAGAAAATATTTTGTTCTCAATCTCTCACTCACAAAACATATAAAACATCTTATTAGATAATGCTACGCCTGTATGCGGAGATGGCATCAAGGAGAAGTTCAACACCTTCTTTTGTAACACCCATTCTTCATCAATAAAGTGGCATGTAAGAGAAATATAACCATCAGTCGTAATAGAACTCCAACAATCAGAAGTCATACATATTTTTCCAGGCGATCTATCCAAGATAGATTTAACCCTTATCTTCTCTTTTTCATACATTTTCAATACATCAGCCTTCAACGTGTTTTTGGTCACTATATTAACATCCCACCTAAGGTACTCAAATGCAGCTCTAATACGCTCATATTCAACAAATCGAAAAGGCAAATCATGAATAATAATGGCAGAACACAATAACTCCCTAAAGTAAATAGGAACAAATTTAGATATGCCATTGTTAGACATCATTTCACCAATATCTCGTGTCTTCTTTATTGGGCAATTCTCTATGTGACGTTTTAGATTTTCTGTTCCAGTTTTACTTGAAACTTTGAGATACTTATGTCCACAATATTTGCAAGTACTTGTCTTGAAACCATCATGAGTCACATCGGTAGTGTTAAAGTGATTCCAAACTTCTGACCTTTTTTTTGGCAACGTAGTCTTTGATTGAGGATCTCCCTCCAAGTCAATAACTTTATCTTTATCATGTTTGTCATCTACGGTTGCCTCCTCATTGCTACTAACACTCCCAAAGTTAATAGACATGGTTACCTAATAAAACAATATAAAGAAATATCACAACAATAAAAATATGATACTTAGCAGCTTGCTAACTATTTTGTTTATTCTTTTTCCATATTTATATAAGCTTTCGGTGTCTAACACTAGTTTTTACTGAATATCATAATTATTTTTGTAATTTGAGTAAATTGTGTCTAAACTTTTTGATATAACTAAGATTCAATGCAGTAGGACCTTACTGGATGATATCTTATGCATATTTTCTTACAATATCTTCAATCTACATGATTTGCTTTGTGGTATTTGGATCAGGCATAGGTAGTCATTTCAACTGCTGATCTCTTTGCAATTGTATCGTCCTTTCTCAAATCCACCAAACTTAGTTTAATTACTGGATTATTTGACTTGCAGGTCTAAAATTGTTCAGACTAAATGATTATAGCATCCAGTTTGTATTTTATTTCCTCTACGTAAACTTGCAAGTGTCCCTAGCTTTTCTAGTAGCTTATTTATTCTCAAACATGACTGTAAAAGTACTCATGTAGACCATTAGATTATGCTCTTCAGTCTTCACATTGATCATATGGTCTATAATGATTTTGCTCTTTGGATATATAAACTTTTGTCATTTTTGTTGTTCATTACCCCCTATAGATAAAAGAAAAACAGAGAAATGCTAGTATTTTTCTTCATCTGGGTTTTCCCCTCTAACTCGTAAAGCATTTAAAGATATAGAAATTTGACTATCAAGTTCCAGGATTTACAAAAGTTAACTTTCGACTGACCTTTTTCAGATTGACGACGACGGTGAGGTGCAGGGATTGACGACGATGCGGTTGAGGACGACACAAGGATTGACGACGTCGTCGGCTTGAACACCAGGGGTGACGGCGCAGGGATTGACGACGACGGTGACGGTGCAACGCAAGGATTTAATGAAGAAAAATAAGTGTGAAAATTGAAAAGTGAAGCTTTGTGTTTGAAGCAGGCAGGCGGCGCAATTGAGCAATTGAAGAATGAAGATGCTTTTCTTTAAGGACGATTCCAAACCCTAGTTAAAATAATAATAATAATAATAATAATAATAATAATAATAATAATAATAATAATAATATATTAACGGGTTATACGAACCCGACACGAAATTATCGTGTTGACACGATAACAACACGAACACTATAAGGCTAAACACTAACCCATTAATTTCGTGCGTGTTCGTATCGTGTCGAAAATTGCCACCCCTACTCAAGACCAACATTTTGAGTATGGGGCAACTCACGGAGAAAGGTTACTCGATACTTTTAAAAGATCGGGTACTACACTTGAAGGACAAGCAAGGGCGTCTGGTTGCTCGAGTCGAGATGGCAAGAAATCGGATGTACAAATTGAATTTGAGAAACATGCGAGAAAAATGTTTGCGAGTCAACGTAGAAGACAAGGCGTTGTTGTGGCATCTCCGCTTTGGTCATCTACATCATGGTGGTCTAAAAGAGTTAGCAAAGAATAACATGGTGCACGGGCTGCCGGACATGGACTATGAGGGCAAATTTTGTGAAGAATGCGTTCTTGGCAAGCAAACGAGAATCTCGTTTCAAACAAAGGCTGTATATCGAGCTAAACATCCTCTCGAGTTGATCCATACCGACATATGTGGACCAGTCACCCCAGAATCTTTCATCGATAAAGGGTACTTCATTTCCTTTATCGATGATTTCTCACGAAAACTTGTGTTTATTTTCTAAAAGAAAAATCCTAGGCATTCGAGGTTTTCAAAAAGTTCAAAGTGATGGTGAAAAAGGCAATTGGTAGACACATCAAAGTCGTACGATCTGATAGAGGTGACGAGTATTACTTCGACGACTTTCATGAAGTATTGTGAGGAGCAAGGCATAAGGAGATTTCTAACCGCACCATACTCTCCTCAACAAAATGGTGTGGCCGAGAGGAAGAACGGGACTATTCTCGACATGGTTCGATCAATGCTCAAGAGCAAGAAGATGCCGAAGGAATTCTAGGCAGAAGCTGTGCAATGTGCAATCTATGTACAAAATTGATATCCACATGTGAAGTTAGATGATCGAACACCACAAGAGGCGTGGAGTGGACAAAAGCCGACAGTTTCTCATCTCAAAGTGTTCGGTAGTGTGGCTTATGCACACGTAACGGATCAACGAAGAACAAAAGCTCGAAGATAAAAGGAAAAGGTATATTTTTATTGGATATGATTAGAAGACAAAAGGGTACAAGCTACTAGACCTGATAAGCAAGAAGGTGATGGTGAGTCGTGATGTGCGAGTAAACGATGCAAGCGAGTGGGACTGGAAAAATTCAACGGAGGTTACCATCGAAGTTGGAGAATCATCAGTCACTGCACCAACAAGCATATCAACAAACTCTGAAACTACCGATGATGAAGATGAACCACGACAACCCAAAATGAGAAGTTCGCAGATTTGTGTGATTCGACAAATGAGGTACACCTTGTATATCTTTTGGCAGATGCTGAAAATATCAGTTTTGAAGAGGCGGTGCGAGACAAGAAGTGGCAGACTGCCATGAACGAGGAGATTAAGGCGATTGATCGTAACAACACATGGGAGCTAGCAGAATTACCGAAAGGATGTCAGCCTATTGATGTGAAGTAGGTGTTCAAGAAAAAAATGAATGCTCAAGGCAAGATAGAACGGTACAAGGCGCGACTTTTTGCGAAGGGATACAAGCAAAATGAAGGAATTGACTATGACGAAGTGTTTGCTCCTGTTGCAAGAATGGAGACAATCAGATTACTCATGTCACAAGCTGCTCAATTCAAATGGCCGATATTTCAGATGGATGTTAAATCGGCATTCTTGAATGGTGTGCTCAAAGAAGATGTCTACATCGAACAACCACCCGGGTACATGAAAGTCGAAGAATAGAAAAAGATGCTAAAATTGAAGAAAACGTTTTAAGGGTTGAAGCAAGCATCGCGGGCATGGAATACATGTATCGATACATATTTCAAGGAGAACTGGTTCAAGCAATGTCCCTACGAGCATGCCCTTTACGCAAAGAAAAATGGATGTAATGTGTTATTTGTTTCTCTTTATGTTGATGACCTAATTTTTATGGGTAACAATGATGAGATGATAAAAGAGTTTAAGGTCACAATGACATGGGAATTTGAGATGACTGATTTGGGCTTGATGAAGTTTTTTCTTGGCTTGGAGGTCAGACAAGTAGAGATGGGTATTTTTTATCGCAGGAGACATATGCAAAAGAGATTTTAAAGAAGTACAAGATGGAAAATTGCAACCCAGTATCAACACCAATGGAACCAGGTGAAAAACTCTTAATGTTTGATTGGGGGGGAACATGTCGATGCGAATAGATACCGGAGTTTGGTAGGAAGCCTTCGCCATCTCACATGCACAAGGCCGAATCTTTCATTAAGTGTCGGCATTATAAGTCGATTCATGGAAGAGCTGGTTTATCCACATTGGAAGGCGTTGAAGCGAATACTACAATACATTCAAGGAACGGTGTCACTCGGGTTGTTCTACTTGAAAGTAGAAGATTATAAGTTGGTTGGGTACTCTGACAGCGATTGGTGTGGAGACATAGATGATCGGAAAAGTACATCAGGATATATGTTCTTTATGGGAGACACCGCGTTTACTTGGCTTTCAAAGAAGCAACCGATCGTGGCGCTCTCGAAGTGTGAAGCAGAATATGTAGCAGCATTTTGGTGCGTATGTCATGCAATATGGCTTAGAAATCTGTTGAGCAAGATGGAGCTAAAGCAACTAGGTGCAACCGTGATTCAAGTTGACAACAAATCAGCAATTGAGTTGGCAAAGAACCCAATGAACCACGAAAGAAGCAAACACATCGACGCTCGTTTTCACTTTATCCGAGATCATGTGAAGGAAGGAAGTGTGGAATTGGTGCATGTGGCAAGTCAGGATCAAATTGTGGATATCTTCCCAAAACCGCTACCGGAAGTTCTTCTCGACAAATGCAAGAAGATGATTGACATGACGGATGGTAGAAGCATTTAAGTTTATGGGGAAGTTTTGTTGAATAAACATAAATGTTATTTTTAGTGGGTCTTAAATTTAGAAGTTAGTGGAAAAATAAAAGGTCAAGAGTTTTTTGTAGTTGGAAGGTCAAAGGGTGATATATGAGATAGTGGTCTTTTATGGCTTTTAATTGAATTTAATTGTTGGCATAGTAGTGTTAAGTGTCTATATAAAGGTCATGTTGATTTCATTTGAGAAGAGAACAACAAAGAGGAATACAAAAGTTATTATATTTTTCTCTCCACAATTGATTTCAATTTTTCAGATAGATGAACATCATTATCAGAAACATCCAACAACATGATTGTATAAAATATTTCATCTGAAGATTTGTTTTTTTCGTATTGAAGATTGTCGTCGGTTGTGATATCGTCGTTGTTTCACTCATAGGCCCCATCACAGATTACATCAAGATAACATGAGATATTTCTGCCAACTTGTTGTCTGCATCATTATTATTATTTATTATTATTAATGATAATAACAGGATTATCAACTCTCCTCATCAGCATGCATGCATGCATGCAAACATTAATATGTAATGTGAATAGGATTTGGGGATCTTCTGTTTACAAGAAATAAAATTAAGTTGTATACAATAAAAGTTGAGATAATCTGATATAGTAGGTAGGTAATGTCTAGCTGGAACAAATTTGAGAGAGAGAGAAGTAGTTAATCGATCAAGGCAACCAGGAGGAAATGTAGTTATTGACAGAAGTTCCTGCAACGGCTATGTGATCATTGTGGTGGTACCTGCAACAGGATTAAATTAATAATTAAGTTTTATAAATTAATAAAATAAATTAATGGTTGATGGATGAGTACCCGATTTGTAGAGTCGGCTCGTCTTCGAGAGGATGGAAACTGAAAGCATCAAGGTGATGATGCTGTCTTGCTCCTCCATATACTTCTTCAGCACTGGGATTGGGGTTCCAATGCATGCTCTGGCTTCCTTCCATCAACTGAATTCATCACATTTGCTATTTAATTGCTTTTAATTTCAAGCTGTAATTAACGTTATATGTATGAACACATACCCGTTGTTTCAAACTCCTGTTAGCTTCGTTCAGTTCGTGCTCCTAATATTAAAGCATACTATAATCATAAGTGAAACATATATATAAATGTAGCGTAATTAAACAGACCTGGACATATCAATATTGATTCATTCCTTTCTGGCTATATATATACCTTTCTCTGAAGATCTTGGAGAGTATCCAACATTGCCTGGGTCTGCCCAACAACACGTGCAAATCAAGACTTATTTTATAATTCAATTAAACTATTGAATAAATGAATGAATGGTGTGTATATTTATATCTATATATATATACCCTTGTGGATCTGATCTGCTTGAGCGACATATCGAGCTGGCGTTCGAGTGATTCAAGCTCCTTACTGTCGAGAGGAGCAAGATCCTCCCCAAGCAGATTTCTGCATCCGTATATTCAATATTTAATCAAACACATGCAACATTAGTTACCATCATTAATTAATTATGATTAATATAAATGATCCGTTAATACCTCTGCGTTCGCTGTAAGGCTTCATAGCGTGCTCTCAGTTTCAAATACTCCTGCTGGCTACTCACTTCCTATCATATATCAATCATTTCCATACCAAATTAATCATCCCACAACTCCTTACCTACATCACTTCATTTCTTATCAACAAAATTCAGTTTGCATATATTAGTCAGATGTGAATCTTTTCCAACTTTTTGTTCACATTATTTTCTTTTCTCTGCTTTTACCCAAAATCTTCATGGAAACACGCAAATGTTATTCACATTTTCGACCAACGCTTTCTTTTTTATGTATATCCACCCAGATGAATACACACAGTCTACTATTTATTTTAAATTAATTTGTAGCAAACATCTTAACAACCAATTGGTAGTAAATGTGTTTACTTATGCAATTAAACATTTATTTATATTATGGCATTATCTCTTGTTATTTAAGTTGTAAAACTGATCTATAACAAGTACACAAGCAGACTATATATATCATCCAGTTGTGTTTAAGGATATCAACCGTTTAAGAAAGGGAACCCAAATCTTTGGTATATATTTTTCTTGACTAAATGTCTTTTCTGGAAGTGTGATCCACCACTTTGATCATTTTTAGCAAGTATCATCTATGAATTAAAATTTTCTGCACAATTTTGATGAATTATATCAACCCAATTTTATTGTGTTAAAAACTAACTTCTAATCCTTTGCTTGAACTAATTAACTAAATTTGATTTTCTTTTGGTATTCTGATTTAAAGATTAATTAGTTACATTAATCCAATATATATATACATACATTTATGTGCGTGTAAATATAAATTTGCAAAAAGAATATATATTGTATGGTGCGTCTAAGAAGATATTAGTATAAAACTTGACAATGGAACATTAGTTCGAAAAGAAACTCTATTTAGCTACTTATATATCCGAAAAAGAGGAAATAAAACTCTAATTTAAATTACAGAATCTGAGCTGATCAAATTATGCAGAGCTCTAATCTTGAAGTCGCAAATATTGAAACACACTACTTTTCATATATTTAGTGAGAAAATTATGTTAAAAGATTATCCAAGAAAGTAGAAAATTAATTACCAGTGCCTCCCTCGTGGATACATTTGGCTCTGGTGCTCCATAGTTGCATTTCTGATACCTTTCTAGTGTTTTCATCATACTGCTACAGTAACATAAATATTGCACTCCATAAGTCTATACTTGATTATTATATATATACAGACATACGGTTAAGATTGGTCTTGTAAAAACCATCCATAATGTGAGAACGTCGAAATTAAATAATGTCATTTTATATATACAATGATTCTTTTTATATATATGTATACAACAATGCATTTTTTTAAATAATGAGGCTTTTTTCATAACTGTAGATAATACAAACACCAGTGCTCCAAATTGATTCCTAATTCCTATATTAGGATTTTGTTTCTATATATATATATATATAACATTATACCAACTGATTTTCTGATTGTGGATAAAAACTAAATGAATCTTTAAGTAAGCATTAACCAAAATCACGAAACCTCAGTGTAATTAAGAGGGCACTAAATGACTTCAGGCAAAAACAACAATATCTCGTGCTAGACAATCAACTCCCCCAACTCAAAAGTTTAGCAATTTCTTCTAGTTAATTAGCTAGTTTACTGAATAATCTTTAAGATCTAAGAGGAAGCAGTGAATAAATTTGGGAAATTTGAGAAAACATATATAACTATAATGAATTGAAAATCCATATATATATATATATATATTCTCAAATCAGTCCCTGATTATATAAGAACTCCAGGAATTAAATAAGCCAAATGAACTCCTTTTGGATTAAGAGTTTTAACAAAAGAAAGAGCTATTCAGACGCTTTAGTTGAAATTAAATTCATTACAAATGTATAAAATGTATCTACATATTTGAAAGTGATCTGAGGTAAAATATTCTCAAGCAAGGAACAAAATCAGATGAAAAGAAAGTTGAACAGAAAACCCTAAAGTTTTGATCTTGGCACTAATCCTAGATTTTTTTTTGTATTACTATTGACTGTCATGTATATAAAATGTGAGAGAGAGAGAGAGAGAGAGAGAGAGAGAGAGAGAGAGAGGAGAGAGAGTCCATTGTGAACCCAAATTGGACGAGAGTTAGTCGAGATGGATGGTTGAATTAATTTTAGAGCGAGAAAGAAACAAAGAAACAAGACGAGAGTCGGATTTGCGAGGTAGAAACTCATTCACAAACTCAAACATAAATATAGAAATGATCTTGTTTTCATGGTTTCCTCTTGCAGATCTACCAAAACCCACAAGCGCACTCCTATACGTCTCAAAAACAATCACTCAAACGGCAAAACAAAAATCTCCCCTAGCTAGCTACACACACCAAAAACATATATAAAAAAAATTGATTTTGCGAGATCCAAATTAATTAAAGATCATGGGATTTTTCAGGCCAATTAAGCCAGATCTCCCTCCACAGAAGAAGAGAGAGAGAGAGAGAGAGAGGCCTAAGAAAACAAGTAGAGGAATGATGCAAGAATTAACAATACCTAGAGCTGCTGCAAAACTCGTAGAGCTTTCCCCTATTGGAGAAGATGATCAAAGCTACCTCAGCATCGCAAAGAACAGACAGCTCGTAAGCTTTCTTCAAAAGCCCATTCCTTCGTTTTGCAAAAGTCACCTGCCTATTGATCTTGTTCTCGATTCTCTTCAGCTCAACTCTGCCCCTTCCCATCTCTCTCTCTCTCTCTAGATCTCTCTAATACGTATGCGTATAATGTAGAGTCAGAAGAGAAAAGTAGGAGTAGTAGTACAGTGAGTATGAGCAACTGAGCATGCTCCCATGATTTGATTTGATTCTGAACCAAACTAGACTTTTATCTACTAATTTAGTTTGTAAATTAGGGCTTGAATTTTGAGGATATTCGCTCCTGCTCCTGCTCCTGTAAGAGGGTAGATGAAACCTTAAAACCCATTGGTTTATCAATGCCAGATAACACGTGTCACCACGCTAACTGGTCTAGGACCCACCGACGATTCCGATGTGACCAATTCCTAAGATTCTTACAGACGCGGAGGCCCCTTTCCTTTCTTTTCCATCGCTTTCTAATTTTCACTATAATGATCCATCAACTTGCGTTTAATTTTCTTTTCTTCAAAAGAATTCAAAATACATTTTACTGTAATATTTAATTAAAACTTTTAATAATGTACTATGTAAATTTTATGCTAGAATTTCTTAATTTTAAAGACCACATAAGAGCATATATTATAAATAAATTTGAAATTTAATCTATACCATATATATATAATATCAGTCTCAGCTTTTCCATAGGCTACAAAACAGAATGACTGATGACGCTTGACAAATATATAGTAAATTGGGAGTTTTACAAAATATTTATGGAGTAACATGTAAGAAGATGTTCACGTAATGTTTGTTGGAGATGAGAGAAAAATTATTTAGCCAAAAGTTGGAGTCTTGAAATTAAATTAGGTGGTAAGGCCAAAACTAAGTAAGGTTATCCGATGTGCCCCTTTTGGCGTAGGAGGAGACATATCTTACAAGAAAATTGTGAAAAACAAATGCAACATATTTCCTTTTAAAAATGATGTTTAGGTTTGTCATCTTCATATATTATAGGAAAATCTCATCGAATTAATTAAGATAACATCTCAATGAAAGTATCATTTTGATAAGACCTAGACGTAACATCTGAATAAACTAGCCAGCTTGCTTCATTAGTTTGGGTTAAATTAAAGAAAATTCATGTGAAGTGTACATGTACGAATTTAAAAAAAAAACGAACAAACATTTTGGTTCAACACAAAATTATAATTTTGCTAAAATTGTGAAAGATTGATGACTTTGATAGAGTTGGTGAAATTCAATTACTTCTAGAAATGCAGTGCACTCTCGTCAAATGCATGAATTAAACCCATGCGATGAACTGTTCTTTTATAGTTATCAATTTAATCTCTAATTAATAAGTTAGATGAGCACAGTTTGTGCGCTAGGCAGAACTATTTTCAAGTTAACATCCCTACTTTTCGTTTTCCTGAAAACACGAGAAAAGAAAAAGATACGCATGGATCGCTAGTAAAATAAGGGGACAATTTTGTTCTCATAATTAGAGAGTTTGAAGTAATTAGCCTAAAAAATTCATTTTATGAATATATAGTGTATTTACTTTGTTTTTAGCTAGAAGAATGTATTGTGCATACAACTTGTACTAGAGCACAATATAGAAAACAAAATAAGGGGACATAATCAAATTAATATTATCAAGTGATTAATTAAAAGTGTAGGTTCGTCTTTGAATTTCCATCACATCAATTGTATATACAATGAGATGAAAAAAAAACAATTTTGTAATACTTGTCCCGTCCCTCCATGAAAGCAACTTGTCGCAGTCGCCACATTAATGCATGATTTTTGTTATTCAGTTTACATTACGCAGTAACAATTCAATTTTAAAGTTAAACATACGACATATGTGCAATAAACTAGAATACAAAGGTACTAGATTTAAAATGCACATACTTACAAGACCAAGCACTGAATCTACGTTAAAATTTAACGACCTATTAATCATAGTTTATGTTTCTAACTTTCAGAGTTTTTCAAAAAATGTTTGTAATTTATGTTTTCACTTTAAAATCCTTTAACTTTGAAAAAAAAATCGGCTTATACCCTGCATGTATTATAAAATTCGATGATAGAAGGATGAAACATCTCGCCGGATTCTTATGTGGATTATATGTGAGCTTTTTTCCACTTGTTTTGATGCTTAGGTAGAAAAAAGAAAAAAAAAATCTCCCGAGCTCTCTCGTTCGGCCCCCTCCCTCCCTCTCTCTCATTCAGCCAAAACTATAAAATGGAGAGGGAGTGGCGGTGGATCTAGGTGAAGTTGGGGCTGATGGCAGCAACTACTTGCCGTCCGACCAAGTTAAACAGCGTTTTCGCCTTAAAAAAAACCATCTAAGCATCAAAATGATGATGCTTAGTTGAAAAAAAAAAATCTACGTATAATTAACCTAAGTAATTTATCGTTTCGTCGTTGGATTTAGCAATGCATGATGTAAATCGAACTTTTTCAAAATTTGGGATTTTTTTTTAAAGTGCAAACGTGAGTTGGAGATATTTTCTAACAAACTCAGAAATTTGGGAACAAAAACTATGATTAACCCTTGAATATATTAAGATAATTATTGGGCATGCAAAAGAGCAATATAACATAAAACAAATGAGATAGTTGCAAAAAGTAGATAGGTTAGGATGACTCCATCAATTGCTATATTTTGGGGTGGAATTTAGCATTGAGTGTGTAAATAGATTGGTATGAAATTAGAAGAAAAAGATTATGAAAGATTTAATAAAGTGGAGGGGAGCAAGAGATTTAGATGGAGGGTAATGTTCATATTGATATTGTATGCACACCAAAATAACCTTATAGAGGCAGACACTTTCGGCATCAGCCATTATGACACGTGGACCTTAGTCCATTCTGGGAAATTTCACTTCAAAGTAAGTCACATCCAATTGGCCATCAAGAAGATGAAGTTTCAATATATATGAAATATAAATTAGTGTCACACTCCCTTTTGTTTGTAGGGGATTACACTTTTATTCCATGGGCCCTTCAATCGCTCTCTCTGAATGACTTGTGGTTCTCGTCACTCGAGTCCAGTAGAGTTGAAGTATAATAATAATAATATAATAATATAGGTCGTGAAGATGTTAAATAACTAGCACTCGAGATAAAAAAATAAAAATACAGAAAGAAGAACTTTAGGCCACTGCAGGTTACATTTGATATCCTTTGATATCATACATGGACTCCTAGAAAATATAGTGTCACCGTCACGTACCTTAATTTTATTCACCTACATAAACCTTCAAATAATTCAAACATATATAAATATATTATACATCTAAAATTTGTATGAGATGAAATATTGATGACCATATATACCGCACCAGGTGGTCGAATAATGTAAGTTTTACATTTTTATTTTTCCTGATCAGTATCAAACTTTCACCCATATCTCATTTATGACATTCACCAACCAATCATAATTTACTCAACCATGTGACCTTCTGCACTTGTCTTGTTTACCGAAATTCTTTTATTCCCATGACCCCTCTTTATGTTAATTCTCATAATGTTTTTACTACTTATTATTATTTCAAAATCCAATACATAATATTGGTTGACGTTTGCCTTTATACTAGTAAATATAATTTTGGACAAAATTAATTTCATGAAATTAAGTAACAAGATCAAGTAAGAACAGAAAATTGGGACAGAGAACTACTATCTAGAAGTTACAAATTTCAGAAGTTTCTATGTAAACTAAACAATCTAATTGAGGGATCAAAATTATAAATAAAACAATCTGAGTCTATATTTTATCACATGTGGTAAAGAGTTAATCCATCAAAATATCTATTTTGTTACCGTAAAGATAAAAAAGTATATATTAAAATAAAAAAGGAAAAAAAGTAACCATTTTTGTGTTTAAGTATTTTCTTACTCTTACGGATCTATAAAATTTGCTACTATTTCAAGAGTTGATGCTCATAAATTACCCATTTTATGCCTAAATTTAAGAGTCGGGGGTGACAACTTATGAATTGCTCCCTTTATACCTAAATTTAAGAGTTGAAGGAAAACAACTCATGAAATGCTTCTTTTATACCTAAATTCAAGAATGAAACCAAGTTTAGTCTGAATTGAAGAAAAAAATACCAATTCACGAGTTAATTCAACTCAAGTCTTGAATTGTAGGTAGAAATGGTTTAATTCAAGAATAAAGGTAAAATTGTAATAATGAAGTAGAAATGGTTTAATTCAAGAATAAAGGTAAAATTGTAATAATGACTACTTTTTATTTTTTTATAATAATGGTTAACTAATAATTTTACCATATAAAATGAATATTTAATTACTTTTTTATCACAAATTTGTTTGTATCGGGTATGTAGTGTAATAATATTTCAAGTATTTATTACAAGGAATGGATTGATGTACCTAGATAAAGGTAGAAGTTTTGAAATAGATAATTATATCCCTCTATTTATATATCTCAATAAGCATGGCATGCTATAGTTGTTACAACATCTAGTCTAGTTAATTTGCAAGTTATTACATACTAACATAATTTTATACAACACACTTCTAAGAGTAGTGACAATAGATATATTTCCTTGTCAACATTAAAAAAAACACACAACTAAAAGTAAATAAAATCAGCTATAGCTAGCACGAGGAATGTTATGGAAATGTCTCTGTCATTCATGTGCCGACATCACATCTCATAACCATATATTAATTATGCGCTGCATGCAAGCCTTTAATATTTCATTACAAATTTCGGACATTTTAAATTTCTGCCACCCCGTCTTATTTGGGAAATGAATTATTCATCCTGTGAATTAGTAAAACTACACAGTAATTTATCCGACATCCTGCCATTTTGAAAGCAACCATTCAAACACAGAGGTCAGATGCTTTTATTTATTTATATTTAACTGTCCGCTTTGATTTTGGAGCATCGAAATGACTAATTTCGTTACTAGAATATATTTCTTCAAATCTTCTTATACCAATAATAGTAATAATATTGTTCACTCTTTTATTTAAAATCATCCCGAACAATTGCACAACTAATAGGTTGAGTGTGCAATTGAATATTTCGAAATTTGGGGTGTGCAGTACTTGAGTTGCTGCACCACTTTTACATAGCAGAAACTATTAATGGCCTCGAGTTATTGAAGCAAGAATTTTCAACAAGATATTCTTCTCTCTTTCTTATAGAAAAAAATATATATACTCCTTACGTCCAATATTTGTTGATTTAATTTTATTTCAATCCGTTCATAAAAATATCTACTTTTCATTTTTTAACATGACCCCCAACATAAAGTTCATAATTTTGCCTTCAATCTATTCAATTATTTACAAAAAAAACATCAATGATCCATATTTTTAATACTATCCATTAATCTATTCATTTATTATCTCAATAATATATCTTATATATAATTCTCATTCTCCATTCACTTTACACATATTATAATTTACTACCAAAATTACTGACAATTCTAGTAGGCAAAGAGATCTAGTATATTTACGTGGAGGGGAAGGAAGGGTTTTTTTCTGAATGGGTCTAGCATCTGTAGTGTTGAAAGTTGTTGTAATATGGGCTAAATTCCGATGCGGGAATATATATTTCAGGCTGCCACTTTTGCAGCCCATTAGCTTCAGAAAAATAATAATATAAAGGTTAGAACTATATGCTACTGTTACACTAGTTAACCAATAGCATGTCTCCACCCGCAATGAAAGGTCAATTCAAAGAAAAGCAACATAATCTTTCAAGGATATATGTAATTCTATTAATCCGCCATTTTATTACTTATTAGCCTCCGAGATCTATTAATTAATTCTATATAGCAATTAGAGGCGGCAAAATGGGTCCAGCCCTAAAAATCCGCACGGGTTAACTGGGGTTTGGGCTTAAAAATTAAAGTCCCAAAAAATCGGACCTAAAAAGCCCGCTCGAAAAAAACCCCTGGCCTACCGGGCTTTGGGCCAAAAATCCCGGGGTTTCGGGCTAAAAAACCCTGCCCGATATTCGATTAAATATACATATTTATATTATTATTTAATATAAATATCTATAATTTTTTAATAATATTAATTATATTTTATATAATTATTTATTTTTTATAGTAAAATTTTCTTACTAATTCACATACTGGTTAGGAAAATGTTTTTTTTGAATTGCAACTCATCAAAATTATGAAAAAAATAATACCCTCATAAATCATTCAAAAATAATTCCTAAGTGAAATGGTTTCCAAAAATATATAGGCCGATGATTAATGACCTTATAATATTTAAAAACTATTTTGAATCATTGATCTTAAATATATACTTTATAATTATTTTATTTTTTTCTATTATTTTAGGCGTATAAGTGGGATTGACGTTTAATAATATCATTTACCTATGATTTGTAATTATTATTTTATTTCTCCTTAAATTAAAGAATTAAAATTATATTGCATTACAATATCATCATATGAATACATAAATAGGTCAAGATGCACAAGAAGCATTATCATAAGAATAAATAAGCTCAATATGTTCTTATCACTAATTCTTTATTTAAGTTAAGGAGTTATGAGATTTTAATTGTGTATTTAATTAATTTATTTTTTAAATTTAAAATTGTAGTTTTATATATTAAAAAGATTAGAAAATAATCTAAAAAGCCCGCCCCTACCGAGGTTGGCTTGGGCTTCCTATTTTAGGTCCGAAAAATTTTGCAAACCCCACCCGGTCCGAAAAAGCAAAAGCCGACGGACGGACTGACGACCTGGTCCGACCCGCTACTCTGCCAGCTCTAATAGCAATACATATTGGAGAGCCCACAATAATTTCCAATCCTACGTGGCTTTCCCATACTTTTAGATCTTATTTTTCTAAATTCCATAATTAATTTGCAAATCTATTTTTATATAATCTAATTTCAAATTATACAAAAATGTGTAACTGCTATTTTCCATATAGTATATATATATATAAAACTTACTGACTATTTATCCAGCCCTACTAAAAATATGTTTATCTTCTCAATTTGCAATACTATATGCTAGCTAATTATTATGTATAATGCTCATATATGTTGTGGTACTATAAACTTAGAAATGTGATTAATTAAGTATACTAACATTGATTTTTTCCAGAATACTGATTTGCTGGTGTGGCATCAGCAATAATAATTATTCTTATCACATTAATTAGTTATTGTATCAATAATTTGCCTTTAAATACTTTGCAAAAATGAAACTAATGCAATATTGATCTCCTATTAAACGTGTGTATAATTTCTCTCAATCCCTTAACTGTCTTTTATGAGGAACTGTTTTTTTATTGCTCAAAAGTGTAAATATAAAGTTCGTCTACTGTTCTTTGTTTCTCTTATTTGGTTCGTGGATCGTTGCTCTAACTCAGAAGTGACATTTACCTTAGACGATTTCAAAAATGATGGCTGTAGATTTCTCTTAATCAATAAAAATAAATAAATAAGACACAATTTATCATAGTTATAAGTTCGATTCATATATATCATTCAAATAAAGAAACTCCCATAAACGCACAATTTGTAATCTTTTTTTTTTCTCTTAATATTTATAAGTGACACCTGTATCATAAGTCACACAAGAAAACCATCAATCTGCAGCCAAGAAAAAGTAGGCATGTATGCACAATTGCAGTAACATATATCGTTTAATTAAGTGGTACAATTTTTCCCGTCAACCATTAAATTTAATTCTTCAAGTCTACGGCGCTCTTTGACTTGAGAAATATAGGAGGAAGCTCTTTTGTCGACAAATTGATCACCGCCGCCACCGTCGGGTCCGTGAACGTAGCCATCACCAGACTTCCCGGCGTTGCAACGCAGCGACGTCGTCTTGACCAACGTAGCAGCTGCAGGCCTCGGCTTGACTGTGGTGGCTGCCGGTGGTTTCGGAGTTCGATAGAAAGACATTATCAGCTTGCTTTTCATTGATCCACCTCGTTTCTCACTCACTACAGCTTCCATTAATTTCTAGTTGAAGAGAGACATACAGTTAATTTTGTGTTGGTGTTCATTTTTGGCTGACCATATGGCTCTATATATACAACCGAAGAGAACATATACCGCTAGCCCCATATTTAATTTTTAATTCGTTAATATATTCTTTTGGGTGTTTTAATTTGGAGGAGATAGGAATGGATCTTATCTTGTTGTTGGAAGGTGGTCCAATATGGTTTATAGATAGCTTACTAATATATAAATTGGGTTTTGCTCATGCATAATTAAGTTGGATATATTCTTCGTAGACATATTTAAATGTGATTTCATCGCTTTATAAGATATGGATAGTCACTTGATATTGTAAATTAGAGTAGGAGATAGGCTGGAATAATAGTCAATCGGTAATGGCAGGTGAATTCTTGATCTTAATATCTCGTATGCATATAGTATGGTATTTATATATATTATATTCTTAATTTTTAGTTTGTGGGTTAACAACAAATTAACTGCCTAAGAATTAAAATAGAGATTAATTAAAGCAGGCCCCTTTTCAGTTAAATTTCGCTTTCGTATAATTTAAACCGGACTTGTCAAAGTTGAATTGAGTGGTCTCCCATGCACAAAGAAAATTTTGCACCTTAGTAAATTGATACTTGAACATTTATTTGCAGTTACTAGGTTTGTAGACCTTTGAGTCATATAGATGGTAAATTAGGTCAGATTTAAATGGAGGGTAGTCTATGAGTTAATACAAGATTAAATGCGCCATAGTGTGGGATCGGGCAACTCGTACTCAATTAGCTACGACAAATTGTCAATTTTGGCAACCAATTATCTTAAAATCAATTTGTTAAAATGACATTACATCAACTATTGGTAATGTTGATCTCACATAGTTAAGGGATGCAGATAATGATCGTCCGTCACAAGATTCAAAAAGAGCGTGGATAGAAGTTGTAATAGCATCAGCATGAAATAAATCTTGAGTAGAGTATCAGAGTACTATGTTTAGTCGTAATGTAAAAGCTTGTTTGTTAAGATCAATAGTAGCAAAATCAACATTCCGTGGCTATAAAAAAAGAAAAATAGTGTGATTTATCAAATAATTTTGATATGTATATTTTATATTGTATTTGTAATGAACATATTAAGATAAATATAACACACTTCATAGCAACATTAACTATTCATAAATTAAGTAAATAAATTCTTTCAGGGACATTCAAACAGTGAGACTCCTATATATAAAGAGAGAGGTAAATTAACGGGTTCAATTCTCATTAGTGTATAACCCGTCGAATTTCGACGGGAAATGACTTTGTATTATAATTTATAAATATTGTATTTTGACAATTCAATGAAAGAAGTGTCAAGGAGCAAACAAAATCATAATAGAAAAAAAATGTCAATGATGGTGTTTAGTA
Source organism: Salvia rosmarinus (assembly GCA_036937905.1). NCBI lineage: Eukaryota > Viridiplantae > Streptophyta > Magnoliopsida > Lamiales > Lamiaceae > Salvia > Salvia rosmarinus. Next base: position 15,447,540 of record CM072822.1, on the reverse strand, counting down.
GATTTTTTTCCACTTCCTTTATCTGCAAGAAACTAATAGAAATTAAACTACACAAATTTTAGAATGATGATAATAAAAATATTGTTATAAATATAAAAAGTGAAGTTTAATTTAAATTAAATATTTCTCTAAAATATAAAAATATTAGAAATAAAACTCAATGTATAAATTTGAAATTATTCAATCTATGAAATTCGTTTAGAATATTTGCGTGTTTCAAATTTAATTGCAAATTAATTTTACTATTCACATTAGATATTAGTTCAATACTAATACCCTATAATTACTCGAATTAATAAGGTCATATTTATATATAAAAATATTGTCAACCATCTTGACTCATCCAAAATATATGTATATATACCTGTCTCAAATCCTATTAAAAAGTGACTATAAACAAGATTAGAAATTAAACTCAAAGTATATATACAATCGATGAAATTCATTTAAATGTATATATATGTATATTTTTTAAACATGATTAAAAATTTATTTTACCACTCGTTCTCGTACTAATCTCGTATTATGCTACATGTTCAATATCTGAATTAAATATATTATATATTTAGATATAAAAATATTTTCAACCATCTGGATCCGTCTAAAATATATACATATATCCATCTGAAATTCGATTAAAAAGTGACTTTACTACAAATTCTCGTTTCGAACTCGTATAATAGAACTCATAATTATTCGAACCCACTTGAAATTATAAATATAAGTTGTTACAATAATTGATATTACTCGTACATTTATCAGTCTTATAAAGTAGTTCATGCTAATTACCCGTATTTAAGAGGTTGCAGTATATATAGGGAGTGGATCAAATGAGAACTCTAACTTTTTTGAGAACTAAGAACTAATGTGGTCAATCCATTTTTTATAATCTAACAGTTATGATCAATTGTAAATCTTTTATTATCCTCAGATTTTAACAATAACCGTTTAACCCTATAAGTAAGGGATTTTATATATTCATTTACGTAATTGTTCTCATATGCACAATCACTACGATTACATGCACAACAACATTAATTACACGAAAAAACGAATAATTGAATATGAAATATTCAAATAGCGAAAATCTAGTGATTTGAATTTTTCATTAAATAATCATAAATCGTCCGATCTTATTCAATCTAACGGTAATTATTGGTTTTAGTTCTTATTTAAGAGGTAGTTCCTCTATAACCAACCCTATATATATATATATATATATATATATATATATATATATATATATATATATCAACCAATTGGACTAATCTATGGTGTATATATAATACCAAATCCGATAAAAATGACTATAAAAATAGAAATTAAATTCAAAGTTAGATAATTATAAACTATACTCATTTCATCCTCAAAATTTGTTCGTATTCTTTCATTTTTTGTATGTCTTCTAAATTCGTTCTTTTCCCGTTTATGGAAACCAATCCACAAAATATATTAAGAGGTCATGCATATATATATAAATCAACCAACTGGACTCTTCTATAATGTATATATCGTCTCAAATCCGATAAATAATGACTATAAAAATAGAAATTAAAGTCAAAGTAAGATAATTATAAATTATACTTATTCCGTCCTCAAAATTTGTTCATGTGTTTTCATTTTTGATACGTCTCCCAAATTTGTTCTTTTTCCATTTATAGAAATCAGTCTACAAAATACTATTTACTTATTATCTTCAACAACATAATTTATTTATATTTTTTACCATCCATAACCCACCATTATCCCTATTATTATCCTCAACAACAACACTTATTTAAATAATTTTAAAATACACTAATGTGAGACCTTTACTTCACTCAACTCACAAAACACTCAATAACTTTTATTAAAATTTGTGCAGAAGACTTCCAAGAACATATTTTGGGGACAAAGAGAGTGAAATACATGAAATCAAGATAGAATGTATATGCCACATATTCGATTAAAGAGTAATTTTACAACTCGTTCTCGTACCAGTCTCGTATAGTAATAGCCATTAATTATCCTAATTAAAGAGTTTGTATATTTATATATTAAATATTTTTTCATCCAACTGAACTCATCTATAATGTATATACATGCATACATCCCAAGTTCGATTAAAAAGTTATTATATTACTCGTTCTCGTCTCAAACCTGTATAGTTATACTCATAATTACTCAAACCCATTTAAAGTTGTAAATATAAGTTATAATAATGAGTACTCACTCCAACTTGCCGAACTTTGCCCATATTTTTTTCGGGTTATCCCATTCAATTTGAGTCATTTAAAAAAAATAAAATTATCTCATCAAAAAATGAGACTGTATACCCTTAATCTAAATAATTGTGCAGAAAAAAATAAATCAAGTTCGACGGAATGAATGGAGTATTATTCATCCATCTACCAACCACGTATAATATACCTATAGAATAACATGAATTAAAGATTACATATATTTAGGCACGAAAAAATATTTGCAGACACCTAGACACGTCTAGAATGTATATACTCTTGCCCATCACACTCCAATCTAGATCGTGTAGTTAAAAGATTGGAAGAAATGACATATAATCTCGTGTAGTTAAAAGAGTGATAAGAATGTATCAAGGTAGTCTATTTAATACAATGTTTGACAATATTGTGGAGACTTCAACTTAATCAATCGTTTTTTTTTATTTTATTGTTTTGGCATAATTAAAAATTATAACTGCACTAAAATATTACTGACTTTGAACTTTGTTTTGAAATTCTACTCATTGCATTTGAACATTATTAATTGGGATCTCCTAACAAATTTTTCTGGCTCTACCACATAAGAATAAAGGATATTGGAGATACCACATAGGCGCACGAATTAAGGTAATACCTTTAATATGCAATCACATTATATAGAATGTATATATTCGTATCTCAAGTTTGATTAAAAAGTGATTTGACTACAAGTTCTCGTCTCAAAACCGTATAGTGATTTCACTAATTAATTGAACTCGTTCAAATTTATAAATATAAGTTGTTACAATAATGGAATACTCGTCTAGGATATATATATATATATATATATGTGTGTGTGTGTGTGTGTGTGTGTATGTGTGTGTGTGTGTGTGTATGTACATTTCTCAAACTCACTTAGAAATTGATTTTACTACCCGTTCTCATCGCGAACTCATATATTAATACTCACTGATTACTCAAACATGTAAATACCATTTTATTTAGATATTAAATATATGAAGCCTAGTGGGAAAATAATATTGGGTTTCAATTATTATTTTTTAAAATAGTGAAAATAACTAAGAAAACTTGGTACTCTTAGTTAAGAAATTTTTTAGAATATTAAAACATATAAAAATAGAGTATATGAATTAAAAATGCAATAAATGAGCCTTTAAGATAGATCAAATAGATTTTAAATATTAATCTTGCAAATATAGTTTAAGCTATCGAAATATGATGGTTGGTTTCTTAAAAATCTTACAAAGTTTAAATATTAATCTTGCAAAGTTTATTTTAAAAAATAAATATTAAACTTAAAAATATTTTTGTGGAAGGAGAAAAATAAATAAATAGTTTGATAGGACACGTTAGATGATAATTAACAATACAACAATTTTAAATCAAATTGAAATTAGATTTTCTTATAAGATTATAAATAAAAGTAATAAATATAAAAATACAAACATAAAAATAGATTATTTTTTTTGGAAATCATTAGTAATCATGAACAATTCATACATGTGTAGAGGGGCGGATTATGGTGAGAAAGCTCCCTAATCTAGGAAATAAGAATAATATCACATCTTCCATATATGTGTAGCACAATCAGAATTACTATGTTGCACATGTTATTTTAGCACATATTTCATCCATTTGTAGCACATATGCTAAATATATTAGTTTAACACATCTTTCATTGCAGAAAAGGGTAAGTTAGAATTTTAATTAGCATATATTTTTATACTATTTATTATTTTACTCTATAATCTTCGAGTGTCATTGAGACAAATAACCAACTATTATAATAGTTTATATTTAATATTTAGATTTATAAATTTAAATATTATAAATATTTAGGTTTTATAAATTTAAATTTAAAACACAATTAGATAATATAATTTTATTTATATTTAATATTATAATTTATATTGAGACAAATAACCAATTAACAATATAATTATAATTGTACACACAACTATGGAAACTTGAATAATATGCTTCCATACAATACAAATGCATATAGAAAATGGTAAGTTAGAATTTTAATGCATTCATATTTATAATTATGGTATGCATTAAATATTGATGATTGGAAATAAAATTTAGAATTAAGGAGACATAAAATGGAGAATTTAGATAATTAGAAATCCAAGATTCTTGTGATGCCAAATAGGATTGTGGATGAATGTGGTGCTTTGAATACGTATCGGAATATATAACTAATAGATGTTTTACCTTTCCCTAACTAAAGATGCGTGTTCCCCATGATACAAAAAAAAACCAGTAATAAGTATATAATGGGGTAAAATAGGAAAAAACAATTTTATTAAATAGTCTTTTATAAATATAAAAAAGTGGTATGTTGTAGAATGATATAGAAGAACATAGATATACAAAGGAGTGGAATTTTAGTTAGTATGAAATTTAAATAAAAAATATTGCATGATCAATGCTGAGTGGAAGGTATGATATTATCCTTGATATGGGATTTAATTAGAGGATTTTTGGCTAAGCTTTGGAGCTCCTAAAAACTATGTATAAGCTTATAAAAGTTTTTGGAAAATGGTTGGCAAAATAAATTTCTAAACAACTTATAATTTGTGAAAATAAGCTCCGATACCTTATAAGCTTCACTAAATATAAGTTGATCAATCCCGACTTATTTTTTCACAAGCTCATAAGCAACAATAAATTTACCAAAATAATCTTACTATTGTTTATTATTTTTTACATATACACTATCAACTTCACATCTCTTCAATTTTTTCTCTCTAACTCACGATTCTTTTTCTAACCTATAAGCTCAATTATCCAAATACTTTGACAACTTATAAGTTCTTGAAACATTACATCTTATAAGCTCTCTAAAATAAACTTAGCCAAACACCCTCTTAATTAGAAAAATAGAAGAGAAATATGAAGTTGGTAAGTTTTATGAGGTTTTAATTTCCACCACCATATATATATATATATATATATATATTAAGGGTTATTCATAAATAATAACTTTGATCTTATGGTGATTTTTTAGCTCGAATTACAAACATAGTTTGTACTTATCTTCATTGTTCATTTAATAGTTTGAGCCAAAAATTTTGGCCAATCAAAGCGGATGTTATCCAGTGACGAAGCTAGGAATATTTTTCTAGGAGACCCAAATAATTATAATTTTGAGAAATTATAGTGTAATTTTAAAACTCGTACAAAATTTGATGTAAGTGAATGACTTTATGTAAAATTTGTATTATTGGAATAAAATATGATGAAAACTACATAACATTTGAATTTTAATACAATTTAGAGTTGAACTAAAATGATATATATTCGACATAAAGTTGGATAAAGAATGATAAATTTTATTTTTAAACTTTCCGGAAAAAAAATTGTAATAATAAAGATATAATCAACACTTATATTTCTAAAATAATTATCATATATCAATCTACATTTTCATTGCTCTATAATTAGCAACACTTTAAGTTTTAAAATAAAAATACAAATAACTTGAATGTTTTAGTTGTTGTTGTTAGAATAAATTAATCATAATATTTTTAAACATTGGATTGATCATATTAATTTACATATAAAACTTTATTATTTGAATATATCTTTTATCAACATAACAAATTACAGGAAAAAAAGAACACAAAGTAAGGAGAGAGAGAGAGAGAGAGCGCGCTAAAAATATGAGAGAACGAATGAGAGCTAAAAATATTTTATCGCCATTGCCAAGATTTGAGCATGGTTATCTCAATTGAGAGTCAAGCATTTAACCAACCAGACTACATCAAATATTTAAATTAAGACAAAAACTTGGGTGAGTTCAGTCTCACCGTAAGCTCACCTTTGTTTTTTGTTAAAATAATTATATATTAATTATAGTGAGAAAGGATAATTAGATTTTATTAATTTAAAATTAAATTTAGTAACTTTTTATTTATTAATTCAAAATTATAATTTATTAATTCATAATTATGATTTATTAATTCATAATTAAGATTTATTAATTCACAATTAAAGTTTATTAATTCAAAATTAGGATTTATTAATTCATAATTAGGGTTTATTAATTTATAATTAGTATTTATTAATTTATAATTAGTATTTATTAATTTATAATTAGGGTTTATTAATTTAAAATTAGGGCTTATTATTCAAATTAGGATTTATTAATTCATTAGGGTTTATTAATTCAAAATTAAGATTTATTATTCAAAATTAAGGTTTATTAATTCAAAATTATTATTAATTTCAATTAGGATTTATTAATTCAAAATTAAGATTTATTAATTCACGATTAGGATTTATTAATTCATAATTAAGATTTATTAATTCAAATTAAAATTTATTAATTTAAAATTATTATTTACTAATTTATGATTAGAGTTTATTAATTCAAAATTATTATTTATTAATTTATAATTAAAATTTATTAAATTAATTTATTTTAATTAAAATTAATTTAATAATAATTAAATAAATAAAATTAATTGGTGGTCTCACTATGTGCACAGGAGACCACTCCTTAAATTAATTATAGATTAGATTATCTATATCCTAACACTTGTTTTCTAAATGTTGGGGGCTCATGGGCTCCCTAAGCCCTCATGTGGCTTCATCCCTATATGCGCATGGCGAGTTACGTTAGGCTGGGGGCCTTGACCCCCGAGAATATTTGAAAGATTAGTAGTATATATCTAGTAATTAGATTAAGAATTCTTTGTAGACCAGTTGGGTGGGTTGATACCGCCATATTCCAAGACCTGGGTTCGAAACCCAGGTCTCTCATTTTTCTTACGCTTTCAAGTATTCATTCTCTCTCTCCAGCTCTCTCATAATTATTCATTCTCTCTCTCCAGCTCTCTCATTTTTCTTTCAATTATTCATTCTCTCTCTCCTTTTCGTCTTTCCTTTCTCCTTTTCATTTTTACTCTTTTATTTTTCATTTTTCTTTTCCTGTATTCTCTTATCTCTCTACTTTGTGCTCTTTCTTTTCTTTTTCTATTATTTGTATTATGTTGATAAAATAAAAAATATATGCAAAAAATATAACGATTTATATGTGAACTAATATGATCAATCTAATTTTTAAAAAATTTATGATAAATTATTCCAACAACAACCAACTGAAGGTATCTAAGTTATTTAAATTCTTATTTTAAGCATCTAAAAAACTTGTTGATGATAAAACAATCAAAATATAGATCAATTGAATATATGATGATTATTTTAGAAATATAAGTGTTGAACCAAACTATTGAATGAATTTAATTTTGTACATTGAAAATTATGTGTTTGTTAATGCTACCAATGAAATTATTATGCACGATTTCAGAAAATGAAGAATATAATATAAACTTATAATGGTGATTGTATTTAACTTTTATTTTTCTAACATTATGATGTAATTTAAACAATATTATTTACTTCTAATTTTATTTTAAAAAAAAAAAATTGGGCCCCCCAGAGTAAAATCTCTGGCTCCGTCACTGCCTATATGTATCGTCGAAAATTAATTTGGCATCACAATCAAAAATCAGTTTCTAGCGATACCCATCAGCTTTACTCATAATATTTATAAAGTCGAATTATTAAATAAACAACGAAAATAAATACAGACTATACGAGTTCGAACTAAAAAGCCATTATAATGTCAAATTTCGAATAATAATTTAAGAATAACCCTATAATTAACATGTACCCACAAATTGTGGATGAAACAACTATCAGATAAAGGAAGCTAATAACGTTTTAATTAATCCGAAATATATGAGAAATAAAGATGAATATGTAAAAAGCGGAATGAGTTGAAGATTCCTTGATAAATATCCACACCGACTAATAGAGTAGTTGCAGGAGGAGAATGATCGAGAAAGAAGAAGATGCTAGTGATTCCAGGTGAAAGTGCGAGTGTGATGAGATGCAGCAGATGAGGAGGATGAGGATTCATGGTGGTGGGTTCCAGGTGGCTGAGGGAAAGCTGGGTAGTGGCAGTAGTGCAAGTTAGAAGGAGGAGAGGTTTCACCTTCAACTTCAACTGACAGAAGAGAGAGAGCACCATCACACGAGTACTCATTTTGAAGATGAAATGACGATGATGATGATGAGTTAATTATTTGTCTTGATCTCCCTGCATCACTATTAATATAGTTGTTGTGGTGCTGATGCTGCAGCTGAGTATACGTAGTGGTGTTGTAAAGCTGCGGCATTTTCTCATGATTCAATCCACCGGTCCATGGTGAGTTGTGCGGGGTGGTGAAGGAAACAAGTGTTCGTCCTCCTTGGAGAGCATGTTGGGTGCCGGCAAAGGTGGAGATGAAGTTGTGCCCATCCAGCCGTTTCCTGCAGCTTCGCTTCCCCTCGTCAAACTCTACCAGCGAATGGAACCTGCATACATCAAAATTCTATTTAAATTACTTCCTCAGGTTTCTAATAAGTGTTTTATGACATCATAACAAATTTACTCCCATTATCCCAAATTATTGAAGGGAATTCATAAAATTGCAACATTATAGTCGTATTGAGAACCTATACAAAGGTAATTTAGTAATTTGACATCATTTTTGTATAAAATTTTGAAATAGAACATTTATTTAAGAACAAAAATATTTTCAAAATATACCTGCTGCACTGCTGGCAGAAGCGATGCTCTCGGCCACGAATGGTGACCTTAGGGGCCTTGGAGTGAGCCTCGCACACTTTATGGCGGCGGTGATAGTCCCTACACACGCTTAAATCAGCCTCGCAACCGTCTACCAAACAATGAGCTGCTTGACCTTGACCGACAACAGCTACAGGGGCCGGGGCCTTTGCTCTTTTACATGATGATGATGATGATGATTCCATTTCCATATATCACTACTATAAACCTAATTAAATTAACTACTCCTAGTTCTCTTTCAACTCATGCAGCTGCACTTACACATATATACATCTTATTATGTATGTCATGTCAACTTCATATATATATCAAACACAATTCTATTCTATGCATATATATAATAACCTACCCATTTCCTCATGCACATGTCAAATAACAAGTTTAATGCCATCAATGCCTAACTCAAGTCACTTTATGCCTGTTGTCAAGGAAGGATTGCACACATAAACACTTATTTCTTAAACCACCTCCCACAAGATCTAGCCAGTAATTGGTGAAACATATCAAATTAGGAGGGTGGGTCAAGTCAATTATATATTTCTTCAGATATCAAATAAAAGTAACCACACAATGATCCACTAAAAATGGTTTTGGTCATTAAAGATTAAAATGGGCAGCAGAAATAGGAAAAATGAGATTTTAATTAATTTCATCAGTCACGTGAGCTAGTCTCAGTATTAGGAACACCAAAAGTAGACATTATCCTTAATTTACTTTCCTTAAAAGGGAGATGCTTCCGGACTGGACTACAGTGATTAACACAAGATACAAGTTTTTTTTTTTAAAGTAATTTGGCAGCACTGTATAAAACACCTACAATATTAGTCAGACTGATTTCAAGGATTCACCAAGGCCAAGAGAGAGAGAGATGTACCTCAAAAAGATGGAGAAGCTAATAAGAAGAAATTTAAAGAAGAGGGGTGAACGCATTGCAGATAAAATAAATCGAAATCTTGAAGAATTATATGCATAAAAAAAAAGACTTACAGAGAAGCGCGAAAGTAGTAAACTGGATTAGCCCCTCCTCAACCGTTCATTCTCTGACAACAACTCCATTATGGATAAGCACAGTATAGTACTAAGTGGCAACTGGCAAAAGCTAGCTAGATAAAACTTGTGTGTGTGTGAGAGAGAGAGAGAGAGCGAGAGAGAGAAGAGTAGTTGCTGCAGTGCCAATTGAGTATGGGTAGCTAGGAATAGGAAGAAAGTAAATTGTAATAAGGGTATGTATGTATTTATAAATGGGCAGAAGGAAGATCTTGAGAGCTAGCGAAAGAGGCTTTATATAGAGTGGAATTATTAAAAGCAGCAATCCCTTTTTTATAATAAGCTAGGAAAACGCCGGCCGTCATATATACCATATCCGGTAATATATACATATATATATATATGGAAATGTGTACATATATGGTGTATTCAAAAGCAGCAAGAGGAAGGTGGAAAGGTGGTATTTTTAATGTAGTGGGCTTTGTGAGATCAACAAAATTACCTACCTTTTCAGGCTACAAGGCCGGTAATAAGTTGTTTCAAAAACATTATTAAACTGGGATATTCTTTGGGAAGAAGAGAGAGCCTTAATTAAAAGAAGTGGCATAGAAAGGGACCGAGTGTCTGTAGCTTTCCGCCCAGATTAATTATTTTATTAATATAAAAAAGAGGTAAAGTGTAGAACATCTAATGTTGTGTGAATTTTTTTTATAAAAGAGTTCAAACAACACTTATTGTGACTCACTTGTCACTTTCTTGCCTATTATTATTATTATTCTGCTGCTACATCATAGTGTTCCTTGCTTTGGACCACTTTTGGAGTAGATATATCAACTTTCATAACGAATTCATTTTATTTGTAGCGAAATTTTATGGTTCTTAGTTCTCACATAAATATTATTCTTATTTGAATCTATTTTCTCTCTCTCTCTCTCTCTCTCTCTATATATATATATATACACACACATATATATATGGATAGGTTATAATGAAAATCTATTTTTGTAAGAAACCTAATAAGTGATGCATTTATTTGCAAATTTAATGCATTTTACGTATAAAGTTAATGTACTTTTGAATTTTGATGAAAAATAACACTGTTCATCAATATTTTATAGTGCGGTAATTTTATACATAAATTGCATTAACTTTGTACATAAAATCGTTGGTTATTAGATTCTTATGAAAAATAGATTTATATTGATCTCTATATATATATATATATATATATATATATGTGTGTGTGTGTGTGTGTGTGTGGAGTGATTATTGTAAAAATCTTTCTTATAGTATAAATTACAAACTAATGACATTGTTTGAATTCGATGTGCAAATGTCTGAATTCGTCGTGAAAATGTTTGAATTAATTTATTAGAGTTGGTTACTCTAACTATTATTTACTCTCTCTGTCCATCAAAAGTTTACATTGTTTTTGGTGGTACGGGTTTTAATAAATTATAATGAGTATAAAGTGAGTGAATATAATTATTTAGTATGAATTTGTGCTGATTTTTGGTATTGTTTTGTGTGTCATTTTCAGAGGTTTGTCCTATTTATGCCGTTGGTTTGATTAATATTTGTCGATTCGAACTTATTTCGTTTGTTTCGATGTTTTGTAGAAAAACGGCATAAAATAGGATGGATTGGATCTGCCAAGAATCAACTTTATTGAAGAGCATCTCGACAGGAGTCCGTAGGTGCAAACGGAGCGTAAATCGGAGAGCGAGGGAGAGCGAGTCGAATTGTTAAAGTCGAGCACAACACCCGTCGCACGGCCCGCGCGCCGCGCCACGTCGCGCCGCCAGCGCCCGCGCGTCTTGTCAGCCCAACGCCGGCTGCGACCTCACGCGCGTTCCGCACGCCACTTCCGTCAAGGCGGGGCCCGGGCCCAATTCCTCATGCAGAAAGATGGCCGCGTTGGCGCTACCTTGCGTCCGGTGCGGGGTCAATTGTTGAAATGATCCGAGACGACCAGCGTCGTGCCGCCTTGCGTCCGTGACGCCTTGCGTCCGCGATGGGTTCGAGAGTTGAAGTCGCCCGAGAGAATAGCGTCCGTCCGTGCACCCTAGTTGAATCCGTCGAGGAGCCGCGTCCCGGCTGAATCGTCCGGTCGGCACCCGTTTCCATGCGTGCCGCGTCCGTACCGGGCAACCATGATTTAGACTTGTTACGAAGGCCTTGCGTCCGTTGGCGCGATATTTGGCGCTATAAATCTTGATTTACACGTAAACCCTAGCGACCCGTTTCACATTTCTCTGACTCTCTTCCTTTTCCTTTCTTTTCTCTCCTTTCCATTTAATTATTTTGTACTTGGATTAACAATTGGGATTGCACGATTCCGGATTTTGGAAGACGAATTTGTCTATGAATGGTTGTAAGTTTTTTCGCATTTTGATTATGTCTATGTAATTGGGATTGGATTAATTTCTATCATGAGATGAATTATGATTTGTTGGGAAATATATGTTGAATTGTTCTTATCTTTAATCGTGATTGTTGGGTTGATGATTGGCGATTTCCTCATCCGTATAAATTATTTATTTTATGATCTTCATGCATGGTGTTCGAAAGAATAGTGTAGGTTGATTGTTTTCTTATGTTTGATTATGAAGATATGCGAGAGCAGATTTATATTAAATAAAAGTTTGACAATGAAAGTGATCGAGAGATTGGTTTGTTGTTGAATAAATAATATATGTGGATAGGGTTTTGCTATTGTGTGCTTTGTAGTAAAATATCCTTCGTAGTTGATGGTGGGTTGATTGAGAGATCCCCTATCATTAAGTTCGATTCTAACATTGACGTAATCGAGATTAGTTAGTGTTGACCGTTTGGTGAGGCGTGGGTGTTTATGCATTGTGGTGGTCTTGATTAATTAATTGTGAGGATAGATTGAACCCTAGAACACCGTCTCCATTCCGTGTATCTGTCAATTCCTATTGTTGTCCAAGTGTATCCGTTTTCCCCGCCTGCTTTTATTTCCTACTTTCTTCCTTTCCGTGATGCCCCTTATGTTAGGACGTTAGTTTTTTCATTTATTTTTCGTGTTTGACATAGTAACCGTAGCCTCGTTAAGTCTTCCTCGAGAGATTCGACTTGGGTCGACCTTACCGCTCTATAAGGACCTCGTACTATTATGAAGCGATCGAAAAGAACAATTTGGTCGGAAGAAATTTTGGCGCCATTCACGGGAAGGCTTTAGCTTTTGGTTTTGTGTCGTTTTGTTTTTCTGTTTCTTCCCGTCTTCTTCTTTTTATTTCTTTCTTTTCTTTTCTTTGTTTCTATTTTCTCCAACAGTGCGTGTGATCTTGTTTTTGTAGTTGGTGTCATTAATGCGGGGTTACCGACGATACGAATGTGGTCGAGCAGGGCTGGAGGAGAAAGCTCGTCGATTGGGCAAATTCTTCCCACAAAGAAAGAGCCCAATTCGACTATTTTGAGGATACCCGTCAGTCGTGAGCATCAAGCCTATGATCCCTCTGGAGGCATCCTCGAGTTCTTCATATAGTCGGGACTTCTTCTTCCAACAATGCCGATGAAGCCGACATTGGAGGATTCATTGCAAGCATTCATTCGAGTAGTCGGTAGATGAAGCGGTGGTGAAGCCGACATTGGAGGAGTCATTGCAGGCGTTCATTCAAGCGAGTCATCCGGTGAAGCCACAAAGGTTGAGATTTTGGAAACATCTATCGGCGTTTAGAGACTTAAGTCGGTCGGTTAGCGGGATAGTGGAAGAATGGTCCACAACCAAAGTGTGGAGGAGATGCGAGACAATTGAGCAAACTTCTTCTATCATAGTCTATGAAGATGATGAAGTTGAGGGGAGAATCATGGAAGATGATGAAATTAAAGAGTCAAGGTTTCATCAAACCGAGACTAACCATGAACAACCTGATATCTTCCCGAACCAGTTAGAGGAGGAAGAGAGGACATACGTTGAGGTAACATCTATAATTTTTCAATATCCTAATTCTCCAAAGTATTGTACTGTTGGAGTCGAAGTTATCTATTTTGCTTTGAAGAATATGATGTTTGATTTGAACTTAATTAATTCGTTATTTGCTACCTTAACTGTCCTTTGTGCTTACATTGTTACTACTGATGCTTTGGTTGAGATGATATTCCTACAGTTGAAGGACTATGGATAGTCCAGTTTTCAGTGATGGAGTTCGTACCATTGAAATGAGCGCTACGTGGGAGGCAACCCACGAGTTTTTTTTTTTCCCGTTTTGTTCTTGTTTTATCTTGGTTTTGCTTGTGTTTGTGTTTTCGTCTTTGTTTTGGTTTTCTGTGGTGCAGGTTTCGGTGTTTATTATTCTTGAGTTTTGGGACATTGTAATCCATGTGGTGAAGCCGTGATGCTCCAACTCTACAGCGCACACGCGTCTATTATCAGGGAAGTATCATCCTCTATGGTCATTTTGTGTTATTAATGTTTGGAGCTTTGAGGGACGATGGTTTCGAATTAAATGTGGGGATGTTTACTCGGTTTAGTGTCGTCCTTATCTATTTGTATGCTTGGTGAGGTGCATCGTGCTTATTTTGATTTCTTGGAATCAAGTATTGTATATTGAGTAAGTTAGGATTATGATTTGTGCGACTAAACTCTGTGGTATTGGTCAAACTGATTTTAAATTTTTGAGACTTTTGGTGGTATATGATTCGAGTGTAATGTGAATTGACGAGATTGTGATTGATAGAAAATGAATAGGGTAGAATTAATGTGATTTGTCCGGCTAATGTTAGGGGTAGTGTTAACATTGTGGTTACCTATATACTTGTTTCATTTTATATAAAAAAAATGTGAAAAAGAGTAAAAAATAAGGAGAATGAAAATTCCAGTTGTTTGTTGAGATTGTTGAAATGGAGGATGAGATTCTGTCACTCTTTCTCGTAAATTGAGAAATGGACATGGGAAACCACGATAGGAAACTCGAGTTCATCGAGAGTTCACCTTTCGAATATTGTTCCAAAATCTGTTAAAACATTCTTTGTGCTTTAAAAAGAAACTTGTTGCTAAAGGTGACCACATTAGTTAGTTCACCCCTAACGGAGAGTTGGGTCAGAGCAGAGGTTACCCTTTTATTTATTGGAAATCAATTGCCGTCTTAGATTTATTTCACATTATTTTTGAATACGTATACACCAAGTGTGGTGGAAAAACAATAAGGTTTGATTGATTAGACTAAGAGTAAAGCTGCATGAGTTATCTTTCCTATTCTTACTAGTATAGACTTTGCTTGAGGACAAGCAAATGGATAAGTGTGGGAGTTGTTTAGTATGAATTTGTGCTAATTTTGGTATTGTTTTGTGTGTCATTTTCGTTGGTTTGTCCTATTTATGCCGTTGGTTTGATTAATATTTGTCGATTCGAACTTATTTCATTTGTTTCGATGTTTTGTAGAAAAACGGCATAAAATAGGATGAATTGGATCTGCCAAGAATCAACTTTATTGAAGAGCATCTCGACAGGAGTCCGTAGGCGCAAACGGAGCGTAAATCGAAGTTCAGACGATGGAGAACGAGTCGAGTTGTTAAAGTCGGGCACAACATGTTGGATTTGTATACTGAAAGCAATTTTGGTTGAGCTTGTATACAATGTTTCCTGTTACCACTATTACAATCTCATATCTGAATTGATTACTTGATTGCATATATCTGTGTCCCCTTGTCTCATATATAAGTTAGATCATACGGTTGTAGAAGATCACGAGTCATATGATTGGTGAAGCTTAATGAGATATAAAAGAATCACACCGAGACAACTTGAGGACGAGTTGTCGGTATAAGTGCTGTATAGATAAGAAGTGACTTGACTTGGTTGCTTGTCTATCTTGGTGCGTCTCGACGTATTGAAGGATCACGATGAGATGAGTTCTTCTATCGACCGTCGTGAAGAACCAAGATCTCGGTGACTTACGATGATCTAAACCTCGATAAGGTATTAGGTGAGTATGGTAGGTGATCATCACTTTGACTTGTTATGGGTGAGGTTATATGTTCTAACCCAATATTCTCCGCATCTTGGGTGGTGGCGGTGCTTGTATGTCATGCTAGTTATCATGTCGAGTCACCGTATCCGTTTAGGATGATGACGCCCTTAAGGAGCTCAAAGGTTTATTGTACTAAACCCCGCAGTTGAGTTAGCTCAAGTACAATAATAAGGTTGAGTGGTACTATTTAAGGAATTAAAGATATTAATTATTTTAGCGATCGAGAATGCTCTAAATAATTAATGGACGTGCGATATCTTAAATACGGGATTCGTAATGTCTAAGTGCAAGCCCGACTCACCCGGTAATAAAGGGTAAGTCGGCATTTATTCTCTAGTGGCATGAATAAATGTTTATAAATTAATTTATGTTCGAAATTTGAACATAAGATAATTAATTTATTTGAGGCCCATCTTTATTCCTTGCATTTGATCCTGTCGTTGGCCCATCCGCACCCATAGCTACCGATGAAATCGGCCCCTATCTCTCTAAGGCAAGGATTTGATCTTCTTTATCCATAAGGATATTATTATATTTATGGGATATGCATGTTGGGAAAACTATGTTTAGCCTCTCCCGAGGATCTATCTTGGATATTTAATTCACCATACATTGATTATAATCCTAGCATGCGTATATATAATAAATTGCAACACGTTGGGGTTTTTCGTGTTTACCTTTGGATCCGTCGAGGTGAATCGAGCGGGATGAGCGGATCGGTCGGAGCGGAACGATCGACTCGTGCTGACCTTCCGGATCGTATCCCGGTTGCCCAATCTCCAACGTCGAGTGAGGACGATCTATGGAGAATGCTTCGGAAAAATCACCCAATACACTCTATGAAAATTTCGAGAATCCTCACAAGAGCTATGTGATGCTCGAAAATTGTGCTCTCAATTATGAAGCATTAGCCTAGACTTTATCTCATACCTTATATTTATAATGCACTACCTTAATCCCATATGGAAATTACCATAATCCTATATGGAAATTACCATAAGTCTTTATGGAAATTACCATACTTCTAGGATTATTACCATACTCCTAGGATTATTACCATAATCTTATATGGAAATGATCTATGCATATACCATAAATATAATAATATCCTTGTAGGATAAAGAGAATAAAATCTTGCCTTAGAGAGTACATGGGGCGCCGATTTTTCTTCTTGCTACGGGCCTGGATGGGCCAGCCCTGGGATCAAATGCAAGGAATAAAGATGGGCCTCAAATAAATTAATTATCTTATGTTCAGCCCAGAACATAAATTAATTTATAAACATTTATTCATGCCACTGGAGAATAAATCTTGACTTACCCTTTATTACCAAGTTGAGTCGGGCTTGCACTTAGACATTACGAATCCCGTATTTAAGATATCGAACGTCCATTAATTATTTATAGCATCTGATCGCTTAAAATAATTAATAACTTCATTCTTAAGTAGTACCACTCAACCTTATTATTGTACTTGAGCTAACTCAACTGCGGGGTTTAGTACAATAAACCTTTGAGCTCCTAAAGGGGACGCCATCATCCTAAGCGGATACGGTGACTCGACTGAGATAACTAGCGTGACATACAAGCACCGCCACCACCCAAAATGCGGAAAATCTTGGGTTAGAACATGTAACCTCACCCATAACAAGTCAAAGTGATGGTCAAGAACTCATACTCACCGATACCTTATCGAGGTTTAGATCATCGTAAGTCACCGAGATCTTGGTTCTTCACGACGGTCGGAAAGAAGAACACATCTCACCGTGATCCTTCAATACGCCGAGACGCATCAAAGATATACAAGCAACTAAGTCAAGTCACTTCTTATCTATAATGCGGCTAAACCGACAACTCGTCCTTAAGTTGTCTCGTTTGTGAAACTTTTATATCTCATTAAGCTTGACCAATCATACGGACTCACGTGATCTTCTACACAATCGTATGATCTAACTTATATATGAGATAAGGGACACGGATATATGCAATCAAGTATTCAAATCGGATAGGAGATTGTAATAGTGGTAACGAAACATTGTATACAAGCTCAACCAAACGATTTTCAAGATACAAATCCAACAATCTCCCACTTATACTAAAGCAAACTTTAGTATACAATGTGTCTCTACTAGCTATTACAAACAACCATCACTTTGCTTCTCCCACTTATACAAAAGTTTCCTTTCTAAGTGGGTGCCATCAAGCGTAATCCAAGTCCTCTAACGTGTCCATCGTAGACTTTTTGCGCAGCTCTTCGTGAATGGATCCGCTAGATTTTCCGTCGTATCAATCTTTTCAATCAGCACGTCCACCGTCTAACGATTTTCGTATGACATGGTACTTTCTCTCTATGTGTTTGGTCGCTTGTGGGTCCGTGGTTCCTTCGAGTTTACATCGCACCTGAGTTATCACAAGAAACTATGATACTCTTGGGCAAACCAGTACCACATCTAGATCCATGAGGTGGTTCTTGAACCATACAGCCTCCTTAGAAGCCTCAGGGCGGCTACATATTAACTTCCATGGTAGAGTCCGCAATGCATCATTGCTTTGCACTCCGCCAGATCGGCTCCACCTCCCAAGGTAAACACATAGCCCGAGGTTGACTTTTTCTCATCACGGTCGACTTAGAAATCCAGTCTGTATAACCCAAAGGCATTAGACTATCGCATGGTAAACCAGCCTATAATCTCGAGTCCTTTTCGGTACTTGAGTATATGCTTCATCGCAATTCAATGAGCTTGTCGAGGTTAGGCGATATCTAGCTACTATGCCTACCGCATAGCGAGATATCGGGCCTCGTGCATAGCATTGCGTACATGAGACTTCCTACGGCGAAGCGTAAGGAACTTGTCTCATTTCCTCTATCTCCTTTGCGATCATAGGTGTTGCGTCTTGAATAAAGGAACGCCATGTCTAAAAGGTAGCAATCCTTTCTTGGCGGTGCGCATACTAAAACGAGTAATCACAAGATCAATGTAAGATGCGAGATAAGCTCAACATTTTCTTCTTGTGATCTCGGTAAACCTTGATCCCAAGAATGTACGCCGCATCTCCTAGGTCTTTCATTTGAAACCGATCGGATAACCAACTCTTTACGTGCGATAATGACTTCACGTTGTTGCCAACTAGAAGAATGTCATCTACATAAAGTGCAACAAATACCACATCACGTTGACATCTAACCGATACACACAACTCTCGCTAGGCAACTGGGTAAATCCATAGGACTTACTACCTCGTCAAAGCGTAAGTTCCATGATCGGAGGTTCTTAAGTCCATAAATGGACTTAAGCTTCCATACTAGATGCTCTTCACCCTTTACCACATAACCTTCGTGTTGTCGATATAGATGTCTCTACCTTCCTCAAGGTAATCGTTTAGAAAAGTCGTTTTAACATCCATTTGCCAAGCCTCTAGGTTCAAGTGGGCTGCTATGGCTAGAAGAATTTCGATGGACTTGAGCATTGCTACGGTGAAAAGGTCTCATCGAAATCGATGCCCTCAACTGAGTGTACCCTTTCACCACGTGCCGGCTTTGAAAGTCGAAACCTCTCCATCGGAATCTCTTCCTCTTGATACCCACTTACTACCTATGACTTCCTTGCCATCCGGTAGAGGTGTCTTTCATATACATCCATAGCCGTTATGGACTCCATTTCTAAGTCCATGGCGGTGCCATGATCTTGCATCAATATCTCAGACGCCTCCTTGTATGTCCATGGGTCGATTATTCCTGCTCGTTTCTGGGACTAAACCAAGATTCACCCATTTAACATAAATCGCCGGGTTGACGAACAACCTCCACCACTGACGAGGTTCTACAGCACAATGGCAAGCGGTGGGTGCGAAACTTGTGGTTCTCTATTTTGCACAACTTCTTGGTAGGTACCACTTATGCGGTCGGTATCTCTAGTGGAACTCGACCCACTTCAATTTCTTGAAGTATCGATGTCGATCCTCCCACTAGACTCGACATCTCGCACTTCGCCTAATCGGTGGTGGAATACGATCATCTTCTAATTCTTGAAGAATGATTTCAACTTTGAACTTATGATTTTCAAATAATCCCTTCTAAGAATCGGGCATTTGTGCTAATAATGACCTTCCGATCCTAGGAATATAGAATAAACCACCTTCGTTCCTCTAGGATAGCCAATAAACGACCTTGCGTCCGATCTAGCCTCCAACTTGTCACCCTTCTTGTTCAAACACATGTGCTAGATCGCCCATATCCTTATGTGGCTTAAACTAGGCTTGCCCAAACCACAACTCGAAAGGGTCTTTTCGATCGACTTGGGCGGTCTAGATTTAGCAAGTATGCCGCGTCAAGGCATACCCCGAATGAAATAGGCAATGTTGCATAGCTCATCATTGATCTAACCATTTCTAAAAGAGTCCTATTTCTTCGCCTCCGACACACCATTTTGTTGTGGTGTGCTGGGTGAAAGTCTTGTTGGAGGTAATCCCACACTTCACTAGATAGTCCATAAACTCGTTATCGAGGTATTCGCCACCGCGATCGAACGCAGATGACTTGATACTTTGCCTAGCCGCCTCCACTTCCGCCTTAAACTCTTTGAATTTCTCAAAGCATTCGGACTGACGGTGAAGCGGTATACGTATCCGTACCTTGAGTAATCGTCAATGAAAGTGACAAAGTACTGCGTACCTCCATGAGCTTGTGTGGACATCGGTCCACACAGTCGAAATGGACTAACTCCAACATTTCTTTGGCTCTATAACCCTTCGCTTTGAAGTCTCGATCGACATCTTACCTTCTATACAGATTCGCGGATGGGAATGGAGTAAGCTGTTAGATTACCCAACGCTCCATTCTTAGCCGTCTTTGGATCCTATTTAGATTGATGTGACCTAATCTAAGATGCCGGAGAAAAGTGGTGTCATCTTCTGAAGAAAACTTTCTCTTTTAGGGTTTGATGAAGATGCAACATAGTTATAGGTATTATGTTTGGCGAGAAATAGTATAAAGCGAATTATATAACGTGCAACACGTGATAACCGTCATTTCTTATGATAGAAACACCACTATCAAAAATAATGAATATCCATGAGTAAATAATTTCAAATGAAACAAGGTTCCGCCCAAAATCCGCACATATAAAACGTCTTTTAAAACTAAAACTGTTTTCTCAAAACATAAAGTAACATCTCCAAGCGCAACGGCCTCGACTTTCGCGCGCTTCCCATGGAGATCGTTATCTCACCATCAAACAGACTCCCTTGTCCGCGGGAACCCACGCAAGGTGTAAAAACATGATCGATTGCCTTCAGATCTACTACCCAAGAATGGGTAGAACAAGTCGCTAAACATGTTTCCGTTACTAAAGCAAACGCTGCACTTGAGCCTTGAGCATAGGGCACTTGGCCTTCCAATGCCCGATCTTACCGCACTTGAAGCACTTGCCCTTCTCTTTGGCTTCTTCAAACCTCCGGTGGCAACCACGTTCTTGTTCCCATTACTCCCACTATTTGCCTTGCCTCTTCCACCTTTGGTACCCTTTTCTTTTCCATTTTGCAATGAAAATTTTGGGCCTTAGATGTGCTAGCAAGAGCATGTGCTCCTTTTCCCATAACTCCTTCCGCAAAGAACGAGATCATTAAACAACCGACTAAGTGTAAACTCGGTCTTGCTCATGATCGCATTCACGCCGAAAGTTCTCAAAAGACTTGGGCGGTGTATTGAGGATGATATCGACCTCGCTTCGCCGTCAATACCTCCTCCCAACCGATCAAGACTATCCATGTGATGAGTCGTGTGAGACATGTTCATGGACGAACTTCCTTCTTCCATCTTACACGCCAAGATTTCTCTCATTGTGTGGAAGTGGATCGTCGATCCATTGCCCAAACTTACTCGAGACTTGACCAAATATCGATCGCGTCTACCATCGATCGATGTTGCGTTTGCAAGCCTTTGGACATAGTAGTCATCATATAGCATTTAGCTATATTGTTTGACTTATTCCAAAGTCGCCTTGACTCTCATTGCTCATTAGTCGATCGTCGATAAGGGCATCGGGTTTAGGACTAGTGAGAACAAACATGTGTTCTTCAACGATAAGAACATATTCCATGTTTCGCTTCCACTCGATAAAATTTGGACCGGATAACGGTTTTGTGCGAGCATATTGATTATCGGCGTAAGAGACATATCTCGAAACGATAATGTAAACACATAAGCATACGATCGCATATAATTCGTAACAATAATATTGTAACCTTTGATAAAACAATATTAATTGAAACCTCCAATCGCCAAGGAATCCACATGCAAGCCACGCGTGTGGGCGTTACACATGAACCCCCGACTGCACTAAAATATTCCTTTTAGTCGTTTAATTTCAATCCATGTCAACTTAACCTTATGACAAATGAAATTAATGATTGGACCTTACTAGACCACATCACTATCGCAAGAAGGGACTTGGCGGGAAGTTGTACTCGGTGATGTCTAAGCAATGACCACATTTTAACAATGAAAATGAATTCTTAGAATTGGCATACTCACTAGGACCATACCGCTTCCAATTCAAATTCTTTTGTTATCTTATTTTATATCTATCTCTAGAGAACTTATGAAAATCGCACATGCAAGCCACGTGTGTGGACGTTTACACATGAAACTCCCACTTCTCAATAGATTTAAAATATTTTATTTAGAAATCTCATCTAACAAACTTATGATAAACAGTGCAAGCAAGCCACGTGGGTGGACGTTTACTCACAGTGCGTCTCACTTTGTTTAGAGATCAAAAGGTGGAGGTCTTGACATTTTAATTTGAAAAAATTAATTTGTCGGGTTTGCTTGCTTAGTCTTTTTATTCAAAAGGTTTGTCCATGCAGATCACGTAATCCTAGCATGCTTTTCTATAGAACTCAACATGTAAAACATGCTCAGTAATTCTAAAATATGCTTGATAAACGCGATAAACCTAGCATGCTTACTATCGCATCCAATTACGTAAAACACTTAAAGGTTTGTCAATGTAATATAAACATACATAGCATGCTCATCGATAATTTAAACATCCACGACATGCATATGAGCGAAAAAATAAAATAAAAGCGTTCATCGTGGCCCACTCGTGGAATCGCACTTTCCGCCTAATCTATTACATATAATTGCAAAGAACAGATCTTTTAATCTTCAAACGGGCCTCGCGTGCGGGCGCGGACGGATTCAGCAGGCCTCGCGTGCAGGCGCGGACCGGACTCATCAAAATAGGATTCGGCCGAAAAGCGGATGCCGGCTCGGCCCGCCACGCGGCGCGTCGCGATCGCCGTGCGCACGCCATGCGTCGCCGCCCGCACGCCATGCGACCCGTTTTCCGTCGTGTCGATCTGGTTGCTTCGTCTTCGTTTTACTTTTACGGATAAGATTTACGTAAAATAAATCTAATCTAACCACGGATTTTCTCGTGGTGAAAAACAAAATCCGACAAAAAAAAGCGAGCCACGAAGAAGCAGCGGATCCAACAATTAATTAGCGCACGTAATAATCAAGCGTGAATTAATCCAGCAGAGCCAAATACCGATCCGTGCTCGATACCAATCTTTGGGAAAACTATGTTTAGCCTCTCCCGAGGATCTATCTTGGATATTTAATTCACCATACATTGATTATAATCCTAGCATGCGTATATATAATAAATTGCAACACGTTGGGGTTTTTCTCGTGTTTACCTTTGGATCCATCGAGGTGAATCGAGCGGGATGAGCGGATCGGTCGGAGCGGAACGATCGACTCGTGCTGACCTTACGGGTGTATCCCGGTTGCCCAATCTCCAGCGTCGGTGAGGGCGATCTATGGAGAATGCTTGGAAAAATCACCCAATACACTCTATGAAAATTTGAGAATCCTCACAAGAGCTATGTGATGCTCGAAAATTGTGCTCTCAATTATGAAGCATTAGCCTGACTTTATCTCATACCTTATATTTATAATGCACTACCTTAATCCCATATGGAAATTACCATAATCCTATATGGAAATTACCATAATCCTATATGGAAATTACCATAATCCTATATGGAAATTACCATAAGTCTTTATGGAAATTACCATACTTCTAGGATTATTACCATACTCCTAGGATTATTACCATAATCTTATATGGAAAGGATCTATGCATATACCATAAATATAATAATATCCTTGTAGGATAAAGAGAATAAAATCTTGCCTTAGAGTACATGGGGTGCGATTTTTCTTCTTGCTCACGGGCACTGGATGGGCCACCAGGATCAAATGAGGAATAAAGATGGGCCTCAAATAAATTAATTATCTTATGTTCATTGAACATAAATTAATTTATAAACATTTATTCATGCCACTAGAGAATAAATCTTGACTTACCCTTTATTACGAAGTTGAGTCGGCTTGCACTTAGACATTACGAATCCCGTATTTAAGATATCGAGCGTCCATTAATTATTTATAGCATCTTGATCGCTTAAAATAATTAATAACTTCATTTTAAGTAGTACCACTCAACCTTATTATTGTACTTGAGCTAACTCAACTGCGGGGTTTAGTACAATAAACCTTTTGAGCTCTAAAGGGACGTCATCATCCTAAGCGGATACGGTGACTCGTCTGAGATAACTAGCGTGACATATAAGCCACCGCCACCACCCAAAATGCGGAGAATCTTGGGTTAGAACATATAACCTCACCCATAACAAGTCAAAGTGATGGTCAACAACTCATACTCACCGATACCTTATCGAGGTTTAGATCATCGTAAGTCACCGAGATCTTGGTTCTTCATGACGGTCGAAGAAGAACACATCTCACTGTGATCCTTCAATACGTCGAGACGTACAAAGATAGACAAGCAACTAAGTCAGTCACTCATCTATATCTGCGGCTAAACCGACAACTCGTCCTTAAGTTGTCTCGGTGTGAAACTTTTATATCTCATTAAACTTGACCAATCATACGGACTTACGTGATCTTCTACACATCGTATGATCTAACTTATATATGAGATAAGGGGACACGATATATGCAATCAAGTATTCAAATCGGATAGGAGATTGTAATAGTGGTAGCGAAACATTGTATACAAGCTCAACCAAGCGACTTTCGATTATACAAATCCAACAATGCATGGATCATTTCCTAATGGGATTATGGTAATGCATTATAAATATAAGGTAAGAGATAAGATCAAGGCTAATCCTCATATTTATCCTTACACTATTTTCAAGAATTCATATAGTTCATAGGAGATAATTTTGAAAATTGTAGAGAGAAATAGGGTGATTTTCTGTAGCATTCTCCATAGATCGTACTCACTCGACGTTGGAGATTGGACAAGCGGGATACATCCAGAAGATCAAAGCAAGAGTCTCGATTTGTTTATCTCGTTCATCCCCGCAGATTCAAAGGTAAACACGAAAACTCCTCGTGTTGCGATTAATTATATAGACGATGCTAGGAATATAATCAATGTATGGTGAATTAAACATCCAAGATAGATCCTCGGAGAGGTTAAAATCGATTTCCTACAATTGGTATCGGGCGAGGTTCGATGTCTTGGCTCATTGGATTAATTCACGTTTGATTATTACGTGCGCAATTAATTAATTATTGGATCATCGTTCATCGTGACTCGTTTTATTTTTGTCGGGTTTTGTTTTCACCACGAGAAAATCCGTGGTTAGATTGGTTGTTTTTCGTAAATCTTATCCGTAAAGAAGAACGAAGATGAAAATGCGAAGAGCGAGGCAGCGAAGACTCGTAAGAGAAATCGACGACGGCGCGAGCTGGCCTTTCGACGCCACGCGCACGTTCTGGCGGCATCGGCGGCGGAGGCGGAGAGTGCGGGTTGCGAGCCACGGCGGACACGGGCGGCCTCGGCGGCGCCAGGCGTGTCTCGGCGGTTGGCGCGCGGCGTCGGCGACGACAGGCGTGCGGGGTCGCGAGCTCGGCGGCCGGGCGTGCGGGCGCGCGAACCGCGAGCCTCGGTGCGCGGCGGAGGTGCGGAAACCTCGAGCGGCTCACGAGCACTCACGTGATCGCGAGCCGTCTTGCGTCAGCGTGTGGGTTGCGCTCGGTGGTTCTCGGTGATCACTCCGGTAAACCTCAGCGAGGTCTCGGCAGCGGGCGACGGCGGCGAGAAACCTCAAGCATGCTCGGAGGGTGGCAGCGGGCGCAGAAGGAAACCTCAAGAGGTTTGCGTCTGAACCGCGACGCGAGGCCTCGGCGGCGCTTGGCGTAGCCTCGGTGAGATTCTCGCAGAAACCTCAAGGTCGCGGTTCTCGGCGCCTTGGCGCGCCTCTCGGCCAGGCGGCGGTGGGCGGCGGTCTTTGCGCGACGCATGGGTTGTGCCCAGCGCGCCCGACCGCCATCGACCCGCCCATTTGTTCGGGTCGACCCGACCGGTTCGTACGACCGTTTTTACCCGAGATCCGTTTTTCGACCCGGTTCGCATTTTTCGACTGATCCGCCCGTTCCATATACGGCCCAAATCCGTTTGACGAATCCGGTCCGTGCCGTGCGCGAGGCCCATTTTCGAAATTGATGAAGATCATGCTTTGCAATTCTATGTAATAGATTAGGCGAGAATGTGCGGGTTCCACGAGTGGCCACGATGAGCGTTTTATTTTATTTTTAATCGTTCATTGCATGTCGTAGATGTTTAAATTATGCAAAAGCATGCTATGTATGTTTAAATTACGTGACAAACATATTATATGTTTTCGTGATTGGATCGCATAGTAAGCATGCTGGGTGTGTCAGCGTTTTCAAGCATATTTTAGAATTTCTGCGAGCATGTTTTACATGTTGAGTTCTATAGAAAGAATGCTAGGATTACGTGATCAGATGGACAAACCTTTTGAAACAAAAGACTAAGCAAGTAAACGACAAATTAATTTTAAAATTAAATTCTCAAGACCTCCACTTTTGATCTCTATACAAAGTGAGGCCGCTGTGAGTGGCGCCCACAGCATTGGCTTGCTGCTTTGTTTATCATAAGTTTGTTAGATGAGATTTCTAAATAAAACATTTTAAATTTATTGAGAAGTGGGAGTTTCATGTGTAGCGATCCACGCGTGGCTTGCATGTGCGATTTTCATAAGTTCTTTAGAGATGGATTTAAAATGAGATAACAAAGGAATTTGAATTGGGCGATATGGTCTAGTGAGTATGCCAATTCTAAGAATTCATTCTGTTGTTAAAATTGTGGTCATTGCTAGACATCACTCGAGTACAACTTTCATGAAGTCCTTCTTGCGATAGTGATGCGGTCTAGTAAGGTCAATCATTAATTTCATTTGTCATAATGATAAGTTGACATGGATTGAAATTAAACGACTAAAAGATATATTTTAGTGCAGTCGGGGGTTCGTGTATGGCGTCCACACGCGTGGCTTGCATGTGGGATTCCTCGGGAAATTGGAGGTTTCAATCAATATTGTTTTATCAAAGGTTACAATATTGTTGTTACGAATTATGTGCGATCGTATGCTTATGTGTTTACATTATCTTTTCGGATATGTCTCTTACATCGATTATCAATATGCTCTCACAAAATCCCTTATCCGGTCCGAATTTGATCGGTGGAAGCGAAACATGGAATATGTTCTTATCATTTGAAGAACACATGTTTGTTCTCACTACTCCTAAACCCGATGCCCTTATCGACGATCGACTAATGAGCAACGAGAGTCAGCGAGACTTTGGCATAAGTCGAACAATATGGCAAGTGCTATATGATGACTACAATGTCCAAAGGCTTGCGGTTCGACATCGATCGATGGTATCTGCGACCGAAATATGGTCAAGTCTCGAGTAAGTTTGGGCGGTCGGATCGAACGATCACTTCCACACAATGAGAGAAATCTTGGCGTGTAAGATGGAAGAAGGAAGTTCGGTCCATGAACATGTAGGAAATCGATTTAACCTCTCCGAGGATCTATCTTGGATGTTTAATTCACCATACATTGATTATATTCCTAGCATGCGTCTATATAATTAATTGCAACACGTAGGGTGCATCGGGGATGAGCAGGATGAGCGGATCGAGACTCGTGCTTTGATCTTCTCGGCGTATCCGGTTGCCCAATCTCCAACGTCGAGTGAGGGCGATCTATGGAGAATGCTTGGAAAATCACCCAATCTCTCTTACAATTTTCGAGAATCACTCCCAAACACTATGGAATTCACGAAAATATGCTAGGTTAAAATGAGGATTAGCTTTGATCTTATCTCTTACCTTATATTTATAATGCATTACCATAATCCCATTAGGAAAGGATCCATGCATATCCCATAAATATAATAATATCCTTATGGATAAAGAGGATCAAATCCTTACCATAGAGAGTAGGGCGCCGATTTTCACACTAAGCTACGAACCTGGATGGGCCGACCGAGGATCAAATCTGAGGAATAAATATGGGTCTCAAATAAATTAATTATCTTATGTTCGACCCGAACATAAATTAATTTATAAACATTTATTGATGCCACTAGAGTATAAATCTTTGACATACCCTTTATTGCGAAGGTG
The DNA here is from genome assembly GCA_036937905.1 of Salvia rosmarinus. NCBI lineage: Eukaryota > Viridiplantae > Streptophyta > Magnoliopsida > Lamiales > Lamiaceae > Salvia > Salvia rosmarinus. Next base: position 15,419,154 of record CM072822.1, on the reverse strand, counting down.
GTCGAGACTTGCACTTAGACATTCGAATCCACTGTATTTAAGATATCACACGTCCATTAATTATTTATAACATTACATCGCTTAAAATAATTAATATCTTTAATTCCTTAAGTAGTACCACTCAACCTTATTATTGTACTTGAGCTAACTCAACTGCGAGGTTTAGTACAATAAACCTTTGAGCTCCTTAAGGGGACGTCATCATCCTAAGCGGATACAATGACTCGTCTGAGATAACTAGCATGACATACAACACGCCACCACCCAAGATGTGGAGAATATTGGGTTAGAACATATAACCCTCGCCCATAACAAGTCAAAGTGATGGTTAGCAACTCATACTCACCTAGTACCTTATCGAGGTTTAGATCATCGTAAGTCACGAGATCTTGGTTCTTCACGACGGTCGACGTAAGAACTCATCTCATCGTAATCCTTCAATACGTCGAGACGCATACCGGCATAGACAAGTAACCAAGTCAAGTCACTTCTTATCTAGCATGGCTATATACCGACAACTCGTCCTCAAGTTGTCTCGGTGTGAAACTTTTATATCTCATTAAGCTTGACCAATCATACGGACTTACGTGATCTTCTACACAATCGTATGATCTAACTTATATATGAGATAAGGGACACAAATATATGCAATCAAGTATTGATTCGGATAGGAGATTGTAATAGTGGTAACGAAACATTGTATCAAGCTCAACCATGCTTTACGTATACAAATCCAGCGAACATGTCTCCCATGACTCGTCTCATGGATAGTCTTTATCGGTTGGGAGGAGGTATTGTGCGAAGCTAAGGTCGATATCATCCTCAACACACTACCTAAGTCTTTTGAGAACTTTCGGCGTGAATGCGATCGTGAGCAAGACCAGTATACACTTAGTCGGTTCTAATGATCTCGTGGCGCGGAAGGAGTTATGGGAAAAGGAGCACATGCTCTTGCTAGCACATCTAAGGGCCCAAATTTTCCGTTGCAAAATGGAAAAGAAAAGGCACCAAAGGTGGTAGAGCGAGGAACTAGTGGGAGTAGTAGGAGCAAGAACATGAGCGCCAAGGAGGCTCGAAGAAGCTAAAGGAGATGGGCAAGTGCTTCAAGTCTTGGCAAGGCGGGCATTGGAGGCCAAGTGCCCTATACTCAGGATCAAGGTACTCCATTTGCTTTAACGGAAACATGTTTAGCGACATTCACCCATTCTTGGGTAGTAGACACAGTCTGTTGATCATGTTTGTTACACATTCGAGGGTTCTGCGGACAAGGAGGTGAGTGATGGCGAGATAATGATCTCCATGGGCAGCGAAAGTCGAGGCCGTTGCGATCGGAGATGTTACTTTATGTTTTGATAGAGCAGTTTAGTATTAAAGATGTTTTATATGTGCGGATTTTCGGTGGAACCTTGTTCTGTTTGAAATTGTTTATTCATGGATATTACATTATTTGTGATAGTGGTGTTTCTATAATAAGAAATGACGAAGTTATACGTGTTGGCACATTATATAATTCATTTTATACTATTTACGCTAAACATAATACCTATAACTATGTTGCATCTACATGAACCTTAAAAAGAAAGTTTTCTTAGCAAGATAACACCACATTTCTCGGCATCTTAGATTAGGTCACATCAATCTAAATAGGATCCAAAGGCGGATAAGAATGGGCGTTGGGTGATCTCACAGTTACTCGGTTCCCGATCTGCGAATCTGCATAGAAGGAAAGATGTCGACCCGGACCTTCAAGCGAAGGGTTATAGAGCCAAAGAAGTGTTGGAGCTAGTCCATTCGACTGTGTGGACGATGTCCACACAAGCTCGTGGAGAATGCAGTATTTTGTCACTTTCATTGACGATTACTCAAGTGCGGATACATATACCGCTTACCACAAGTCCGAATGCTTTGAGAAATTCAAAGAGTTTAAGGCGGAAGTGGAGGCGAAGCTTGGTAAGAGTGTCAAGTCCTTTGTGATGCGATCGCGGTGGCGAATACCTCGATAACGAGTTTATGGACTATCTAGTGAAGTGTGGAATTACCTCCCAACGCACTACACGGGCACACCACGGCAAAATGGTGTGTCGGGCGAAGAAATATGACTCTTTTGAAATGGTTAGATCAATGATGAGTTATCGACATTACTATTTAGATTACGGGGTTTGCTTTGAAGCGGCGGCATACTTGCTAAATCTAGTACCATCGAGTTAGTCGAAAAGACCCTTCGAGTTGTGGTTTGGGCGCAAGTCTAGTTTAAGCCACATAAGGATATGGGGCGATCCGACACGTGTCTTTGAACAAGAAGGCGACAAGTTAGAGGCTAGATCCGACGCAGGTGTTTATTGGCTATCCTAGAGGAGCGAAGGGTGGTTTATTCTATAGTCAGAAGGATCGAGAAAGTCATTATTAGCACTAATGCCGATTCTTAGAAGAGGATTATATGACAAACTATAAATCCAAAGTTGAAATTATTCTTGAGAATTAGAAGATGATCGTATTCCACCACCGATTAAGCGAAAGTGCGAGATGTCGTGTCTCAGTGGGAGGATCGACACCGATACTTCAAGAAATTGAAGTGGGTCGAGTTCCACTAGAGATACCGACCGCATACAAGTGGCTCATATCCGACAAGTTGTACAAGATAGAGAACCACAAGTTCTTGCACCCACGTTGCCATTGTGCGCATGGCGCCTCGTTGTAGTGGGAGGTTGTTCGTCAACCCGGCGATTTATGTTCGTGGGTGAATCTTGGTTTAGTCCCGGAAGCGAGCAGCAATAATCGACCCATGGACGTCGGCGTCTGAAGACATTGATGCAAGATCATGGCACACCGCTATGGACTTAGAAATTGAGTCCATAACAGCTATGGATGTATCTGAAAGACGCCTCTACCGGATGGCGAGGAAGCCATAGGTAGTGAGTGGGTATACAAGAGAAAGAGATTCGAGATGGAGAGGTTTCGCTTTTAAAGCCGGGTTTGTGGCGAAGGGTATACTCGATTGAGGCATCGATTTCAATGAGACCTTTTCGCAGTAGCAATGCTCAAGTCCATGTAATTCTTACGGCCATAGCGACCCACTCAGACATGAGGTTTGGCAAATGGATGTGAAAATCGCTTTTCTAAGCGGTTACCTTGAGGAAGGTAGAGACATCTATGTCGACAGAACCCGAAGGTTATGTGGTGAAGGGTGAAGAGCATCTAGTATGGAAGCTTAAGAAGTCCATTTATGGGCTTAAGCAAACCTCACGATCACGGAACTTACGCTTTGGCGGTGGTAAAGTCCTATGGATTTACCCAGTTGCTAGCGAAAGTTGTGTGTATCGTTAGATGTCAGCGGTGATGTGGTATTTCTTGCACTTTATGTAGATGGCATTCTTCTAGTTGGCAACAATGTGAAGTTGTTATCGGGCGTAAAGAGTTGGTTATCGGTCGATTTCAAATGAAAGACTTAGGAGATCGAGTAGTACATTCTTGGGATCAGGTTTACCGAGATCACAAGAGGAAAATGTTGAGCTTATCTCGGGCATCTTAAATTGATCTTGTGATTACTCGCTTTAGTATGCGAGACCAAGAAAGGATTGCTACCTTTCGGACATGGCGTTCGCTTTATCTAAGGAAGCGATCACTATGACTACAAAGGAGATAGATGAAATGAGACAAGTTCCTACGCTTCCGCCGTGGGAAGTCTTATGTATGCAATGCTATGTACGAGGCACGATATACGCTATGTGGTAGACATAGTAGCAAGATATCGATCTAACCACAGACAAGCTCATTGGATTGCGATGAAGCATATACTCAAGTACGAAAAGGACTCGAGATTATAGGTGGTTTACCATGCGAGATAGTCTAATGCATTTGGGTTATCTGAGACTCGAATTTCCAAGTGATCGTGATGAGAAAAAGTCTACCTCGGTATGTGTTTACCTTGGGAGGTGGAGCCGTATCTGGCGGAGTGATGCGGCGATGCATTGTGGACTCTACCATGGAAGCGAATATGTAGCCGCGGAGGTGCTAAGGAGGCTGTATGGTTCAAGAACTACCTCATGGATCTAGGTGTGGTACTGGTTTGCCCAAGAGTATCATAGTTTCTTGTGATGCTTTCGGTGCGATGGCAAACTCGAAGGAACCACGAACCCACAAGGCGACTAAACACGAGAGAAAGTACCATGTCATACGAGAAATCGTTAGGCGAGGGGACGTCTTGATTGAAAAGATTGATCTGACGGATAACCTAGCGGATCCATTCACAAAGAGCACCCGCAAAAAGTCTACTAAGTGTGCGTTCGAGGACTTGGATTGCACTTGATGGCACCCACTTAGAAAACTTTTGTATAAGTGGGAGAAGCAAAGTTATGGTTTTGTTTGTAATAGCTAGTAGAGACACATTGTATACTAAAAGTTTGCTTTAGTATAAGTGGGAGATTGTTGGATTTGTATCTTGAAAGCGGTTTTGGTTGAGCTTGTATACAATGTTTCCATTACCACTATTACAATCTCCTATCTGAATTGATTACTTGATTGCATATATACGTGTCCCTTGTCTCATATATAAGTTAGATCATACGGTGTGTAGAAGATCACGAAGTACGTATGATTGGTCAAGCAATGAGATATAAAAAGAATCACGGTGAGACAACTTGAGGACGAGTTGTCGGTATAGGCTCTGGTATAGATAAGAAGTGACTTGACTTGGTTGCTTGTCTATCTTTGATGCGTCTACGGCGTATTGAAGGATCACAAAGTGAAATGAGTTCTTCTATCGACCGTCGTGAAGAACCAAGATCTCGGTGACTTCGATGATCTAAACCTCCATAAGGTATTAGGTGAGTATGAGTTGTTGATCATCACTTTGACTTGTTATGGGTGAGGTTATATGTTCTAACTATGATATTCTCGCGTCTTGGGTGGTGACAATGCTTGTATGTCATGCTAGTTATCTCATGTCGAGTCATAGTATCCGTTTAGGATGATGGCGTCCCTTAAGGAGCTCAAGGTTTATTGTACTAAACCCGCAGGTTGAGTTAGCTCAGTACAATAATAAGGTTTAGTGGTACTACTTAAGGAATTAAAGATATTAATTATTTTAAGCGATGAGAATGCTCTAAATAATTAAAGGCGTGCGATATCTTAAATTGAGATTCCTAATGTCTAAGTGCAAGCCGACTCACCTTGGTAATAAAGGGTAAGTCGAGCATTTATTCTCTAGTGGCATGAATAAATGTTTATAAATTAATTTATGTTCGGGTGAACATAAGATAATTAATTTATTTGAGGCCTTCTTTATTCCTTGCATTTGATCCACATTTGGCCCGTCAGGCCCGTAGCTCTTGATGAAATCGGCCCCTATCCCTCTAAAGCGGTTTGATCTTCTTTATCCATAAGGATATTATTATATTTATGGGATATGCATGGATCGTTTCTAATGGGATTATGGTAATCATTATAAATATAAGGTAAGAGATAAGATCAAGGCTAATCCTCACATTTATCATTACACTATTTTTGAGAATTCCTATAGTTCATAGGAGATAATTTTCGAAAATCGTGAGAGAAATAGGGTGATTTTACGTAGCATTCTCCATAGATCGTCCTCACTCGACGTTGGAGATTGGGCGGCCGGGATCGATCCGGAAGATCAAAGCACGAGTCTCGATTTGTTTATCTCGTTCATCCCCGATGATTCAAAGGTAAACACGAGAAAACTCCTACATTTTGCAATTAATTATATAGACGCATGCTAGGAATATAATCGATGTATGGTGAATTAAACATCCAAGATAGATCCTCGGGAGGGTTAAAATCAATTTCCTACGGCACCGTCGCTTGCGGCGCGCCGCCCGTGCCTGCCGCCTGCCCACCCGTGCACCTCGTCCAGCGCCCCAGCGCCAGCTGCGACCTCGCGCGTTCCGTCGCCATTTTACGTCGTAGGTGGCGGCCTTGACCAGCGCCCAATTCCCTTGCGGCGCAAAGATAGCCAGCGTCCGTGCTACCTTGCGTGCGCGCGCGGTCAATTGTTGAAATGATCGAGACAGCCCGCATCCGTGACGCCTTGCGTCCGTGCCGGGTTGAAGTTGAAGTCGTCGAGAGAATAGCCGCGTCGCGCTTGCTTGCGTCCGTGGCGTGGCACCCAGTGAATCGTCGAGTAGCCAGCGTCCGTGCCGGCACCGTTCCACAGCGTGCTGCGTCCGCGCCGCCGAACAAGCCGGCGTTGGGCGACCATGATTCGCGCGATTACGAAGGCCTCGCGTCCGGTCTTTGGGTGCGATATTTGGCGCTATAAATCTTGATTTACGCGTAAACCTAGTCTGACCCATTTTCACATTTCTCGCAACTCTCTTCCTTTTCCTTTCTTTTCCTCTCCCTTTCCATTTAATTATTTTGTACTTGGATTAACAATTGGGATTGCACGATTTCGGATTTTGGAAGACGAATTTGTCTATGAATGGTTGTAAGTTTTTTCGCATTTTGATTATGTCTATGTAATTGGGATTGGATTAATTTCTATCATGAGATGAATTATGATTTGTTGGGAAATATATATGTTGAATTGTTCTTATCTTGAATCGTGATTGTTGGGTTGATGATTGGCGATTTCCTCATCCGTATAAATTATTTATTTTATGATCTTCATGCATGGTGTTCGAAAGAATAGTGTAGGTTGATTGTTTGCTTATGTTTGATTATGAAGATATGCGAGAGCAGATTTATATTAAATAAAAGTTTGACAATGAAAGTGATCGAGAGATTGGTTTGTTGTTGAATAAATAATATATGTGGGTAGGGTTTTGCTATTGTGTGCTTTGTAGTAAAATATCCTTCGTAGTTGATGGTGGGTTGATTGAGAGATCCCCTATCATTAAGTTCGAGTCTAACATTGATGTAATCGAGAGATTAGTTAGTGTTGACCGTTTAGTGAGAGGCGTGGGTGTTTTATGCATTGTGCGCTGGTCCTTGATTAATTAATTGTGAGGATAGATTCGAACCCCAGAACACCGTCTCCAATTCCGTGTATCTGTCAATTCCTATTGTTGTCCAAGTGCATCCGTTTTCCCTGCTCTGTTTTATTTCCTACTTTTGTCCTTTCCGTGACAGCCCCCCTTATGTTAGGACGCTAGTTTTTTTCATTTCTGTTTTCGTGTTTCACATAGAACCGTAGCCCTGTTAAGTCTTCCTCGAGAGATTCAACTTGGGTCGACCTTACCGTTCTATAAGGACCTCGTACTATTGCGAGTGACTGAAAAGAACAATTTGGTCGGAACAATAATAAATGAATATATTAATGGGTAGTGCGAGTAAAAATATGGGTAAGGTGTGTCTTTTTGTAAATAAGTGGTGATTGAAGGTAATTGATGTTTTCAAAAATGAAAAATACAAATTTTTGGTGGACATCCAAAAAAAATTAAATGTAAGTTTTTGGTAGACGGAGGGAATATAAGATTAATAGGAAACCGAATCACATGTGTAGATGATCGCTAATATTCCTACCAAATAAATGATAGTAAAACAGCAAGTATATATATCGTATCCACGAGACCGCAACTCGAGAACACAAAGCAAGTAATTAACACGTAACCTTCGTTATTATCCAAGCAACAAAATCGAGAGAAGATTATAAACTAGACTTCAAAATAAAGAGGAATAAAACCAGATAAAAAAGACTGATCCTATGGATGTATTTAACCTAACCAGATTCACACAATTAACCCATTAATCTGTTCACCAATTTAATCCACATTCAGATGAAGAATCACTAATGTAACTATAGTTTCCGCGGAGACGCCTATAGTAGTAGGTTAGCCTAAACTCTATCTCCGTCGGGTCTCAAGAGAAGTAAGCTAATTACCAAAAGCACACAAAGATATACCCTCCTACAGTTCACCTATCTCCGTCGGGTCTCAAGGTAAAAACTGTATTATAAATTCCAGATATCGATTATGCAATTAATTCCGCCAAGACATTAATCACATAACTAGTATGCATAGATATTGATCGGATACCAACACATGAGAATTAAAGCTAAGATTTATAAATCATGAAGGGACGCAAAACAAAGTGTCAACAGATAAATTATCTGAATCTAGTCGACATACAAACCACAAGATCAATCTGATTTAGCTACTCATAATTGAATTATCAAAGCAATAAATAATTAAAGATGACATGAATTGAAATAAATAGATAAAACCGTATGATTCCACGATGAACAAAGTAACACTTGAATACGGACGTAAATCGAGCTCGATACTAAACTATGAAGCGGAATGAAAACAAACTAAATTACTCTAATGAAAACGTGCATAAAAACTCTATATCAAAAGTGTTACGCTCGGAATAAAAGTCTCAAGTCTTTTTCTCTCGTCAATTGTGTACCCTCTCTTACGACGTCCGCCTCCCGAATATACTCAAACCTAATCTTAGTTAGGATCGCGAGCTTATCGCGATCAACCGTCGCGATGCTAAGTCGCGACTCTCCGCCTTGCTTGGAAGTTTATGTCGCGATCGTAGGTCGCGATTCGGTTGCGATCCTCCTTTGGCGTGGCCAGCGAGCTTATGTCGCGATCGTAGGTCGCGTTCTTTGGTCGCGAGTTCACAAATCGCCGACATTCGGCATTTCCTCGCGATCAACTATCGCGAAGTCTTCAGCGTAGAGGTCGCGAGCTCCAAATTTCCTTTCTCGCTTTGTTTAGGCGCGACAAAGACTCGCGAGCTTCAAATAACTTGCACGCGTGTGTGTCCTCCATTTTTAGATCAAAACCTGTGCTAAAATAACACAAACTACACACGGCATCATATCTTTCAAGATAATTGAAATATATCACAAATGCAGCTCAACCAATCATTTATCAATCAAAAACGGGACAAATATAACCCAATAAAACAGGTAAAAATGAGGCTTATCAACTCCCCCAAACTTACCCTTTTGTTTGTCCTCAAACAAATTAGAACAAGAGAGAGACGACCAAAGATAGGTAAAGAGTCGAATGACAAAAGCAATAAGCCTCAGAGCAATAAGCAATTCAAATGAAACAAATTACAACATATTTCGTTAAACTCCACATATCATAAACATCATAAGCACAAGCCTTCTCAAACTTGAATCCTCACGACATGGATATATATATATATATATATATATATATATATATATAAGAAATCTCAAACACTCAAGTGTATCAAGGAGGACGTGTTTACTCTCAAAATTTAAAAACACATGGAATCTACCATAAGCTTGCAAATCGTCTAATTCTCCATTGCTCAAATATGTGCTCAAGAACTAAGATCAAGAAGGTCTTATAAAAGGTTATAATGTAGGCTCTTTGGTAAGGTAAGATATATTTGGGCTAAGTGACTTATACTCCCATAATGACAAACATCATAAACACAAGACATAATTCCTAAATTTTCACAATTCATTGCAAATATCTACACCAAAGAGTCATTTTTCTTTTAAGAACTCCACACTTTAGTATATAAATGATATAAACATCTCACAACACTAGTTACTTACCCATTTATGTTCTCTTTGCACACTTGTGCTAACTTTTTCATTTAGTTTATTTTGAACTTATATGGGTAAGCAACTATTTCTTTTATTATTACTTTCTCAACATAAATTTTCTTTCCTTTCTTTTTCTCAACCCTCAATTTCAAGCAACCCAAAAATCTCACTAACAACATAACCCAACCCACGGCTATATGAAAGAATAAGGTAGGCTCAAACGGGCTCATCAAAAGATAATAAAATAACAGGTTAGTGTTTGGATAGTGTATAGGCTAAGAAAAGAATGCCTAATATCATCTCATAATTCTTAAGCACATCAATGCAACCTCGAAAAAGAACCAGAGCAAGTTCTAGAGAAACACATGCTATTTCAAATTATTCACACAGAAAGAAACAAGACTCTAAAGATATGACAGTCAAAAGCTCAAGTCTCAAAGGTTTCAAAAGTGTGATCAAGTTCTCAAAGGCTCAATACTCACAATAATCATAACATGCTTCGTCTCACAAAAATCAGTTGCAATAGATTTTCTAATAAAAACAATTCTCATCATCGGTGCTCGTCATTTAACTCGATCCAAAGCGGACACTAGACCAAAGCAGGAAAAACAAAACAAAACAAAACAAACACAAACACAAACAAAAACAAACATAAAAGATAAAACAAAGAGCAAGAAGATAAAGAAATCAAAGCTCGGTCTATGGAGGTGGTAGTGGATGATATGGCCACGAGCTATGCATGTCTATGAGAGCTTGAGATATTGCTCGTTGTATCGCTACCTTTCCGCCCATCGCCGCTCGTTTTCCTCTTGTTGACGTCATTTGCTCCTCAAAAATTGTGCCGACAGCTACATATTGCCCATATCTCCTCGCAGCTATCAACCTGTTCATCAATATAGAGGTGCTTCTCTACTCTACCGTCATCTATGTACTCATGCGCTCTTGATGTCGGCGTGTCAATCGGTCATAAATCCGTTCCTCCATAGCATATAGATCAAGTCTCGGTGCTCTCATATGGAGCGGTGATGACCTTGCTCGTGCTCGCTGCTGCTAGCTCATCTCCTCCTTGCTCGTGGCGGTTTCCTCCTCCGCCGAAATCTATGTTGCTCCGTAACCTTCCTCCGAGTCGTGCGTGGCACATCAGTCTGAAGGGCTGCTTGATGCTCGGGAGTCCTCATCGTGATATTATGTATCGTTGGGACACCCCCGTGGCTCAATCGAGTGAGAGCTACATTCGGCAGCTCAAGTACCATGTTTTCGCCTATCTGCGTGATCTTCCACAACTGCCTATCATTTCTTGGCGAAGAAATGCATATAATTGAGGGCTCGTCGATCAAGATAGATCTCTCGAGTGATCGGCTCTTCATTTGGGGCTATGTTGAAATCACGTGGCTATTGGGGTTATCATTCCCCACAGCGGATGCTAGCTCCCTCAACTTGGGCTTGGGCCTCAAAATGCTCGCTAGGAGATCGCTACACTCATCGGGCGTCCTTCCGTGGTCGCCGCTAAAATATGCATATCTCGCACTCTGAACGTTTTCGGCATTGTCCGGGGCTAAGGCTGGAGGTGATCATCTGTGGAAGTATCTCATGTTGGGTTTCGATTGATGCTGTTGAGGATGTCGTGGGCTATATCCTTAAATTTCTCAACTTCCATCCATGCTAAGCGCCTTGAAGGCTCGATGTTCACCCCACTTTCTCCTAGATACATGGCTCGTGGGGTCCTTGCATAATCTCATGCGGATCTTGAAAGATAATTCCCGTTCTTGATTGCCCGGTGGAAACTTATATGCAAAAAGATCCATTCTCGTTTACGTAGGCGGTATGTGGATAGGAATTCCAAAGTTAGAGATCTATGAGTGAACAGGCCTCGTGAATGCTCCGAGGAATCCCCTCCCCGGTGAGCATCATCACATCATCAAAATCCCATATCATGCGGTATCCTTTGATGCATGAATCTAGTCGGCGATCTCTAATCTAGATAATCTTTCCACTCGTTCATATGATTACGATGTGCAATGTAATATCCCTGCAACATAGGATGAGACTCATGAACGATCTCGATCTGGTGATGTGGACGACATAGTTCCTTCCGTTTTCTACGGTGAGGCCTTTTCTGCGAAAACGGCATAGTGATGCCACGCAATAAATTTAATTAAATCGGATATACTCCACAAATATAACCCTCGACCTAATGCATAAAATAACGCGAGAGAAAATCATCGGTTTGGCACAACAACAATACTTTATCTAGACCCATGAACTTTCTCAACTCCCCAAACCGATATATTTCTCAATGGCTCAATATTTTATCCTTACACTAAGCACAATTTGAAATCTAGCATCATATCATGTGAATATTTCAAGAAAAGACACACAATGCTAAATTCACAAATTATTCAACAATTCAAACAATATATCTCCAATAATTCCTCCAATAAATTTCCACAAAAATTCATAGAAATCAACGGAAAAATCAAGTAAATCCATGCTTCCATTAACAATTTAAAAATCAAAAAGGGAATAACATCTAAAACAATAAAGAGAAGCCACGAAAATTCTACGCAAAGTTCAACAAATCTAGCAATTCTTGCGTCCTAACTCTCGTAACAAATTCACGACTCGCGAGCTGTCCTCGCGTGCAAGGGGAAAGGATTTCGCGAGCGCATTTAAATTACTGAATATAAACCAAAATTGAAATCTTACCTCGCGTGCTGGAATTTGGACAGAATTCGCGAGAGAGGAGATGGATAAATCGAGATGAGAGTTCGCGAGAGGGGCGGCGCATTCAGAACATGAATTAAACCCTTACCTGAACTCGCGACACGGCCTCGCGACAAAGGGTCGCGATAGTGGGTCGTGAAGTAAACATTACCTCAGATCTCGCGTGAGCTCGTGACACGACTTCGCGACAAAAAGTAGCGATGATGGGTCGTGAGGTGGATTTATTTTACGCTTTCGGGGTGGGCTCGCGTGCGGGCTTCGCGACTGGGCTTCGTGGCGTCTCGAGAGATAAGTCGGTCGGGTTCGCGTGTAGGTCTCGCGAACTTGGCTCACGACATAACTCAAATTGACGTCTCGCGAGGCGTGAATAGAATTTCTTCGGAAATTTTTGCTCAACTCTACTCCGCTGTTCGCCCAACTCGAAATCAAGCTACTCAAAAATGGATAAAAAACATAACAAAACCAGCGAAACAAAAACAAGACAAAACAAGACAAAAAAAAAACAATTGGGTTACCTCCCAACCAGTGCTTAATTTAACGTATTTAGCTAGACTATTACCTCAATCACTTGGGATCCTCAAATAACGTCAGTTCACTCACTTCCTTCCCATGAGGTCTAAAATAAAATTTCAACCGATGCCCATTGATTGTAAACGTACTACCATCCAATTTGAAAAGTTCAAATGTGCCATTATGATTGCTCTTTTCAGCGGTGTATGCGTACGACCATTTTGATTGTAGCTTGCTTGGGAATGAGCGAATCACGAGAATTGTATGTTGGATTTGTTTACTGAAAGCAGTATGGTTGAGCTTGTATACAATGTTTCTGTTACCACTATTACAATCTCCTATCCGAATTGAATACTTGATTGCATATATACGTGTCCCCTTATCTCATATATAAGTTAGATCATACGATTGTGTAGAAGATCACGTAAGTCCGTATGATTGGTCAAGCAATGAGATATAAAGGTTTCCTGTTGAGACAACTTGAGGGCGAGTTGTCGGTATAGGCTATGTATAGATAAGAAGTGACTCGACTTGGTTACTTGTCATATCTTTGATGCGTCTCGGCGTATTGAAGGATCACGATGAGATGAGTTCTTACGTCGACCGTCGTGAAGAACCAAGATCTCGGTGACTTACGATGATCTAAACTCGATAAGGTATTAGGTGAGTATGAGTTGTTGACCATCACTTTGACTTGTTATGGGTGAGGTTATATGTTCTATTGATATTCTCCGCGATCTTGGGTGGTGGCGGTGCTTGTATGTCATGCTAGTTATCTCGTATCGAGTCACCGTATCCGTTTAGGATGATGGCGTCCCTTAAGGAGCTCAAAATTTTATTGTACTAAATCCGCGGGTTGAGTTAGCTCAAGTACAATAATAAGGTTGAGTAGTACTACTAAGGAATTAAAGATATTAATTATTTTAAGCGATCGAGAATGCTATAAATAATTAATGGACGTCGCGATATCTTATCTACGGGATTCGTAATGTCTAAGTGCAAGACCCGACTCACCGCTTGCAATAAAGGGTAAGTCGGCATTTATTCTCTAGTGGCATGAATAAATGTTTATAAATTAATTTATGTTAAAGGTGAACATAAGATAATTAATTTATTTGAGGCCCATCTTTATTCCTTGCATTTGATCCTGAGGTGGCCCATCGAGCCGTAGCTTAGTGTGAAAATCGGGCGCCCCTACTCTATGATAAGTATTTGATCCTCTTTATCCATAAGGATATTATTATATTTATGGGATATGCATGGATCATTTCTAATGAGATTATGGTAATGCGTTATAAATATAAGGTAAGAGATAAGATCAATGCTAATCCTCATTTTTAACCTAGCATATTTTAAGTGAATTCCCATAGTGTTTGGGAGGTGATTCTCGAAAATTGTAAGAGAAAGATTGGGTGATTTTCAAGCATTCTCCATAGATCGTCCTCGCTCGGCGTTGGAGATTGGGCGGCCGGGATCTGAGCCGGAAGATCAAAGCACACAGTCTCGATCCATTCATCTCGTTCATCCCCGATGCAGTTCAAAGGTAAACACGAGAAAACCCATACGTGTTGCAATTAATTATATAGACGATCTAGGAATATAATCGATGTGTGGTGAATTAAACATCCAAGATAGATCCTAGGGAGAGGTTAAATAAGATTTCCTACAATTGGTATCGAGCTGGATCGATATCTTGGCTCGTTGGATTAATTCAAGTTTGATTATAACGCGCAATTAATTAATTGTTGAATCATCGTTCATCGTAGCTCGTTTTATTTTGTCGGATTTTGTTTTTCACCACGAGAAAATCCGTGGTTAGATTAGATTTGTTTTCCGTAAATCTTATCCGTAAAAAAACGAAGCGAAGCCTGACGAACGAGACGATGAAGACACGTCGGAGAAATCGATGCCGACGCGAGCATGTCGCCGGTGCCATGTGCGTTTCGGCGGCATCGGCGGACAAGCGGATTCTTTGGGCGCATGGCTCGGCGACCAGGCGGTGCGAGAGTGCAGCCGCTGACGCCCAGCAGACCGCTTCGGGCGCCGCGGCGAACGCTGGCTCGCGGACCTCGGCGAGCCATCAGACGGCGTGACAAAGCGAGCGAGTTTATCGCCGACGGAGCGGCGGCGCTTCGGCGAATAGCGCACGGAAACCTCAGCGAGGTCTCGGCCGATGCGGGCTGCGCGATTCTCACGCGGATGCCGGTGGCGCTCGGTGGATTCCTCGGCAAGACCGGACGATCTCGGCAGTCATCCGGCGCTCGGTGACCTCGGCGGTCGTCCTCGGTAGCAGCGGGCGGCGCTGGGTGCGCGATTCTTGCGCGGATGCCCGTGGCGCTCGGTGGATTCCGGCGACAAGGCGATCTCGGCGGTCATCCCCGGTGCGCTCGGCGACCTCGGTAGGTCGTCCTCGGCAGCCTCGGTAGCAACGGGCGACGTGGCTCGACACGCCTCGATGAGTCGAGCTCGGCAGCGCTCGGCGACCTCGGCAGCCGCGCGCGCAGTGACCTCGGTAGCACCGGAGACGGCGGGCGACGCGGCTCGACACGCCTTGGCGGTCGAGCTCGGCGAGCAGCGAGCGAGACCGGCGGTCCGCGCGGCGGGCGGCGACGCCTCATGGCAGACGTGTGGTGCTCGGCGGGCGGGCGTGCTGCGCGCAGCGTGCGTTCGATGGGTTGCCGTCGCTTACGACCGCGAGGCGACCGCGAGGAGCGCGAGCGAGGCGCGAGAGAGGCTGTCTTGGCGTGGGCGTGCTGCCTGCGCGGCCAGGCCCATTCAGCCAGACCGGCCCGGACACGATTTTCCGGCCCGAACCCGCTTTTTCTAGCCCGAATCCGGTTTGACGACTCGGTCCGTGCGGGTGCACGCGAGGCCCGTTTTCGAGTTGAAGATCCATCGTGTAATTCTATGTAATAGATTAGGCGAAAGTGCAAGTTCCACGAGTGGGCCACGATGAACGTTTTTATTTTATTTTTATCGTTCATTGCATGTCGTGGATGTTTAAATTATGCAGAAGCATGCTATGTATGTTTAAATTACGTAGACAAACATATTATATGTTTTCGTGATTGGATGCGCATAGTAAGCATGCTTGGTTTATCGCGTTTTCAAGCATTTTTTTAGAATTCTGCGAGCATGTTTTACATGTTGAGTTCTATAGAAAAGCATGCTAAGATTACGTGATCTGCATGGATAAACCTTTTGAAACAAAAGACTAAGCAAGTAACCCGACATATTAATTTTTCAAATTAAAATGTCAAGACCTCCACTTTTGATCTCTATACAAAGTGAGGACGACCGTGAGTGGCGATCACACGCAGTGGCTTGCTTGCCTTGTTTATCATAAGTTTGTTAGATGAGATTTCTAAATAAAACTTTTTAAATCTATTGAGAAGTGGGAGTTTCATGTATGGCGATCACACGCGTAGCTTGCATGCGATTTTCATAAGTTCTCTAGAGATAGTTTTAAAAGGAGATAACAAAAGAATTTGAATTGAAGCGGTATGGTCCGAGTGGTATGCCGATTCTAAGAATTCAATTCTATTTGTTAAAATTGTGGTCATTGCTTAGACATCACCTCGAGTACAACTTCCTTGAAGTCCCTTCTTGTGATAGTGATGTGGTCTAGTAAGGTCCAATCATTAATTTCATTTGTCGTAAGGATAAGTTGACATGGATTGAAATTAAGCGACTAAAAGGTATATTTTAGTCTAGTCGAGGGGTTCATGTAAATGGCGATCACACGCGTGGCTTGCATGTGGGATTCCTTGGGCGATTGGAGGTTTCAATCAATATTGTTTTATCAAAAGGTTACAATATTGTTGTTCACAATTATGTGCGATCATTATGCTTATGTGTTTACATTGTCTTTTCGGATATGTCTCTTACACAGATTATCAATATGCTCGCACAAAAATCCTTATCGGTCCAAATTTTATCGAGTGGAAGCGAAACATGGAATATGTTCTTATCATTTGAAGAACACATGTTTGTTCTCACTACTCCTAAACCCGATGCCACTATCGACGATCGACTAATGAGCAGCGAGAGTCGGCGAGACTTTGGCATAAGTCGAACAATATGGCCAAATGCTATATGATGACTACAATGTCGAAGGTTTGCGGTGCAACATCGATCGATGGTGAGACGCGACGAAATATGGTCAAGTCTCGAGTAAGTTTGGGCGATCGGATCGGACGATCGCTTCCACACAATGAGAGAAATCTTGGCGTGTAAGATGGAAGAAGGAAGTTCGGTCCATGAACATATCTCCCATGACTCGTCTCATGGATAGTCTTGATCAATTGGGAGGAGGTATCGACGGGTGAAGCCAATGTCGATATCATCCTCAACACACGCCCAAGTTTTTGAGAACTTTCGGCGTGAATGCGATCATGAGCAAGACCGAGTATACACTTAGTCGGTTGCTTAATGATCTCGTGGCGGAAGGAGTCATGGGTAAAGGAGCACATGCTCTTGCTAGCACATCTAGGGGCCAAAATTTTCCGTTGAAAAATGGAAAAAGAAAAGGGCACCAAAGGTGGTAGAGGCGAGGAAATAGTGGGAGTAATGGGAACAAAAACATGCATGCCACCGACGGCTTAAAAAGCCAGGAGAAGAAGGCAAGTGCTTCAAGCGCTTGCAAGGCGGGCATTGGAAGGCTAAGTGCCGCAAGCTCAAGCTCAAGTGCGCCATTTGCTTTAATAACGGAAACTTGTTTGGCGACTTGTTCTACCCATTCTTGGGTAGTAGACACGAGTGCGATCGATCATGTTTGTTACACCTGCGCGGGGTTCCCGCGACAAGGGAGTTGAGTGATGGCGAGATAACGATCTCCATGGGCAACGCGGCGAAAGTCGAGGCCGTTGCGATCGGAGATGTTACTTTATGTTTGAGAGAACAGTTTTAGTTTTAAAAGGCGTTTTATATGTGGCGGATTTTCATGGAACCTTGTTTCGGTTTGAAATTGTTTATTCATGGATATTCATTATTTTTGATAGTGGTGTTTCTATCATAAGAAATGAGCGAAGTTATCGTGTTGGCACTTTATATAATTAAGCTTTATACTATTTCTACAAAACATAATACCTATAACTATGTTGCATCTACGTCGAACCTTAAAAGAGAAAGTTTTCTTCATGCAAGATGACACCACATTTCTCCGCATCTTAGATTAGGTCACATTAATCTAAATAGGATCCAAAGGCGGCTAGAATGGAGCGTTGGGTGATCTCATAGTTACTCGGTTCCCGTCTGCGAATCTCGTATAGAAGGAAAGATGTCGATCGGACCCAAAGAGAAGAGGTTATAGAGCTAAAGAAGTGTTGGAGCTAGTCCATTTCGACTGTGTGGACGATGTCCACACAAGCTCGTGGAGAATGCAGTATTTTATCACTTTCATTGACGATTACTCAAGTGCGGATACATATACCGCTTCACTACAAGTCTAAATGCTTTGAGAAATTCAAAGAGTTTAAGGCGGAAGTGGAGATGAAGCTTGGTAAGAGTGTCAAGTCATCTGTGATGCGATCGCGGTGGCGAATACCTCGATAACGAGTTTATGGACTATCTAGTGAAGTGTGGGATTACCTCCCAACAGACTCACACCAAGACACACAACCGCAAAATGGTGTGTCGAGGCGAAGAAATAGGACTCTTTTGGAAATGGTTAGATCAATGATGAGTTATGCGGCATTGCCTATTTAGATCGGGGTATGCCTTAGTAACGGCGGCATACTTGCTGAATCTAGTACCATCCAAGTCAATCGAAATGACCCCTTTCGAGTTGTGGTTTGGGCGAAGCCTAGTTTAAGCCACATAAGGATATGGGGCGATCCAAACAGATGTCTTGAACAAAAGGCGACAAGTTGGAGGCTAGATCCCACGCAGTCGTTTATTCGCTATCCTAGAGGAGCGAAGGTGGTTTATTCTATAGTCCTAAGGATTAGAAGGTCATTATTAGCACTAATGCCCGATTCTTAGAAGAGGATTATATGACAAACCACAAATCAAAGTTGAAATCATTCTTGTGAATTATAAGATGATCGTATTCCACCACCGATTAGGCGAAAGGTACGAGATGTGGTGTCTAGTGGAAGGATCGACCCGATACTTCAAGAAATTGAAGTGGGTCGAGTTCCATGGAGATACCGACCGTAAGTGGTATCTACCAGCAAGTTGTGCAAGATAGAGAACCACAAGTTACCGCACCCACGTTGCCATTGTGCTGTGGCGCCTCGTCGTATTGGGAGGTTGTTCGCAACCCGAGCGATTTATGTTCGTGGGTGAATCTTCAATTTAGTCCCGTGAAAGCGGCGGTGCAATAATCGACCCGTGGACATACAAATGAGGCGATACAAGACATTGATGCAAGATCATGGCACACCGCTATGGACTTAGAAATTGAGTCCATAACAGACTATGGATGTATACGAAAAGACACCTCTACCGGATGGCAAGGAAGCCGTAGGCGAAGTGGGTATACAAGAGGAAGAGATTCGGATGGTGAGGTTTCGGCTTTTAAAGCCGGCTTGTGGCGAAAGGGTACACTCAGATTGAGGGGCATCGATTTCGATGAGACCTTTTAAGCCGTAGCAATGCTCAAGTCCATCGAAATTCTTCTCGCCATAGCACCCTTGAACCTAGAGGTTTGACAAATGGATGTGAAAACTTCTTTTCTAAGCGGTTACCTTGAGGAAGGTAGAGACATCTATGTCTGAAGAACCCGTAGGTTATGTGGTGAAGGGTGAAAGAGCATCTAGTATGGAAGCTAAGAAGTCCATTAATGTGCTTAAGCAAGCCTCACGATCCGGAACTTACGCTTTGTGAAGTGGTAAAGTCCTATGAATTTACCAGTTGTCTAGAGAGTTGTGTGTATCGTTTAGATGTCAGCGGTGATGTGGTATTTCTTGCACTTTATGTAGATGACATTCTTCTAGTTGGCAACAATGTGAAGTTCTTATCGGGCGTAAAGAGTTGGTTATCCGATCGGTTTCAAATGAAAGACTTAGGAGATGCGACGACATTCTTGGGATCAAGGTTTACTGAGATCGCAAAAGGAAAATGTTGAGCTTATCTCAAAGCGTCTTACATTGATCTTGTGATTACTCATTTTAGTATCGCACCGCCAAGAAAGGATTGCTACCTTTCGGACATGGCGTTCCTTTAGCTAAGGAAGCCACCTATGTTGCAAAGGAGATAGAGGAAATGAGACAAGTTCCTTATGCTTCATTGTAGGAAGTCTCATGTACATGATGTGATCGCTCACTTTTATAACACTAAAAAGTATAAGTATATAGGTAAGTCGAGTATCGTATCCACGGGGATTGTATCGAGAAAACATAGAAGCTAGCTCAGCGATAATTCATCATTATTGAAACACGGAAATTGGGTGAGAGGCTTAAGGGCTTGTAATTTAATCCAAAGCAAAGGTAACCATGCGTAAATATAAAATAAAGCAATAAAATCAGAGATGATAAAACAGATAAAAAGACTAACCCTAGGGATGCATAAATCCTACCCACAATGTATGTTTATCCTGTTTCCTATTAGCCAATTTTAATCCAAACAAGATGGAATAACACATATATAACCAACAACTTCAGTTACGACAATTGCGGCGAGAGATTAAGAGTTTTCCTACCATTCTAGGTGAAAACAAGTAACTCCAAAAGGATCACTAAGAATATGCTTCCTCTGAATATCCTATCTAGAAGCACGACTCGAGGTTTATTAGTATCATGCATTCAAGATCGATTGACAATTAATCTGATTACGTCATTAATTGGCAACTAGATATGCATCAAGATTGATCGAGAAATTAACACATATAAATAAGCACCAAGAATCATGAATCAATGCACGGAAGGTAAATAGAGATAACAGAATCACAACATATAGGATCGATCATGCAAACCCAGGATTAGAACAGAAATTACCTGACATAATTAACGGAATAAAAATACGATAAAACATAAAAGCAGAAATTAAATGCATAAAACCCGGATAATAGCGTTGGATGAACAATGGTTGGTCTTGAATCCAATCCCAGCGATAAGCGAAACCAATCGGACAAAACGTTCCGATTGATAAAAACGATAAACTAAACTAGAAACGATGCAAGAATTAAATCTAGAACTAAGCGGAGAGAAAGAAAAGCAAAAATCTGAGGAAAAACTGAATAAAAGCTCTCTGGGGGCGTGTCCAGTCCGAGGAGGCGCAAGGGAGGCTTGCCCTATTTATAGATAAGGGTGGAAACCCTAATTTCTCTTATGCCGCGCCGCCTCGCGACCGTGGCTAGCGGTCGCTAGCTCGGTCGCGAGGGATAACTTATACGCGCGCCCTCTCGCTCGCGGTCTCTGCTTGCGGCCGCCAGGTTTGCCTCACGACCGGGCTAGCGGTCGCTAGCCATGGTCGCGAGAATCAGGGCAGTAGCTATCTCGGCTTTGGGCGATGCTCGCGTGTGCGACTTGCGACCGCGCCTCCCTCGGCGCTTCTTTGGGGATGCCTCATGACCAGCCTAGCGACCGCTAGGCTGGTCTCACGGGAAAGGCGTAGCGTGGTTTTGGCTCGTCTTCGTTCATATCTTGATTTTCAACATATAAACCTACAAAGCGTCAAAGGAACACCCAAGAGCGATGTCTTCTAAAATAGATAAAATCATTAAGATCCGATACATAAACGCATTTAATAGATCTAAAATCATCTTTAAATATCATAAATGAACATGTAAAGCGATGCGTTTATCACACCCCCAAACTTGAAGCATTGTTTGTCTAAAAAAGCGAGCGGTAAAGACAAACGAATGACACAACAAAAGATCAACGAGTATATCAAAGGTGATAAACACAATCAAGCCTCGGAAATATCTTTCAGCGCCGAAAATATTTAGCGCACATGACGACATTAGTCAACTCAACACAAACAACAATTGAAGGCAAAACTCATTTAATTCAACCTCACAACGACATGTGTAAAATATAGAGGATACACTCAAACTCATAAAGAAATTAAGGACGTGTATACACTCACGAGATCAATGCAATGCAACATCTTACCATAGGCTTGCTGCTTCTCTAACATCTCCACCGTCAAATGTGTTCAAATAAGGATCAAAAAGGTCTTTTCATAGGTTATATTGTAGGCACATTGGTTAAGGTAGGATAATATATGGCTAAGTGACTCAAAAATATTCCAAGCACCCCCATTTATACTTTTCGACACATATGGACTTTGTCCATTTTCCTCTTCTTTCCCAACGTGCTAAATCGACGTTTTATGCCACAGAAGGTACCTATACTTTGATTAAAGACCCCTTATGCTCAACACACATAGTGAACTTATCATTGCCTTTTCCTTTTTTTCTTTTTTTTTCTTTTCTAGAGCTTATAGGGTTTCTCATTCACAACAAAGGTACTATTCTTCACCACGTATGTATTTCTCTAAAAGTAATTTTCTCGTCATAACTACATCAAAATTTCAACCCTTTTGATTCCCATATCCATCCTCACCTCCTATCATCCGGTTAATCGAAAGAAAAAGTCTAATAAAGGCTCGAAAGAAGGATAAATGGTATATATCATCGGGTTAGTGTTTGGGTAAAATGTGGTTAACAAAGATGGCCTTTTATCCTTTCCAATTGAAACACATATTGCGGTCTCGACACGTAAGAGCGGCAAGTTCTAGAAGATAATCACATGCATGATATCACACAATTAAAAGAAATCAGCGTATCAAGATATTTATACAATGGACGCCAAGTCACACGGGTTAAGCAAATGGTGAAAACAATAAGTTTAAGCAATCTCAAGTCGTTAAATGCGTCATTTTCTAACATATCATGTGCACTATCATTAAATTTCACAAAAATTTCTATCGTCATTGGCCACATGGATTAAAACACTTCACTTAACTCGTTGATCGATGTACACAAACACTAAAAGAAAGACAAAAACACGACAAAAAGCAACACAAAACGAAAAACAAAACAAAACACAAAACAAAATAAAGAAAGCGTTGGGTTACCTCCCAACAAGTGCTTAATTTAACGTCTTTAGCTAGACCATCACTAACCTTTCTCAATCCGGCGCTTTGGTGGCAACAAATCCTTCCCAATTTGTGGATCCTCCTATACTTAGCATTCACGGATGACCACCAGCGACCATGGAAGTGGCCAAAACAAAACACAAAAACAAAAAAAGAAAGCGTTGGGTTACCTCCCAACAAGTGCTTAATTTAACGTCTTTAGCTAGACCATCACTAACCTTTCTCAATCCGGCGCTTTGGTGGCAATGTAAATCCTTCCCAATTTGTGGATCCTCCTATACTTAGCATTCACGGATGACCACCGCGACCATGGAAGTGGCCACCCCAAACTTGAGCGATACACTCGGGTTCCATGCGAGTCCACTTCTTCCTTCTCGCAGCTTCCTCGATTGGTCGAGTACCCTCTAGCGCGGCGTGTGCAGGCGAAAGCGGTCGTGATCGAGTAGCAATCTTCCGGTACCGTCTACCTTCGTGTTGCTTGATAGCGTCATATATGGAAATCTTGAGCTCCTCATCGTTAACACGAAACGTGAGATTGCCTTCCCGACATCAATCAACGCACGCACCGGTTGCTGAAAAGGTCTACCTAGGATTAGTGGTTGTTGTTTGAATTGGGAATATCTAAAATAACAAAGTCGGCGGGAAAAACAAAATCCCAATTCTTACTAACACGTCTTGATGATACCTTTAGGATATGTGGTGACACATCACCATCATCGATGAGATCTTCGTCGGCTTCATCTTTCCTAGGTGTAGCCGGTTGAATACGCTCAAAGGCATCAGTTGATGCTCGCCCCAAGTCGCACAACACATTTGGAAAAGTATGCTCGGCGATCTCGCATTCTAACGTAAAGCCGCGGGATCCTTACGCTTTGAGGCGAGCTTCTTACGTAAGAAGCGACATGCATTCTTCGATAGGGTAATTTTTCAAATTTCCCCAATTTCTTCTTGCTTGTAAGCGCGTCTTTAAAAATTTTACGTGATCCGGCATGTTTCGCAATCAGCTCAAACAGAGGCAAATTGATTTCAACTTTTGAAAAATCTCTTTGAAACGAGCAAACCTCGTCATATTTCGATTTGGCTAGTCGACTCGGAAGCGGACCGGAGGGGTGTGCGATGCGAAGATTGAATGCGGAGGTGCCTCGCGGTCGACCTCGCGATCACCGGTCGTCGCGAGGATCCGCTCTGCCGCAATCCTTCTTCGCATGCGAGCTTGCGCGCCGGGTGGCTCGCGAACATATATGAGGTATGCAGTCGATGGCTCGTGGTGGGGTGCGAGGGCGTGCTCGATCGCGAGCCGTGGGAAAACTCTGGACTCCTCGCGATCGGGCTCGCGGTCGCGAGCTCGGTCGTGAGTTTCTGCTCCAGTTTACTTTCTTGTTCCGTATGGCTTGGGTAAGCTTGTCCACTCCTCATCCGGATGGCGAAGCACCGATTTTTCGGTTCACTCCAGTATTACTCGGAAATTGGCCCGTCTTTTGTAGTGCATTCAATTATACGGCTACTTGACCAATCGATTTTCCAACATCTTTACGTGTTTCCCATGGCCGTCTGATCGACTCGGATGAGTTATTTTACGCCCGCATCGCTTATAAATGTACTCTGTTGATTCGCCATCCGTTGCACCATATCTTCTAAACTTGGCTTCTTGGCTCTTGGATCATACCATTCTGCATCGTGAAGCTTCCGCCGAGGTTCTTGAAAATTATTCGGGTTGGCATATGACGAGTTCGGATGATTTCTATTGTTTGTAGTGTATGCCGGATTCTCCCCCTGACGGTTCATTTGATTTATAAAATGTACATCCTTCGTCTCAATCTGGCTCTTCAACAGAGTGAATTGCTCATCTCGCAGATCTCGAATCGACCTCGACGGACATTGCTTTAACCATGGCGTTCTCTCCGTTGGCCATTGATAGCTGTTGGCAGCCATCTCCTCTCTAAATACGACTCGCCTCGTCTACTCGCTCGGTTCGATAAACACACCTGCCGACGCATCCACAATGCTCCTCGTCCGAAATGTCGGTCCTTTGTAGAATCTGCGTGATTCGTTGCTCCTTGGAGAATCCATGTTGTGACATCGCCTCAATAGACCTCTGAATCTCTCCCATGCCAGAATAGTGATTCGTCGTGGTTTTGGAAAAATGGGAGATTTCGGCGATGATCTTCTAGCACTTTCGCCCGGAAAATATTTCGAGAGAAACTTCGCAAAGTTTTCCCAAGTGTCGATGCCGATTCGGTCCAAACCCATGAACCAATCTTTCGCCTAGTCACAATGACGAAACCGAACATGCGATCCGGATCGTGTCTTGTGGCACCCCATTACATTTGATGGTGTCACAAATATCGAGAAAGGTCTCGAGATGCGATTCGGGTCTTCAGTGACTCCTCCCCAAACCGCTATCCTTGGACCATACTAATCGTACGACTTCACTCAAAATTGTTTGCATCCACGCGGGCCCCATCCGCCTCCTTGGGCTGTTTCGATAAGAGGTCGGTACATAAAGTTCGGTGGTGGCGTCTCGGAACAGGACAAGGAGTCCCATATTCGCCATCGGCTGCAGATCTCGTGAAATCCGCTAGCATGCGTGCAGCTTGCTCGGGAGGAATGCCCTGCTTACGTGGATTAGCCGCCATTGCAAAGATGTCTCTCTCGTCCTCTTCTCGGGTGGAGAGCTTTCAATCTCGGGATCTAATAATATTTCGTGAGGTCCCCGAGATCTTGACGATATACTGCACCCGAGAAAGGAGAATTAAACTCTTGCAAAAATAAATAAATAAAAATAAAATAACTTGAATTAATAAATCCAAATCACAAATTATTCCTATGCAATCTTAATAATCCCGACAACGGCGCCAAAATTTGATCGCTCACTTTTATAACACTAAAAGTGTAAGTATATAGGTAAGTCAGTATCGATCCATTGTGGATTGTATCACGAAAACATAGAAGCTAGCTCAACGATAATTCATCATTATTCGAAACACGTAAATTGGGTGAGAGGTTTAAGGGCTTTGATTTAATCCAAAGCAAAGGTAACCATGCGTAAATATAAAATAAAGCAATAAAAATCATGATGATAAAAGCATGATAAAAAGACTAACCCTAGGATGCATAAATCCTACCCACAATGTATGTTTATCTTGTTTCCTATTAGCCAATTTTAATCCGCATAAGATGGAAGATCACATATATAACCAACAACTTGCCACGACAATTGCGGCGAGAGATTAGAGTTTTCCTACCATTCTAGGTGAAAACAAGTAACTCCAAAAGGATCACTAAGAATATGCTTCCACGAATATCCTATCTCACTACGACTCAAGGTTTATTCTTATCATGCATTCAAGATCGATCGACAATTAATACGATTCACGCCATTAATCGGCAACTAGATGTGCATCAAGATTGATCGAATTAACACATATAAATAAGCACCAAGAATCATGAATCAATGCCCGGAAGGTAAATAGAGATAACAGAATCACAACATATAGGATCGATCATGCAAACCCAGGATTAGAACAGAAATTACCTGATATAATTAACGGAATAAAAATACGATAAAACATAAAAGCAGAAATTAAATGCATAAAACCGGATAATAGCGTTGATGAACAATGGTTGGTCTGAATCCAATCCCAAGCGATAACGAAACCAATCGGACAAAACGTCTCGATTGATAAAAACGATAAACTAAACTAGAACAATGCAAGAATTAAATCTAGAACTAAACGGAAGAGAAAGAAAAGCAAAAATCTGAGGAAAAACTGAATAAAAGCTCTCTGGGGGCGTGTCCAGTCCGAGGAGGCGCAAGGAGGCTTGCCTTATTTATAGATAAGGTGGAAACCCAATTTCTCTTCTGCCACCACCTCGACGACCGTGGCTAGCGGTCGCTAGCTCGATCGCGAGGATAACTTATCTGCCGCCTCCGCCGCGGGTCTCGCTATGTCGCCAGTTTGCCTCATGACCGGGCTAGCGGTCGCTAGCCATGGTCGCGAGAATCGAGGTAAGAGCTATCTCGGCTTTGGGCGATGCTCGCGTGTGCGACTTGCGATGACCGTCCTCCTCGGCGCTTCTTTGGGATGCCTCATGACCAGCCTAGCGACCGCTAGGCTGGTCTCTGAACCGGCGAACGTGGTTTTGGCTCGTCTTCGCTCCTATCTTCGATTTTCAACATATAAACCTACAAAACGTCAAAGGAACACCCAAGAGCAAGATGTCTTCTAAAATAGATAAAATCATTAAGATCCGATACATAAACGCATTTAATAGATCTAAAATCATCTTTAAATATCATAAATGAACGTAAAACGTATGCTTATCACACCCCAAACTTGAAGCATTGTTTGTCCTAATAAAAAGCGAGTAATGTAAAGACAAACGAAGGACACAACAAAAGATCAACGAGTATATCAAAGGTGATAAACACAATCAAGCCTCGGAAATATCTTTCAACTCGAAAATATTTAGCGCACATGACGACATTAGTCAACTCAACACAAACAACAATTGAAGGCAAAACTCATTTAATTCAACCTCACAACGACATGTGTGTAAAATATAGAGGATACACTCAAACTCATAAAGAAATTAAGGACGTGTATACACTCACGGATCAATGCAACGCAACATCTTACCATAGGCTCGCCGTTTTCTAACATCTCCACCGCGTCAAATGTGTTCAAATAAGGATCAAAAGGTCTTTTCATAGGTTATATTGTAGGCACATTGGTTAAGGTAGGATAATATATGGCTAAGTGACTCAAAAATATTCCAAGCACCCCATTTATACTTTTCGACACATATGGACTTTGTCCATTTTCCTTCTTTCCCAACGTGCTAAATCGACGTTTTATGCCACGTATGTACCTATACTTTGATTAAAGACCCTTATGCTCAACACACATAGTGAACTTATCATTGCTTTTCCTTTTTTTTTTTTTTTTCTTTTCTAGAGCTTATAGGGTTTCATTCACAACAAAGGTACTATTCTTCACCACGTATGTATTCTCTAAAAGTAATTTTTCTCGTCATAACTACATCAAAATTTCAACCCTTTTGATTCCCATATCCATCCTCACCTCCTATCATCCGTTAATCGAAAAAAAAGTCTAATAAAGGCTCAAAGAAGGCGACAAATGGTATATATCATCGGGTTAGTGTTTGGGTAAAATGTGGTTAACAAAGATGGCCTTTATCCTTTCCAAATTGAAACACATATGCGGTCTCGACACGTAAGAACGGCAAGTTCTAGAAGATAATCACATGCATGATATCACACAATTAAAAGAAACTGTATCAAGATATTTATACAGTGACGCTCAAGTCACACGGGTTAAGCAAATGGTGAAAACAATAAGTTTAAGCAATCTCAAGTCGTTCATGCGTCATTTTCTAACATATCATGTGCACTATCATTAAATTTCACAAAAAATTTCTATCGTCATTGGCCACATGGATTAAAACACTTCACTTAACTCGTTGATCGACAGACACAACACGAAAAGAAAGACAAAAACACGACAAAAAGCAACACAAAACGAAAAACAAAACAAAACACAAAAACAAAACAAAGAAAACGTTGGGTTACCTCCCAACAAGTGCTTAATTTAACGTCTTTAGCTAGACCATCACTAACCTTTCTCAATCCGGCGTTTTGGTGGCAACAGAAATCCTTCCCAATTTGTGGATCCTCCTATACTTAGCATTCACGGATGACCACCACTGACCATGGAAGTGGCCAAAACAAAACACAAAAACAAAACAAAGAAAACGTTGGGTTACCTCCCAACAAGTGCTTAATTTAACGTCTTTAGCTAGACCATCACTAACCTTTCTCAATCCGGCGTTTTGGTGGCGTAAATCCTTCCCAATTTGTGGATCCTCCTATACTTAGCATTCACGGATGACCACCACTGACCATGGAAGTGGCCACCCCCAAACTTGAACGATACACTCGGAGTTCCATGCCGAGTCCACTTCTTCCTTCTCGCAGCTTCCTCGATTGGTCGAGTACCCTCTAAGCGCGCGACGTGTGCAGCAGCAGCAGTCGTGATCGAGTAGCAATCTTCCGGCTGTCCACTGTCGTGTTGCTTGATAGCGTCATATATGGAAATCTTGAGCTCCTCATCGTTAACACGAAACGTGAGATTGCCTTCTGCGACATCAATCAACGCGACACCGGTTGCTAGAAAAGGTCTACCTAGGATTAGTGGTTGTTGTTTGAATTGGAATATCTAAAATAACAAAGTCGGCGGGAAAAACAAAACCTCGAATTTTACTAACACATCTTCGATGATACCTTTAGATATGTGGTGACCATCGCCCATCATCGATGAGATCTTCGTCGGCTTCATCTTTCCTAGGTGTAGCGGTTGAATACGCTCAAAGGCATCGATTGATGCTCGCCCCAAGTCGCACAACACATTTGGAAAAGTATGCTCGGCGATCTCGCATTCTAACGAAACCGCCGGGATCCTACATTTCGAGGCGACTTATCCTCGTAAGACGAGACTTTGCATTCTTCGGATAGGGTAATTTTTTCAAATTTCCCCAATTTCTTCTTGCTTGTAAGCGCGTCTTTTAAAAATTTTACGTATCCCGGCATGTTTCGCAGCTCTTCAAACAGAGGCAAATTGATTTCAACTTTTGAAAATCTCTTTGAAGCGAAAACTCCTCGTCATATTTCGATTTGGCTAGTCGACTCGAAAATGGGACCAGGAGGGTGTGCGCGAAGATTGAACTGGAGGTGCCTCATGGTCGACCTCGCGACCACCGGTCGGGTCGCGAGGATCCGCTCTGTAGCTGCAATCCTTCTTCGCATGCGAGCTTGCGGGCTCGGGTGCTCGCGAACATATATGGTATGCACATCGATGGCTCGTGGTCGGGTGCGAGGCGCGTGCTCGGTCGCGAGCTCGTGGGAAAACTCGGACTCTCGCGATCGGGCTCGCGGTCGCGAGCTCGGTCGTGAGTTTTCGCCCGTTACTTTCTTGCTCCGTATGGCTTGGGTAAGCTTGTCCACCTCGCAAATGACGGATGGCGAAGCATCGATTTTCGGGTTCACCAGTATTACTCGGAAATTGGCCCGCCTTTGTAGTGCATTCAATTGTGCGGCTACTTGACCAACTGATTTTCCAATATCTTTACGTGTTTCCCATAGCCGTCACGATCGACTCCGTATGAGTTATTTTCGCCCGGCATCGCTTATAAATGTACTCTGTTGATTCGCCATCCGCTGCACCATATCTTCTAAACTCGCTTCTTGACTCTTGGATCATACCATTCGCATCGTGAAGCTCTTTGGAGGTTCTTGAAAATTATTCGGGTTGGCATACTGACGAGTTCGGATGATTTCTATTGTTTGTAGTGTATGCCGGATTCTCCCCGGCGGTTCCTTTGATTTATAAAATGTACATCCTTCGTCTCAATCTGCTCTTCAACAGAGTGAATTGCTTCATCACCGCCAGATCTCGAATCACCCGACGGTCACGCTGCTTTAATCGGGCGTTCTCTCCGTTGGCCATTGATAGCTGTTGGCAGCCATCTCCTCTAAATACGACTCGCCTGCGTCTACTCGTCGGCTCAATAAACAGCCACCGACGCATCCACAATGCTCCTCGTCTCGAAATGTCGGTCCAGAAGCTGCGTGATTCGTTGCTCCTTGGAGAATCCATGTTGTGGACATCGCCTCAATAGACCTCTCGAATCTCTCCCATGCCCAGAATAGTGATTCGTCGTGGTTTTGGAAAAAATGGGAGATTTGGCGATGATCTTCTGTGCTTTCGCCGCGGAAAATATTTCGAGAGAAACTTCGCAAAGTTTTCCCCAAGTGTCGACGCCGATTCGGTCCAAACCTTGAACCAATCTTTTCGCCTAGTCACAGCCGAGAAACCGAACATGCGATCCGGATCGTGTCTTGTGGCACCCCATCTCGCATTTGATGGTGTCACAAATATCGAGAAAGGTCTCGAGATGCGATTCGGTCTTGATGACTCCTCCCCAAACCGCTATCCTCGACCATACTAATCGGGTACGACTTCACCAAAATTGTTTGCATCCACGCGGGCCCCATCCGCCTCCTTGGAACTGTTCAGTAAGAGGTCGGTACATAAAGTTCAGTGGTCGCGTCTCTGGAACAGGGACAAGGAGTCCCATATTCGCCATCTGGCGCTGCATCTCTGTGAAATCCGCTAGCATGCGTGCAGCTTGC
The DNA here is from genome assembly GCA_036937905.1 of Salvia rosmarinus. NCBI lineage: Eukaryota > Viridiplantae > Streptophyta > Magnoliopsida > Lamiales > Lamiaceae > Salvia > Salvia rosmarinus. The sequence continues at coordinate 15,388,165 of CM072822.1, read as the reverse complement.
TCGGGAGGAATGCCCCCGTTCTGTGGATTAGCTGCCATTGCAGCATGTCTCTTCTCTCGTCCTCTTCTCAGTGGAGAGCTTTCAATCTCGGGATCTAATAATATTTCAGGAGGTCCCTGAGATCTTGTACGCATATACTACCTGAGAAAGGAGAGAATTCAGCTCTTGCAAAAATAAATAAATAAAAATAAAATAACTTGAATTAATAAATCCAAATCGTCAAATTATTCCTATGCAATCTTAACAATCCCCGGCAACGGCGCCAAAATTTGATCGCTCACTTTTATAACACTAAAAAGTGTAAGTATATAGGTAAGTCGAGTATCGTATCCACAGGGATTGTATCACGAAAACATAGAAGCTAGCTCAACGATAATTCATCATTATTCAAGCACAGAAATTGGGTGAGAGGTTTAAGGGCTTCAGAATTTAATCCAAAGCAAAGGTAACCATGCAGAAATATAAAATAAAGCAATAAAAATCACAGATGATAAAACAGATAAAAAGACTAACCCTAGGGATGCATAAATCCTACCCACAATGTATGTTTATCTTGTTTCCTATTAGCCAATTTTAATCCAGACAAGATGGAAGATCACATATATAACCAACAACTTCAAGATTCGACAATTGCGGCGATGAGATTAGGAGTTTTCCTACCATTCTAGGTGAAAACAAGTAACTCCAAAAGGATCACTAAGAATATGCTTCCTACTGAATATCCTATCTCACCACGACTCAAGGTTTATTCTTATCATGCATTCAAGATCGATCGACAATTAATCTGATTACGCTATTAATCGGCAACTAGATGTGCATCAAGATTGATCGAAATTAACACATATAAATAAGCACCAAGAATCATGAATCAATGCCCGGAAGGTAAATAGAGATAACAGAATCACAACATATAGGATCGATCATGCAAACCCTAGATTAGAACAGAAATTACCTAGACATAATTAACGGAATAAAATACGATAAAACATAAAACAGTAAATTAAATGCATAAAACCCGGATAATAGCGTTGATGAACAATGGTTGGTCTTCAATCCAATCCCAAGCGATAACGAAACCAATCGGACAAAACGTTCCGATTGATAAAAAAACGATAAACTAAACTAGAACAATGCAAGAATTAAATCTAGAACTAAACGGAAGAGAAAGAAAAGCAAAAATCTGAGGAAAAACTGAATAAAAGCTCTGCGGGGCGTGTCCGGTCGAGGAGGCGCAAGTGAGGCTTTCTTATTTATAGATAAGGGTGGAAACCTAATTTCTCTTCTGCGCGTCACTCGCGACCGTGGCTAGCGGTCGCTAGCTCGATCATGAGGATAACTTATACGCGCCTCTCCTCTCATGGGTCTCACGCTATGCCGCCAGGTTTGCCTCGCGACCGGGCTAGCGGTCGCTAGCCATGGTCGCGAGAATCAGGGCAGTAGCTATCTCGGCTTTGGGCGATGCTCGCGTGTGCGACTTGCGACCGCGTCCTCCCTCGGCGCTTGCTGGGGATGCCTCGCGGCCAGCCTAGCGACCGCTAGGCTGGTCTCTGGGAACCGGGCAGAACGTGGTTTTGGCTCGTCTTCGTTCCTATCTTCGATTTTCAACATATAAACCTACAAAACGTCAAAGGAACACCCAAGAGCAGTATCTTCTAAAATAGATAAAATCATTAAGATCCGATACATAAACGCATTTAATAGATCTAAAATCATCTTTAAATATCATAAATGAACGTGTAAAACGTGCGTTTATCACACCCCCAAACTTGAAGCATTGTTTGTCCTAATAAAAAACAGAACAGAAAGACAAACGAAGGACACAACAAAAGATCAACGAGTATATCAAAGGTGATAAACACAATCAAGCCTCGGAAATATCTTTCAACGCTCGAAAATATTTAGCGCACATGACGACATTAGTCAACTCAACACAAACAACAATTGAAGGCAAAAACTCATTTAATTCAACCCTCACAACGACATGTGTGTAAAATATAGAGGATACACTCAAACTCATAAAGAAATTAAGGGCGTGTATACACTCACGAGATCAATGCAACGCAACATCTTACCATAGGCTTGCCGTTTCTCTAACATCTCCACCGTCAAATGTGTTCAAATAAGGATCAAAAGGTCTTTTCATAGGTTATATTGTAGGCACATTGGTTAAGGTAGGATAATATATGGCTAAGTGACTCAAAATATTCCAAGCACCCCATTTATACTTTTCGACACATATGGACTTTGTCCATTTTCCTCTTCTTTCCCAACGTGCTAAATCGACGCTTTATGCCACGTAGGTACCTATACTTTGATTAAAGACCCTTATGCTCAACACACATAGTGAACTTATCATTGCCTTTTCCTTTTTTTTTTTTTTTTCTTTTCTAGAGCTTATAGGTTTCTCATTCACAACAAATGTACTATTCTTCACCACGGATGTATTTCTCTAAAAGTAATTTTCTCGCCATAACTACATCAAAATTTCAACCCTTTTGATTCCCATATCCATCCTCACCTCCTATCATCCGGTTAATCGAAAGAAAAGTCTAATAAAGGCTCAAAGAAGGCGACAAATGGTATATATCATCGGGTTAGTGTTTGGGTAAATGTGGTTAACAAAGATGGCCTTTATCCTTTCCAAATTGAAACACATATTGCGGTCTCGATACGTAAGAAGCAAGTTCTAGAAGATAATCACATGCATGATATCACACAATTAAAAGCAGATCAAGATATTTATCTGATTGCTTTCAAGTCACACGGGTTAAGCAAATGGTGAAAACAATAAGTTTAAGCAATCTCAAGTCGTTCATGCGTCATTTTCTAACATATCATGTGCACTATCATTAAATTTCACAAAAATTTCTATCGTCATTGGCACATGGATTAAAACACTTCACTTAACTCGTTGATCGATGCACACAACACGAAAAGAAAGACAAAAACACGACAAAAAGCAACACAAAACGAAAACAAAACAAAACACAAAACAAAATAAAGAAAAGCGTTGGGTTACTCCCAACAAGTGCTTAATTTAACGCCTTTAGCTAGACCATCACTAACCTTTCTCAATCCGGCTTTGGTGGCAACAAATCCTTCCCAATTTGTGGATCCTCCTATACTTAGCATTCACGGATGACCACCACTGACCATGGAAGTGGCCAAAACAAAACACAAAAACAAAACAAAGAAAACGTTGGGTTACCTCCCAACAAGTGCTTAATTTAACGTCTTTAGCTAGACCATCACTAACCTTTCTCAATCCGGCGTTTTGGTGGCAACAGAAATCCTTCCCAATTTGTGGATCCTCCTATACTTAGCATTCACGGATGACCACCACTGACCATGGAAGTGGCCACCCCCAAACTTGAACGATACACTCGGAGTTCCATGCCGAGTCCACTTCTTCCTTCTCGCAGCTTCCTCGATTGGTCGAGTACCCTCTAAGCGCGCGACGTGTGCGGCAGCAGCAGTCGTGATCGAGTAGCAATCTTCCGGCTGTCCACTGTCGTGTTGCTTGATAGCGTCATATATGGAAATCTTGAGCTCCTCATCGTTAACACGAAACGTGAGATTGCCTTCCTGCACATCAATCAACGCACGACCAGTTGCTAGAAAAGGTCTACCTAGGATTAGTGGTTGTTGTTTGAATTCGGGAATATCTAAAATAACAAAGTCGGCAGGAAAAACAAAATCCCGAATTCTTACTAACACATCTTCGATGATACCTTTAGGATATGTGACTGACCTGTCAGCCATCATCAGTGAGATCTTCGTCGGCTTCATCTTTCCTAGGTGTAGCCGGTTGAATACGTTCAAAGGCATCGATTGATGCTCGCCCCAAGTCGCACAACACATTTGAAAAGTATGCTCGGCGATCTCGCATTCTAACGTAAAACTGCCGGGATCCTTACATTTGAGGCGGCTTCGTCAGAAGACTAAGACTGCATTCTTCTGATAGGGTAATTTTTCAAATTTCCCCAATTTCTTCTTGCTTGTAAGCGCGCCTTTTAAAATTTTACGATCCCCGGCATGTTTCATGTCGCTTCAAACAGAGGCAAATTGATTTCAACTTTTGAAAAATCTCTTTGAACGAGCAAACCTCGTCATATTTCGATTTGGCTAGTCGACTCAAACGGGACCGGAGGGGTGCGCGAAGATTGAATCTGAGGTGCCTCGCGGTCGACCTCGCGATCCGGGTCGGTCGCGAGGATCCGCTCACTGCAATCCTTCTTCGCATGCGAGCTTGCGGGCGCTGGGTGGCTCGCGAACATATATGAGGTATGCACAGTCTGATGGCTCGTGGTCGGGTGCGAGGGCGCGTGCTCGGTCGCGAGCTTCTGTGGGGAAAACTCTGGACTCCTCGCGATCGGGCTCGCGGTCGCGAGCTCGGTCGTGAGTTTCTGCTCCAGTTTACTTTCTTGCTCCGTATGGCTTGGGTAAGCTTGTCCACTCCTCGTCTGGATGGCGAAGCACTGATTTTTCGGGTTCACCTCAGATTACTCGGAAATTGGCCCGCTTTTGTAGTGCATTCAATTGTGCGGCTACTTGACCAACTGATTTTCCAACATCTTTACGTGTTTCCCCATAGCCGTCACGATCGACCCGGATGAGTTATTTTACGCCTTGCATCGCTTATAAATGTACTCTGTTGATTCGCCATCCGTTGCACCATATCTTCTAAACTTGGCTTCTTGGCTCTTGGATCATACCATTCTGCATCGTGGCCTCACGGAGGTTCTTGAAAATTATTCGGGTTGGCATCTGATGTGTTCGGATGATTTCTATTGTTTGGAGTGTATGCGGATTCTCACAGCGGTTCCTTTGATTTATAAAATGTACATCCTTCGCCTCAATCTGCTCTTCAATAGAGTGAATTGCTTCATCAGCTCGCCGTATCTCGAATCAGCCTCGACGGCCGCTGCTTTAACCACTGGCGTTCTCTCCGTTGACCATTGATAGCTGTTGGCAGCCATCTCCTCTAAAATACGACTCGCCTCGCCTACTCGCTCGGCTCAATAAACAGCCCCCCGCCGCGATCCACAATGCTCCTCGTCGAAATGTCACCCTTTGTAGAATCTGCGTGATTCGTTGCTCCTTGGAGAATCCATGTTGTGGACATCGCCTCAATAGACCTCTGAATCTCTCCCATGCCTAGAATAGTGATTCGTCGTGGTTTTGGAAAAAATGGGAGATTTCGCGATGATCTTCTTGCTTTCGCGGCGGAAAATATTTCGAGAAACTTCTGCAAAGTTTTCCCCAGTGTCAACGCCGATTCGGTCCAAACCTCGAACCAATCTTTCGCTTTGGTCACAGCGAAACCGAACATGCGCGATCCGGATCGTGTCTAGTGGCACCCCATTCTGTTTGATGGTGTCACAAATATCGAGAAAGGTCTCGAGATGCGCATTCGGGTCTTCAGTGACTCCTCCCCCAAACTGCTATCCTTGGACCATACTAATCAGGGCCGGCTTCAGCTCAAAATTGTTTGCATCCACGTGCGGGCCCCATCCGCCTTCTTGGAACTGTTCAGTAGGAGGTCGGTACATAAAGTTCAGTGGTCGCGTCTCTTGAACAGGGACAAGGAGTCCCATATTCGCCATCTGGCGCTGCATCTCTGCGAAATCCGCTAGCATGCGTGCAGCTTGCTCGGGAGGAATGCCCCTGCTACGTGGATTAGCTACCATTGCAGCATGTCTCTTCTCTCGCCCTCTTCTCATTGGAGAGCTTTCAACTCGGGATCTAATAATATTTCGTGAGGTCCCCGAGATCTGTACGATATACTACCCGAGAAAGGAGAATTCACTCTTGCAAAAAATAAATAAATAAAATAAAATAACTTGAATTAATAAATCCAAATCGTCAAATTATTCCTATGCAATCTTAACAATCAAGAACAGCGCCTAAAATTTGATCGCTTCACTTTTATAACACTAAAAGTGTAAGTATATAGGTAAGTCGAGTATCGTATCCACGAGGATTGTATCATTAAAACATAGAAGCTAGCTCAACGATAATTCATCATTATTCGCACGTAAATTGGGTGAGAGGTTTAAGGGCTTTAATTTAATCCAAAGCAAAGGTAACCATGCGTAAATATAAAATAAAGCAATAAAAATCGAGAGATGATAAAGCAGATAAAAGACTAACCACAAGGGATGCATAAATCCTACCCACAATGTATGTTTATCTTGTTTCCTATTAGCCAATTTTAATCCGCATAAGATGGAAGATCACATATATAACCAACAACTTCGCCACGACAATTGCGGCAGAGATTAGGAGTTTTCCTACCATTCTAGGTGAAAACAAGTAACTCCAAAAGGATCACTAAGAATATGCTTCCTACGAATATCCTATCTCACCACGACTCAAGGTTTATTCAGATCATGCATTCAAGATCGATTGACAATTAATACAGCTTACGCCATTAATCGGCAACTAGATATGCATCATGATTGATCGAAATTAACACATATAAATAAGCACCAAGAATCATGAATCAATGCGGAAGGTAAATAGAGATAGCAATCAAAACATATAGGATCGGATCATGCAAACCTAGATTAGAACAGAAATTACCTAGACATAATTAACGGAATAAAAATACGATAAAACATAAAAACAGAAATTAAATGCATAAAACCCGGATAATAGCGTTGGATGAACAATGGTTGGTCTTGAATCCAATCCCAAGCGATAAACGGAAACCAATCGGACAAAACGTTCCGATTGATAAAAAAACGATAAACTAAACTAGAACAATGCAAGAATTAAATCTAGAACTAAACGGAAGAGAAAGAAAAGCAAAAATCTGAGGAAAAACTGAATAAAAGCTCTCTGGGGGCGTGTCCAGTCCGAGGAGGCGCAAGGGAGGCTTGCCCTATTTATAGATAAGGGTGGAAACCCTAATTTCTCTTATGCCGCGCCGCCTCGCGACCGTGGCTAGCGGTCGCTAGCTCGGTCGCGAGGATAACTCTTATACGCGCTCTCGCTCGCGGGTCTCGCTATGGCCGCCAGTTTGCCTCACGGCCGGCTAGCGGTCGCTAGCCATGGTCGCGAGAATCAGGGCAGTAGCTATCTCGGCTTTGGGCGATGCTCGCGTGTGCGACTTGCGACCGCGTCCTCCCTCGGCGCTTGCTGGGGATGCCTCGCGGCCAGCCTAGCGACCGCTAGGCTGGTCTCTGGGAACCGGGCAGAACGTGGTTTTGGCTCGTCTTCGTTCATATCTTCGATTTTCAACATATAAACCTACAAAACGTCAAAGGAACACCCAAGAGAAGTATCTTCTAAAATAGATAAAATCATTAAGATCCGATACATAAACGCATTTAATAGATCTAAAATCATCTTTAAATATCATAAATGAATGTGTAAAACGTCGCTTATCACACCCCAAACTTGAAGCATTGTTTGTCTAAAAAAGTAATGTAAAGACAAACGAATGACACAACAAAAGATCAACGAGTATATCAAAGGTGATAAACACAATCAAGCCTCGGAAATATCTTTCAACGCTCGAAAATATTTAGCGCACATGACGACATTAGTCAACTCAACACAAACAACAATTGAAGGCAAAAACTCATTTAATTCAACCCTCACAACGACATGTGTGTAAAATATAGAGGATACACTCAAACTCATAAAGAAATTAAGGACGTGTATACACTCACAGATCAATGCAATGCAACATCTTACCATAGGCTTGCCGTTTCTCTAACATCTCCACCGCGTCAAATGTGTTCAAATAAGGATCAAAAAGGTCTTTTCATAGGTTATATTGTAGGCACATTGGTTAAGGTAGGATAATATATGGCTAAGTGACTCAAAATATTCCAAGCACCCCATTTATACTTTTAGACACATATGGACTTTGTCCATTTTCCTCTTCTTTCCCAACGTGCTAAATCGACGTTTTATGCCACAGAAGGTACCTATACTTTGATTAAAGACCCCTTATGCTCAACACACATAGTGAACTTATCATTGCCTTTTCCTTTTTTTCTTTTTTTTTCTTTTCTAGAGCTTATAGGGTTTCTCATTCACAACAAAGGTACTATTCTTCACCACGTATGTATTTCTCTAAAAGTAATTTTTCTCGTCATAACTACATCAAAATTTCAACCCTTTTGATTCCCATATCCATCCTCACCTCCTATCATCCGGTTAATCGAAAGAAAAGTCTAATAAAGGCTCAAAGAAGGACAAATGGTATATATCATCGGGTTAGTGTTTGGGTAAAATGTGTGGTTAACAAAGATGGCCTTTTATCCTTTCCAAATTGAAACACATATTGCGGTCTCGACACGTAAGAACGGCAAGTTCTAGAAGATAATCACATGCATGATATCACACAATTAAAAAAAGCTGATCAAGATATTTATCTGATGGACGCTCAAGTCACACAGGTTAAGCAAATGGTGAAAACAATAAGTTTAAGCAATCTCAAGTCGTTCATGCGTCATTTTCTAACATATCATGTGCACTATCATTAAATTTCACAAAAATTTCTATCGTCATTGGCCACATGGATTAAAACACTTCACTTAACTCGTTGATCGGCAGACCACAACACGAAAAGAAAGACAAAACACGACAAAAAGCAACACAAAACGAAAACAAAACAAAACACAAAAACAAAAAAAGAAAACGTTGGGTTACCTCCCAACAAGTGCTTAATTAACGTCTTTAGCTAGACCATCACTAACCTTTCTCAATCCGGCGTTTTGGTGGCAGCAGAATCCTTCCCAATTTGTGGATCCTCCTATACGTAGCATTCACGGATGACCACCACCGACCATGGAAGTGGCCAAAACAAAACACAAAACAAAAAAAGAAAACGTTGGGTTACCCCAACAAGTGCTTAATTTAACGTCTTTAGCTAGACCATCACTAACCTTTCTCAATCCGCGTTTTGGTGGCAACGAAATCCTTCCCAATTTGTGGATCCTCCTATACTTAGCATTCACGGATGACCACCGCGACCATGGAAGTGGCCCCCCAAACTTGGCGATACACTCGGGTTCCATGCCGAGTCCACTTCTTCCTTCTCGCACTTCCTCGATTGGTCGAGTACCTCTAAGCGCGCGACGTGTGCAGCAGCGGCGATCGTGATCGAGTAGCAATCTTCCTTTGCCCACCGTCGTGTTGCTTGATAGCGTCATATATGGAAATCTTGAGCTCCTCATCGTTAACACGAAACGTGAGATTGCCTTCCTGCACATCAATCAACGCATGACCAGTTGCTAGAAAAGGTCTACCTAGGATTAGTGGTTGTTGTTTGAATTCGGAATATCTAAAATAACAAAGTCGGCAGAAAAACAAAATCCCAATTCTTACTAACACATCTTGATGATACCTTTAGGATATGTGGTGACACATCGACCATCATCGATGAGATCTTCGTCGGCTTCATCTTTCCTAGGTGTAGCGGTTGAATCGTTCAAAGGCATCGATTGATGCTCGCCTCAAGTCGCACAACACATTTGGAAAAGTATGCTCGGCGATCTCGCATTCTAACGAAGCTAGGGATCATACATTTGAGGCGACTTCTTCGTAAGACGACCTTTGCATTCTTCGGATAGGGTAATTTTTTCAAATTTCCCCAATTTCTTCTTGCTTGTAAGCGCGTCTTTTAAAAATTTTACGTATCCCGGCATGTTTCGCAGCGCTTCAAACAGAGGCAAATTGATTTCAACTTTTTGAAAAATCTCTTTGAAACGAGCAAACTCCTCGTCATATTTCGATTTGGCTAGTCGACTCGAAAACGGGACCGGAGGGGTGTACGTGCGAAGATTGGAATCTGGAGGTGCCTCGCGGTCGACCTCGCGACCGGCGGTCGGTCATGAGGATCCGCTCTCACTGCAATCCTTCGCATGCGAGCTTGCGGGCGCCGGGTGGCTCGCGAACATATATGAGGTATGCACAGTCTGATGGCTCGTGGTCGGGTGCGAGGGCGCGTGCTCGGTCGCGAGCTTCTGTGGGGAAAACTCTGGACTCCTCGCTATCGGGCTCATGGTCGTGACTTCGGTCGTGAGTTTCTGCTCGATTTCTTTCTTGCTCCGTATGGCTTGGGTAAGCTTGTCCACCTCGTCGGATGGCGAAGCACCGATTTTCGGGTTCACTCCGTATTACTCGGAAATTGGCCGTCTTTTGTAGTGCATTCAATTGTGCGGCTACTTGACCAATCGATTTTCCAACATCTTTACGTGTTTCCCCATAGCCGTCACAATCGACTCGGATGAGTTATTTTCGCCCGCATCGCTTATAAATGTACTACTGTTGATTCGCCATCCGTTGCACCATATCTTCTAAACTTGGCTTCTTGACTCTTGGATCTTACCATTACGTACCGTGAAGCCTCTTGGAGGTTCTTGAAATTATTCGGGTTGGCATCTGACGAGTTCGGATGATTTCTATTGTTTGGAGTGTATGTCGGATTCTCCCGACGGTTCCTTTGATTTATAAAATGTACATCCTCCGTCTCAATCGGCTCTTCAGCAGTGAATTGCTTCATCATTTCAGTATCTCGAATCACCTCGACGACGTCACGCTTTAACCATTGGCGTTCTCTCCGTTGGCCATTGATAGCTGTTGGCGACCATCTCCTCTAAATACGACTCGCCTCGTCTACTCGTCGGTTCAATAAACAGCCCCCTGCCGACGCATCCACAATGCTCCTCGTCTGAAATGTCAGCCCACTGTAGAACTGCGTGATTTCTTGCTCCTTGGAGAATCCATGTTGTGGACATCGCCTCAATAGACCTCTGAATCTCTCCCATGCCTAGAATAGTGATTCGTCGTGGTTTTGGAAAAAATGGGAGATTTCGAGATGATCTTCTTGCTTTCCACGGCGGAAAATATTTCGAGAGAAACTTCTCAAAGTTTCCAAGTGTCGATGCCAGTTCGGTCCAAACCCTTGAACCAATCTTTTCACCGCTGTGACGAGAAACCGAACATGCGATCCGGATCGTGTCTTGTGGCACCCCATTACATTTGATGGTGTCACAAATATCGAGAAAGGTCTCGAGATGCGCATTCGGTCTTGATGACTCTCCCCAAACCGCTATCCTTGGACCATACTAATCGGGCGGCTTCACTCAAAATTGTTTGCATCCACGTGCGGGCCCATCCGCCTCCTTGGGCTGCTTCGGTGGGAGGTCGGTACATAAAGTTCAAAGTGGTCGGGTCTCCGGAACAGGACAACGAGGTCCCATATTCGCCATCCGCCGCTGCGTCTGCGAAATCCGCTAGCATGCGTGCGACTTGCTCGGGAGAATGCCCTGATTACGTGGATTAGGCGCCATTGCAGCATGTCTCTTCTCTCGTCCTCTTCTCATTGGAGAGCTTTCAATCTCGGGATCTAATAATATTTCAGGAGGTCCCTGAGATCTTGTACGCATATACTACCTGAGAAAGGAGAGAATTCAGCTCTTGCAAAAATAAATAAATAAAAATAAAATAACTTGAATTAATAAATCCAAATCGTCAAATTATTCCTATGCAATCTTAACAATCCCCGGCAACGGCGCCAAAATTTGATCGCTCACTTTTATAACACTAAAAAGTGTAAGTATATAGGTAAGTCGAGTATCGTATCCATGTGGATTGTATCACGAAAACATGAAGCTAGCTCAGCGATAATTCATCATTATTCGAAACACGAAATTGGGTGAGAGGTTTAAGGGCTTTAATTTAATCCAAGCAAAGGTAACCATGCGTAAATATAAAATAAAGCAATAAAAATCAGAGATGATAAAACAGATAAAAAGACTAACCCTAGGGATGCATAAATCCTACCCACAATGTATGTTTATCCTGTTTCCTATTAGCCAATTTTAATCCGCATAAGATGGAAGATCACATATATAACCAACAACATCGATTCGACAATTGCGGCGATAGATTAGAGTTTTCCTACCATTCTAGGTGAAAACAAGTAACTCCAAAAGGATCACTAAGAATATGCTTCCTACGAATATCCTATCTCACCACGACTCAAGGTTTATTCAGTATCATGCATTCAAGATCGATTGACAATTAATACGATTACGTCATTAATCGCAACTAGATATGCATCAAGATTGATCGAAATTAACACATATAAATAAGCACCAAGAATCATGAATCGGTGCACGTAAGGTAAATAGAGATATGAGAATCACAACATATAGGATCGATCATGCAAACCACAGATTAGAGCAGAAATTACCTAGACATAATTAGCGGAATAAAAATACGATAAAACATAAAACAGTAAATTAAATGCATAAAACCCGGATAATAGCGTTGGATGAACAATGGTTGGTCTTGAATCCAATCCCAAGCGATAAACGGAAACCAATCGGACAAAACGTTCCGATTGATAAAAAAACGATAAACTAAACTAGAACAATGCAAGAATTAAATCTAGAACTAAGCGGAAGAGAAAGAAAAGCAAAAATCGTGGAAAAGCGAATAAAAGCTCTGGGGCGTGTCGGTCGAGGAGGCGCAAGGAGGTCATTTGTTATAGATAAGGGTGGAAACCTAATTCTCTTCTTCGCAGCGCCGCGACAGGGCTAGTGATCGCTAGCTCGGTCGTGAGGATAACTTATCTGCGCCTCTCTCGCTCGCGGTCTCGCTATGCCGCCGGGTTTGCCTCGCGACCGGGCTAGCGATCGTAGCCATGGTCGCGAGAATCGGCGATAGCTTTCTCGGCTTTGGGCGATGCTCGCGTGTGCGACTTGCGACCGCGTCCTCCTCGGCGCTTCTTGGGGATTACTGCTGCCAGCCTAGCGACCGCTAGGCTGGTCTCTGAGGCTGGGAAGAACGTGGTTTTGGCTCGTCTCGTTCCTATCTTCGATTTTCAACATATAAACCTACAAAGCGTCGAAGGAACACCCAAGAGCAAGTGTCTTCTAAAATAGATAAAATCATTAAGATCCGATACATAAACGCATTTAATAGATCTAAAATCATCTTTAAATATCATAAATGAGCGTGTAAAGCGTGCGTTTATCACAATGCTATGTACGAGACCGATATACGCTATGCGGTAGCATAGTAGCTAGATATCGATCTAACCTGGACAAGCTCATTGGATGCGATAAAGCATATACTCAAGTACCGAAAAGGACTCGAGATTATAGGTGGTTTACCATGCAGATAGTCTAATGCCTTTGGGTTATCTGATTAATTTCCAAGTCGACCGTGATGAGAAAAAGTCCACCTCGGTATGTGTTTACCTTGGGAGGTGGAGTCGTATCTGGCGGTGCAAGCGGCGATGCATTGCGAGACTCTACCATGGGCGAATATGTAGCCGCTTGGAGGGCGCTAAGGAGGTCAGATGGTTCAAGAACTACCTCATGGATCTAGGTGTGGTACCTGGTTTGCCCAAGAGTATCATAGTTCTTGTGATAACTTTCGGTGCGATGGCAAACTCGAAGGAACCACGGACCCACAAGGCGACCAAACACATGAGAGAAAGTACCATGTCATACGAGAAATCGTTAGGCGAGGGAAGTCTTGATTGAAAAGATTGATCTGACGGATAACCTAGTGGATCCATTCACAAAGAGCACCGCCGCAAAAAGTCTGAAGTGCGTTCGAGGACTTGGATTATGCTTGATGGCACCCACTTAGAAAGGAATCTTTTGTATAAGTGGGAGAAGCAAAGTGATGGTTTTATTGTAATAACTAGTAGAGACACATTGTATACTAAAAGTTTGCTTTAGTATAAGTGGGAGATTGTTGATTTGTATCTTGAAAGCGGTATGGTTGAGCTTGTATATAATGTTTCTGTTACCACTATTACAATCTCCTATCTGAATTGAATACTTGATTGCATATATATGTGTCCCCTTATCTCATATATAAGTTAGATCATACGGTGTGTAGAAGATCACGTAAGTCCGTATGATTGGTCGTTTAATGAGATATAAAAGTTTCACTGGTGAGACAACTTGAGGACGAGTTGTCGGTATAGTGCTTGATATAGATAAGAAGTGACTTGACTTGGTTACTTGTTCATGCTTTGATGCGTCTCGGCGTATTGAATGATCACGGTGAGATGAGTTCTTACGTCGACCGTCGTGAAGAACCAAGATCTCGGTGACTTACAATGATCTAAACCTCGATAAGGTATTAGGTGAGTATGAGTTCTTGACCATCACTTTGACTTGTTATGGGTGAGGGTTATATGTTCTAACCCAATATTCTCCGCATCTTGGGTGGTGGCGGTGCTTGTATGTCATGCTAGTTATCGTCATCGAGTCACCGTATCCGTTTAGGATGATGGCGTCCTCTTAAGGAGCTCAAAGGTTTATTGTACTAAACCTGCAGTTGAGTTAGCTCAAGTACAATAATAAGGTTGAGTGGTACTACTTAAGGAATTAAAGATATTAATTATTTTAGCGATGTAATGCTATAAATAATTAATGGACGCGCGATATCTTAAACACGGGATTCGTAATGTCTAAGTGCAAGCACGACTCACCTTCGCAATAAAGGGTAAGTCAAGCATTTATTCTCTAGTGGCATGAATAAATGTTTATAAATTAATTTATGTTATGGGCTGAACATAAGATAATTAATTTATTTGAGGCCCAACCTTATTCCTTGCATTTGATCCCTGGGCTGGCCCATCCAGGCCCATAGCTTAGTGTGAAAATCGGCACCCCCTACTCTCTATGGTAAGGATTTATCCTCTTTATCCATAAGGATATTATTATATTTATGGGATATGCATGGATCATTTCCTAATGGGATTATGGTAATGCATTATAAATATAAGGTAAGAGATAAGATCAATGCTAATCCTCATTTTTTAACCTAGCATATTTTCGTGAATTCCCATAGTGTTTGGGAGGTGATTCTCGAAAATTGTAAGAGAGAGATTGGGTGATTTTCCGAAGCATTCTCCATAGATCGTCCTCACTCGACGTTGGAGATTGGGCAACCGGGATACAATCCAGAAGATCAAAGCACGAGTCTTGATCCGTTCATCCCGTTCATCCCCGACAGATTCAAAAGTAAAAACGAGGAAACCCCTACGTGTTGCAATTAATTATATAGACGCATGCTAGGAATATAATCAATGTATGGTGAATTAAACATCCAAGATAGATCCTCGGGAGAGGGTTAAATAAGATTTCCCTACATTGTAAACAAGTACCTCATCCCCTGGAGCAAAGTCTTTCTTCTTGATGTTCAAGTCGTGAAATGCTTTGGCCCTTTCTTTGTAGATTCTGGAGTTCTCAAATGCTTGATTTCTCCACTCATCTAACTCCGGTAATCCTTCTCTCTGTGTGTCCAATGGCTAAAAAATCTTGATTTATCCTCCGTGTTGCCCAATAGGCCTTGTGTTCAATCTCCGGGTAAATGACATGATTTCCTAAACACAAGTTGATACGGGACATACCAATGGGTGTTTTGTATGTCGTCCTATAGCCCATACAAGATCATCTAAATGTTTCGCCCAATCCTTCTTGTTGACAATGGACTTTTCTAGAATCTGCTTGATCTCTCGATTTGCCAACTCTGCTTGACCATTAGCTTGTGGGTGGTATGGTGTCGTGATCTTGTGTTTGACTCCGTACTTGGCTAGCATTGCTGACAACCACCTATTATTGAAGTGGCTCCCCCCATCATTGAGCAAAGCTCTCGGAGTTCCATACCGAGACATAATATTCTTATGCAAGAACTTAATCACCACTTTAGAATCATTGGTGGTTGTAGGCACAGCTTCCACCCACCTAGAGACGTATTCCACTGCAAGCAAAATGTAAGCAAAACCACAAGAATTTGGGAAAGGTCCCATAAAATCAATACCTCATACATCAAACAATTCAACCTCAACCATGATGTTTTGTGGCATCTCATCCCTTTTTGAAATATTACCCATCCTTTGGCATCTATCACATTCTTTGACAAAGGCGTGACAATCCTTATAGATAGATGGCCAGTAAAATCCACTTTGATTGATCTTCATGGTTGTTCTATTAGCTCCAAAGTGGCCTCATGTGGGGGCGCTGTGACACTCGGCTGTGATCTTATTCCATTGGGATTGATGAACACAGGTGCGGATGAAGCCATCAGCACACCGTCTATACAGGTGTGGATCTTCCCAATAATAAAATTTTGCATCATGCACAAACTTCTTCCTTTGGTGGTATTCTAAACCTTAGGGGTTTTCCGATCACCAAATAATTTACAAAATCGACATACCATGGCGTATGATCGATAATTGCAAATACCGCTCATCCGGAAAATGCTCTTTGATGTGCACATGTGGTGATCGCTTCCATCGGTTTCTCTAATCGAGATAAATGATCGGCGACTACACGCTCGCACCTTTCCGATCCGGATTTCCATATCAATTCTCGCAACAAAGTAAAATCCAACGAACTAGGCGTGGCGAATCCTTCTTGTTGAAGAGGAAACGTATAGTTGTATGGTCAGTGTGCACAATGGTGTGAGAACCCACTAAATATGGACGAAATTTATCAAAAGCATATACTACCGCCAACAACTCTTTTTCGGTTGTGGTATAATTCATCCAGGCGAGTCCGATGTCTTCCTGGCGTAGTATATGACTTTGAAAATTTTATCTCTCTTTTGGCCCAAAACAACTCCAATTGCCCAATCACTGGCATCACACATCAACTCGAACGGTGCATTCCAATCTGGGGAAATAAGAATAGGTGTAGTAGTCAGAGCAGTTTTTAAAATCTCAAAAGCTTCTAAACAGTCTTTGGTGAAAATAAATTTAACATCTTTTTCTAACAGTCCACACAGAGGTTTGGTGATCTTAGAAAAATTCTGAATGAAGCGACGGTAGAATCCAGCATGTCCTAGAAAACTTCGGACTGACTTCACATTTGTTGGTGGAGGTAATTTTTCAATGGCTACAACCTTAGCTCTATCAACTTCCAAGCCCTCTCACGAGACTCTATGTCCTAATACAATACCTTCCTTTACCATAAAATGGCATTTCTCCCGATTCAACACAAGGCATGTATCCTCACATCGTTGCAACACCTGGCTAAGATTATCAAGACAAACATCAAAAGATGATCCAAATACAGAAAAATCATCCATAAATACCTCCATGATATTTTCTATTAATCCATGAAAAATTGCCATCATACACCGCTGAAACGTGGCGGGTGCATTGCATAATCCAAATGGCATCCGTTTGTAGGCGAAGACACCGTAAGGGCGGTAAATCTTGTCTTGTCGATCTTCCGGGCGATGGGGATCTCGATTGTATCCGTGTATCCGTCAAGAAGCAATAGAATTCATGACCTGCTAACCTATCTAACATTTGATCAATAAAAGGTAAAGGGAAGTGATCCTTAAGTGTGGCTGCATTTAATGCTCGGTAATCGATGCACACCCTCCATCAGGTGACCAAATGTGTTGCTATCAGCTCATTGTTCTCATCCTCGATCACTGTCATTCCTCGCTTTCTTGGACACCACTTGCGTGGGACTTACCCACTCACTGTCGGATATGGCATATATCATCCCGACGTCTAAAAGTTTCAAAACCTCTTTCCTTACCACTTTTTGCATAGTGGGTTCGATCTGTTGAGGTTGCACCCTTGGTCTATTCTCGGTTCCAATAAAATTTGGTGCATGCACAAAGACGGGTGATTCCTTGATATACGCAATGGTCCATCCTATAGCTTCCTTGTATTTTCTCAAACTTCAGAAGTTTTCCAATTCGTAGGATTAAGCGAGTAGAAACAATAACGGGGTAAGTATCATTATCTCCCAAAAGGAATACGATATGATCCGCGGTGGTTTCGATTCGAGTTTGGGTGTATCCGTGGTTTCGATTGCGATTTCTTCTCGTTGATGAACTTTTCTATACCCCCATCAACCGATCGATGAATATCCAAGCACGAGACTGTTTGACACGGAGTGGTATCAAGCACGAGATAAATATTCTAAAATTTCATCACAAGCTTCATCTAAATCATTATAAGAGAAAACAGAATTTCTGATGCACTACTCTAGCTTATCATCTTTGACTGGCTGAAAAGGTGTGAGAGTGGTGATTAAGCAACAATCCTCGGAATCTGAGCTATCATGTCTCTTGATGGCATCATAAATCGAGATTTTGAGCTCCTCCTTGTTCAATCTAAAAGTTAGATCACCATCCTGCACATCAATTAAAGCTCGACCTGTAGCTAAAAAAGGTCGACCCAAGATTAATGGCTGATTTTTATCTTCAGGCATATCCAAAATTACAAAATCAGCAGGAAAGACAAAATCTTGAATTCTTACCAGAACATCTTCAACAATTCCCTTAGGGTAAGAAACAGACCTGTCAGCCATCAATAAGGAGATTGTGGTTGGTTTCATCTCGCCGATCTCCAAACGGTTGAAAATTGATAGTGGCATCAAGTTAATGCTTGCTCCTAAATCGCACAACACGTTGGGAAAAGTGTGCTCTCCAATCCTGCACACCAAAGTAAAGCTCCCTGGATCTTTTTGTTTGAGTGGCAACTTCCTCTGGATTATAGCACTGTATTCTTCAGAGAGGTTAATTGTCTCAAATTTGCCCAGCTTCTTTTTGCTTGCCACTGCATCCTTGAGGAATTTAATATATCCAGGCATATCTCGAAGCACATCAATCAGAGGTATATCGATATTCACTTTCTGAAACATCTCCATAAAACGGGTGAGCTTCGCATCGTATTTTTGCTTCCCTAAACGCTGAGGAAAGGGAGCTGCTGGATTAGTGCACGTTTGGTCCTTCACGTCTTCAGCGTGATTTCGCGACCATTCTTCTCTACCCTTCCCTCGCGAGTCTTTCTCTCTAGTCTCACTCGCGAGGCGCTCATTTTCTTTATTCGCGACCTTAGGTCGCGATGGTTCATCGCGAGGAAAATTCGCGAGGTCTTCTCCGTCTGAGCTCGCATTTCGTGCTCGCGACCCTTCCTCGCGATGGTTTGTCGCGAGGTCTTCCTTCCCTTCAGGCGATGCTTTCCTCGCGATCAACTCTCTCTGGATTCGCGCCTCTTTCTCGCGATACTCACTCGCGAGGCGAGAATATGGCTCCTCCGTGGTTTGATCATCTTCCTCCCTTTCGTACTCTGGATGATTTATGTAGGACCTTCCACTTCTCGTGCGAATGGCATTCACATGATTCCGAGGTATCCGATTTTTGGGTTCTCGCTCAGACACTTGAAATTGACCCGCCTGTGAACCCCGGCTCTCATTTGCCATCG
The DNA here is from genome assembly GCA_036937905.1 of Salvia rosmarinus. Taxonomy (NCBI): domain Eukaryota; kingdom Viridiplantae; phylum Streptophyta; class Magnoliopsida; order Lamiales; family Lamiaceae; genus Salvia; species Salvia rosmarinus. Next base: position 15,368,943 of record CM072822.1, on the reverse strand, counting down.
CCTATTTGATTTTCCACCATCTTAAGTTGTTTTCGATAAGTGATGATATTATTGATGGAATTTATGATTGTTCTCCAAAGCATTTATTACGTGCCCGTCTGTCAGATATCGAGTATTACATTGAACCACAATTTGTTGGTGGCTCACGTAATCTGGCGATTACTCATCAAGAGTTCTGCATCATCTCTTCGACACCGGGCTTCTTTGGCTCCACAATGACTCCATTATTCTGTGAAAACGGTGGTGGTTGTTTGTGCATTCGAGCATTTGCATAGGACAAATTAGGGTGATTCCTATTATTCGGATGATACGCTGGATTTGCACCCTGATTTCCTTGGAAGCCTCGACTCTGAAAATGACTCCTCTGATTCACAAAATTGGCCTCTTCAGTATCTTGTGCCATTAAAACAGCCATCTTACCCTTCATTTCTTCTTCACATTCCTTTTGTAATGCTGTGAACTTTTCCAAGAGATAATCATATTTAATGTCCACCTCAGCAGCAGCGACTCTTCTTATTGGCTGCTTCTCCATCGGCCACTGATAGTTGTTAGATGGCATCTCCTCAATTATTCGTAATGCTTCATCTATACCTCGGTTGAGAAGGCACCCTCCGGCTGAAGCATTCACAATACTTCGGGTGTTGACGATCGGACCATTTGAAAGCGTGTCACCATTGTTGTGGAATAACCATGTTGTGGACATTTTCGCGAGGAGACTTCAATCTTTCTCAAGCTTCAAACAATGACTCATCTCCCAATTGTGAGAAATGAGAAATCTCGCAATAATCTTACGAGCCTTGGCGGTGGAAAGTATTTAGACGAAATTTCTCGCAAAAGCGCTCCCATGTACTAATTCCCGATCCATCAATCCTTGAACCATTCTTTAGCTTGGCTCCTCGGTAAAACACGAACATCCGCATCCGGATGGCATCACCGGTACTCAGCTCGCTTGATTGTATCACAGATATCCAGGAACGCCTCTAGATGTGCATTGGGGTCTTCAGTAACCCTTCCCCAAATTGTTCCGCTTGTATCATACTAATGAGGGCAGGCTTAAGCTCGAAATTATTAGCATTCACGTTCGGCCCCCATCCTCCACCTTGGAACAGATCCGTCGGTGGCCGGTACATGTGATTGAGCGGTATGGGTTGTGCTCGCCCCCCAATCTGACCCATCTGATTATTCAATGCCAGTTGGCGCTGCATTTCTGCCAGCATTGCCTCCATCTCGGCCATCCGATCTTGGCCTTGGGGCTGTCTATTTGCCATCTCTTTTTGTCTTCTTTCTCTGCTTTCTCTCTTATGCGATCTTTCAATTTCAAGATCCAAAGGAATAATTTCTTTCCTTTGAGATCTTCTAATCATGCACTGCACAGAGAGATATAAACCAAATCAGATCCAAGAAGCAACACAGAAATAATATAATTGTTTTTTTATTTTCTATTTTCTAAACGCCTGAATTAATAACTACAATTCAGAAAATTATCACTGTGAAATCTAAACAGTCCCCGGCAACGGCGCCAAAATTTGATCGCTAATATTCCTACCAAATAAATGATAGTAAAACAACAAGTATATATATTGTATCCACAAAGGCGCAACTCGAGAACACAACAAGTAATTAACACGTAACCTTCGTTATTATCCAAGCAACAAAATCAAGAGAGAAGATTATAAACTAGACTTGAAAATAAAGAGGAATAAAACCGGATAAAAAGATCGATCTTAGGGATGTATTTAACCCAACCGATTCACACAATTAACCTATTAATCATTCACCAATTTAATCCACATTTAGATGAAGAATCACTAATGTAACTATAGTTTCCGCCAGATGACCTATAGTAGTAGGTTAGCCTAAACTCTATCTCCGCGGGTCTCAAGAGAAGTAAGCTAATTACCAAAGCACACAAAGATATACCTCCCACAGTTCACCCTATCTCCGTCGGGTCTCAAGGCAAAAGCGTATTATAAATTCCAGATATCGATTATGCAATTAATTCCGCCAAGACATTAATCACATAACTAGTATGCATAGATATTGATCGGATACCAACACATGAGAATTAAAGCCAAGATTTATAAATCATGAAGGAACGGCAAAATAGTATCAACAGATAAATTATACGAATCTAGTCAGACATACAAACCACAGGATCAATACGGAATTTAGCTACTCATAATTAAATTATCAAAGCAATAAATAATTAAAGATGACATGAATTGAAATAAATAGATAAAACCGTATGATTCCACGATGAACAAAGTAACACTTGAATCTGGACGTAAATCAAAGCTCCAATACTAAACTATGAAACTGGAATGAAAACAAACTAAATTACTCTAATGAAAAACGTGCACAAAAACTCTATATCAAAAAGTGTTCTGCTCTGGAATAAAAGTCTCAAGTCTTTCTCTCTCTCGTCAATTGTGTACCCTCTCTTCTGACGTCCGCCTCCCGAATATACTCAAACCCTAATCTTAGTTCGAATTGCGAACTTCTATCGTGATGCTAAGTCGCGACTCTCCTTCCGCCTTGCTTCGCGAGTTTATATCGCGATTGTAGGTCTCGATTCCGGGTTGTGATCCTCCTTCCGCGTGGCTTCGCGAGCTTATGTCGTGATCGTAGGTCGCGATGCCGGGTCGCGAGTTCACAAATCAGCGCACATTCAGCATTTCCTCGCGATCAACTATCGCGAGAAGTCTTCGCGTGTAGAGGTCGCGAGCTCCAAATTTCCTTTCTCGCTTTGTTTAGGCGCGACAAAGACTCGCGAGCTTCAAATAACTTGCACGCGTGTGTGTCCTCCATTTTTAGATCAAAACCTGTGCTAAAATAACACAAACTACACACGGCATCATATCTTTCAAGATAATTGAAATATATCACAAATGCAGCTCAACCAATCATTTATCAATCAAAAATGGGACAAATATACCCCAATAAAATAGGTAAAAATGAGGCTTATCAGTAGACTATGTGAAATATCCCGAAGTTTTAAAGCTTAATTACGATAATAAAAATCGTAAATTAGGTTTTCGTCTCGATAATTGAAATAGTAATTTATCGAATATTGATTTCGATTATCTATGATACGAGGATTCGTATATCATGTTCACTAATGATTAAGGAAATAAGGAATATAATTTATATTATTCCTTCGAAAGTATTATTCTAATATCGATTAAACGTCGATAGTTAGTCTTACGATATTTTCTAAGCAACGAAGCTTAGAATTAAATTTTCTTATTAATGAAAGGAATGAATAAAGTGATTACAACCTCATTATGAATATTTTGAGATGATACGATTAGTGACGGTTTGAGACGTTTTGAACGTCAACGTTTAGAGACGATTCGAAAACTAAGTCAAATGATTTAGGAATTATATTATTTGAATTCCTATGATTATTTTATGTAATAAGAGCATTATTTATAATTAAAATAATGCTAGTGAATTAAAGAATAAAGATTGAATAAATAAGCTAATTTTCGAAAACCCTAATTTTCGAAAATTAGGGTTTGTGACATAGAATTGTACTAATTATTTTTCTATGATTAAATTCATCATCTAGAACTTATAATATGTCACATAGCTATATATTAGCTGTTTGTTACAAGAGAATAAAATGTGTAACAATTTATGTGCATAAGTTTCGAAAATTGCAATATAAGTGTGAAATGAATTTAATACCTATCCAATTGATGATGTATTGTTATAATTATGTTAATAAGATATTTTTAAGGATAAGATGAGGTGTAATATCAAGTTGTGCAAGTGGGAGAAATTCTTAGCCAAAAGTGCCGAAAACTTTTGAAAATTGAGGAATGAAAATGAGAAAATTCAAAGGCTTTGATCATGAGAGTGATATCTTTGAAAATGACACATCATTTATTGTATTTTAGTACTTGGAATTAAAATAGCATCTCCCCCATTTGAAATGGCCGAAAGTTTTATGAAATGTGCAAGTGTGAAATCATGGCATTTTTGTTAATTAATGAAGTTGCAATTTTTGACTTTTCCAATTGATATTTTCCTAAAGTATTTTTGGTAGAATAAACTTGATAATGACATATGTGAATCATCAATACAAGTGTAAGACAAAATGAGAATTCTCTTCCATTTTAATGTGATGACCAATTGCATATACATTTATTTAGGTGATGATTTTCTTAATTCTTTGATAATCATGAGAATGAAAATGACATGAAGTGATTATCAGCTAAGATATTATATTGAAGCATAAAAAAAAATCTTGTCTTATACTTCATGAAGTGATCGAAAAATATGCTTATGTGTACAAAAGATTGAAATTTCATTATTTCATGATAATGATTGATATTCTTTAAAATTTTCATATAATTAATTCTTATATGATGTAATATGATGTGTAATTAGATGAATTATTAAACCAACTAGTGGGAAGAATTATTTTCTAGTAATAGCCGAAAACTCACATAAAATCATAGATTTTATTTGTGCAACTTGTGAAGTGAATTGTAAAGTGTAATAATTATGTGATATGGTGTGATATCACAAAAGAGATGTGATTAAATAAAGTTTGTCTCTAGTATGTTTTAATGACCGAAAGTTCGAGGACAAAATAGAAAATAAATGCAATTATGTTAGATATTTTATACAAGTGAGAGGTTTATCCTTTATTAAGTGATGAGATCACTTTTATTCTTTCATTGACTCCCCTATGACCGAGAGCTTTGAGAGGAAAAAGAAGAGAGTTCATTCCAAATTCTTTCTTAAATCTTGAGTAGAAAACGTTCGTCGTCGAAAATCGACACCGATCAAAAGGTTAGGAATCGTGCAAGCTTTACGTACATGCTTAAATTTTTGAAATCTAACCGTTAGATCTTATGTTATGTGCACATGTTATTTATGATGAAATTTTTGAAAATTATGTTATAATGTTAGGATGTTTATTAAATATGTTTATAAGATGATTATGAGCATATATTATGAATTTAGTATAAAGTTGAGCATGTATATAAATTCTATGATATTACCGAAAATATATGCAAATCATATGTTGATGAAAATGATTTTTAATTGTTGATTTGAGCATGGATTAGTGATCTATAATATTAAATGAGCATATATAATTTTATGTAGAATTTTTGGGAAATATTTGCATATATATCCAAAAATACCGAAAATTATGAGATGACTTATTGTTGATGTATGATTCATGTTTAAGTGATATTATAGCATATTAATGTTTTAGATTCATAATATAGTGTTGTATGAATTTATTGGAATTTAGAAAAAAATTATTGTTCCTAAGTCTATATTTCGAAAACTTGGGTTCTAAGGTACATTGATGTATGAGTTGTAATTGATGAAAATTATGTTATAGTGATGTTACATGGTGTTGATTATGTGTTGTGTGAATTAATTGAAATTTTTGAAAAATGTTTGTTATATGTATTGAAAATACAGAAAACTAAATAGTAAAATAGGGGGATGTACAAATTTTCAATGATCAATATTATTACATATTATTGATCCTATGTTGATATAGTATGTTATGTGAAATTATAAGAATTTTTGGAAAAGTTTTGTGAATGTATATGGAAAGGACTGAAACTTAAGTTATAAGATTTTAAAAGTTTTAAAATTATTCTATCATGTATAATCACATCGTATGTTCCAAAAATATGTTTTAGACCTACTATGAATTTATGTGATTTTTGAAATAAGGTATGCTATGTTTATGTCGAAACGTTACGTTAGATAACGTACGTTGTGAAATATGATAAGTATTGTACAAGTTAGGTCATACCTAAGTTTAATATCGAACATATTTGTTGATTAACGTGAAAAATCGAGATGAATAAGATTATGGTTAGAAAATCGATTGAAAATCGATTTATATGAGAATTTATGAACATATATGTGAAAATTCAAAATTATATGTTATTAAAAGTCAAAATTGTTGACTTTGGTCAAAACGTATGAAATACGTTAGTATACGTGAACAATGTTATATTGTACGTCTATTAGGAATATGATATACGTTGAACAAATATACTAATACGTGTAAGACGTATTAGAAATAGAAGAATATCTCTTTTATAAGAGACGATTTCATAATTGAAATCATTTTATCGAAAGACGTGAGTATAAGTTCGACGTTTGATTTAAATGACTAATATGAGGTCATAAATCATATTTCGTTTTATCGAAGTACGAAACGTTATAAGTTAAGATATTCGATGAAAATACGTACTAAGTTAGTTAAAAGATGTGAAGTATTATTTTACGAAGGTTATCAAAGTTTGTTAGACTTTGACGTTCTTGAAAAACGTGACCGACGTACTAAATTAACTTCTTACGTAAAGGTGGGACGCGACGTGATCGTTGACGTTAAGGAAAGTCTGTGTAGAAAGCTTACGTACCAGGTGGGCTTTTCTTTTACTCAAAATGACAAATGCTTTATTTACGATGCTTTCTTTGGAATGGAAAGTATTTATGATGTTTTCTCTTTGAGAAATGATGATAAAATGATGTTATGAAATTACCTGCCTAAATATTTATGATTTTATGTATTTATCCTATCCATGAATGAATGATGAATGTTGTTGGGTCGCTCCCAACTTATGAATGAAAATCGATATCGGATCCTATGCCGGAGGGTCTATTCCTGGCTAGGGTTAACGTGTACACTTAATGGTGACTGGGGGCCGTAAGGACAATGTGCGGCCGATCACAGCAACGTAGAAGGAGGCCTCCTTCTACGGCGTTAATGATGATCTTATGATGAAAGGAAAGGGATATGGATCATACATACAAAGATAAAATGTTTGGCCAAGCGACGATTTATGAAAATGATGAAATGTTTTAGTAAGCACAAGGTTTTTCAAATAAAACCCTTGTGTCTTACCATGATGGGGCAGTGTAATTTAAAGAGGATAAAATATTTTTGGCATAAGTCCACTGAGTGCATTCTTGTACTCAGCCCTGCATATTTGTTTTTAAATGTGTAGGTTGAGCTGGTGATGCGATGGAGCAGTGTTGAGCAATAGAGATCTTTGTCGCTGAAAGTTAATACCTTGATTGTACATCGTCATATGTACATATCACATGTTTTCCGCTGCAAGAACTTAAGTTATGTAATAAAGTCCTAAAGTATTCTTGATATATGTATTACAGTTCAATGTCCAATGGTCTGTTCCATTTATTAATTCATGCTTAAAGTAACAGTCCCTGCTAATCCGTACTTAGGATTAGTGGGCTGTTACACTAAGAGGGTGTTTGGCTAAGCTTATAAGCTCTTTAAAACAGCTTATAAGCTGTTTAGGAGATTATAAACTGTTGTAGAGTGTTTCGCAAAATAAGCTCACAAACAGCTTATAAGTTGTGAAAATAAGCTCCAACAGCTTATAAGCTCCCCTAAAAATAAGTTGGTCAACCCTAACTTATTTTTCATAAACTTATAAGCAATCATAAATTTACTAAAATAACTTTATTATAATTCGTTATTTCCTACACATACACTATCAACTTCATCTCTCGTTAATTTTCTCTCTCTAACTCATGATTATTTCTCTAGCTTATAAGATCACTTTAACAACTTATAAGCACTTGAGACGTTACCTCTTATAAGCTCTTGAAACATCTTATAAGCTTTTGGAGCTTATAAGCTCTCTAAAATAAGCTTAGCCAAACACCCCTAAGTCTTATAGATTAAAATGTTGACCTTGTAAGCTAAGAAAAATCAATTGGAAAGTTGATTGTTAGGAGCAAGTAACTTCATTATCTAAAGTCGGTCGAGAGAATCTCAATGTGCTGAAGATATTTGGTGATCAAGGATTCCAAACACTATAATTAGAGGACGAACACACGACTTCATTAATCCATTCATTGAAGAGCAAAGTCTACTGTTGGAATCAACACTTTGTTAGTGGGCTTGTTGGTTCAACAATCCTTTCACCATTCAGTCCTATAAACATAGAGTGATATATTTTGAGTCTTTAGAGTCTAATAGATAAAGAGATTATTGTGGACGTGTTATGTCTTTTTTAGTCCATATTGGTTGTTTTTGCTTTTAGGGTAACTGTTTTTATTAGGTTTAGAGGAAATTTCTAACCCTATTTTGTTATTTTCGATATTGATAAGGATGTATTCTCGTTCTATCATATTTGCTCTTGTATTCACGAGTTACAGTAGATTCAGTTTACAAGTTAATTAATAACTTGTAGATAAAAATATTACTTCATTGTGTGCATTTTACTTTCCACTGTATTTCATAATTGTGCTAGTTATTCTTGGAACATTGTTCTTTAACAATTTGTCCAATATACTCTAATTTGCTCGAAAGCAAAATTTACAAGGAATTTTGCCCCTCATGAGATTTGAAACAATGTGTATGAATTCTTCCAACAAAGTGATGAATTCATCGTACATCTTCACAATTGAAGATTTGAAAATATTTCTTATTTTATATGTTAAGATTGGTTTGTATTTGATACAATTCACACACACACACACACACACATATATATATATAGGGGTTGGTTATTGTGAATTTTTATTTTTTTTTGCAAAGCTGCAAACTCTGCACAACACTTATAAAATTGATGCACATAACGTATGGAGTTGTTGCACAACGATTTCACTCTAAAATTGGTATCTTGTACACCAATTTTAGAATGTTATGGTTGTGCAACAACTTCATATGTTTTGTGCATCAATTTTATATGTGGTGTGTGTAGTTCGTAGGGTCGTAAAAAAGATATAGTTCTCACAATAACCAACTCATATTGACAAACACTCATATTTTCATGTTTATAAGATCAATATGATTTCATTTGTGTGTTTGTTAGCTAATTTGAGCTTATTTGAATTTATTGTGTAGAACTTGTTACTTGCTTATACTTTTGGTGAATTTTAGAAAAATGGGGACAAAGTTAAAGAGATTGAACATGATAGGAATGAAGTTCATCTCGATACGAGTTTGTGAGCGCAAACGAAAGTTTTCTATTATCCTATGGTTAGAGAGTAAACATATGCGATTATTGGATATAGTTTAGATTAATTAATTTAGTTATTTTCTTCCTTTTTATGTTTTTGAATTTATTGTTTGCTTAATTGCTCGATCACCAATTTTGCAAGATTTATTGTATTGGTTTGATATCGAGAGATGATAACTAATACTCCCACTGTCTCACTCAAGATGACATGTATTCCTTTTTAGGTTTTCCCTTCCAAGATGACATATTTTATTTAGAAAATAATTATCTCTTCAAAAAGATTTTTTATCATTTTAACCACTTTATACCATTCTCCTAAGTAATCGTACCAAGAAGAAATGAGTCGTCATGGGTGGGACAGAGAGAGTATTTGATTGGGAACATAAAACATACTTTTCAATATTAGCCGAGAGGTCTTGCGATCTGTATGAGCATTTATAAACTTATTGTTATGTTGAGAGTTGCATATTTAAGTAACGATCTTGGCGCAATAGTCTTGTATGAAATCTACGATTTATTCGCTATAAGAGTAGATTTAAACTATTTTTATGATTGTCTTAGAAATAATTGAATCTGTAATTGTTAATTGATCTGGACTGTTTTGATTGTCTGAACCTGTTGAAACCATAGTTGTAGGATATTTTTTTATCTGTTTTAATCTCCAGTTTCTCATTCTTTGTTATTTTATTTAGTTACATATTTTTTTATGTTTAATCACAACTCTGAATTCTTAAGTATAGATAGAGGATTACAACTTGGGATAATAGTCAGTCATAATATTGCAGTCTCTGTGGAATACGACATTGCTTGCTACTGTACCCAATTACACTCATATACTTGTGAAGTGAGAATAATTAGCGACCAAAAAACACACACACACACACACACACACATATATATATATATATATATATATATATATATATATAATGGATCTACTAAAACCAATTTTATAATATTTACTAGAAATCAATTTGATCAATAGATCATAACTAATAAATGATCCAAATGGATTTTTCAAAAAGCATAATAATAGAGATTATTATTTTCTTTGTAAAGCAATATTATTATAGAGAATATACTATTTTATATGTAAAAGATATATTTTATTTGAAAAAAATAATTTAGTTAGCAATCAATCAAAATTTATGTACTAAACTAGTTTCTAATCAATAAAATTATGAGAATTTTTATTTGATTCTGCTCATATATATATATATATATATATATATATGATTTGGTTCAAATAAAAACACATTCAAAAATAAAAAATGAGAACAAATTTTCACAATTGACTTTTGAAGATGTGTGGTTGTGAATAAATCAAATTAAGCTATAATGGTAATTATAGAATATTACGAAAATAACTGTCTTTTAATTATAGGGATTGTGATAATTTAATCTATTGATTAATGGCAAATGGATGATGAAGATGAATTCTTATTTCTTATTTTAAGGGGTTTGTAGTATAACTAGGGTTGTATACGAACCGAACCGAGCCGAATACTATCAAGCTCGAGCTCGGCTCGTTTAAATTTTATTCGGCTCGAGTTCGAATTCGAGCTTTAAATTGAGCTCGAGCTCGGTTCGTTATAAAATTTTTGAGCTCATGACGACTCGAACTCGGTTCGATAACTACTCGTTAATGAGACATATTCGAACTCTGTTCATGTTCGAGCTCGAACTTGAGCTCGAATTCGGTTTGATAATGTGTTATTCGAGCTCGAACTCGAGTTCGAGATCGAACTCAAATTCGAGCTTGGGCTCAAGATCGAACTCGAATTCGAGCTCGACTCAGCTTAAAACACTATTTTAGCATAATTCACTCCATGATTCCATTAATTCAAAGGATGCATAGTCGACTAATCAATCATAATCAAACAACAATTACAATAAGAAGTTTAACAAGATTCATTATCAAATGAATTTTTCACAACTAGCAAAAGAAAAGATGTCTAATTCTAGGTTTTGGATGAGATTCATATCGAAAAAGATATCTTATTCTAGCTAGTTTGGATATAAACTATATAATATATAAAATTAAGTATTTAATATCATTTGAATACATATACTCCATTCATCTACTTACTTAATTATTATTATTATATTTATCTCATAGAAAATTATTATGTAAGTTAGATGTTATTTATTTTAAAATTATAATTATAGAGATATAAATATAACTACGTAACTCATACTTGTATATTTATACATTATAATAATCTATATTGATATTTTTGTTTATAAGATAACTTAGTAGATCATGTTATTTTTTAGTTTTCCAACTCAATATTTCATTTGATTCTATTCAATATCATTATATTACATTTACTTTTCAAAATCTACTTATGAGTTATAAATTATAATTGTTTTATCTCATAGTTACTTAGTTATAATGGTAGATGAACTTTATATTAGAATTATGAATTATTATTATATTTATCTCATAGTCAATTAGTTATGTAAGTTATTTTAGAATTATAATTATAGAGATATAAATATAACTATGTAACTCAAGTATACTTGTATACTTATACATTATAATTATCTAAATCGATATTTTTGTTCATAAGATGACTTAATAAATCATGTTATTATTTTTTAGTTTTCCAAATCAATATCTCATTATATTAATTAATTGTTCATTTAATGATTTTATTTTATAATATGCATGAAAATTTATATTAAGGTTTGATTAAAAAATATATATATATATATATATATATATATATATATATATATATACTAAATAAAGCGAATATACTATTCAATATCATTAAATTACATTTACTTTTCAAAAATATTATACTAGTATAAATATGATAATTAGTTATATAAGTTAGATGAAATTTATACTAAAATATATACTTTATAATTTATTATTTATTTTAATTATTTAAATATATAAATTATTTATTATCAATACTTCATCGATATACATATTTGTTGCTAAATAATTATAATTAATATATATTTTATGATTTAATTATTTAAATATGTATAAATAATCTATTATTTTATACGTTCGCGAAGATGTTCGTGAACATGTTCGAATTAAGGTTCGAGAATTCGAATCAGAGTTCGCGAACATGTTCGAATAATAGTTTGCGAACATGTTGGAATCAGGGTTCGCGAACATGTTCGCGAGCTAGCTCGTTTGAGTTCGAGCCAAACATGTTCGCGAGCCTACGAGCCGAACATCTCTAAGCTCGAGTTCGGCTCGATAAACTTATCGAGCTCGATTCGAGGCTCGAGTTCGGCTCGTTTATAAAACGATCGAATTTCAAACGAGCTTTTTTCGGTAGAGCCACAGTAGCTCCAACGGTTTGATTTGTTTACGCCCCAAGTATAACTCATTCATATATATATATATATAGATAGAGGAGTGGATCGAATGAATCAGCATCTTTTCTGACTCTGCGAGCCATGATAAGGCGTTGAAGATAATACATAAAATAAGTATAAAGTTAGATAACAAAACTTTCTAAAATTATTTTGTTGTGCAACAATTTTATAAAGTTTTAGATTATGCACAACTTTATATTGTTTTGTGCATCATCTTCAACGTCTTACGATATCTCAAGTTCTCAAAAAGATGAGTTCATGGATCCAATCCCTATATATATATATATATATGTATGGCGAATTCTTGAAATTAAGTGAGAGGTTTGCAGTTCAAGTTCCAAGTAAGAGTTACCGAGAAAATTAAAAATGGAGTTGTGAGAAATGACTTTTCAAGTTCCGAAAGAGACATAATTATAATTCCTCTCACAAAATTGTAGGTTTGTATGCAGTGGATGCTTATTGGAACAACCAAAAGATGGTGCTTTGTTTTAGTTGCCACTTTCACAAGTTCAAAATCGCCTTAGGCCATCCCCAAATAGGGGAAATAAGTGAGGAAGAAGTGACGAAGTTAGAGGAGAGAGAAGAAGAAAATGGGGAAGAAAGAGAAGAAGCAATTTTATTTCCCACTGCAAAAAATCGAGACGGCCCCACAAAAGAAGAGGAGACGTGTGTGTAGCCACCGTGCCAGCAGCAACATAACAAAGGGTGCGTGTTGCGCAACTTGGATGCCAAAGGCAGCTTTCCTTGGGGCGGCCCATTTTCTTATTTCTCTTTCTTTTTCTCTCTCCTACTTTTGTTTCTTTTTTTTCATTTTTTTATTCTTTCTTTTTGCTTTGCAAATGATGTCGTTAATATTTGTTTTTCTTTTTTATAATATGATTGTTTGGAATTTGATTTTTTTTTTTTTTTGTGATGTGAATTGATCTATTACACAACGGTCTTCTTTTATTGATTTTTTTTACTCTATATATCAATACATCATATTCTCATTTCTCATTTCATACATATTTCTTTTTCATTCCAAAAATTTGAATATCTATTATGGATGAATTTTTGAATTGGTTTAATCTGCATGGATCAAATCAAAATTTCGACATTCTTTCTCAAAATTCCGACGTTCCTTCTCAAAATTCCGATGTCCGTTCGAGTTACGGTGATTTTTCGTAGCCAAATATGTCTTATCCTCACATCTTTCAAAAATTTTATTCTTATTTTTTAACGCAATTATTTTATTTTTTAATTATAATTTATTATTTAAAATTACCAATTCGTTAACCTAAAATTGAAATTTATTCAAGTTAAATTAAATAAAAAATTAAAATATATGCAAAACATATAAATATAATAAAATATGTAAAAGTAATTGGTGATATGACAATGTAATCTATGAATAGTTAAATTTGAAAAAATATGAAAAAGTATTATAATAGAGGAAAATTGGATTGGAGAAGAAGAGTGACATGACAGAAAAAAGCAAAAATATAATAAACACTTAGGATGCTCTTATATAAATAACAAGAATTTAATTGTAGAATATTTCATTTTAAACGTGTTGAACCTGCTGATCGATATCGCAATAGCACCAATTACGTGAGACCTGCTTCTGCTGCTGCATTCCACATCTACTAATAAATAAATTCCCCCTAAGGTCATCCCCGATGGGGAAGTTAGAAAATTTTAGGGAAGACAGGGAAAGAAAGAGACCTGGGAGAAGACTTGCAAAATTGAAGTGGACTCCACTGAAAGGCAAAAGTGACGCGCGCGTGGCAGTCACGCATTGGAAAGAAGAAGCAGCGTGGAGAAAAGTGGGGATGTCTTGCTCGTGGGCCTCACCCTACTTATTTTCATTTATTAGTGTTAATATCTTTTTCTTTTTTCTTTTTTTCTTTTCTTTCTCTTTTTCGAAACACTTTTTTGTTTCTTTCATTTGCTTCAGATTTTTTTTCTTTTTTATGTTATTTGGTTTTTTTGTTCATTTTATATGTATTACTTGTTCTTTATATTTTTTTACTTTTCATTTTTTTTGTTATTTCATTTCTTTCCCTCTCTTTGTTTGTTCTTTTTTTTGTCCGAATTTTGTTATATCTTTTTCTATTTTATATCTTAGTTATTTTTAATCTCTACATTTTATTTTGTTTTTCAGATTTTTAATTTGTTTTCAATTTTTTCCCTTTCTTTCTATTTCTTTTTTTTTTCATTTTTTTTGTTTTTTCTTATGTATATGTTCTTTGTTTTTCTTTTAAATTAATTTTTTCTTTCTTTTTATTTCATATTTTCGTATCATATATTTATTTTACTTCTTTATTTGTTAGAGTAAAGATTGTTTGTTGTAATAATTTTATTTCTATAAAAATTTGAATAGAAAGTGTTACTTTTTAGCATAATCATTTAATAAAAATTTAACTATAGTATATTATTTAAAATATTAATTCATTAATTTAATTTTAAATTTTATTCAAATTTAAATATAAAAAGTAAAATATATATAGAATGGATAAATGTAAAATATGTAAAGATAGTTGGTGTTATGACAATGGGATCTATGAATAGTTGAATTAGGAGAAGTATGAGAAAGTATTATAATTGAGAAATTTTGAGCTGAGAAAGATGTTAATGTGTCATGATAGAAAAAAGCAAAAAAATTGTTTACGATTGAGGATGCTCTAACTATATTTAATTCATCGAGGACCATAATCAAATCAAATAACCATTATCGATCGACGATCGGTGAGACTAGGGGTGACTATTAGGGTATCGGGTAATCAGGTACCCGATATTCGACCCAAAATTTATCGGGTATTAGTCTGGGATTACCGAAAATCGGTATCTGGTCGGGTCGGCTATTGCATAATTATATTATCGGGTATACCCGTCGGCTATATATATATATTACAGGACATTAAAGAAAAAAAAAATCGAATCAACCACGGTTGAGATTCGAACCCAAGACCAACCAACATCTTAAAGAGCGAGTCTAACACTGAAACCAGTAGGCCAAGCTATCACTTTGAATATTGAAAGATTAATTTTATAAATAATGGGTAATTAGGGTGTCCGAATACCCGATTCGGTTACCTGAGTCGGCATTCGGGTACCCGACTAAAAAAATCGGGTCGGGGTCGGATGTCATATTTGTTGTAAAATCGGGGTCGGATACCCGATTTTTTCGAGTAGAGTACCCGACCCGTACCGAATAGTCACCCTTAGGTGAGACCAGAAACTTAATAAAAATGCTCTCACAACTATCAACAAACATAATTAGACGACTCTAAAAATGTTACCCCAACTAAATTACTTCCTCCCGTTGAGGGTAAAACACTTTATGAAGTATCTTAACGGAGGAGTAGTTTAATTAGTCCTTTGCACTTTTTTTTTTTTATTATTTTTTTGGTTTTCAGGATTATTATTAGGAGTAAATGGAATTTAATCACTATTCTCCATCAAATAGTAACTTCAAATTCTTGTTATAACAAAAAAGAAAAGGATGAGAATATTGTCTTAAATTCTTCATAGCCATGAATATGGTACATTCTTGAGGAATTGCAGCAACTGGCAGTCATGTGTACTCGATTTAAGGTACCTGTCATCGCACCTTTTGTCCTTTTACTTTATTTTTTATTGGTTTTCTTTTCCAGGGTGTTAAAATTATGGAATGGCTGGTAATTAATTTTTACAACACTATTGCATAAAAGTATGAATGTATTTTTCTTTCTTTAGTATTAAAAACAAATAATGGGGTTGCTACTTCCAATCTTGAAAGCTGCCGCCGGTATACAAGGCTTGCGCTTTTTATTTATTTTTTGAGTAGATTGCAGTATTTGTTGATATATAATTGTGACTTAGATTTGAAATTGAAGCTTTTGTTGAGATGGGCGAAATATATCAAAATGATTAATAACGGGAGCCCAGTTATGATGACTTGAGCAATAACAATTCTGTCCATCTCATTCATTTGCACGTGTCCTTCAATATCCCTCAACATTTTTAGTGAGAAACGAAAGAAAATCTAACACCGTAGGGATGCAAAGAAGTCTACGCACTAGATGACATCAATACTCAAGTCATAGGTTAAATGAATTTATTATTTTGCATGAACAAAATTTCAACTCTGTGCACAAAACATAACATAAATATGTTGAAAAGTCACCATAGTGATGAATTTGAAAATTATTGGAGGACCACTCCAGGGACCACCCTTCGATATAATCTAGGCATAAACTTAGGACATATAAATAAATTAATAATAAATGAAAAATTAACAAAAAATCCATTTGTTTTCCAAACTCTTATCCCAATCTGAACTCCCCTTCTCACTTATTATTACTGATAAATTAAATAAGAGGTGGTCTCCTGTGAGCGCCCGCGCACAGTGAGACCACTTTATTTAATTAATTAGTTAATATCTTAATTAAGTAGTTAATTAATCTTAATTAATCAATTAAATCTAATTAAAATTAATTTTAATAAACTTTAATTTTAAAGTAATAAATATAATTTTAAATTAATATATCTTAATTTTGAATTAATAAATTCTAATTTTGAATAATAAAGTCTAATTATAAATTAATAAACCCTAATTTTGAATTAATAAACCCTAATTTGAATTAATAAACCCTATTTGGAATTAATAAACCCTAATTTTGAATTAATAAACCCTAATTGAAAATAATAAACCCTAATTTTAATAATAAACCCTAATTATGAATTAATAAACCCTAATTATGAATTAATAAATCCTAACTTTGAATTAATAAACCCTAATTGTTAATTAATAAACCCTAATTATGAATTAATAAACCATAATTTTGAATAATAAACCCTAATTTTGAATTAATAAACCCTAACTATGAATTAATAAACCCTAACTTTGAATTAATAAACCCTACTTGTTAATTAATAAACCCTAATTATGAATTAATAAACCCTAATTTTGAATTAATAAAACCCTAATTTTGAATTAATAAACCCTAATTATGAATTAATAAACACTAATTATGAATTAATAAACAAAATATAAAAAAATAACAAACACTTGTGCGCGTCGCGTACGCGCGCGCACACAAGTGTTTGTCATTAAATAATATTGAATTAGTAGGTTGGGACCGCTCTCTGAAGTTGATGAAATTCAAGCACACAAGGCTGTTATAATTTCTAACCGCCTCCGTTAAATAACTTAGTTTTACTATAAACGGAAACTAGTGTATAACCCATCGAATTTCGACGGGAAATCACTTTACGTTGTAATTTATAAGTAGAAATTTAAAATAATAATTCAAAAAATTATGTCTATGAGGATTTGATTTTTTTACTTACTATACATATACAAATTCAATAGAAATTAAATTCAACAAATATTTAAAAATATAATAATAAAATATTATTCTAAATATAGAAACTAATTTAAAATAAATTTTTTTCTAAAATATGAAAAAATAACTTTGTTATTATCTCACAATTTATCTAAAATTTCACTACCGTGTTAGTTATTATATCGTGTATCTCACCATCATTAAATATATGTTTTGGTAGGTAAAATCTTATGTTGAAATAGATTGCACATTTCTCTTATTTATGTTCATATATAGCAAAACAAATAGCTTTTATATTAGGCGATGTGTCTCAGATTTGATACATAAATTGTATTCTCATTAAATTTCGATGAGAATTGCATTACGTTGTACTTTATAGATAGAAATTTAAAAAATAACTTGTTATTTGGCTAGGGTTAGTCACCTTGAATTGTTGACAGTGATAGTTATAAAGCGATATGATAGTCAAGAGTTAATCTATGTAGGTCGTTGATAGCAGTGGGGCAAGACGAGATGGTTCGAATAGTTGAGGCTAGGTTTAGCCAGATAGATCCGTATAGAATATATATACTCATGTCAATCTCAAACCCGATTCAAAAGTGATTTTACAATCCATTCTCATTTAAAACCCATACTGATATTCGTAATTACCAAAATCATTTAAATTTGTAAATACAAATTATTACAGTAATTGGTTATCCGTTTTAACAAAAACTCAATATGACAAATTAAAATCAATTGTAAATAGTATAAACAACAAACTACTAAAAATAGAGAAAATTCAATGTAGGCATGTCGATTAGCATTCAGACTCATTTAAAAATGAATTTATTACTCGTTCTTGTCTCACACCCGTATAATTTTAATTATTCGCTAATTACCCGAAGCTGTTAAATTTTATAAATATAAATTGTTACAAATATGATTATACATCTCAATAAAAATCTCTATATTATAAAAAAAAAAGTATAAATAAAAAAAGATCTAAAACTGAAAACAAATTCTCATTGGTACGTTGATAAATGATTGAATCCAAAATAGGTTTACTATGTTTGGATGTGGGATCTTCACTACTCATC
The DNA here is from genome assembly GCA_036937905.1 of Salvia rosmarinus. Lineage (NCBI taxonomy): Eukaryota > Viridiplantae > Streptophyta > Magnoliopsida > Lamiales > Lamiaceae > Salvia > Salvia rosmarinus. The sequence continues at coordinate 15,350,229 of CM072822.1, read as the reverse complement.
AGATCAAACTAAACAAAAATAAAATAGGTTTATCTTTTAGCTATGATTAAATAGGTATATCGAAACGAGGTCCAAAATGTGACATTTACAATAACCAGTTAATGGGTCTTAGGGTGTACATGGAAAAACTCGCCCCTGCGACAACCCAATTGTTAAGGTGAGTTCGTGTGGTAGAGGTCACAGAGTTGAACCCCACCAAACGCCTCTATGGGTTTGAACACATCATATTTGGTTTTCAAGTGTGGTTTACATCGTGTGTGGTTTTGCGTGCTATGCACATGAGCGTGAGGTTTACCAGTCTTGCACCTAAGGTAGTGGTGCGGGTTCCCATGATACCAAAAAAATCGAAAAAGCGATCGATTTTGATCGGTTCAATTGATTTTATTAATTTTCATTTTCGGTTTGGTTTTAAAATTTTAGAATAGATAGTTTCGATTTGGTTGTCAGTTTATATTAAAACAGTTCGATCGGTAACCGAACCGATCTAAATATATTAATATAAATATATATTATATATTATTTATTTTACTCTTTGTTTATTTGTGATTTTTATTGAATATTTGTAATATGCTTTGAAATTATGATGAACTTTGTGATGTTTTATTAGAATTTTTGTGATGCTTGTGTGTGAAATTAGAATTAAAACAAGTATTTTATTTTTAAATATATGTGTAATATTTTGGTTTTTTGGAATCGATTGAAGCGGTCGGTTTTTTTTACATTCGGTTTTCGATCGGTCTTATAACTTGAATCAATCGGTTCAATTTTAAAATACTATTTCAATTAGATTTTCAATTCGTGCAATTTTAATAGATCGGTTGAATTGATGATGACGCACACCCCTAACTCCTAACTGTTTGAATACATATCCTAAGATTGCAATTTAGGCCCATATTAATTAAGCGCCCCCAGATTGCACTACTTGGTTTTACATGAGGAAAAAACTCACACACACATAAACATGTTATTGAGGATATATGATTATAACGAACCGGATAAAATAGTAAATAGCTCGGCTAAGAGTTGTTATTGTTCAGATCTAACTTCTACATAGTAACAAATTCATGGTTACTTTGATTGACGGATACTATGAATCACAATTTCTCAAACCTAAATTAATAATGTTGAAGGGATTTTAGTTTATATATCTAAATGGTAAAAATGCATTTAAATACATGAACTATATCTGACATACCGTTTTGAACATGAACTTTCAATTTTTACGTAAATACACAAACTTTAACCCGTGTTCAATTTTTCCACGATTCGAGATTCGGGCTAAAATAAATCGGTGGCGATCGACGTGGTGGTCTCGTGGCATCCTTAATTTATAATAAGAACCGAGGAAAGCGAGAAAAGGCGCGAGAAAAGCAACGAGAAAGGCGGGAAAGACGAGGAAAGGCACGACGTGTCTTGCAAAATAAATCGAGCTTTCTGAAGAATCTTGCTTTAACCCGTGTCTTGCAAATGGCGGACAGGTAGGGCTTTTGCTCTTTTTTTTTTGATTTTTAACTTATAGCACTTTGTATTTTAGCTATTAGTTGGAAAATGCTTATCATTTTTAATTATTGTTGTTTAGTGAAAATAGGGTTCGAATCTTTTGTACCAAATTAGGGTAGGGTTTTGAGATTGTTTTTGAAATTAAGATTCATATTGTTGAACTTCTATTGAATTTCTATTATTGAATTAATGCGAGAACACATTCTCGATCTATATACATCATGGAGGCAAATTCATAGATGTTGGGGTTCTAGGTTTTACTTAGGGGTGTTTTTGTAGGGAAACATGGGTTTGATCCTGATATGTTTGGATATTTTGATTTAAAGGATGAAATTGAAAAGTTAGGTTATGAATCTTGGAAATGTATTGCCTACAAAGTCCCTGGAACTCTTCTTTTCATTAACATTCGTGATGATAAAGATGTTATGCAAATGATCAAGCATTTATCTGAAAATTCTAGACGCTTTAGTGCTGTTTATGTGGATGATGGAAAGAAGAAGGGGGGAGGGGATGCAAAGGGGGCTGTGGATTGTAGTGAAAGTGAGTTACCATATGAGGATGAAGAGGAGGATAGAGATCGTAAGAATGAGGAAACTGATAATGATAGTGATTCTGTAGATGTTGAATTGATGAGTGAAGGGGATGATGAGGAATACTTAGAGGCTAGAGAGAACATTAGGCAAGAGATTCTTGTAGGGGCTGATGGTGTCTTAGATGCCGAAGCTATCTTAGAGGATGATTCTTGTAGTGATGAGGTGTCTTGTGATTATGTTTTATCTGATGAAATCATAGGCGATTCTAGTGGGGAAGAAGGAGAGGGGGATTCTATGAGAAGAAAGTCACATAAGATTTATTATGATCCTAAGTGTGACCATAAGGAGATGAAAGTGGTATTAGGGATGAGATTTGAGGATGGTTTGCAGTGTAGGAATGCACTTAGAACTTGGGCAGTAATGTGTGGTCACCCTATCCACTTTAGGAGAGTTAGTAAAGGCCAACTAGAGGCCAAGTGTGAACTGCCCTGTGTGTGGAGATGTTATGGCAGTATGATGAAAAATGAGAACACCTTTGCACTTAAGGTAGTTGTTGATCCACACACATGTCCATTTGATATCCACAACAAACAAGCTAACTATAAGTGGCTTGCTAGACAATACATTGATGTGTTTAGAGTAAGACCTGACATGAGTATCTCAGAGTTCCTAGAGGACTGTAATCAAAAATTTGGGGTTCAACCTTCTAGAGGGAGGTTGCACAGAGCCAAGGCACATGCTCTAGAATTGCTGAGAGGAACAGTGAAACATCATTATGCAATCCTTAGGAATTATGTTGCTGAGCTGGTTAGAGTAGATAGAGAAGGGAGGTTTGAGCTTCTACTTGATGAAGGGTCAGTGTTCAAAGGACTGTACATAGGTTTCAGTGCATTGAAAAAGGGTTTCATGGCTGGGTGTAGGTGGATTATTGGTTTAGATGGATGTCACCTTAAAACTCATTTAGGTGGGCAATTGTTGTGTGCAATAGCAAAAGATGCAAACAATCAAATGTTCCTATAGCTTGGGCGATGAGTGGGTGTGGAGAATGAGGTAAACCGGAATTGGTTCTTACAAATTTTGATGGAAGAAGCGGGCATCGAGATGGAAATGGTGTCACAATAATTAGTGATCAACAAAGGTTAGTTGAATATTTTATAATTATATTTCACACCTTTGATATGAATTTTTATTAGTGATGTTTGATGACATGTAATTTATTTCACGAGGACTTGTGAATCTTGTAAGTTCATTGACACCTTTAGCCGAGCATAGGGCTGTGCGGGCATGTGTACAACAATTGGAAGAAGACATTCAAAGGATCAACCTTGATGAACATCTTCTGGAGGGCGGTTAGATGTACTTACCAGCAAGAGTGGGATCTAGTTGTGGGTGAGCTTAAGGCTGAAGATCCTGCAGCTTATGAGAATTTCATGGAAAGAGATCCTAGAAGATTTTGTAAGGCTTTCTTCTCTACTATGTGTGTTAGTGATGCAGTCACTAATAATTTGAGTGAAACTTTTAATGGAACAATTGTCAAAGCAAGGAGCAAACATATAATTCACATGCTTGAGGATATTAGGAGTCGTTTAAGAGAGAGACACTATAAAAAAATGGAGAAGATGGATAAGGTTAGGGATGAATTATGTCCTAAAATAAGAAAAAAATTGGAAGAGATGAAGCAATGGAGTAGGCATTGTGTAGCAAGTCCAGGGCTGTTTGGGATTTTTGAGGTGAAGCATAGAGGTGATATGTTTGTAGTGAAATTAGAGGATAAAACCCATACATGTGAAGTTGGGATATCACAGGATCCTCAGATTCATGGTCTAGCGACAATACACTACTTGAAACAAGATGCTACCGATTATGTAAGTCATTATTTCACAGTTGATACATATAAGAAGGCATACTCATTCAGCCTTGGAGCACTAAATGGTGAGAAGATGTGGCAAAGGTGATGGCTATCGGTCTGACCACCTTTAGTAAACCCCATGCCGGAAGGCTAAAAGAAAAGAAGAAAGGATGGAGATGAGAAAATCCTAAGAATCTTGCTAAGCTAAGGAAGCTTGGAGTTCAAATGACATGTCGAAGTCTTCCAAGTAGGCCATAATTCGAGAGGATGCAAAATGAGGTTGTTCAAAAGCCTTGAAGGAACAGTATTAATTCTCATTTATTGTCATATTTATTATATTACAATATTCAAATTATTTTTCTATGCTTGATAGGAAAAGAGGCGGGGCCTGAAGCAACCTATCCAAGCATCGGAAGTAGTATTTGTGATACTACATCACAAGCAACGGAAGAAGGATTCTTGCTAAAGAGGAGCGAGGCAAGCTCGGAATTGGTTTGTTCATTTCGAGAAAGGACTGGGGATGCATATATAAATGGGAGACTAATCGGTGAGAACCAAAGGATAACTAGATCAAGTATGGGAAGAAGAAGATGATAGTAAGAAGGTGGGCACTCAGCGTGACAACACCACCACCGTCAACACAAGAGCTCGTGCAACCAATGCTGCTCCAACTCAAGAAAGCCAAATCAAGTGAATGTGAAATGAATCTGCAAGAACTTATTTTTTGAGTCTGAATTCTATTGAATATGGAAAACAATTACTACTTTTGTGAAGTGTTGTAATTATGGATGATCATGGTCTGATGTTTTTGTGGATTGTGGATATTGAAAATTGGTATTTTGGCATGTTAATTTCATTTTAGTTCTTAGATACCAGTTGTAATCCAACAATTAATACTTCTGTGAAGTGTTGTAATTATGGATGATCATGGTGCGATGTTTTGTGGATTGTGGATATTGAAAATTGGTATTTTGGCATGTTAATTTCATTTTAGTTCTTAGATACGGTTGTAATCCATTTGGTAGATGGATATTAGCCCACCCTTTTCCTCATTTCTTATTTTTCGCACATAATACTTTTATGACTAAACTCATATATTACGCTATCTCATTTCTCCACTCCAAGTCCATTCTTTACCCACACAATCCTCTATACTACCTTATAAATAAAGACTCAAGACGTTTCTTTGATGGTGCGACAAACAAAAGGCTCGTTTATGAAGAAGTTAAGAAAATTGTTGAGATGACGGATCAACTGTGAAAGTATCTGAATTGTCCAGGAATGGGCTTATGGAAATAACACGAAAGCGTTACAAACACCAGTTCATATTCATCACAAAAACCTTCTGATGCTACAAGCACCAGTTCATTACAAGCACCAGTTCATTACAACCAAAAGCATCAGTTCATTACAACCATCAGTTCATTACAACCAAAAGCATCTAAATCAGAAGCTACTAAAAATAAAAAACATCAGCATCCAATACATATAACATTATCTGCTTTCTACCAATTCTGTCAACATATCAAAGCTTAACTGACTTAGAAAATCACCATAACCAGACACATAATTATTATCACAATGCGGCAAAACAACAACTTCTTCTTCAATTTCTTATTCCCCTTATCCAGTTCTTGAATCCTCAACTCCAGTTCTTCAATTTTCATCCTGTCATCATCATGATACTTTCTGAGTCTTGCACACTCGTCGATCCACATATTCATTTCTCTCTTTCAATAGCAATATCCACTTGAGGAGCTTACCAATTTGTTGAGGATTCTTGGTCAAGCCATTTGAAAATTTGCATTGAAATCCTTTACAAAAATTGTCCCTAATCGGTCTTTGTTTGGCTAAATATGAGCAAACTAACAAAAACTCAAGAAAACAATCGACAAAACCTTTGTAAGAACGCAAATACGACTCTTAGGGCAACGCAAAACGTCGCTCGGGTTCTTGATTGTATGAGATGTATCCATTTTCACGGAAGCTTACTGACCGCACACAATCCCATAATCGTAAGCATTGAAGGATTCGCCGAGGCATCGCTTATCCGAGAGGAAGAAGGCATGAGTTCCGATGTGCTTCGTTCCCGTTTCGCAATTTGCCATTGAAGAAATAGGGTTTATTCTATTCATGTATGACGTGTTTTAGAACGGCGTAGTTTATTTGTTCGGCCGTTCACTTAAAAGACACACGTCCGCGCCACATAGGCACCACATCGGTGTGATTTGGGAAAATCTCGAATCGTGGAAAAATTGAACACGGGTTAAAGTTTGTGTATTTACAGAAAAAATTGAAAGTTCATGTTCAAAACGGTATGTCAGATATAGTTCATGTATTTAAATGCATTTTTACCTATCTAAATTAACCCTCCATTTAATGAAGTTATTACTGATAATTTGAAATCCATGCAGCAATCTCACATATTCGATCTTGGTGATTGAGGAAAAATGCCATTAAGTGAGTTAAATTTGGGTGATGAATTAATGCTGGCCTTAATCAGAAATCAGAGATGAGAAGATTAAGTGAGAAACTGAAAGCCGTATCTAATACATAACTTTAGAGGGGCATCTAAGTGTACAGGACGAAGCCAAAAATATAATTCGGATCGAACTAAATTTGAAATTTGTTGACTAGAAGGGTACTGATACAAAAAAGTTCTAAAAAATATCAAATTATAATATTAAAAAGATAGGTTTTTTATAGAGGGTGCTTGAGCTCACCTCAGCACCCCTAAATCTATAATATGCATGGAGAGATGGAGTTAGAAGGAAGTGTAAATTTGCATGTGATTGAGAATGTGGTCGAAGTTGTCGGTGGAGTTTTGAATGGGATGGGAATGCATCCCTTCATAGGTTGTCACTACGATCCCTTCATCTTTCGAAAGCCTCTGAATTTGCTTTTTAACATTGCAACCTTGATGTGTGCACCGGTAATAACTTCTGCATGCCCAACAATTATATAATTAGTTACCTACCTACCTACCTACCTCTTAATTAATTACTTCTCAAAACCTAATCACCTTTAATTGCACACTATTAATATTCTTTAAAAGTATATATGATGTAATTAAAAATACTCCCCCTTTCACAATATACGATTTTTTTAGCCTTCTGAATTTCTTTTATAATATTATAAGATATATTCTTTTCTATCAAAGTTAATTCTCTCATCATCTTTTATTAAAATTCTTTATTTTTCAACTTCCTCATTAAATATCCAATATTTTTTCTTTCCCTCTTCCCTTTCCAAAATACATTTTTGAGTTTTTTTTTGTTACTCTGATTTGGGTGTGATAAAATAAATAAGTTATCAAAATTTAGTGCTAATTAATACTTTCTTAATCTTAGTGTGAAAGATTAAACCTTATATTGTGAAACGTAGGGAGTGTTGATTAAACCGTAATACATAAATCAATCAAATATTAATTGGATGTAAGGAAAAATTTCATGTCACATTTGCAGTCATGTACAACATAAATACTGATCTAAACTTCAAATTAATCAAAAAATCTCCAGTTGCTTGTAAATGTCCTAATTAACCACATCATCAATACTGCATGAACCTTCATAATTGATTAATTATTAACTAATTAGACAAGATTTTACTACGGTATTAGTGATACTCCTTTTTTTTTGTAAGTGTCATATTTTCAACTTTTCAAAAAGTGTCCTAATTCACAATTTATTCACAATTTGAGAGTAAATTAATGATATTTTTTTATTTTATCATCTTTAATATTTTTTGTAATTGATTATTAGTTGTGTTGCATTAATAATAGTAATTAATAAGATAATGGAAGTAATTTTTTCTATTTTCTTGATATGCGTGATTTGACGCTAAGGACACTTAATGAAACAAAGGGAGTATATCTGTGTACATACAAATATAGCAATAAAATGAATGTTAAATATGATTATGATGAATGAAGTTATAATTAATTAAGCAATTAACCTTGGAAATCTGTTGTTCTTGACTGCCTTCTGACCATATTTCCTCCATCTATAACCATCATCCAGTATATCCACTTGACTTCTTGTCTGAAAAGCAAATCTAGCTGGTTTCCTCGACTTCTTTTTCTTGTCGGCTCCGCCCTCCTTCTCCGATCCCAACACGGCCTTATTAATATTATCTGCTGTCATCATGCCATGACGATGATCTTGTGCATGCGATTTCACCATGTTCATCATGGCTAGATCATCATCATGAGGGTTCTGTGGAGCTGAGGATGATGAAGATTCGAATACTACGCTTGAGTACCTCTCATCCATATGTCTGTGTGTGTGCGCGCGCACGCATGTGTGTGTGTGTGTGTGAGAGAGAGAGAGAGAGAGAGAGAGATTTTGTAGAAGAATGAGAAATAATTGGTTTGTGGTTTATACTGGGTGGGATGAGAAATTTGAAAGGCGGCTATTATTTAATATCCAGTGTTTAATTGAAGTCGTAAACGGCACGCAAAGTCAAAAAAGGTTAATGAAAATAGTGGTTATTTTAGCACTAATTTTCGTGTGGGGGCTAGAATAAGAATTATATATTAATATTCTCACGACGCATATATATGGATTCATTATTGCAATTTGAAATCTATCTCACCAGCAACTTTTCTTTTTAGATGTGATTGCTAATTTTGACAACATTTTCAATACTGAAAATATTAATTCTATTCTCAAAATTTGATAGTATTTTGTCTTTAATATTATGTAATATCAAATTTGAACCATAAATTATAGCCATATGAATATACTATAAATTGACAAATGACAACCTCTTTTTCTATTTTCTTTTAATTTCTGTAGAGGGACAATGGAAGATAAAAACGCATTCTTCTTTTACTTCTTTCTTCTTTTTCTTTGTCTTTGTGCAAAAAATGGAGAAACGATTGCTCTGATAAGATACCATCGTAGGTCATGTGGTGGACATTGATGACGGTGGACAGCACGGTGGCAACCACCATTGTCTGATACTGTGAGTTCTCGTCTAAGCTTGAGGAAAAAAGAGAAGAGAAGATTGAGGGATCAAGAGAGAAATGACTATTCAGAGTTCCTAGAGCTCCTTGCAAGGCTTGTTGCATGGAAACCCGTTGTCGGACATTACTTCCCAATCTAGCTACTCTAGGTTGGGGGTGACCCAATGAAGAAGTTATAGATATATTTCCATACTTTGTATCTGGAGTACTTCATTTAAATTTTGATTTAATTGATTTTTCTCCTTTTCTTTTAGAGTTCGATTTCAAGTGGTCAGAAATCCATAATAGAGTCCGACCATAAAGCTTCGAATTAAATCATTTTTTCTCGAGTCGTACGAGTTGAAATTTCGCTGATAATCAGAGAATGAGACAACGAAACTGGCAAAGTAGGATGAAGGGCGGTTTTTAAATTTTTAATTTGTAGTGGAATTGAATCAAACGGATAATTAGACTTTCTTTTCTTTGCTAAAGACACATAATCTTGGGAAGATATTGAATGGGTTGGTGGTATTACTTTTCCTTCTTAGATATGCTAATGCAATGAACCACACATATTTCGTGGTCAAAGCACGTGTTCTAAAATTTAAGATAAATTTAATTAATTGGTACATAGATGGTGGTTTAGTAGTTATGGAAATTAATTATGATAAGATGTGCTATTTATGGACTTAATTATCATAACCAATTTGATGCAGTCTGATGAGATGTATTGGTAATTTGGTAGGTTGGTGCAATTTGTTCATATTATTACAGAATTAATAAATACCAATGAGTCACACGCACCACACACGTTTTCTGGACGATTTTTATTTTCCTTTCTTTTGAATGATTTTGATCTTCTTTGCAATCAATTTCCTCGTAATTTCTGCTAGCTACCTCTCCTTTCTTCGCCAATCCTTTCTTTTGAATGATTTTGATCTTCTTTGCAATCAATTTCCTCGTTATTTCTGCTAGCTACTTCTCCTTTCTTCGACATGTGCCTTTTTGACGACACTATATTTTGAAATTTGATAAGTCAATTGCAACGTATGGGGATCTACTACAAATTGCAATTTTTGTGTATTTAAAATATTACTTATAACATCTTCTATTACAATTTCTAGCAATCCACAATATTTATATATATGTTGACATAGAGGAGGATTATATAATATCCAAACTTTAGATAGTATACTATTAATCTCATTCATTTATCTCATAGATTTTATAGTGAAGATCTTTTGGGATCTTTTAAACTTAATTTCGCTAATTTCGCTACAGTAAGGATATATTAGTAAATTGATTTCTTATGTGATACAGAAAAACAAATCATGCATATACATATATATAAATGAATACAAACATGCATATGAGGTTCAATTTTAATGCATGTTGAAAACGCACGCTCAACACGCGACCAGTCATCCCCTAGTGCATGCTCGTGTACTCCCGCGCCCGTTGGCCAACATGCATGTTTATGTTTTGTCATATAAACGAATATGTTTTTTCATAAGCATGAGTATGTTTCGTGTCACACCGACACACAACGCTCGCTCACGCACTCCAGTGTGCGCCCCAGCGCTTGTTAATTAGCCACTCATGTCGGTTTATATTTTGTTACATACATGAGTGCATACGTTTTGACATATGCATTTGTGTTTCGTGGGCAATATACAAGTTTATATTTTGTTATATGGATGCGTGTGTTTTGTTGTTATATGCATGAGTATGTTTTTTGACATCAAACTCTCCCTCATCCTTCTCCGCTAGTTCAACCGCCTTTCCGACGAATTTCACCGTAAACCACCGTCATAGTCACCATCTCTCTCGATTCCTCAATCTTCTCTCAATTTTCCTTCTTTTCCCCCTCAAAATCCTTCAGTTTTCTTTCAAAATCTTCTTCTTCTTCTTCTTCTTCTTCTTCTTCTTTTCTCAAAATATGTTGTTTGTCGGTGACTCCACCACTGCTGTAAAAAAGAATGGAAGAAGAAGAAAACTATTTTTTTCTCTTTCCATTTGCCGGCCCTTGTGAAAATTAAAAAAAATAATTAAAAAAGTGGTTGTCACTTGTTAATTGTTATGCATCTACATGTTCAAAATCTGTAGTCTAGATTGGATACTATATATTACCTAAATCGATTACTACCGAAATCCAACCCGATTGACAACATAGTACTTCGTCTGTTCTTTTTTAAGCGTCACCTGCCGTCAAATCGCACAAAGTAATGAAATAGGTAAATTTACATTTTTAACATCATTACTTACCAATTTACCATGATAAATGCATTTATACATGTAATTATCAAATTTCAAAAGTATTATGATAAATCTAGTGTATGTTAATATACGAGATTTGTGTAAAGCAGTAAAGAACACGAGAGTTTTACGTGGTTCGATCCAAATGAGATCTACGTCCACGGAGGTGATGATCCTCAATACTTTCACTATAATTGGATTACAATGAGTGTATCTAAAAGCTCTAGTATTCGATAAGTTGCTAACCCTTCTACCTTCGATCTAACTCCTATTTATACATATTTGAGGACCCCTAAGGCGGGATCTGATCCCCTCCCATGTAGGGACTCTTCCTCTCGCATGTAGGGACCTGTTAGCCTTGAGTGTAGGGTGAGGGCGATTAGGGTTTGAAGGGTTAGGGTTTGGAGGTGGGCTTTGGCTTAACCGCGTGGGCCGTTATTAATGTCAGGCCCAGCTCGTTTGGGCCTATCATTGGGCCTGAGCGGTGGGCCATATCCCATCATAGCCCTCCCCCCCCGAATAGTCGAGAACAACCATGCCGAGGTGAAGTGAAGAATGCGCTTTGCCGATGTGGGATGTTGCTCGGCTGAGGTTGTTGTCGAAGGTTTTTCGATCTCTTTGATGTCAGGGTTCGATCGGTTCACCTGGATCCGAGCGAGGTAAGCGGTTTGCCGTTCGGACGAATCGGATTGTTGCCACGTCCGAATCGAGTCGCTCGAAGTTGGATGGCGATGTCCGTCAGGAGAATGCCGAGGTGGCAAAGACGGCCATGCATCTGGAGGCCGAGACGGGTCCGAATCGAGTTTGACGATGCATCGTTACGGGCATGCGCCTCTTGTCGAAGTCCGAACTGAGTCGTCTGTCCTGGGACAGAGATATCCTGCAGTGGGATGTTGAGGTCCGACCTGAAAAGCGGCGTCGGCCCAAGTAATACCGAGATCCGATCTGGATGGAAATCATTCTGGATGATTCCGAGGACCGAGCTGGTTAGAGATATCCATCTGAATGATGTCGAGGTCCGAGGTCAGAGTGATGAGATCCAACTCGAGATATCTGATGTCGGGTGACGATGTCGTATGTAAGTACGATGTCGAGTGTTTGGTATGATTTTGTGATGATTCTTGGTACTGTTTTACATGTCAGTTTTAGTGGTTTATCCTATTTATGACGTTGTTTTGATTATTATTTATCGATTCGGACTTACTTGGTTCGTTTCAATGTTTTGCAGTAAAACGGCATTAAAATGGGATGAATTGGATCTTCCAAGGATCAAGTTTATTGAAGAGCATCTCGACAGGAATCCGTAGGTGAAAACGGATCGCAATTCGGAGTTCGGACGAGAGAGAACGAATCATTTCTTCAAAGTCGCGCACGTGCACTCCGCGCGCCCGCTCGCCCCCAGTGCTGAACACTTTCAACGATTTTCATGAATATTGGAGAAGGAATCAAGGATTTTGTCCTACATAATAATTGAAGATCATCTCGATAGGAGTTCATAAGCGCAAACGGATTGCAATTCGGAGTTCGGAGGAGAGAGAACGGAGGGAAACACCGAAGTCGCGCACGTGAACGCGCGAGCGCGTCCGGCGCCGCGCGCCGTCCGGCGTTTCGGTCGCCCCAGCGCGCGTTTGCTCACCAAACCGGCGCTTGGGTGCTGTCTCCTCACCCCCAGCGCCCTCCTCAAGCCAAACCGGTGCTGCCCCTCCTCTTTCCAGCCCGTCCGGCGCTGCGCTCTTTCTTACCACTGCGTTGCGTCCGGCGTTTGGCTCCGTCCGTATTGGGTGTCCATTTTGTTCATTCAGAGGGCGCGATGCGTCCGGCGTTTGGATCCGTCCGGCGCTGGCGTGTCGCGTCTGTTCTCTCCAGGAAGTCTTCGAGTCCGGCGCTGCATCTCCGTCCGGCTCTGCGACGTCCTCCAGAAACTTGTTGCGTCCGGCGACGCATCGAGTCCGGCGCTGGGTTTCATTTAATATATATATATGCGTTAGGTTTTTAGAAAAGGCGGTTCTTATTTTTTTCTTTGACGCGCCGCTGACGCTGTTCTTGAAATTCACGAGGATCTTCACCGACTTGGATATGAGATACAATTCTAGTTTTTAATTCGATTGAATAATTTTGTTTATCAGTTCATGCTTCTGGATTTATCAGCTCTTTCGGATTAATTTCATAGTTTAATGTTTGATGGTTTTTGTGGGATTCAATTCATAGTGACAGTGGATTGTTCTCATATTTCTATCAATTTATATTGCTTTGATTTATCATGTTTTCGTTTAATTCCTGTTCTTGGAGATGGATTGATGATTATGTTTTTATTTGCAATTAGATTTAGATTAGGGATTGACAAACCCTATGAATAATATGATTGCATATGCTTTTTTACCGCTTTAATTTATCCCGCTTTCATAGTTTAACTAGGATTGACAACCTCTGGTTTAGGTTTATTGCTTTATTAGTTTAGCTAGGATTGACAACCCCAGCTTAGGATCATTGTTTAATTTCTCGTATTTGATTCTGCGTGTTCCAAACCCTTGTTGGCTTTAGAATGTTTAGGTTTTAATCGCTTTACGTGTATGACATGAACAATCGCCTGTTAAGTTTTCCTTGAGAGGCGACTCGTGTTAACTTATCACGCCACGATTACCTCGTGCGATTGAGTGAATTTGAGTGTGTTTTAGCTCGATCAATTTTGGCGCCGTTCTCGGGAAAACTTTAAGCGTATTGTTTGTGTTGTTTATTTATGTGTTTCTTTTCTTTTGTTTGGTTATTTTCTCCCCTAGTGCGTGTAATTTTGTTTTGTTGTTGGTGTGCATAATGCGGGGTTACCAACAAGCGATGCAGTATGGTCGGGGCGGTGGGGGAGGAAGTTCGTCAGATTGGGCAAATTCTTCTTGCGAAGAAGGAGCCCAATTGGCTATTCGAGGAATACCTTTGAGAGCTACGAGCATAAGGCCTATGATCCCTGCCAGGAACAACCAGCCTACAATCCATACTGGGATCAACCACCTCCACCACACTATGAGGATCAAGCCTCCAATGCCTACTGGGAGCAACCACATCCTCCACCTCAATATGAGTACCCACAACAACCACCTCCACCTCAGTACTCATATTCACAGAAGAAGCCTCCTCCTCACCGACTGGGAAGGTGGGACCCACAACCTGATTATGGATGGTGTGATCCACAGCAGCCACAGCCTCCACAGCAACAGTGGTACCACCCGCAACAGGAATATTTTTCACCACCACCTCAAAGGTATCCTTTGGATGATATGGAAGCAGAAGTGATTCAGACTCGCCATCAACGGTCGGATGCTGACGACACCAAAATCAGACGCTTTCAAGCAAAATTAGGAATGATGTCTGAGAAGTTAGACGAGTTGCTTCAACAAGATGAAATAGGGGAGCCTCAAGCTCACCCTATGAGGCTCGGCGACCATGACCATCGAGTTCGCCATTGGATGATAGAGCGCAACTCTTGGCGTTTAGAGGAACAAATGGGATGATTTGCGCTAAGTATGTTGAGTATCAACGGCAACTTGCAATGAGGGAACTTCAAACCAATCCGGTCGGTCGGTCATCCTTTGTTCTGAAAGTGACCCTATTATTGAGAGTGGGTGGAAGAGACTCGATGAGTTCTTTGCAACTAGAGGAGGTGGAAAGCGAGGAAGAGTGGGCAAATGAAGTGAGCAGAATGCCAGCGCCCACTCGGAGGTGAAAGAACAATCCCAACGCTTGGAGGAGGATGAAGAGAGGACGGAGAAAGAGTGGGCACTTGAAGATACCGAATGCGAAACCCACTGGAAGTGAAGAGCTACCTCAACATGTGAAGTACGTGTTCCCGAGGAGGAGGACACGGTGATAACAAAGGTTGAGGTAACATCCATAATTTGTCAACATCCTAATTCACCAAAGTATCGTGCTTTGGGAATTGTAGTTATCTATTTTTCTTTGGAGAATATGATGTTTGACTTGAGCTTAAATGATTGATATTTGCTTTCTTTTACGTCTCCGTTCTTATATGGTTACCACGATGCTTTGGCGAGATGGTATTCTTGCGGTAAAGGACTATGGATAGTCCGTTGTTGGCCGGAACACGTCGTGCTCACGACGTTAAACCGAAGTACTACGTGGAGTTTACCCACGGATTTGTATTCTCTTTTCTTTGTTTCTTTTTGTTTTGTTTCTTTGTTCTCGTTGATCCATGCATTGTCTGTTTTAGTTTTGCTCGATATTGGGAAGAATAGTGCGCATTTTCATCGTGATGAGATGAAGCCGTGATGCTCCAACTCAGTAGCGCACACTCGTTGATTATCGTGAAGTATCATCCTCTATGGTATTTTGTGCTTTTAATGTTTTGAGCACTTTGGGGACGATTCTTTCGATTTAAATGTGGGGATGTTTACTCGGTTTAGTGTGTATCTTATCTATTTGTATGCTTTGTGATGTGCTTTCATGCTTTGGAATCAAGTATTGTATATGCGAGTAAGTTAGGATTTTGACTTGTGCTGTGAACTACGTGGTATTGATCGGATCTTGATGTATTTCGTTTATCTTGATGTCATGTGATTAAAGTGCAATGTGAATTGACGGGATTGTGTGAATTGATTTTAAATCGGTGGTTATTGGCGTGATTTGTCCGGCTAATGCTAGGGGTAGTGTTAACAGTTTGGTTACCTATATACTCGTTTGAATATAAAAAAAAGAAAAAAAATAAAAAATAAGGAGAATTAAAACTCGATGTTGTTGAGATTGTATAAATGGAGGATGGGATTACGCCTCTTCTCGTAAATTGAGAAATGGGCATGGGAAACCACGATAGGAGACTCGAGTTCATCGAGACTTCACCTTCGAACATTGTTCCAAAATTTGTTTATACTTTCTTTGTGTTCTCAAAAGAAACTTTCGCTAAAGGTAACCATTTTAGTTAATTCACCTCTAGCGGAGAGTTGGGTGCGAGCAAAAATAACTTACTTGTTTATTTGATATTTTGCAATCTTAGATTTGTTGCACATTAACTTTGATTATGTATTCATCATGTTTGGGGGAATTGCAAAAAGAGGTTTGATTGATTGGATTAAGGGTTAAGTTGCATGAGTTATCTTTCGACTCTTATTAGTATAGACTTTGCTTGAGGACAAGCAAATGGATAAGTGTGGGGGAGTTGTTTGGTATGATTTTGTGATGATTCTTGGTACTGTTTTACATGTCAGTTTTAGTGGTTTATCCTATTTATGACGTTGTTTTGATTATTATTTATCGATTCGGACTTACTTGGTTCGTTTCAATGTTTTGCAGTAAAACGGCATTAAAATGGGATGAATTGGATCTTCCAAGGATCAATTTTATTGAAGAGCATCTCGACAGGAATCCGTAGGTGAAAACGGATCGAAATTCGGAGTTCGGACGAGAGAGAACGAATCATTTCTTCAAAGTCGCGCACGTGCACTCCGCGCGCCCGCTCGCCCCCAGTGCTGAACACTTTCAACGATTTTCATGAATATTGGAGAAGGAATCAAGGATTTTGTCCTACATAATAATTGAAGATCATCTCGATAGGAGTTCATAAGCGCAAACGGATTACAATTCGGAGTTCGGACGAGAGAGAACGGAGGAAACACCGGTCGCGACGTGAACGCGAGCGCGTCGGCGCCGCGCGCCGTCCGGCGTTTCGCTCGCCCCAGCGCGCGTTGCTCACCAAACCGGCGCTTGGGTGCTGTCTCCTCACCCCAGCGCCCTCCTCAAGCCAAACCGGCGCTTGGTGCTGTCTCCTCACCCCGCCGCCTCAAGCCAAACCGGTGCTGCCTCCTCTTTCCGGCCCGTCCGGCTGCGCTCTTTCTTATCAACTGCGTTGCGTCCGGCGTTTGGCTCGTCCGCGCTGGGTGTCCATTTTGTTCATTCCGGGGCGCGATCGTCCGGCGTTTGGATCCGTCCGTGACGGCGTGTCGCGTCATTCTCTCAGAAGTCTTGGTCCGGCTGCGTCTCCGTCCGGCTCTGCGCCCTCCTCGAAACTTGTTGCGTCCGCGACGATCGAGTCCGTATTGGGTTTCATTTAATATATATATATCGTTAGGTTTTAGAAAAGCGGTTCTTATTTTTTTCTTGGACCTTGTGATGACGCTTTTTCTTGAGAAATTCACGAGGATCTTCACGACGAGATAATGAGATACAATTCTAGTTTTTAATTCGATTGAATAATTTTGTTTATCAGTTCATGCTTCTGGATTTATCAGCTCTTTCGGATTAATTTCATAGTTTAATGTTTGATGGTTTTGTGGGATTGATTCATAGTGACGATGGATTGTTCCGAGTCGAGTGATGATTGCGATTGGACGGTTGTCGGTAGCGTTGATCACGTCACTTGTGCGGACGGTTGGTGGGGGCTCGAAGCAGCGTGCGTGTCTCCTCCTTATCAAATTGCAATCACCCCGTGGGAAGTTGAAGCGGCAATTTGGGCGGCCATTTGTACTATAAATAGGCCCTAATAAAGAAGCTGCTCACTTCTTCTCCCCGTCGTTCGAGCAAAAGAAAACTCACGGACTTTCGAGTTCAAATCCATCCGACTCGTCAAGAAGCGATAACCCGTCATTTAAAAGTAAGTATGACTTCCTCTTACGCCGTTCTTCTTCTTCTCCCGATAGCGAGGTAGAGATTAGGACTATATGTGCTATGATTTTGCGGGTAAATCCTTAGGCATTAGCGCTAGGGTTCCATCGTTTTCTTCTGCGTGGGATGGGTATAAGGTCGGGGATGTCGGATCGTCTCGACCGTTGAAATCTTGAAAGTAGGGAGGAGTGCCATCTGCGGTGGATGCTGGTGGTGCCTACAGGGACCCGTGACTGGCTTTGGCTCACGGAGGTTTTTTCTGGTGTATGTAGATGCCCTTAGGGGGGCCTAAGATTCCCCTAGCCCCATTTTTGCATATCCGTGAATATTTACAAATTCTATTTGTCAATTTACCCCAAACTCTATTAGGTCGATAGTGGGGATGGGGATTTCGCTTTCTGACATAGCCGAGGAATTTTCTTTGAGGTTTTGATCGCTTTTTAGTATCAAGACCATGAGGGTGTGTATTATTTTCACCTCGTGACCATTTAGGATAGTGCCCTTCTAAAGTGTCACGATGGCGGAGTAAATACTTCTTTATGGTGACGGTACCCAGTGCAGTGGGGTTGGGTAGGATGAGGGATCCGAAAGTGAAACCCTTGGATTCGTGAAGACCAGCTCAACACGCTCGGTGAAGTCTCCGTAGGATTCACGAGGGCGACTGAATAAGGTCGGATGGCGTTCAGGTCAAAGGCCCGTGGTCGAGGTCAGAGGCGGGTGAGGGCACCTTCTCTTCTACTCCTCATAACCGATTTTCTTGTGCTAACATGATTTTCTTTTGTCATGCGGTGAACCGGCGCCGCAAGAGAAGGGCTCAAGATCACCGAGCAAGGCGCCTCCAAAGAAAAAGGCGAGGCAGGCTGAACTTGCCAAGCCCCCGAAGAAGGTTGACGATATTAGTCAACTGATGATGGGGCCTCTGCCGGGGTCGAGCCCGGCACCGGAGACGCAGACTCATGCCCGCCTTGAGTACGAGGTGCCGACCTCCAGCTCGGTCGTACCCCTTCCCCAGGTAAAAATTTCTTCCACATCTGGCTTTATCCGCTCTGTGATCTGTATTAACTTGTGTTGCTTTTTTAGGATGCGAGCTCGGTGATGGGGGTCCTGCAACGTGCTGCTGGGGACCTGCAACTTGCCACTGAGTTCATCGCTGAGAGCTCAGCCCGGTATGAGGCGTTGGGGCGGGAGCTTGCTGCAGCGCGGGCGGACGCTGATGCCGCCGTGGCCGCTGTGAGGGCGGAAGTTGAGGCCGCGAGGGTTGCTGCTGAGCATACGAAGAAAGGGCTTGGGCCTGGAGGTGGCAGGGGCTCGAGGAGACAGCGAGGAGGCGGCCGGCGGGCGAAGGAGCTCGCGGACGAGAGGAGTGCTAGGGTGGCCGACCGGGGCCAATGTTGAGGGCCTTTGCCAAGCAAGCTCGTCAGTCGGAGGCTTCTCGGCTTCATTGCCGACGGCCGCCGTACTCAAGACCAAGGTGGTGTCGGACCATCCGGAGGTTGGCGGCCGCCATGCCCGACTTTGATAAGGTCGAGCATGGTTGGGTCGAGGTCGCTCACGGGGCTGAATAAGGCATACGTCGGGTGATCTCAGCGGTCGGGTCCTTCCCCCGTCTTTGGAGGCTTTGGCGTCAGCTCCTCCCTCTCGGCGGAGGCCGTTGCTCGATCAAGGAGGCGAAGATCACGAACTCTGGGAGATTCTTGCGAGTGCGAGCCGAGCCAGGAGGAGGCACCGAGCTCAGAGCTTCCTTCCGAGGGTGGTCAACCGTAGCGGCAAAAGGGGGCGGAGGCCGTGAGCCGACATAGAGCACGAGGTCGAGTGGACGATGTAATAGGTTGGTGCCGGGTCGATGGGATCACGAGCCTTTGTAAAAGTTTCCCACTTTTGAATAATAAAATTTAAAACCTTCTGAAACATTTGTTGTCCCCTTATTTATAGCACTCCATATCTCAATACATTGGACTTAACCATGAATTGTTGACCAAGCTAAAAGAGGTCCGAGGTGCCTTGGCTAAGAAGACGAAGAGGTGTCGTTTGGAGGGGCGGTGCACGAATCGACCGAGCTTTGGCGGCATGGACGTCGGCTTGGCGTTGTCGCGATCTGAAGAAGAAGTTGCAAGAGGCCGATCAGTGGCCGTCTCACAGCTAAACGAGTCTCTAAAGCTAAGGATCATCATTTCGAAGTCCGGGCGGACTTATCATCGATGTGATCGAGGATGCGATACAATGTGAGGGTAGCGAGGCGACGGCGGAGAAGCTAGCTCGGATCTCGGAGAGCACGCCGAGTATGAAAGGTGATCCACCGATCTGGTGGAGTTACCATATCGAGCCGATGATCGAGTCGAGCTTGCTCATGGGGGCATGGTCTTTGAGGGGACGAGGAGGGCCCAATAGTAAGAAGTTTAAAGGCGCCTCGACTCCATTGTGAAGTACATTCGGATATCGAGCTCGTCCTGGCGGCGCATGCTGACCCGTCAGCGAATCCGGCCGGCCTGGCGGCGTGAGTCGAAGAATCCGAGGTGGGGGTGGCTATGCCGATCATCGAGGTACTCGGTTCTTGGGCGGCCGAGAGAAGAGCGCTGAGGGGCGATCGTCGGCGGTGGGAAGCGCCCGGGACTTGGTCGGCGTGGAAGGACGGTAGGTCGGGGCGAGTCGTGATCACGGCGGCATCAAGTTCGAGGGCGAGTGTGACCTCGGTGCAGCCTCGTTCGAGGAATGCCCTCTTGGTGGAACCCATCATGCGGCTCGAGTGCACCGGAGCAGGCCGTGGTGGTGCCGACCTCATTGATTGGGTGGAGGGCACGAGTTTGTTCCGGTATTCATCTGGGCAGGAGATTTTGTTGAAGCTGGTGCGCTTTAATGAGTCCCGGCAAGGTGGAGCTCGGAAGCCCGAATGAGTTGTATATAGCTTAGGACTTTGTATTTAGTCGTAAATGTATTTAGACTATGTACCGAAGTGTATATTTTCCCCCTCGAGAGGTACAAATATAGCTTAGGACTTGGTTTTTAGTCGTAAATGTATTTAGACTGTATACATAAGTGTATATCTTCCCAAATAAAGGGGCATAATTTGACGAGATCCGATGTGGACGTCGTTTGCATGTAGATGTTTCAACTTAATGAGTAATCTGTATGTGTGCATGTAGAGCGTTCAATTTAATGAGTAGTTTGTATGCCTTGCACCGAGGCGTTCAATTGAATGAGTGTCTGCGAGTGCGCGTAGCGTAGTTGAGTACCCTACTTAGTGGGTTTGTCATCTTCGTAAGGCGTCCCTTGTGAAGGTTAATTGTGTTTAATCCGAATGGATGTTCACATAAATATAAGATGAGGCAAGTGAAATATTTATTCAGAAAAACAAATGTTTTATTGAAGTAAATAACATCGCACTTGGCAAAGCAATAAGAGGACTAACATGATCTTGATCTGGAATCAAAGCTATGTAAAGTACCTCCTCAAATCGTGATATGCCGGGTTAGGGGATAAGTGCATCGGATAGGTGAGCCGACTTATAGGCCCCTGCGAGGTCTCGTGAGCGGTATGGACCTTCTCATGTCGGATCTAGCTTGTTAAGGCGCTCGGCTCTCGGCTTCATTATTTTGCGGGGCGAGGTCGTCTACTTGGAGTGTGGAGGCTTTTACCCTTTTGTTGTAGTACCGTGCGCACCGGCACTTGTATTTGGCTTCGTTTATGAAGGCGAGCTAGCGTTCTCCTCGAGTATCAAGGTTGACACGCGGTCTTCCTCGTTCCGTTCGGTCGAAGTGAAGAGTGCGTGGGCTCGGTGCGCCGATCTCGGCCGGTATGACAACCTCGGTCCGTGAGACCCAGTGAAGGGGTTTCTCCATGCGAAGTCGAGGTGTTGTCTGTGGGACCGAGAGGACTTGAGGAGATTTTCAACCCAATCACCTTCGCTCGGTCTAATCTCTTTTCAATCCTTGTATGATCGTGTGGTTGGCACCTCGGTGCGACCATTTACTGCGGGTGTCGTTGTGGTGAAACATTGCTCGATCTGGAGCTCTTCACACCATTCCTTGAAAGTTTTGTCGATGGGCGGGTGCGGTTGTCGAGACCAAAATATGCGGTATGCAAAGCGGCAAACTATGTTTTCCACATGAAGGTGCGAATCCTCACCTTGTGAGGCTCGAAAGTGGCTCGGCTTGACCCGTTTGTGAAGTAGTCTCGCTACGACTAAGTATAGAAAAGGCGACCGGTGCTCGGTCAAGCGGACCAGCGATGTCGATCCCCACGCATGAAAGGCCACGGACTCTGTAGGCTACTTAGATCGGTCAGGGTAGCTTTTGTTGTGGAGTGGCGACGCCGGACACTTTTGCGAGCTTGGCGAATCTTGGATGAGGTGGGCGAGAATATCCCGACCTCGGCGTCTTCATTGAGAGAGCTCGCGACCGATGTGACTTCCACAAGACCCTCTGTGAATCTCATTGAGTACGTGGTCGGCTTACGGCCCGAGGCACCTCGGGAGGGTTGAAGATAAGACTTCTGTGACGCCTCGTGTGTGAGGTACTTTGGGATTTCACCATCATCTTTTGGCTTCGAGCGATCTTGAGGCGATCGCCATCTTCGAGATAGGCCTTTATGGGAGACATCCGGTTCGGCTCTATCTCGGTAATGATCTTGATGTGGGACTCCGCGATATACGGAATGAACTTCCTCCTTGGTGGATTTGTTGTGTGACTAACTTACGAGAGGACATCGGCTCGGCCGCTTTCCCCTCGTGGGATACGATGAATCTTGAAGTACCGAATGAGGTCAAGATCTCGCTGCCTTCTCGGTATTGCTTCATTCGATCCTCCTTGGCCTCGTGTTGCCGGGACACGGTTTACCACGAGTGGGAATCTCAGAAGATCTGGATTTTGTCCACTTTCAATTCCTTTGCGGCGGAGTCACGAGATCGGTAAGTACTCCACCTCGTTGTTTGTGGTCGGGAAGGTGGCCGAGTGCATATGTCACTTCTTGTTTATGCGGACCGAGGAGGAGGATGCTGCTCCGCTACCCGTTTTGCATGAAGCTCCGTCCACGTACATCCGCCGGCAACCATCGGGTGGTTTGGGGCGATTCCTCCATGATGGGGGCGGGAGTTGGAGTGACCTCATTGGTAGGATCGACCTCGGTGGTTGGCCTCCACCGGAAGTCGGCGAGCTTGCCCTTTATGCGGCACGGGGAGTATGAAATGTCGTGCTCGCCGAGCTCAGGTGCCACTGGCTATCGTCCGGATGACTACGGCTTTGACAAGACTTGTCTCAAGGGTAAGTCGGTCGATGCACAGACGGAATGGGCTTGGAAGTAAGGTCGGGCGTCGCTTGGCGTTCACTAGAGCAGTGCTACCTTTTTCGGTGGTGTACCTCGTCTCCGGTCCTTTGAGAGCTCGGCTAATAAAGTAGATGGGAGTTGACGTCCCACCTCATCTCATACCAATACCGACCGATTGCCTCGTCCGAGGTAGCGAATATAAAGAAAGGAGCTCGCCTTCTTTCGGGCGGATAGGGTCGGCGGTCGGCGAGATACTCTTTCGGTTGTCTGAAGGTGACTGGTGTTCTTCCGCCTTGAAGTCGAGCCTCCTCAAGATCTTGAAGAAGGGAAGGCTCTCGGCGGCCCGAGATAAGAATCTGGCGAGGCGGTAGGCACCCGTGAGTTGTGGATCTCACGGATGGTCTTTGCACTGCATATGAACCTTTGTTTTCACCTTAGTGGGATTTGCCTTGAGCCTTCTTGAAAACCAGCATCGTGAATTTACCCTTCTTCACCATGAATGTGCACTTGTGGGGTTGAGCTTGAGGTTGGCCGACACGAGGAGGCTGGAGGATAGTTAGGGTCGTCGGTAGCGACTCTGCTTTTTAACTTTTGACTACGATGTCGTCGGCGTGACCTCGACAATCTCCCCTATGTGGTCTTTGAATATTGCGTCCACCATCCTCGGTAGGTAGCTCAAGACGTTCTTCGGCCGAAGGCATCTTCCGATGCGCAAAGGCGTCGAAGTCGGTGATGAGCGCTGTCTTTGGGGCGTCCTCGGGCTCATCGATTTGGTGGTACCTTTGTGCAGATCTAGGAAGTTGAAGACTTCATGGCCTACCGGTGCCTCCACCTTGTCGATGTCGGGGAGGGTAACAATCTTTTAGGCGGTGTTTGTTGAGGTCGGTGGAGTCGACACATGCGCCCACCCCTCTTGGCTTCGGACCACGGTTGGATTAGCCATCCGGTCGGTACTTAACCTCAAACAAGATCTTGGCCTTACGGGTTGAGTCACCGTCTCTTATGACCGCTGCGCCTCGTCGCAAACACTCTTTCTTCGCCGGGCGGCTTAGTGGCCGGGTCGATGTTGAGGTGATGAGTTATGAGCTCGGGTGACACTTGGTCATGTCGAGTGCGGACCATGCGAACGCCGTCTGTATTCCCTCGAGGCTGCATGACATCTTGCCGAATATCGGTTGGGCCTGGGCCGACCTTGACAACTTTGGAGGGTCGTCATCGTATAGTGATGGTTCTCGGTCAGTCGTCCGAGGTGGCGGCTCGGGATTCTCAGAATGCTATGCACGAGGCGAGGCTACATCACAGGTTGAGACTCATAGGCATTCTTTGGGCCGGTTTGGTGCCCTGGATGCTTAACCCCCTTTGGGGTGGGTATCTTGATTGTGGTGTGTACACCCTAGCGGAGCGGCCTTGGTGGCGTATAGTCGATCTCGCCTGAGGATGATGTTGTAGGGAGAGGAGCTCGTGCAGGAAAAATTGAATGGACTTTGTGACCGACACAGGAGCACGTCCTACAGTAGCAGGAAGGGTAATGACACCTTCAGGTTGAGCGCCTCTGAGTGAAGCTCATGGCGGGATGGTGCGGGGCGATTTGAATCCTCCGACCTCAAGTTTATCGACAGCTACGGAAGATAATCTTGACGGAGGCACCGATGTCGATGTAGACCCGGTTGGCGTTCTTGTTGCCCACCACGGCTTGTATCGTGATGGCGTCTTGGTGGGGCATGATTTTGGGCACGGGTCCTCTTTGGAGAACACGATGTTCTCACCATCCGAGTCGCTTGTTTTCGGCTCCTCGGGGCCGACCTCAGAGCTTCGTTCTTTAACGACGACCTCGTCGTTCCCATAGGCAGTCCGGTAATGGCATAGACCTGCTCCATAGCATTGGGACCTTCGTCCTCATCGTCTTCAAGTTGGGTTGTCGTCGAGGTCGGCCCGCAGTTGTTGCCTCCTCCATTCTTTCCTCTGCGCTTCTTGTTCCCCGGCCCAGGTCGACCGAGGTACTTCTTGAGCGTTCCTCCCCTGACGAGCTCGTCAATCTGCGAGCTCAAGTTTTTGCAATCTTCAGTATCGTGACCATACCCTTGGTGATAGTCACAAAACTTCTCCGTCGACCCTCTTAGATCCTCCTTTTATAGGAGGGGCTTGGGAAGAGCTCGGCGTGGAGCTCGAATATCTCGCCCTCGATTTGAGCAGACGAGGTGCATTACCGCGTGGTTTGGCGAGGTCCGAGCTGAGACTCCATCGGGCCTTCTTGATTCTCTCGAAGGCACTTGACGATCGGCGCCTCGACCTCGGTCATCGGCTTCTTTCTTTCGACCCTCTGCTCGTCCCGGATCTCTTCTTCCGATCGACTCGTCTCCTTTGGCGGTTGTCAACCAGGTCCAAAGGCGACTAGCCGTCTTGACTTTCACGGGTGATCTCTTTATTCGATCGCGGGTCGGATCCGTTCTTGAACACATTGATGATGTGAGATCGTTACTCTCATCAATTTGAGAGACTCATTAATGAACCTCGAGATGAAGTTCGTAATCGTCTCATCCCGCCCTTGGCGGATTGTGAGCAGGTCGGACGAGAGGCTGCCGAGGTGGCATCTTGATAAGCGCCACTTATACCGATCCATGAGATCACGGAAGCAATGTATCTTGTTTTGACGGAGCGAGGTGAACCAGCGTCGGGCGTTGGAGACCGGCGCCTCGGGAAGATTTTGCACATGTGAAAATCTTCCATTCCTTGATCGCCATGTTGGTAGTGTGGCGAAAAGGAAGTCGGAGGGTCCCCAAGGCCATCGTGAGAGCGATGTTGGGTGCCTGTGTCGGCTGGGCAGGCGTGTCGAATCACTCGGAGAAATGAGATGATTCTTCCGTGCGGTCGAACCCCGGAGATCGTTGCCATCTCTCTGGAGGGTGGGAGACGGTGGCGGCGTCATCGTCTCTTGAGGGGTTTGGCTCCGCCTCCTCTCTCCGTTTTGCTCGGCTCTGCGGGCAGCATGCCGAGGTGGAGAGCGACTTCGCGGGAGACGTGGTGGTGAAGGGTTGCGACCATCTCAGCGAGGTGATTGACTTCTGGCGGCGGGTCGATGTACACATTCTCGGCTATTGTGCCGAGGTGAGCGTTGACCGCCTCGGTGGGGCGAGCGACCTCGGGCACCCGTATTCGCCAGTTCGGGCACTCGAGAGGTGCCCGCTCCATTCGTCCTCTGGTGAAGGAAATTTTGGAATTGGCCGAGGTTGGCATTGAGGAATTCAAACACGGCTCGGCCAAGGACTTCGTGAGATCGGTGAACCGTCTGTTCACTGGCGTTGAGGTCGGCATCTTCTACCTCGTCAGGGCGGCGATCCTGAGGGTGTATGGGAATGTTCTCCATGTAACCCTCAGGCGTGTTGCCGCTGGTGGCGTCCGCGATCCCCTTCCCGCGGCGTTGTGTGACCACCTGATCGTCATCTGCGCAGTTGTTGCCAGCATCGGCTGCGGTGCTAGCGTTTGCACGTGTTCTTGCCATTAAATTGTAGTAAAACGAAGCTTTTTTGTTCAGTGTTCCCACAGACGGCGCCAATGATAAATCTAGTGTATGTTAATATATGAGATTTGTGTAAAGCAGTAAAGAACACGAGAGTTTTACGTGGTTCGATCCAAATGAGATCTACGTCCACGGAGGTGATGATCCTCAATACTTTAACTATAATTGGATTACAATGAGTGTATCTAAAAGCTCTAGTATTCGATAAGTTGCTAACCCTTGTACCTTCGATCTAACTCCTATTTATACATATTTGAGGACCCCTAAGGCGAGATCTGATCCCCTCCCATGTAGGGACTCTTCCTCTCGCATGTAGGGATGTTAGCATTCGTGTAGGGTGAGACCGATTAGGGTTTGGAGGTGGTTGGGGTTTGGAGGTGGGCGCTTTGGCTTAACCGCGTGGGCGTTATTAATGTCGGGCCCAACTCGTTTGGGCCTGTCAGTGGGCCTGAGCGGTGGGCCATATCTCATCATATTATTAAATAAGGGTATATAGAAAATATATCATAATTTTACTCTCAAATTGCGAATCATGACACTTATTAAAGAACAAAAAAAATACTAGTAAAACACTTAAAAAGAACGAAAAGAATATATACATATTTATGATATTGAAACAGGATGAAAATAACTATTCGTAAAATAACCCTCCAAGTTTAAACAATATCACATAAAGGAAAACCTTTCAACACAAATGTGTGAATGTGTCTAAATTACAATATTCATTGTCGGTCAATTTACGGACAATAATTAAGTTATATGTATAAAACGATGAAATAATTATTATATGCCATCCTATAGAAAAAAATTTAAAGATATAAATATTATAAGGATTGAGTTCTAATGTATATAATGATGGATCAAGATTACATGGTACTCTAATATTAGATATATAGTATATAATACCAAATTTATATTATATGTAATGATGAATCAAGATTAGATCGACAAATGGCAGCCTTTTTTTCTTTTTAGTTTTAAAATTTTCATGAGGGGAAAGATGAAACATGTAATATCCCGAAGTTTTAAAGCTTAATTACGATAATAAAAACCGTAAATTAAGGTTTCGTCTCGATAATCGAAGTAGTAAATTATCGAAGCTCGATTTCAACTATCCATCATATGAGGATTTTTATATCATATTCACTAATGATTAGTGAATTAAGGAATATAGTTTATCTATTTCCTTCGAAAGTATTATTCTAACGTCGATTAAATTTCGATAGTTAGTCTTACGTTATTTTCTAAGCGACGAAGCTTAGAATTAAAATTACTTATTAACGAAATGAATGAATAAATTGTTTATGACTTTATTATGAACATTTTAGAAATGATTCGATTATTAACGTTTTGAGACGTTTTGAACGTCAACGTTTAGAGACGATTCGAGAACTAAGTCTAACGATTTAGGAATTATATTATTTAAATTCTTATGATTATTTTATGTAATAAGAGCATTATTTATCATTAAAATAATGCTAGAGAATTAAGGAATAAAGATTGAATAAAGTGAGCTAATTTTCGAAAATTAGGGTTTCGAAAATTAGGTTTGTGACATAGAATTATTCTAAATATTTTTCTATGATATAATTAATCATCTAAGACTTATAATATGTCACATAGCTATATATTAGCTATATGTTGCAAGAAAATAAAATGTATAATCCTTTATTCACATAAGTCAGAAAATATGGTATTATAGTGTGAATTGAATTTAAATTGCTATCCAAATGATGATGTAGGGTAATAATTATATTAATAAGATATTTGTAAGGATAAGATGTGGTGTTTTAACATGTTGTGCAAGTGGGAGGATTGTTATCCCTAAAGTGCCGAAATGTTTGACAAAATGGTGAAGAAAAATGATGAAAATTCGAGGCTTTGATTTGTGAAAGTGATGTCTTGATAATGACACATAAATTCTTGTATTTTAGTACATGGAATTAAAATATCACCTCCCATGTTAAGTGATGACCGAAAATTTTGAAGAAATAAGTGTGTGAACAAGTGTGAATTCAATTAAATATCAAGTGTATAATTTTGACTTTTCAAATGTTGATTTTTCCTAAAGTATTAACATTGAAATATGCTTGATAATGACACATATGATTCATGAAATATAGTATAAGACAGTAGATGCATATATATGAATTAATGTGATGATTTTCTAAATTATTGATAATAATGAGAATTAAATGGATAAGTATTGATTATGAGATAAGATGATGTATTGAAGCATGAAAAAATATAAACTTTGTCCTATACTATGAGATGGCGAAATTTATGTATATGTACAAAGAATTGAATTTTCATTATTTCATGATAATAATAGTTGATCTTTGGAATTACCACATATTTAATTCTTATATGATATAATATGATATTTAATGAGGTGAAGTATTAAACAAACAAGTCTGATGTATTTATCCTTGTAGTGACCGAAACCTTTGGGAAAAAAAGTAGGATTTTTGTACAACTTGTTGAAAGTGATGTTCATGTGCATTAATTATGTGATAAAGTGTAATATTAAAAGTATTAGATGATAAAATTAAACTCTTGTCTTATTGAGCTCAAGTGGACCAAAAATGAGGGGATAAGATGTAAAAAATTCTATGATTTTATGTGAAACATTTTTGGATATTTGTTTACAAGTGGACTCTAGCTATAATTAAGTGATAAGCTTCATTTTTCTCTCTCATTTACTCCCTTAGAACTGTGAGTGAGGAAAAAGAAAAAGAGAGAGAGCTCATTTCATTTCTTTCCCAAGTCTTTAACATAAAACGTTTGCCGTCAAAAATCGACTCCGATTAAAAGGTTAGAAATCGTACGATCTATCCATACATGCTTAAATTTTCGAAATCCATCCATTAGATCTTATGTTATGCACATATGTTATTTATGATGAAAATTTTGAAAATTATGTTATAATGTTAGGATGTTTATTAAATATGTTTATATGATGATTATGAGCATATATTATGAATTTAGTATAAAGTTGAGCATGTATAAAAATTATATGTTATGACCGAAAGTTTATGATGTTCATAGGTTGATGAGAATGATTTTTAATTGTTGATTTGAGCATGGATTAATGATCTATGGTACTAAATAAGCTTATATGATTTTATGTAGATTTTTTGAAAAACATTTGTATATATATTCAAAATAACCGAAAATTATGAGATGACATATTGTTGATGTATGGTTAATGTTTGAATGATATTACAGCATATAAGTGATGTAGATTCATAATATGGTGTTGTATGAGTTTATTGGAATTTTAGAAAATTAATTGTTCCTAAGTCTAAGTTTCGAAAATTAGGGTTTTAAGGTAAGTTGAAGTATGAATTGCATTTGATGGAAATTATGTTATAGTAATGATATATGATGATGATTATAGGTTGTGTGATTTAATTGGAATTTTTGAAAAATGTTTGTTATGTTTTTCAAAAATACCGAAAACCATATGATATAATTATGTGATGTACAATTTTTCTATGATCAATATTATTACATATTATTGATCATATGTTGATATAGTATGTTATGTGAATTTATAAAATTTTGGAAAAATTTGTGAATTATATTAAAAGGGCGAAAGCTTAAGTGATGAGGTTTAAAAGTTTTAAATTTATTTTATCATGTATAATCACATATTATGTTCCAAAAGTATGTTTTAGACATACTATGAATTTATGTGATTTTTAAAATAAGGTATACTATGTTTATGTCGAAACGTTACGTTAGGTAGCGTATGTTATGAAAAATGATATGTATTGTACAAGTTAGGTCTTACTTAAGTTTAATATCGAACATGACCTGTTCATTAACGTGAAAATCGAGATGTATGTGATTATGATTAGAAATCGATTGAAAATCGATTTATATGTAAATTATGGATATATATATGTGAATGATTTGAATTATACGTTATTAAAAGTCAAAATTTCTGAGTAAGGTATAAACATATGAAATACGTTAATACGTGAACAATGTTATGTTGTACGTCTAATAGAAATATGGGTTACGTTGAATAAATACACTAAGATGTGTACAACATATTAAGATTATAAGAATATCTCTTTTATAAGAGATGATTTCATAATCGAAATCATTTTATCGAAAGACGTTAGTACAAGTTCGACGTTTGACCTAAATGATTAATATGAGGTCATAAATCATATTTCGTCTCTATCAAAGTACGAAAAGTTATAAGTTAAGATGTTCGATGAAAAGACGTACTAAGTTAGTTAAAAGATGCGAAGTATTATTTTAGAAGGTTATCAAAGCTTATTAGACTTTGACGTTCTTGAAAAACGTGACCGACGTACTAAATTAGTTTCTTACGTAAAGGTGGGACGCGTTTTGATCGTTGACGTTAAGGAAAGTCTGTGTGAAAAGCATACGTACTAGGTGGGCTTTTCTTATCCTCAAGGATAAAATGCTTTATTTATGATACTTTCTTCGAAATGAAAAGTATTTATTTATGATGCTCTCTTTTGAGAAATGATGATGAAATGATAATGAAATGATAATGAAATTACCTGCCCAAATGTTTATGTTTTTATGTATGTATCATATCCATGAATGAATGATGAATGGTGTTGGGTCGCTCCCAACGTATGAATGAAAATCGAATTCGGATCCTGTTTAGAAGAACAATTCCTAGCACGGATTAACGTGTACACTTAATGGTGTTGGGGGCGTAAGGACAATGCGCTGGTCGGTCGGCGTGACATAGAAGGAGGCCTACTTCTACGACGTTAATGTTGATGTTATGAGAAAAGGGAAGGGATATGGATCATACATACAAAGAGAAAATGCTTAGCCAAGCGACCATTTATAAACGATGAAATGTTTAGTAAGCCTGAGCCTTTTCAAATAAAACCCTTGTGTCTTACCATGATGAAGCGATGTAATTTAAAGATGATAAAATGTTTTGGCATAAGTCCACCGAGTACATTCTTATACTCAGCCTTGCATATTTGTTTTTAAATGTGCGAGTTGGACAGTGATGATGATGAAGCGGTGTTGAGCAATAGGAATCTTTGTCATTGAAAGTTAATACCTTGATTGTACATCGTCATATGTACATTTTACATATTTTCATTGCAAGATCTTTAAGTTATGTAATGAAGTCAAAAGTATTCTTGACATATGTATCGATTCGATGTTCGATTGTCTTTTCCATTTATAAATTCATGTTTAAAGTAATAGTCCTGTTGATCCGTACTTAGGATTAAAGTCTTCATTTAAAACAACCCATTCTTCTTATTCTCTGCGAACAATATTAAGAAAAGACTTATTTGGCGAGATATCGCCAGAATCGATACAACGAGTTCTCGTTTGAATTTGAGGAAAAAGGAGAATGAGATTTTGAGAGAAAATTGAGGATTGAGAAGAGAGTGTTTATGGCGGTAGATCGAGGCGAAGTTCGTTGGTAATCGAAAAATGAGGTGGGAACCGACACAACATGATGGATGAGGATTTCGCTATCAGTGAGAAAAACATGCATTAAAAAAAGGAAACATGCATACTACAAAACATAAACCTTCATATTTCCAAACAAAAACATGCATATCATAAGACGAAAATATGTATACTACAAAACAAAAATCTGCATACATCAAACGAATGAAGAAAGTCTGCAGCAATCAAACTCATATGAATATTTATGTTCAATAATATGTATGTTTGTTTTCAATCGTATGCATATTTCTGTTTAAAAATATGCATTTTTTCCTTCTATTTCACATAACAAAATAAATTACTATTTTACCCTTATTGTGGAGAAATCGGCTTACAAAATCAAAAAAAATCTTCACCATATAATCTATGAGATGAATGAATGAGATTGAGTATTACATACTATCTAAGACTTTTGTACTATATGATCACCCTTCTATAATAAAGATGATTATTTAGTATTGCTAAAAAAATGGTCATACTGTCAATATATGAGTCAATATATGTAGGGGGCTTACTAGATTAAGAGCGTGTTTGACTAAGCTTATAAGCTATTTAAGACCTTATAAGCTCTAGAGAAGTGTTTGAAAAAATAAGTTCCTAAAACAGTTTGTAAGTTGTGAAAATAAGCATCAACCCCAAAAATAAGTTCAACAACCCTAACTTATATTGTCATGATCTTATAAGAAATAATCAATTTATAAAAGTAATCATAATATGCTTTGTTATTTCCTATATATACCTTTCAGTTTAATCTTTCTTCAATTTTATTCACTAACTAGGATTTTCTCTCTTTAATTTATAATTATCTCTAACTAATAAGTTCAATACATTTAATAGTTTATAAACTCTTGAAACATTTTATAAATTATTCGAGCTTATAAGTTTTAAAATAAACTTAACCAAACATCTTTAAGGTCTATCCCAAGATTAATGATATTGAATTCTATAATACGGTTAGGGGTGTTTGGCTAAGCATATTTTAGAGAGCTTATAAGCTCAAAGAGCTTATAAGATGTTTGAGAAACTTATAAGAGGTAATGTTTCAAGTCTTATAAGTTGTTAAAATGTTTGGATAATTGATCTTATAAGCTAGAGAAAAATCATGAGTTAGAGAAAGAAAATATAGTTAGAGAGATAAAACTGACTAGATGTGAAGTTGATAGTGTATGTGTGAAATAACACTATAATAAGGTTATTTTGGTAAATTCATGGTTGTTTATAAGTTTATGAAAAAATAAGTTAGGGTTGACCAACTTATTTTTAAGGGGCTATAATTTGTTGGAGCTTATTTTCATGATTTATAAGTTGTTTATGAACTTATTTTGCCAAACACTTCTGCAACGAATTATAAGCTCCTAAACAGCTTATAAGCTGTTTTAAAGAGCTTATAAGCTCAGCCAAACACCCTCTTAGTGTCTTCAAATAAACTAGCTAGTTTTTATTCTGAAGATAATTTATTCATTTTTCACCCATAGGCTTAATCCGACTTCGTCTCAATCGAACACTGAATACTATGGGGCTGTTTGGTTGAGTGATTCGATAGAATTGATAAAATAATCAAGACTAATGACACGTTTGATTTACATTATCAAGCCCATGATTGATTATTTAGCCCGTACTTATTCATGCAACTGGGTGATAACTAATTATCCCAAACTCGGATGGATTATTTAATTATTCTACATTTCAAAATCAAAATTACATATATATCCTTATTAAAGTTGGATTGTTGTTGGAATAGAGAGGACACTGAGAGAGCTGATGACGACGACGAAGGTGGTGGCAGCGATGACAGCGATAGTGGCGCTGACCGGAGAAAGAATGAGAGTGCGATAATGGCAGCTTTCTATTGTCGGTCGTGCAGCCGAAAGTCGAAAAGAACCGTGAGATGGGCAAAATGTTGTAGTTGGGCCGAGGTGGAGCGACGGGCAGTGATGGCCTTGTTCTGCTATTTGGTCGAGAGGAGGAGAAATAAGGTGGCTATGATAGTTAGGCGAGCTTCCTCGTCAAAAAATATAGAGAGAGCGAGAAGTGAGAAAGAGATGGATCTGGGTGTTGAAAGAGAGATAGATAGAGGGAGAAATGCGTTTGACGGTGGCGACGCTCGGCTGCGACGACGACAAGAAGAGAGATGAGGGAGAGAGATTCTAAATCAAGGTTTGAGAGAGTTATGGTGGGGAGAAGAGAGAGACATTTAGAGAGAGAGAAAGGAGCCAAAAAAGTTTTGGTTATTTTTTTATTTAGTTTAGTTTGGCTCATATTGATTTTAATCTTGGGCTTGCAAATTTAATTAAGTTTGGAATAATATTTGTTTTAGGTTTTAAATTAATTAATTAATTTTAGTTTTAAATTATGGATTTAATTAATTAGGTATAATTAAATTATCTTTAGAAATAATAATAATAATAATAATAATAATAATAATAATAATAATAATAATAATAATAATAATAATAATAATAATAATAATAATAATAATAATAATAATAATAATAATAATAATAATAATAATAATAATAATAATAATAATAATAATAATAGATGTTATTATCGTTCATGTGGTTGCAAATTAAAGAAAATGCATTAAAGGACAATTTTGCTATTAAGCTATATTTTAGTCACAATCCTTGATTTATCATACACGTGATCAATCAATCCAAACACAAGATTAAATAATCTAAATAATCACATCCTATTATATTCTAGCAATGTTATTTATCACATCCACCAAACCAAACACCCCTATATGTTTAATATTGTCATGATGTACTTATATTGATTGCATGTGATGGGACGGTTAAACAAAAGGGTACATAATAAATAATATCTCAACGTTTGGATATTTTTCATTTAGTGTCACAACATTAGTGTATTGTTATTAAAATCCATAACGTTTTATATAAATTTTCACTTAGTGTCATCCGGTGAGTTTAAGCGGCCACATGCTTACGTGGTTATTTGGAGTGTCCCATCCACAATCACGTAGATAAGAGATACTAACATATTATATCCCAACATTTTGTTCCTTTTCACTTAGTGTCTCAACGATAACATATTGTTATTAAAATTCCTAATATTTCATAATTTCACTTAATGTACTCCAATGAGTTTTCGACGCTCATATGCTTAAATGACGTGCTAGAGAATCCACGTAGATAATAATAATAATAAAAAAAAAATTATTGTATGTTGTTCTCACATGTAACTTTCAGATTGATCGGGGTTCTGATCGATCTTCTATTGAAATCGATCGATAAAAGGTCGACACCTATGATGCTGGGGGTGTTCTATCAGAACTACTCCGATCAATCTGGAAGTTTCATGTGAGAAACAACATGCAATTGCTTATTATTATTATTATTATTATTATTATTATTATTATTATTATTATTATTATTATTATTATTATTATTGTTATCTGCGTCGATTGTGGACTTGGATTCTCTGGCGCGTCATGCAAGCATATCGGCGCCAGATACTCACTGGAGTACATCAAGTGAAAAATTATGAAATGTTAAAATTTTTAATAATAGTATACTGATGTTGGGACACTGAGTGAATAAGAATCAAATGTTGGGAGATAATATATTATTATCTATTATTTACGTGGATTACGGACGTGGACACTCCGACGAGCCATGTAAGCATGCAGTCGCCGAAAACTCTCCGACGGACATTAAGTGAAAATTTATGAAATGTTAGGGGATTTTAATAACAATATGCTAATGTTGGAATATTAAATGAAAAAGGTCTAAACATTGAAATATTATATGTTATTTACCCTAAACAAAACCGCCTACTATTATATATTTATATTAATTAATTGATCGTAATTTCCTGTACTATGTTGAACAAACGTCCACTAAAAGATGCAATATTATATGCTAATCTGTAAATACGTAAATGCATGATAAAGGAAAATGAATTTCAGAAATTCAATATCATAGTCCAGACTCCAGTTTAATGGACTGTTGTCCAAGAACAAATTCAAAAGTCGATAATAGAGTGGACTGAAAAATAAGTATTTCGTCGCATTAAATTTCATAAATATCAAAATGTTTTTATGTTTTCATTAGTTGTGGATTAAGCTTTATATAACATATATGTGGAAAAAAAAGTTTGGGGCTTGCAATGGGCTCAAGTTTGGTGGAGCTCCTACGTGGATTCGGCCATGCTGTTGTCCTTTCGACTTTTCATGCATATATATATATATATATATATATATATAGGGGAAGGTTATGGTGAGAAAGGTAGTAAGTGTAAGAAATGAGAATAAATCACAACCATTTATTTTTAAAATCAACGTCCATGATTTAAAACAATCAACAAAATATTGAAAAAATTCTGAACAACATAATGCTGTAAAATACGAATGAAGGGTAAAATTGGACAAAATGGTAATACAGATCTATGGAAAGATATGAGATATCTTTCCATCTTCCGTCAAAAACTGAAGGAATTAAACACGTCTGGTTCCTAGGCAAGATATCTATCATATTTTGATTTTTCTCTATCATAATGTAAAATGAATGTAGCATATTCTAAATACGCATAAAATCTGTGATGATCTAACAAGCATACTTGATATTGTTATATCATATCTTATTGTTTAATGTATCATATCTTGTAAACATTGTTTCATTATTGCACATATGAAAATATAATGTCATATAAAGTTGTTTGTGTATCATATATATCATGATATAAATATAGCACATTAATAACACATTTACAACCCATTGTTATGTTATTAGACACATGAAATTCTATATCATATTTTGTTGTAGGCTCATCATTGTTACTGTTAGTATTTATAAGAAATTCTATATCATATTTTGTTTCTTGTGTATCATATCTTATTATTTGATGTATCATATAGGTATACGCATTGTTTTTGTTATTATTGAGATGAACTTACATATCATATATTGTTTTTGGTGTATCATACATTTATATAAATGTAGCACATAAAAACACATTTACATATCCTTAAAACTATTTATATCATATACTTTGTTAGGATTTTCATATCTTTGTACAAAATATCTTATTATTGTGTACATCTTGATAAAACAACATGATGGGTGAATAAACATATGATCATCATGTTGGTGTATATTGTATCATATTTTGTTTTATTGTAGCATATATTGTTAACACAAACATATTCCGGTAATTGGGTGTAGTATATATATAAAAACCATGAACACAAATATAGTGTGACACTCTACAATGTAGAATGTAAAGAAACTTTGTAACATATGATACGTAATAAAGCCCGATGTTCATACGATTATCATTAACAAAATAACAAAAACATCAATCTCATACCTAAACCCTCCATTATCTTCGTAATTGATTTGTGATCTTAATTTCAAAAGAGAAAATGGACGACGAACAGTGATTTTTTTCTTGCGAAAGTTAACAAAAAAAAAATCTGCTCATTAACTACCTAATCCCATAATTATAGCAACTACCTTTTTAAAATAATCTTTAATTACAAAGTTACCCTCTTAAAAATCGAATTCAGTTTAATACATTGCACACGATGTGAAAATGTATCATCGTGTTATCTAATCTTGCACGTCGATTTCATTAAATAAAAGGTGGATTTCATTCTTATTTCTCACATAATTATCTATTCTCATATGATCTCTCCCTATATATATATATATATATATAGGGAGTGGATCAAATGAGAACACATTTTTGCGAACTCTGCGAACCATGCATAAGGCGTTGAAGATGATGCACAAAGCGGTATAAAGTTGTGCATAACAAAACTTTCTAAAATTATTTTGTCGTTCAACAATTTTAGAAAGTTTTGGTTATGCACAACTTTATCTTATTTTTGCATCATCTTCATCGTCTTATCATTCTCAAGTCTCAAAAGATGATTCTCATTGGATCCAACCTATATATATATATATATATATATATATATATATATATATAAGTTTATAATTAGTTTATTCTTCATTTATCAACATATATACATACATAAAATATTTTCAAACTTTTATGGAGGTCAATTTCTCTCGGTCCATGTTTTAATTTGTTTCACTAACGTAATATTGTTGGCCAATTTTTGTGAGCGAAAATATCATAAATTTCACCAGTAAAATCTACTAGTTACGAATCCAGCTGTA
Source organism: Salvia rosmarinus (assembly GCA_036937905.1). Lineage (NCBI taxonomy): Eukaryota > Viridiplantae > Streptophyta > Magnoliopsida > Lamiales > Lamiaceae > Salvia > Salvia rosmarinus. Next base: position 15,312,149 of record CM072822.1, on the reverse strand, counting down.
TAATAATTTCCTTCATATTCTTTACTAAGATAGTGTTTACTTTGAATGATTAAGTTGGATAGATAAAATTAATTTAACATAATCAAGTGTTTACTTTTAAGAATTAATATTTGAGGATATCCCAAAGCCCGGGATTATTTTAATCCTTTGAATTGTTCTTCATTAATTTTAATCCAACCAATATAAGTAGGATTGAAATAATCATCCAAATAAAGGAATAATTATTTATCCCAATTTTAATCATTCACTAATCCTTTGTAGTAAACAAAGGATTGATAGATAAAAATTATCTTATCACACATTTAATCCATCGAATAATCAATCCTTCCAAATGCTAATCATGAAAAGTAAACACTACCTAAGAGAATATGGTTGTGTTTGATATTAATCAGGACTTTTTTGGTACTGAAAAACCTGCAGGCCTCAAATTAGGGAACACAAATGTGTTAGATGTGTTATTTTATTAAACTTTTTAGGGTGCTATTGTCTTATATGTGAATTACATATATGTATGTTAAGAAATAAAGCGATGATATGTATTGCATTAGCATGTTTAATTTCTTCAAGAGGACGATTATCCTAAATTCCAGAGGTGCATCCATAATCAGTTGATTTTTTGGAGATAACGACAAGAAAGGCATCAAATTAAGTCTACTCATTCAATTCCTTTGATTTTTCAGTCTTCATAATCTACAATAAAATAATATATGCTTTTGCAGCTGTAACTAATTGGTTTTTGACCATTTGCTCTTTTTGCCCTCACTAATTAAGTTCAGCTGATTATTTTATTTTATTTTTATAAAAAAATCAGTTTCGTATTATTTATTGATTTTCTTGGCGAGTCGCGGTCACCGGTCACAAATTACATTTGGTAAAATTAACTTGTTAGCTTCACAAACACAAATACTTGATTAAATTCGTTTCTTTCAGGATGAACAATAATTATTTTGTAAATGCATGTATTGACAATAGTCATGTTCTTTTGACTGGAAACTCAAAGATATTCAAAAAAATATTCCTCTTATGGGAATGAAAATTATACTTATTACCTTTCAAGTTTTTGAAATGAAAAATCGATCTATTATTTTAAATTGGACCTTTTTTTCTTAATAATCTCCTATTTCAACCATGGATGCTTAGCATTACATGTATTTGAAAATCTCGTGAATTTTTTTTTTTTTTTGCGAACATCTCCTAATGCATTTTTATAATACACATATTTCCAAATCTTTTGCCCATATATATGTGATTTATAAAGACGGAATACTATTTCTCGTTAAATTTCTTTTTGGGGGGATTTCTCGTTTTATTAGATGTTTCTTTTTTCTTTCGGAAATGAGTTAGTAGATGTTTAAAAAAGTTAGTTTTGTGTTGGGGTGCGCATTCGGGCGGTTCGATTTGAAAATCGATTTTTTTCCCCAAATCGAATTAATTTCGGTTTCAAAATTTTGAAATCAAACTGAACCGTTTTACCGTACAAACCGAACCAAACCGCTAATATCGGTTCGGTTCGGTTTTCTGCTCACCCCTAGTTTTGTGAGTAAAATTATCTACTATACTTTTTTTCGAACAGAGATTAAAACATGTTTTGGTTTGAAGGGACTAGAATTTGATGTTGTGTATGGGCCTCCAAGAACATTAACTTTTGGCCCAGTTATAACTCCTCCTTCAGAAACAACTGTTGGGCTTATCTCTTTCAAAATAATTATTGGGCTTAAGACACCAATTTTTTTCTCAAAACATTCCATCAGATTCGCCTTTTTATTTTTTTATTTTTTTATTTTCTATTTCTTTTACAGATATCAAATTCACGTTTAACACATAAAACGCACAAGTTGGCTACTATGCTCCGTCGATGTTTCTTAAATTTGAGGAGTTGACGAAAGAGCAGAAGTACGAATAGAAGTATAAGAAGAGTGCTGTAGAATGTAAATTTTGCTGACCTCCTCATTTTCAACTTCTTTTTCTTCACTTGGAATTTTGGACTCTAATGTAAAATTCCACTTCCAGCTCAATCTTATCGGGTTGGTTATAGGCAACTAATCTTGAAATATCAGTTATCTATAATCGAAATTGAACATAAACTCTAATACAATCTAAAATCAATCAGGTATTCGATTATCCCATTATCTGAATCGGATAATCGGACCCATCTAACAGCCGAGGGAGCAAATTGATTTTAGTCCAATCTCTAGCGACCAAGTAATTTGATAAATTATATTTCTCATTTGAAAAAAATAAATACACTACTTTAAATGTAGATTAATCATATGTCATTTGATTCTAATAAAATTAAATATTTGACCACCAAAAATGAGTCGAAGATTCACTTAATTTAACGCAAATTCCTAACATAAAAATTAAAAAATTAAGAAATAATACCGCAAAACGGAAGAAAGTATCGACTTAAAATGGAGCCATCCATGAGATCTTATGCACGTACGTATTCCTGTATTAGTAATTGAAAAGAAAAATGAAGAGATTTGTGGATTGAGAAATTAGTAAAATGCATTGAAATATCCGACTTAAAATACTCGACACAATTTGTCAATTAGTGAGTGATTACACAATAAACAAGCGATTGGTTTATTAATTAAATAATGAAGATGTATACAAGTAGGCAATTGTAGCCTTTGCTCATCGTCAAAGTGGCAAAACTCACCCAAACTCAGCAGCCTTTCGGAGATCTCAAGGGCCCTATAAACCTCTCCACAATTTCTAAGTTGTATCAATAAACACTCCCTCCCTCTCTCTTTCTTCCTCTAACTGAATTTGGGAGTAATTTGATTTGAGACCATGGCTGCAAGTCCTATCTCTGTGTCTAGCCACTGCTGTTCTTCATCTTCGGCTTATTCAAATTCATCCTCTATTTGGTTTCACCAAAATCCCAAGAAAATTCTATGTCCTGCTACTTCTCCTAAAACGAAAAATGGTTCTTTGCAACTCAAGGGCAAACCCTTTCCGAATGTGGTTTTCATGCAAGATGGTTGGTTTTCTAATTTACCAAATTCGTGGTTCATCTCTTTGTGAGTTGATTCGAGTTGTTGTGTTTGATTGTTTTTCGACTAAGAATAATTTGCGGATTCACGATTTAAGACTCTTCGATGTTCATGTAAATTGAAGAAACCTAGAATTTACTTGTGAAGTTTGAGCATTTGGGGTTTCATTCGTTTGAAGAAACCGTAAACAGAAAGGGATAATCTTCTGAGTTCTGAGCCTGCGTGATTGTGTTTTTCTGTTTCAATCTGTCATTAGTAAATATGAACTTCTTTGAGAAATTAGGTCTCCGTAAAATTTGGTGTTATATGTTGTGCATTGAGGTCGTTTCCTGTCAGTGTTGTGTAATCTGCAATGCCATTTGAGGATTTATCTAATCGCATAAATGTCATTAGGTGCTTTGGCTGCAAGGGTTGCTGGACTGGAAAATGAAACTCCTTGGAAAAAATCGAAAGACGGGGTGATGTCAGTTGCCCCGCCTGAGGAGAAAAAACAACTTGCTAATTTTGATGTTAATGATGATAAATCAACTGTCAGTATTACTGTTGTAGGGGCCTCTGGGGATCTTGCAAAGAAGAAGATATTTCCTGCTCTTTTGCACTTTACTATGAGGATTGCCTACCTGAGGTCTGTTTGGAATCTATCTTATTAACATATATAGTAGTTTTGGTTGAAACACCTCATAAAACCTAAAGACTTCTTATCTCTACTCTGCATGGTGCTAGATTTCCACCTAATGGATGCTTATAAAATGTTTTGTTTGTTCCAGCATTTCACTATCTTCGGTTATGCCCGTAGTAAGATGACTGATGCTGAACTAAAAATATGGTTAACAAGACTCTTACTTGCAGAATTGACAAGAGGTAATTGCTGCTGCCTTCTAATCTGAGTTTTTGTTTTAGCGTTTGTTGCTCTTAATTTTATGGGTGGGGTGGGTCAATTGAGTGTTGATTTAAAGAATTTTAACCTTTCTTTAGGGAAAATTGTGGTGAAAAGATGGAGCAGTTCCTTCAAAGATGTTTCTACCACTCTGGCCAATATGATTCCCAGGAGAATTTTGCTGAGCTTGATAAGATACTAAAGGAGCATGAGGTAGTGGATCGTGGTGGTTTTAATTTTTCTTATAGTACAATATGTCATATGTGCACTCATTCATGCATTCTAATTGCAGCCTCTTTAGATATTTCTACTTGGCATAAACATTACTCGAGTTATTTGAGTAGAGCTACTTGTTAAAAAATCTGTGGCTCTGTCTTCATTTTCTTCTCTTTTAATTATTGTGGTGCATAGCACATTCTAGATAGATAATGTATAAAGAAACTGAAAGATTCTCTATTTTTTGGTGTCAAAACTGATGGCTAGGATTAATGGTAGTGCATCCATATGACTTAATGCAGACAGTGCCTTGGACATGCTTCTCAGCACCTGTTTGTTGGCCATATTGTGAATCCTATGCAACTTCTACATATATGACTCTCTTGTTTGCAATTTCATGTTTCCTGGGACATTGTTGAGGGGTTATAAAACTCATTATATATTACTGAAGATATGATATGATTGGCTTCTGTAGGCTGGTCGAGTTTCAAATCGACTATTTTACTTATCCATCCCACCAAACATTTTCGTAGATGCTGTAAAATGTGCCAGTCTCTGCTTCTGCTTCTGCTGGCTGGACTAGGGTCATTGTTGAAAACCATTTGGCGGGATTCTGAATCCTCTGCTGCTTTGACTAAATCTTTAAAGCAATACCTGGACGAGGATCAGATTTTCAGGTAGGTTACTTTCATCTCCATGTAAAACCATTTCCTTATTAAGATCACTAGAATCTGATTGACAAATTTTATTTGTGATAATCCTCTCCTTACAGGATAGATCACTACCTAGGAAAGGAGCTAGTGGAGAATCTCTCTGTCCTTCGCTTCTCCAATCTTATTTTTGAACCCTTGTGGTCAAGACAGTATATAAGGAATGTTCAATTGATATTCTCAGAGGACTTTGGCACTGAAGGAAGGGGAGGGTAAACTATCTGGTTAATTTGATACTGAACGAATTTTAATGAGTAGTAACTGGAACTTTGCTTATTCATCATTTTGTTCTGTGCCAGCTACTTTGACCACTATGGAATCATGAGAGACATAATGCAAAATCATCTGCTCCAAATATTGGCCCTCTTTGCCATGGAAACACCTGTCAGTTTGGATGCGGAAGATATCAGAAATGAAAGGTTCCTCTTTTCTGTTTGGCATATTTGTTTTCTGCTCAAGAGAATGCTAATTCTTCACAGATTACAGGTTAAAGTTTTGCGCTCCATGAGGCCTATAAGAGCTGATGATGTAATCATAGGGCAGTACAAGAGTCACACAAAAGGAGGTGTCTCATACCCGGGATATACTGACGACAAAACTGTTCCCAAAGATAGTTTAACCCCAACTTTTGCTGCTGCTGCACTTTTCATAGATAATGCAAGATGGGATGGTGTGCCTTTTCTAATGAAAGCTGGAAAAGCTTTACACGATAAAAGGTATAGCAAAGTCCAAATATATGATATATACTGTGTGGCTTCCTTCTAACAAAAATATATAGAATCAACTCAGGATTATCACTGGTTTCTTATTTACTGTACTATATCGGGGCTTGATGCTTAAACGTATTCCTTTTCTTAGGGCTGAAATAAGGGTGCAGTTCAGACATGTTCCTGGTAATTTATACAATCGAAACTTTGGGACTGATCTCGACCAAGCAACAAATGAGCTTGTAATCCGAGTTCAGCCTGATGAAGCTATTTATTTGAAGATTAATAACAAAGTCCCGGGACTGGGAATGAGATTGGACCGAAGCAATCTTAATCTTCTCTATAAAGCAAGGTATTAATGAGATTTTCCAATTTCAGCTTTTAGTTATAATCTTTTGTCTTGCCACACAATTGTTTATACAAAAGTGTTATAGGGTTTTGTAATAAACATGTTTAGGGGCTGAATTGTAGTTAGTGATTGTTGGTTGTGGTTTTGGTTTCGCCATAAAGAAAATTCTTGGCACTGTAGAATATTTGATGGGTCAAGTTTATTATCTTGTGCTGCATAGGTACTCTAAGGAGATACCTGATGCGTATGAGAGACTTCTACTGGATGCTGTTGAAGGTGAGAGGAGACTCTTCATCAGGAGTGATGAATTGGATGCTGCTTGGGCACTCTTCACCCCTGTATTGAAGGATCTCGAAGAAAAGAAAAAGATACCGGAGTATTATCCTTATGGAAGTCGAGGACCAGTAGGGGCCCATTACCTTGCAGCCAGATACAACGTTAAGTGGGGTGATCTTGGGGTCGACGAATAGCATCCAGCTCAATATTGCCATCTGAGTCCAAGAAGATATATACATGTTTTATGTATATTGGAAATCTGCAGGATGTTTCCTAAGACCCCATCAGTTTCCGGAGATGCAGTTCACTAGTTTGCTGACCGATTTATCTGTCCTTTGCTCAACATGTTTTCTGCCGCTTTACAAGATTTTCATTTTATTTAGTTGAGTAGAAAGAGATGCAGATTGTATCTTGTTATCGACTTGTGTATGTAGGGAATAAACTTGAAATAAGCTACCATGTAATTGGATATATATTGTAGAATTCCAGAAACTACATGGTTAATGACATTTTTCTGAGTTTCTGGTTTTTATATGTTTTCTTTCTCAAATTTCCATTGATTCCATTGTAAATGAGAAAACAAGAAGCTGTTGATAAAAGGAGAAAGAGTAAACTGAATTAAGGAGATCAACGGCATGGTGGTTGTTCTTGCTAAATCCCAACATTTGATTGGGATGCGAGAATGCTTGTTTCCAAAACAAAGCCAGATGATTAAACCATGCTTGTTTATTCAATTACTAATGCGTAAGGTAGGAGCCACCCAACTGGTTCTCTTATAATTGTCAGAAAGAAGGTAAAAGATTTGTGATATTCCTAATATACAGCAATTATCGAGGCTGATAATGTAAACTGAATCAGCAAAAATGTATGAATTTTAGATACATTATGTGATCATGTAGTGTGCAATATAAAGAGGAAATAGATATAAGTGGGTGTTCCGTTAGTGAGCTATGGATTGGTAGGGGGAGGATGCGGAAACCATGTATTCGGATCCCAGAAATTGAATACAGGTGGTGGTGGTGGTGGTGGTGGAATAGATGGGAATGGAAAAGGCAAAGATGGTGGGTTTGGAGGAAATGGGAATGAGGGGAAAGGCGGCAGCTGAGGCAGGGGTGGCAGGGGCGGCAGCTGAGGCAGGGGAGGCAGCTGTGGCCAAGGAAATACATAGTAGGGAGGAAAATAAGGCAGGAAAAACTTGGAGGTATTCCAGGAGTCCACTGATAATGTTTGATTCCCACAAAGGGTGAGATTTCTTTGAGGCGGTCTATAAGTCAAGGCGCCTAAGGTGTAGGTGCAGGAAGTGCTTTGCTTTGATCTTACTGTGATGTGAGATGAAGTGGTTTTAGCGGTGGCGAGATTGCAGGTGGGTGCAGAGATGGAGCGGCGGCCTATCAATGTCGCCTTGCACAAGGACTGGATGGTGGGATGTAGGCTGCAGTCGACGCCGCCCTCACAAGGAATCTCCACCTTGTACATTCCATATCTATCTGTGCTTCTCTTCACTGAGAATGATATATCTTCACTGCTCCCTTTCACTTTGCACTCTATATTAACATCTACACCTGCATATATGCAATCATCAAATCAAATCCCTCTCCTACCTCCCTTGCATATTTTAATGAATTTCGTATATATACCTGGCAAGAAGTAGCTATGCTTGGAGAAAGCATTCTCATAACATACATCACAATATACAGAGCCTAGTACGGTGATATTGTGCGTGGGGGGAGGCTGAGCTACAGTGAGGGCCAAACATGCAATAAGGAGAATGATGATGGAATGAGACATGCCTCATCAAGATCTAGTTCTGATCACACCATGGATGGATCAAGCTATATATATAGCATGCTTAGCTACTTATAATCCGTGAACCAACTGTATTTCTGTATAGGTATAGAACTAACTGCATGCATGTGATCCCAAATTATAACATTTAAATTCACGGGCTTTTATTCTTACCTCAACAACAAGACGTACAACCTTCAACCAAAAATTGCTTTTCTTTCTCTTTCCATGCAATAATGAGTTGCAACTTCATTCTCTTCTATCTTTCTTTAGGAGCCTGACCTGATGAATCTCATGACTACATCGATCACCAAGCATTAACTTACTCTTTTTCAACCAAACTACAACTTAGCAACGCCTTCATATGCATTGTTTACTTATATATATAGTATATGGGTAGGATAAATAAAACGGTCCAATTTCCTATATGGGATTTGGGGCACCACTTCACACAATATTTAATGGCGTCCGACTACAATACCTTAATATCTCTTCCAAATTCCCAATGGTATCCACAATTCAATGGATAATTTATCCGAACAGCTTGCTATTTTAATAATCTTGTTTGATATAAACAACTATATAACTAATTTAACAAAAATTGCACTACAAGGTTCTATGGTGTAGTGGTTAGCACTCTGGACTTTGAATCCAGCGACCTGGGTTCGACTCCCGGTAGGACCTTTTTATTTACCTAAATGTATATTTTTGCTTCTTATATATAGATATGTGTGTGTATTAATGAGAAGGTTAATTATTTGAAGAAGGAAATTGTTTCAGAGGTAGTATGATAGGTTAGCATGTGAGGCAGAAGATATGAATTGTGGTCATGTTCCATTTTCTTCGTAGCTCCGCCCCATTTCTCATTTTCCATAAAATCCAAGTACATGCCCTTCACCTAAATATAGTTCCTTCTCTCCCTGAAAAGAACAATTAGCACAAATAACCTTTTCTCTTTTTTCAGAGAGATAGAGGGTGGACTTGTCACATTAGCTATATATGCGTCACAGCTAGACTCTAAAATTTGAGTTTGTAGTAATTGCAATTTGCATGCAACATAAGTAACTAGTTTTCTGTTTGAAATAACATTACTTAATTCGTTTCGTGAGTCTAATATATATACTGAGAGTGAGGGACAAATATAATTGAGGGTGAAAATCTTTTCTAATCACATACATAATATATATATTAAAAATATCGTCAATCTATAATTTATTATCAAAATTACTCAAAATTGAATGAAATGACAGAATAACATGTGCTTCCTCCAAAACCCAACCTACCACCCCAAAATATAGCAGCCAAACCTCATTTCCCACCCCACCCCACCCCCACCCCTACCCCACCCCACCCCCATCCCCATCCCCATCCAACCTCCCCACCCCCAAAACCCAACGACAACCTCCTCCCCAACCCCAACCCAGCAGCCAACCCCCATCCCCACCTCTAATATAGCGGCCAACCACCTCATTCCCCAAAACCCAACGACCAACCTCCTCCTCATCCCCAACCCAATCCCCATCCTCCAAAACTCAATGGCCAACCCTCTACCCTCCAAAACCAGTGACCAAACCCTCATCCCCACCCAGAACCCATTGATCGTTGGACAATCAATTATCGCGGTGTATCTGAGTTTTTCAGTCAATTGATTGATTTGGATAGTAAATTTAAAACTTTTGAGTAAATTTAGTATATAAGTGATGGATTGAGTTATTTTTATGTATTAACACTATAACTAATTTGCAAGTTGTAGATGTCAAATCAACTTGATATAGTGTTTGATGATATGTTTGTACTTTTATTATATACATGGATTAGTTAACTCGTGAAACATTCTTAGAAAGTAAAAATTAAAAAAATCTCAATTTTTTAATTACACAAATATTTTCAGCCAAGATTAAATTTTCAAATCATGACACGTCCAGCATATGAATGTAAAATTAATTTCTCACACTAGTTTTTTCTATGCAAAATCAAATCAAATCAGCAAACCTGGAGAATGCATGAATAGTCATTTTACCCTAAGATATCTACTACATACCCTTAGCCACGTGGCTTGTAAGGACCTGACCCATTAGAAAGTAGCTGCATATTATTTATGACAAAAACTTGGGTGAGTTTAACCTCGTGAGCTCACCCTTGTTTTTTGTTAAAATAATTATATATTAATTATGATAATTAAAGATAATTAAATTTTATTAATTTATAATTAAATTTACTAATTCATAATTAAGGTATTAATTCAAAATTAAGATTTATTATTAACAATTAGGGATTATTAATTCATAATTATGATTTATTAATTTCAATTAGATTTTATTAATTCAAAATTAAGATTTATTAATTCATAATTAGGGTTTATTAATTCATAATTAGGATTTATTAATTCACAATTTGATTAGGCTTTATTAATTCAAGATTAAGATTTATTAATTCAAAATTATTATTTATTAATTCATAATTATGATTTATTAATTTATAATTAAGGTTTATTAAATTAATTAATTTTAATTAAAACTAATTTAATAATAATTAATTATTTAAAAATTTATTAGATGGTGGGTCTCCTATGCGCGCACCCCATTATTTATATCCCCGGGGTTAAGGCGGCCCACAAGCCACACTAACAGGGAAATGGGAATGTGGTTGTTTAATGTCAAGATCACCCTGTTGATGTTAACCAGCAACACCATTCATTTATTTGCAGAAAGGCCTAACCTATCTCTCGAGATCCTAAAACGAATTGGGCTTCTGCAATGGGTCCAAGCCCCATAGTTGATATTTTTCCATACAACACAAATATGCAATAAAACATCATTAATTAATATTTCATTCGTTCATGAAAAGCTTGCATTGATTTTCATAAATATAAAACATCATTAATTGTTTCACTCGGTTCGATTATTGATTGACTTTAAACTGACAACTGAATCAAAATCATTTTAAATTTTTCAAACCGAACCTAAAATCGACAATCTCAAGAATTTAGTCAAATCGACTAAAATCTATCAGTTTGGTCGGTTTTTGTCGGTTCAGTCAGCCCATGCACATCACAAGAATGCATTCCTTTTATTTTTGCCTAGCCCCTGTTGATAGCTAGTCTCGTTCCCAAAACTTTAAGGTGGCGGTTGCTACGCAGAAATGAAATTTGATAGAAATGGAATGGATTTTGGAATAGAATGATTATAATGAAATATGTGATTCATATGGCTGGTATGTATAAGGAATGAGCGAATAGAAATGAAATAAAACAAATGAAATATTCATTATTTTATAATTAATGCTATTATTACTATAATAATAATAATAATAATAATAATAATAATAATAATAATAATAATAATAATAATTATAATTATAATTATTATTATTATTATTATTATTATTATTAGAATATTATGAATATTAATTGATTAATTAATAATTATTATTATCATTATTTAGGAATATTATTACTATTATTATAATTAATTAATTAATATTAATAATATTATTTTATAAACATTATTAATTATTATTAATTAATAATAATAATAATAATAATTATCATTATTTATTATTATTATTATTATTATTATTATTATTATTATGATAATAATATTATATTTTAATAAATTATTTATTGTATTAATTCTTATTTATTATGTTAATATTATTAATAACTATATTGTTTAACACTATTATTATATTATAATTATTTATTATTAATAACTACTATTTATTTAGTATCATAATTAATTAATTAATTAATAATAATATTTTAATATAATATTTATTGGTATTAATTATTATGTTCTTATGTTAATATTATTATTATTAATTTCTAATAGTATTTATTATTATTCTTATTATTAATATTATTATTATTATTATTATTATTTTATATTAAAATAATATTATTATTTTAATATAATTATTTATTGTATTAATTGTTATTTATTATGTTAATATAATCAATAACTATATCACTATTATTATATTATAATTATTTATTGTTAATAACTACTATTTATTTATTATCATAAATATTATTATTATTTTATTATTAATAATTTTATAAGATAAAAATAAATAAAATAAATTTTCAAAAAATAAATAAATTTGGTTAATCATGTATTCATGAGAATAGCTAATGTCATGGGAGGAGGAATGACTAATCTCATGTTCATGTGAATAAACATTCATTTGAGAATGGTGATTCCTGACATAAAAATCTTATCAGTCATCGAAATGGAAATGGACTGGAGAATCACCATTTCATTCTCATTCATTTCTGCATATCAATTTGGCATCTAATACCTCAATCTTAGTCTATGATTGTGAGGTGTTTTGCCATAATCTACCTTCAGTTGAGTATAATTATTGAGCTACGCAAGTCAAATTAATCAAATCATAGCTGTGTTCAAAGTGGAGGGCCGCCAAAATTGAGTTAGCTATATTCCAATTAATTATTGTACTAATTAATCAAGAAAGGCAGGAGTGTTACTGTTAGGCATGACGAGGATAGTGGGCTGCCATGAATTATAAGATTTTTGAAAGCACGATAATAATAATAATAATAATAATAATAATAATAATAATAATAATAATAATAATAATAATAATAATAATAATAATAATAATAATAATAATAATAATAATAATAATAATAATAATCGATACTATATATATACTGATATTATACTAATATAAAACGTGTATTGTTTACAAAATATACCTATCATATATTTAATTTTAAGAGTAATTATGTAACAATTATATATTATATTTCTTGAAAAATTTATTAATTCATTGCATGCACATTAAAATTCTATCTAACTTCATTACATTCAAAATCTATTTGCGGTTCTCCATTACTTTCTATGTGCATTGTTTGCAAAATATAGATTGCATATTATATACTTAATTTTAAGGGTAATTTTGTAAAATGATGTCTTATATATATATTTAGAAACATATATTAATTTATTAGATATATATTAAAATGCTACAAGCATATATCAATTCATTAGATATATATTAAATTTTCATCTGATTTCATCTTCTATCACTACTTTTAAAATCTTTGTATCTTGTACTTCACTTTTCTAATAAAAGAAGAAGAATTAGATCTGAAAGATACTACAAGAATATATTAGTTTATTAGATATACATTAAAAATCTATGTGATTTCGTCTTCCATCGCCACACTAAAAATCTATGAAAATAATAGTTTTTTTTCATAATTTTCAATGTTAAATACTATTTATCATTGTGAAATTTCTTACAATTATTTTACTTTAACAATTGATTAATATGAAGTTTATGGATCTTTTGCGACCAATAACACTTTGCCAGTAATAATAAAAGTAAGATAATAAAGTTAGTCCTTACAGATTTAGTTCGGTTGGTTAAGAACTAGTAAATGTGGAATAAGGACCAATGATCGAGATCTAGCAACCGCAACGTGACATCCTAGCTTCTTAACCATTGAATCACCGTGATTTATCACATCATATTCTCATGAGGGAGAGCTCTACCTTTTGAAACAAGAGATAATAAAATTGACATGCAATGAATCGAGTGAGTTCCCCTTCAAATTAGAATTTAAATTAGAATGATACTCTTCCTCTTAGTTCTACGAATATGATGAGGAAAGGAGGCAATGCACGTAAGCCTTTGTGATTAAGTATTTATTAGACTCACGGACTCTCTGCTTGCACGTAATTAATCTACTGACTCCCACTCAGATCATCCTCACACTTAGATCGACCGATCAGCTTCGTCATTTAATTTATTTTCTTGTTGATCAAGCTAATCACCATTTTCTTCCAATCGAGTTTAATTCCTTTGTTACATTGAACTTTTCGTGTTTAACTTGGAAATATTTTCAAAAATTGTATGATATTATTTGTTTTAAATCTACTAGTTCTTAATTAATTGATTTAAGTAGCGAGAATAATTGTGTAACATTGCTAAAACTGCTGATTGTCAAGGCCCTGTTTGTTGTGCATTGTTGGCAATATGAGAGTGCACAAGATTAATGAGTTATTGTAGCCACACAAACACATACTCACACCCGCTAATTGATGCAAGCAATCCGACTGTATATACGCAGTGTTTGGTGTTTTATGAGAGGGAGAATATATCTGAAATTGAAACGATGGAAATGTATGGGCTGCGATGACGCCAAATGTTGGAGATCCCATCCATCCATCTTAATCTTGCAACCAAATGATTGCTCTGATTTTACCCTAATCATACTACCTATCTCATTGCGTCACCACAATTATTTGCTTGAAATTGACGCACGCATACATCACCTGTCCACTAATATATTAATCTTACCGATCTTAAATAATTCACGTGTGCCGCGAGATTTAAACCCAACACACCATACAATATGCAATGATTATTAAATTATACAATTCAGACCACCAAGCATCAATCGGTGTATTTATCTCTTTCTCCCACAAGCAATAGCAGATTCAGATATTTTGATCAAGATAATCCAAAAAAATATCATCTAAATCATAATAATTTTATAAATAGAATTTTTCAAGTTTAATATAAAAAATCTAAACTTAGTGCTATATGTTTAAAAATCAATTAATATGTCACCTGAAACAATCAAAATTGGTATTTTCGTTAAAAAAAGAAGAAAAAAACCATTATTTTCTATGTTTAGTTCCATTCCAATTTTTATGTATTTATTTTAAGCATAGTATAGACTATTTTTCATATATTTTATACCTTTAAATATATATTTTTAATTATTATATATAAAATTATACCCTAAGTGCCCCCGGGGTCCGCCACTGCTCACAAATTGGAACGTTCAACAACAATGGAATCAATGATTCTAATAGCTAGCAATGGATTATTTATTTGACATTACATATATACTAATAAAAAAAGAGAAAATACACCATTTTGGTCTAATAAATTAATTTTGTGATAATTTTAGCTCAATAAATCAATAATATCTCAATCAAACCTAATGAATTGATTTTGTGACAAGTTTAGCCCATAAAAGATTTTTGGTACCAAAAAGCATAGTCGACATCGGGAGATGAAATATAGAAGGCACAAGTCAGAAAACATCGTTGAAAATAACTTACATACTACATGTCATTTGTGTTTTGCGATATTAAAAAATCACTTAAGAGTTAAAATTATTATAAAATCAATTCATTAGACTTGATTAAGGTATTATTTATTATTAAGTTATAATTATCATAAAATCAATTTGTTAAACTAAAATTTTGTATTTTAAAAAAAATACAAATAAATTCAAGCGAGGAGATGGGACTAGTGTATGTTGTTTGTTGTTGACGTGTCTTACGTGTCCATGCAAAATTTGTGGGTCCACGTACCTATAGCTAGCATTCACATAATAAACCCAAACATACAAAAAATAACCGCATCTTGAGAGCATATATATCATTCTTCTGTGTCGCTACACTTCTCAATACGGAACCGCTACAAATGGGCATGAAATCAAGGAGAAAATTAAAGAAATTAAAGTGCACATATGTTTTATATATATATATATATGTCACTAATATCACTTCGGAATATCGGGCAAGAAATCAAGGTGGAAAAAGTAAGCCGCCATGGCGACATTAATTAATGGATCGCTAATTATATATGCTTACGTTACAACTCCGACTGTCAAATTAAAAAATCGAGATTAATTGTGATAGTGGAAATCAAATGAATGGAAATACATGATAGTGAAAAGCTAGCGACGACAGATATTAATGAGATGATGAATTAAGGGGTGCGTGTTTTGTGCTTATAAAATTTGTGTGGGAATGGAGGTTTGAGATTCAGTGTCCCGTACCCCATTTGTGTGTTTTTTTTTCTTCTAAATTTAATTTAATTTTATTTTTTAAAAAAATCATTTTTTTATGTTTTAGTTTAATGTTTTAAATTATTACATAGGATGTATTCCATCTAATTAGGGTATATAATTATTTTTATTATTTTATTTTATTTTTACTAATTCATAATTCATTATTAGGGTTGGTAAATTCAAAATTAGGATATATGATTCTAAAAATTTAATTTTTGAAATAAATACAATATATGATGCATAATATTATAATAAATTTTATTCTTATAACAAATATTATTAAAATAATAGATATAATAGCGAGACACGATGATACAAACAAAATCATGGACACTGAATCTCATCCCGAGAATGGAAGGGGTGTCACGAGAACCTCACATCATCCTCTTTCCTTAATTACCACTGCAAACTGCTTTATGCCACCACAAATTTCGCCATTCCGCGTGACCAACAACGCCATCCTCTTACGTACCATACCATAACTCTACTTTATCAATTGAGTTGAGACAACTTTATTCTCTATACATACTAGTAATTTATTATGTATGTTCCCATTAAATCGAAATCAATTTCGGCCGTGGATGATTTTTCTTTCCATCAAGTGACATGAAATAAATGTGCACCGAAATTGTTTAAAAAACGGCTGTAATATTTCTAAACACAAAGATTAATTCGTGTTAGATGAAGACCCGATGACACATTCTAAATTTTGTTGAAATCTGATTATAATTGAATCCAAGTTTAATAACATTCGATTTATTATTCATCAGTGCCATAATTTTAGGCTCCCATTTACATCAGATAGTATAATATTTCCCACGGTGTGACAGAGTGATTATGGAGCAAGGTAGAGACCAACCGTGGTAGAGCGTACATAACTAAGCAGGGGGTTGTGCTGATTAATTTGGTTAATTAAGTAGTTAGAGAGGAATGTATGTATGTATATGCAGCGTCCGAGGTGGAGATACGTAGGAATGAGGTGTGGCACGAGCGAGATTGCAAGGGCACGTGAGGCAGGGTGAATGATTTTTATCGTACGCCACCTACTAATTTCTCCACATGTCATGCAACAAAGATGACTTCCATGCCCACCTCTCTCTCTATTCTCCCACCTCTGTATATATATATATGCATAAGCGGAATCAGTCATCCCCATATTCTGCATGAACTAGCTACCTCTGTTATCAGCAATTAGAGAGAGAGAGAGAGAGCAGCCGGTTTCTAATATAAATTAATTAGAGACCCCTCGCCAGCTCTAATTTACCACTCATGGCTCTCTTCGACATTCATCATCCCTGGGCCTTCACATTCGGTATCTTAGGTATAACTCATCTCAGCTTATGCATTACCTTAATTTAGGACATCTATCATCCATATTTCCCGGGCCCCAATTTCATAGGGGTATATATATATTATTAATATATGGATTTTGAAACTTAAAATGATGAGCTTCGGATTACCTGCATGCCTCATCGTTCATGAAGAAAGTAGCTAGCAAATTTCTTACTTTTTTAACTACCATTTATTGAATCAAATAAAAACCGATTTTAAAATATAAATTAGAAATCATTTTCGGCCCTTAGATTGTGAAAATCTATGATGGATTCATCGCTTTGCTGAAAGAATTTGTGGTCTTGTCTTTGAATCCCATGGGCGCTGATATTTTTTTAAAAATTTCAAAGTAAATTCATGGTTCCAAACGGTTTGTGGTTTAGAAGTTAAGAATGATTTAAAGTGTCTTGGCGAATAACAATTGCATGAGCTAAAATCAAGGGTGATGCGAGAATATTATATAAATCATGCAACATTCGTGTTGTTATTTGTTCAACTAGATGACTCAGTGGGTGCAGTGATAATATTTTAGCTAGTCTCTTGGTTTGTAATGTATATTTATGGTTGAATTGATTTGTTGTCATTTTTTGGCGGTGCAGGTAACATTATTTCAGTTTTGGTGTACCTAGCTCCAGTGTAAGTTGATGTTAGTTAATTAATTAAATAGATATATGTAAGAAATGAAATAAAATAAAAATGAAAAGAAATAATATGGTTTGGATGCAGGCCAACGTTCATCCGGATTTACAAGGAGAAATCAACAATGGGATTCGATTCACTGCCTTATGCAGTGGCGCTCTTCTCAGCGATGCTGTGGATGTATTATGCGTTGGTCAAGACAAATGCTGTGCTTCTCATCTCCATCAATTTATTCGGATGCCTTATCGAGACTGCCTACATCTTCGTCTTCCTCCTTTATGCTTCCAAGAAAGCTAGGGTACGCCTCTTTAATAAATTCATTCATTAAATTACATGCATATTATATTGATTATATATATAATTTCAGAGTCATACTGGCAAGATTCTTGGGTTGATGAATGTGGGGCTGCTTTGTGTGATATTTGTTCTCACATTCTTCATATTCGAGGGCCGCACTCGAGCTCAGGTTGTTGGCTGGATTTGTGTCGCCGTTTCCGTCTGTGTTTTTGCAGCTCCCTTAAGCATTGTGGTACGTATATAATATAATATAAGCTTTTTGATGAAGAGACTTGACTAAGCTACCAATCTTTTTTTTTTTTTTTTTCTATTTAACATACAAAAATATTTATAATGGTAAGTTTTGGTAATTTGTGACGTGGGCATGCAGTTTCGAGTTGTCCGGACGCGAAGCGTGGAATTCATGCCCTTTCCCTTGTCGTTTTTCTTGACACTGAGTGCAGTTATGTGGTTCGCGTACGGCTTGTTCCAAAAGGATTTGTGTGTGGCGGTGAGTGGTGATTAATTAATTAATTAGATCTTAATAAACTAATAAGTAATTAATAGTGTTGCCTTTGACTTAATTGGGTGGTGCAGCTTCCGAATGTGATGGGATTTTTCTTGGGAATGGTACAAATGTTGGTGTATGGGATATTCCGGAAGAAGCAGCCCCCGCAGGAAATGCAAATCAAAGCCCCTAATGCTACTGCTAATGCCACTGCTGTAGCTGATCACAATCTAATTAACATTAAGGTGGTGGGGACCCCAGAGATCGCGGCTACTGCTGCTCTACCTGTACCTTGCGCAATAGCTGTTGAACCACCTCACCTCCAAGCACCTCTGCCCCTAGTTGTTTGCGCAGCTTGATCTATCTATTTGTTTATTCAATCTCTTGTATCAACTTTATTCATACATAGTAGCTGCCTGCTGCATCAATAATTCTTGTTTACACCATTCACTACAATTAATTAATTCTACCAACAAGAGTAATACAATACGACACCTCTTTCATACATTTATATAGTTGATAATGATATGCAAATCTCAAATAATTCTATGTGATTCATGATGTCAGACTTTGGTTGCTATATTTACGGACAAATATCATCATTATTTGTTTTCTTAGAGGCGGCGCCGTCACCACTTCAAAAGGAGATTTAGTGATGATAATTATTGATTAATTAGTAAGCCATCTCAGCTATTAATAAATTATATCCGTCACGGAAAAAGTATCTACTCTCGATAAGGGTACTCTATATAAGAATATATTTTATATAATAAATAAGATATTATAGTTCTAATTTGGAATCAGTTATGTCACATTGTAAAATATTATATTTTTGGATTCCATTTTAAAGATTTATGCTTTCATGTATAAATAAAATGATATTTTCTTCGTTTCATTTAAAATATCATATTTCTTTTGGATAAAATTATTTTAAAAATGATTTAAAGTAGTTAAATGAATAAAAAGTAAATATAATCTAGAGCCATTTCAAATAGGACAATGAGAATATTATTTAAATATAACTATATATAAAAAAATGTAATATATATATATATATATATATATATACACACACACACTAGTTGATACAAGATCAGTGCATATATGTATTTTATGTAGTATCATAGTTCATACATTTAAGATACTATATACATCACTTTATTTTTTATTTAACTTTTTAAGAAAAAATATTTATGTAAAACTCTATTTTAGTGGAAATTGTAGTAATGGGCCGTAAGTCGTGGAGGAATGGGCCGAGAAGTAGGCCCAAATACCCGGCATTTCTTCATCCTCGTCCATCTTACGCATAGATTAGATATAATTTGGTGTAGTGTGGATAATTGATTTGAGAAGACTAGTAAGAGAGGGAGGAAAATGGAAGAGGTTCTCAATTACAAAACCCTGCAAATCAAGCGGAAATCCCCCAATTCAAGAGTGTTCGATCTGGTGATGAACCGCCCATCAAGCGGCAACGCCCTCTCAGCCGACTTCTTCACGGAGTTCCCCGATGCTCTCTCCTCCCTCGACCGCAACCCCGAGGTCGCCGTCATCATCGTCTCCGGCGCCGGAAAGCACTTCTGCACCGGGATCGACCTCCACCTCCTCAACTCCAACACTCAGGACATCCGATCCGCGGACGACGGGCGCACCCGGGAGAAGCTCCGCCGGCAGATCAAGTCGATGCAGCGAGCCGTGACGGCCATAGAGGAGTGCAGGAAGCCGGTGATCGCTGCCGTCCACGGCGCGTGCATCGGCGGAGCTGTGGATATAATCACGGCGTGCGACCTGAGGTATTGTACGGAGGAGGCGAACTTCTCGGTGAAGGAGGTGGACCTCGCTATCACGGCAGATCTGGGGACGCTTCAGAGGCTCCCCGGCATCGTCGGGTACGGGAATGCGATGGAACTGGCTCTCACGGCGCGCCACTTCTCCGGATTGGAGGCCAAGCGCCTGGGATTGGTCTCGCAAGTTTTCGGGGATAGAGCAGCCATGGAAGAAGGGGTAGCTCAAGTTGCTGAGGGTACGTTGGTCATTTTATTTGCATATCTGATTATATTTGTATGAATTAGATTTCATTTATAGTGAGGAGGATGTATCGAAATTGATGTGAATTATGGTGAGTGATTGTTGATAAATCTGTGTAGGTATTGGTGGGAGGTCGCCCCTTGCTGTGATTGGAACAAAGCGGGTGTTGATACAGGGCAGGGACATGGCGTTGGAGCAAGGTCTAGATTATGTTGCTACATGGAACTCCGCAGTGCTTCTCTCAGACGATTTAAAAGCAGCAGTGTCTGCTCACCTTCACAAGAGGAAACCCTTGTTTGCTAAGCTCTGACTCCCACACATTCAGATGAATCTTATCATCAAATCTCCAACTGCACCCTTCCTTATACACGACCACACCATATCCAATAAGATAACTCAATGGTTTTGCAATGCTACTACTTCAATGTATTTTACTCTGTTTTTTTATTTCAATATTTATCTAAATTTTGCTACTCTAATTTGAAACCAGACTTTCTATACCTCAATTTCTGTATTTCTAGATTATACAATTACACCCCTTATTTCAATATTAATCAGTAAATATCAATCAAAAGCTCACTTGTTGAATTTGAATGCGATACGATGCCAAACTACTAAATTAATGTTTATAGTGATTCGTGAATACTCTCAAAACATATTTTGATGCCAGAAGTCCAACCCCTAAATTAATGATGCAATTATGCTAAAATTTTTGGCATCTGTTCACGTATTTTTGGAGGCATTTTGTATTATAAATGAGTGTTTATTTTTCATGATTAGGTTGGATAGATAAAATTAAGGAGAAATTTTACATATAATCAAAAATAATAGGGGGATAAGTTTTATAAACACATCCATAAAACTATGAGTTTTCTAATTATTTTGATTTAAAAAGACAAAAATATCCCTAATAGACCACTTAAAAATAATCTTGATTTTTTTAATTATTATTTTCTCTCTCTCTCTCTTCACTCTCTCCATCATAGCCTCTCTTCTCTCTCTCTCACATTCAAAATTAATGAAGCCAAAAAAAAAAAAATTTGGTAAACATTACTTTTAAGATTAGAGATTGGTAAACATTTATTTTGAAAAAGTATTGACATTGAATTGAAATCACAAACAAATTCATTCATTACAATTTCAAAAAGTAAACGTTAGAGAGGTTTCAAAGAGTAAACGTTAGAAAGGGGAAGCGAAATAATTAGAACAAGTTACCTGCGTTTTTTCAATTAATAGTGGAAATCAAGTATTTTTTGCTGGATTAAGGTAAATTAATATCCGTGTTTTTTTAAATATTCTTGAGTACACGTCTGTACAGTTATTAATTTTAGGGCCCAAATATTTTTTTTTATGATTTTATGTTACTGCGATGTTAATTTTAATGTTTAGAAAAAATGTGTTCTTAAGTACGCGGTTATGTGTTTATGCGCCGCTATTTTTGTTGATTTTATGTCAATATAGTGATTAATTTAATATTTAGGATCATTTAATTAGTTATTTAACATGTATGATTTGCTAATACTGAACCGTGCATGGTGCA
This sequence comes from Salvia rosmarinus, assembly GCA_036937905.1. Lineage (NCBI taxonomy): Eukaryota > Viridiplantae > Streptophyta > Magnoliopsida > Lamiales > Lamiaceae > Salvia > Salvia rosmarinus. The sequence continues at coordinate 15,290,073 of CM072822.1, read as the reverse complement.
TGGTTATGTCGTGTACTAATGAGTATCGAGCGTTGATGAACTGAGTGCACGGTACTCATCAGTACACAGTACACGGCCGTGCACTAGTATGGTACACGACGTGTACTGTGCACGGTACACGCTGGTGCATCCGAACAGGCCGTGCATGACCGTACAGTACACGCTCGTATACATTTGTACTCGTGCACGGTACACGTCTGAATGTGCCTGTGCACGCTCGTGCCGATCAGTATGTACACACCACTCATCCTGTGCATATGATTGTTATCTAATATGGCTTATTTTGCAAAAGATGTCTTGACAACGTCTTATTATATGTGAATGTGGTATTAGGACAGAGCAGAGTACATAGACGGCGATGAGGTTCTTGTATACATGGCTATTTCACGTGCTAATCTACTAAGAGAGATTCAGGAGCAAGTAGACAACAATGATGGATTTGATTATATGTTTTTCTACACGACGAATGCCAGTGATGGACGAAGAATAAAAATATTGTTGAAAACTGATACTGATTTGTTCTGATTGATTGTGGAACAAAAGGATGATCCACTTGTACATGTGATCGAAAAATACAAGCAATCTACAGACACAGTACGCACAGAGACATCATATACTGAAGAATCGTACACGGTGCTAACCGTGTACGAAGTAGCAAACTGTGTACTTAAAAAGACGATGTTCTTTAAAACACGGTTGTTACCGTGTATCGTGCATAGTGCTCACAGTGTACTAAGAACTCTATGTTATGCACAGAAAATCAATAAATTTAATATAAATTCAATTTCTAAGTTACTAAACTCACAAACAAACGAAATTTCATCACTATAAGGCATTGTGCACAGCATGAAAATAATCGTGTATATCATGAAAACCATCGTGTATATCGTGAAAACTAAAATTTAATGCCCACATTACTCACCGGATGGGATGTCGCTCGTAATTCAGTGTCGAAAGTTGAAGGTCGTCGATGTGCTTGCTTACGCAACGGCGAGTGCTCCAGCGAGGACACTTCTTTCATCGGCGAGGATGATTCTTCGGCCATTGCTTGCTCCGTCGTGTCCGACGAGTACCGAGGATCAGAATCCATAACCGAATCACTCATGTTTGTGCCTTTGCGTGAGTGAAATAGAGAGTTGGCGAGAGATTTGTAGAAAGAGAGCGGGAGAGAGTTGCAGACGCGTCTGGTTGAGAGAGAGAGAGAGAGTAAGGCACGCTTGAGAAAGAGAGAGAATCTTTTTTAATTTTTTTAAGTTGTGTGTCTAGGGATAATTTTGCCATTTTAAGCTAAAATAGATATAAAACTCATCTTTTTATGGAGCAGACTATAAAACTTCTACTTCTATTTTTTTAGTTACATATATACATTAGCACTAAAATTAATCCAACCTAATCAAGCATTTACTTTTAAGGATTAACATTTGAGGATATCCTAAAATCCAAAATTATTTTAATCATTTGAATTATTCTCCGTTAATTTTAATCAAATCAATATAGGTAGGATTGAAATAATCCTCCAAATAAATGGAGAGTTATTTATCCCAATTTTAACCCTTCACTAATAATTTATAGTAAAATAAATGATTGATAGATAAAATTATTTTATCATGCATTTAATCCATCAAATACTTAATCTTTCAAAATATTAATCATAAAAGTAAACATTCCTAAACAATCTCAAATTTTGCTCCTGTTCGAGATCTATGAACTGCTTTAATTGAAAGTATTCAGATAATGATCCATACATAAATGTAAAGCTAATCGAGTCCAGTTTTCTTCGGCCAAAAAGAATTTCAATGAAAATCTTATATGCGGATAAAGTTATGGCCATTTGACTAAAGATTATTTGCGGGTTCTTTTACATATTTTCAAGAAACCATCCACCGTCGGGTTCTTTTACATATTTTCAAGTCTTTTAATTTTATTTGGAGAGGCAATATGCATTGCTCCTTTTCATATTTCTATCATGTTAGTTCATTTTATTGAAAATGTCAAATAGAGTCTAAGGGTCAAGTTATGATCTTATCTTTCAAAGCTTCTATATATACCTTTTGCAATGTAAATGATTGATTTGGTCACATCGAATGATTCTGTGATTAGTAGCATCGAATGAACCCTCCACCACGAATTGATTCCCAATCACCTTATCCTTCATTTTCCCTCATTGCGAGTTCCGACCTACATCACTTCTCTATTCGATTACTTATTGTCCAACATCCAATATTCTAGTGACCATGTTTTAGGATAACTTTAGTGGAAATAGCCTAAAGTTGATTGGAAAAATCACACGTGAATGTCATTCACATATCAACATATGTAAGACCACATTTTAAAATTTTTGGCTAGTTTTAAACCGTCATTTACAAGATAGTCCATGATCCATTTAAACCTTAGTATATGAACACAGTTAGAAAAGATTTTATCAAGAGACGTTAAAGATCATTATGTAGATTTTAATTTAATGATTAGATTTTGGACCAAACAATAATGAAATATTTACTTTATGATCCATAGGATACATGATTGAGTATTTTACCTCAATATTAAGATTTCTTCAATCCTACCTTTTCAATGGGATACTATTATCTCAAATAATAGAAATTATCAATAAAATCTTGGATATCTCAAATTATTATCCATCAAAATAAATAATTGATTAGTCTAATACTATTTGTATCTATCTAGGCTAATCCTGAAAAGTAAATGTTCCCAAAAAGGATAGAAAATTAGATATTACAAAGATGTATGTCAATGGACAATAATAACTATCAAATTCTTAGGTGCGATTTATATCATTCGTTTCAACTAATTATAATCATGGAAAATCATACCAATTAATTCTTTTATATATATATATATATATATATATATATATATATATATATATATATATATATATATATATATGATCATAATAAAACTCATTTCTAATTAAGAGAGAGAGAGAGAGATATTCAAATAATAACTTATTTAAAGTGATAATAAGCCTCTAATTATCCTTAATTAGGGTTTAATCTTAAAGATCTTAGATCGCTAAAAGGATAGAAAAAGATATATGATGATGGACAATAATAACTATCAAATATATATATATATATATATATATATATATGAATACGTGAGAAATATTTTACTATTAGATCGCGAAGAATTGATGAATCACTTTCTTGAATGAATACATTGTACATCACCGGGAATCCATTTAAAATTCAAATATTTATGCGTCTTATCAGCCTCTTCCTAGCATTTTATGAATCCTAAACAAAATGAGGAATAAGGATTTCTTGTATTTGAACTTTTATTAAATTTTCATGTCTCAAAAGGACAAAAAGGCCAAAGAACAATCGATGGCAGAAAATGCTCGTGGGCCACTGGCAAACACAAACTTGTTTTAACCCTTAGAAAGCATTTACTTTCTAGTATTTTAAAGAATTAAATATTTAAATTAAATATATAATAAAATAATTTTTATTTATCAATTATTTGTTTACTATAAGGATTAGTAGAAAATTAAAATTAAGATAAATAACTCTCTTTTATTTATAGAATTACTCCAATATCACCTATATTAGTTGAATTAAAATTAATGTAGAATAACTCAAATGATTAAAATCTCAAACTTCAGACTATCCTCAAATATTAATTCTTAAAAATAAATATTAAATTAAAATAAATTAATTTTATCGATCTAACATATAAAGTAAATGTCCCTTTAAAGATTTGAAGGTTATGTTGATAGTCTGTTTTGTGATGAAAGAAGATATGGCAAGTCTACATAAACAAACTCTAGGCCCATGATGCTGGTGTGTCGGGTCACACAAGTGGCTTTGAACAGATTCATTAGATTGAGGTTACAAAAACAGAAACAAAAGCACACTATCTCCAGAAAGAAAAACAACCTCATCCAGGAAAAGAAGCAGATAACTTATTACGGCTGAGAAAATCATTTTGTTTTCCCAAGCCAAATAAACACCTTCACACAAACTCGAACCATTTTATTCTATAATTGAACTCTTGGACATTTTGTTGAATTATCCCTCCAATTCCAATTAGTTTTCCTAACCGATTTCACGTTGACCGACCTAATTCGGTTCTCCAGTTTCTGGCCAAATTGTTAGGTTTTAGTCGTATTGAGGATCGTGTCATTTACGAGATTCACCTCACCCTCAATCCAGCAAGGGGTCTTGGAACTTCCAAGGGCGAAAGAATGGTTACCAATTTCAGATTCAAATTTTTAGTTCCCTTATAACCTTCTCCCAAGTTGAAGCACATTTATAGGAAATGATGATCTATATTTTGTTTTTTATTGTTGTTTAATAGCAAAATCATGCTCATTAGCTCTTCGATACAGCAAAGCTGATGCTTCCACCCTGCAAGTGCAATTTAGTTAAATGTTGTTAAATTTTGTAGGCGGAAGAGAGTAGTGGATGCAATGCAATCATACCATCCGGGTGGACCACAAATCTTCCTCTAGCCAGTGCCCAGTTCACCTGTTGAGTACAACTCGCAATATATCAAACCATTTCCTTTTGCCTAAACTAAACATCAGATTCATTCATTTTCATAGAGTTCAAGACCTTGTGCCTTTAAAAGTATTAAATTATCAAAAAAAAAATTCATTCATTTCAAGAAAAGAAAAAGATTTACCTTGTCCGTCCCAAGTGAATTTGCAACCACATGTGTGACCTGCTCATCTATCTGACTAGTGCAGACAGCGCCGAATTGCTCAGCTGTCTGCCACAGCGGATGCATGTGAGGATTGGCTTCACCAACCGGGAACACTCGGCTGAAAACAATACGGCAACCCGCTAGAATCTTCTGTTGTTCAGAAGCTAAGATATTTCTAACATCACCTTCATCTAATGAATCATGTGCAAAAAAGATTTGATGTATTTTCTCGATAACCTGTTTAAAAAGCCAATACAACTTAAATCAAACACCACCACAAATATCTTCTTTTCTTTTTTATTATTTGAATGGGTTCTAGTCAAGGCAAGGGTCATCCAACAAGTTGCATAACGGATCAGTAGAAGCTCACCGCCAAAGAAGAGGCCAGAGTCCCATCTTCTGGTCTCTCATCATGATCAATCTCAAGCAGGGAAGGTCCAGGTAGCCCAAACTGCCGTCTACTACAGGGAAAATATATATACCTGAGGAGAATATAGGAGAGTTCAGTTTAAAGTACATGGTGAATAAGATAAGAATACCAAGGAGATCCATTACCGTTCCACAACAATCAAGTTTAGTTTGTTATGAGGCCAGACTCGTACAGAATCATCAATAATTACGACCGCTGACTCCATGCCCAAAACACCCTCCAAATCCTTGCTCTTGGGAACTCTATCATCACTATCAAATGGTTCACCGTCATCACCCCTCGAGATAACTCTTCCAGAAAACAATTCCCCCTTTGGATCAAGCAATTTTGCCATTTCAGTGGCATAATATTTGTTTCCCATGGTGTAGAGATGCAGTTCATAGAGCTTGCTTGCCTAAATTGGAAAACATGGAAAATCAAGAAGCTTTAGGAGGCAATGGAATTGCTAAGTAATTTGTATTCTAATAAGCAGAATTGTTACCTTCTCCAAGAAATTCCATATCCCAGGACGCAACTTGGTCCACATTCCCATATGGGGAAACCGAAACAGATGCCTTTGGGGCTTTTCACGATCCTGTTCCTCCTTCTTTCTCAGCATCTCATCATGCAGGGGATCAACCTCAAGAAACTGGAAATACAACAAAATGTTGGTCAAAAGTCCCCAACATTCAGGCCAGAATGAACTTAGGGAAAACAAAATCATTTTCATGCCTTGGCTGAATTTAGAAGAGTATGATCGAGATCCAAGACGAGACAAAGTTTTTTAGCAGCAAACATTTTATTCTGTTCTTCAAGTCTCCTCGCCCTTTCTCGCTGGATAGCAGCTTTTTGCTGGTCATCAAAGCCATCAAATAAATGCTCAACATCACTCCAAGCATTTGCATTCAGTGGTCTAGGGGGGATAGAAGTAGCTGCATTGGATGTTGAGTTACTTCCGGATCTGAAGTTGACAGACTCGTTAACTACTATCTTAGTCTCTGGTCCAGCTTGATGACCTTGTAATGGCTGTGAAGACACACTCTGAGGAACAACTGATGAAGGTGTACTTGCTTGCGATACAGACATGATATCAGCAATGTTCCTCAGATTATTAGTAAATTGCATGGTAATATCAGGTGGTTTCACACTACCGAAAGGCACTACCTTCTCCACTTGATCTTCTTGCCCTTGGGCACTCAAGTTGCCCATCATTACTGAAGCAGATGAAGGATATGTTTTTGGAAGATCAGAAACTGCAGTCACACCCTTCTGAGGTGAATTACTATGTAAAATACGACGTGGGTCACGAGGCTTCATTCGAACTTTTCCAGGTTCCTCCTGCAAATTACATATGCATGCAACAAGTAGAGTACTAAGAATCTCGTAACAAACATGCTAGATAGCTAGTCTAACGTACAAAAAGTTTCTATCAGGAAAGAACATACGGACTTACTAATATAATTATGAAATATTTCATCAAGAAGATATTTGCTTTTTGATTTTCAAGAACATTGTTTCAGGAACAGGATGCAGGGTTTCACATTTGGGTTTAATTTAACATCAATCAAGATAATTGTTCAAGGATCCTCGAAAGTCTCCAGCAGGGCTACCAGTTAGTTTTGCAGGAATATGGATGCAAAAAAACAGAAGTCCATATTCCATAATGAAAAGGAACAACAAGCTGGAGCACAGAAGAGACAGCAAACATAATTGATGATATGATAGCAAATTAAGAGGAATAAGAAAAGCATGTATAAGTGCCTACGCAGGCGCAGAGACCGGCTGGCAAGTAACTGTTCCTGCTGGTTTCTGGCCTAGCATTGAGGAGAAAGGCAGGACACCAGATGTTGATGGAGTTGCTCCCAATATGGAATTTGATATTGCCATTTGGGTTGCACTATTGTGATCACTAGAAGAATACTGTTCCATTCTGAGTATGCTCATCCACATAGATGGATTGCCAACTATATCTCGTAATAAAGAATGAAGAGGAGAAGATGCACTGGAACTTTTAACTGGCAAAATTTCAGCTTGACAGGTTAATGGTGATTTAGTATGACTGCTAACAGGCAAACTCAGGGATGGAATTGGCACTTGAGAGGTCGAGATTGCTGTCGCAAGGGGCAGGGTTGTGTCTAGACCCAATAATTCATCTTTTTGCCGTTTCAGTGGAGGACCATCCAAAAGTAGCTCCTCAACTACCTTCTGCTTCCTTGAACTCATGACACCAGCAAACTTTGATTTAGATTCATCACTTCCCATCGAAGGGAGACTCTGATTGAGATTCCTGGGACTTGCATCAGAATTGGCCAATCGGAGCCTAGGGTCTCTACTTTTTGCAGAGGAGGCTTTCAACAAAGGACTTCGGAAACTATTTGCAGTATCAACATTCCGAACATTGCTAATTTCTGGACCTGCTATAGAGTCCCTGGAGGCAGTAGAAGAAAGAGCTGGCTGCCCAAACATCAAGGAATTCACAGCAGGGTTAACATTGTGGCTAACAGAACTAATGACCTCCCACAGGCTTCACCATCTCCATTATTATCACCCTCCTCTGAAGGTGTTGGACTAGGAAGCTTATCGTCTACAAAAAAGGAACCCCGTCCAAATTTTTGCTGATAACTGGAAACAGCTTTGACAGCATCAGTTTCATACGGATGCAGAACTGGATTTTCTCGAGGAAGAGTTTGTCTAGGAACAGGCCACTCAGGTTTCAGCAGCCCTTGCTCCAAAATTGATCCCTTATAAAAAGGGGAATTTGCAGAATGGTCTCGTGTAGGAGAAGGAAGACTGTCTGCATCATGATCTTTGTGAAGATCTAGCAGAGGAAGAGGTAGCCCTTTAAGCCTCAGATTAACTAACCGTGGATCTGAACACTGTATGGGAAAGCTCTGTCCAGTTTGATCCACTGAGCCAGCATACCTAGGTCCTTTTTCATGTTTCTTTAGGTAACCTGATTTGTTATCGTCATTCTCTAACAACACATGTAAATCAGTTGTACTAAACCCTCCCTACTTTTTCATTCCAGTAGCAACGTTATTCAAGGAATTATCAGAAGACTCAAGAGACAACCTAATAGTCTCCACCTGCAACATCACAATTCTAAATAAGATACTATGACTGGTACATATCCTGAAAATGATAAATTGAGAAAAGAGAAGGGGCAGAACTTGCACCTCTTTCAACTGCAAAGAAGAAAAAGAGGTGGCCTCAAGCTTGTTACTTGAGCTAGCAACCTGAAGGCATATTTACAAGGATAATATGGTCAATAAGCAAAAAATGCCACAAAAAAAAGCACGCAATGAAAAACACAAAACACTAGTTATGCTACAAACCTCGACAAAATTGCTTCATTTTGCTGCTTGAGTCTTAGAGTCATTGAAGAAAACACCTGCAGATACCAAAAACCTAAGAATTGTATTAAAGCTCACCTAAGGATGAAAAATATAAACAAATTAACCTGGCCCATGAGATTTGTAGTTGTATACAAAATGCAATTTGGATTTTCGATTGAGAATCATACCGAAAGAAGAGTCTGAATTGCAGCTAGTAACAGCTGAACAAGAGTGTCTTTCTCAGCAAAAGGACCCTCCAACACAATCTTCTGCAACTCGACTGCTGTGGCCTCCAAGCGTGAACATAATGCATCAAAAGAGCTACTACACAAACACAAAAGCACTAATTAGATAAAAGATTACTCTTTTAACTTATGAAAATATTCCAAAGATTCAGCTATGACTTACTTTTGGGCATCAGTCGCGTTCAGATTCATAAGCTCTTCCATTATTAGATCAACACGTTTCCTCCTGTCTAGACATTCCGCTTCCTCGTTAATCTTAACATCCAAATCTTTATCTTCGACAACCAACTCAGAATCCAAATCAATCTCGCCCTCCTCCAGCTCACCTTCCTCCTTCTCACCATCATCCTCCACATCAATCACAACCTTATTTTCTTTCCCGTTGGAGCTACTAGCGTCATTGTCAGAGGTGCTATTATCATTACTACCATCCTCCATCATCACAAGAACGTCACCCAGTGGCTTATTGTTGACAGCCTGCGCCCAGGCCAAATTATACAAACCCGAATAGGAAGTCGTGGAAGAAATCTGGTAATTGTAAAGATCTCTCATCGTCCAAACCCTAGCCCCACTTCCACCGCCAGTGTTGGTATTAGTGGCACTAACATTGTTGAGGTTAAGAGAAATTTTGGGGAGCAGCGGCGGCGCGGGTGGAGGAGACGGCTGTGGAGCTTGCTTAATATTGAAAGCTTCTTCAGAAATTTCCTCGACGGAGGCGGAATCCGAGATCTCACCTTCCTCTACATCGTGGACCTCCGCGTCAACTTTTACTGCTTGCGCCTCCTTACAATCGGTTTCCATATATAAGAAGAAGGCTGGGGTGCTTTCCTTAATTTGAAGATTTAAATTCAAATCACCGACAAGCATATGTTGAATTGAATTAAACGCAAGCAAATCAGGAATTTTAAAATCAATTCATAAATTAGTTTTAAGCAAATCGGGAATTAACACCGTATCGCACTAGTTCGCACACCAAATCAGGAATTTTAAACTCAATTCACATACGCAGAAGAAATTGGGAGGGGCTGCGCAATCTAATTCCTGAGGGATTTTAAAAGGAAAATAACTGGAATCGAGCAAAAGAAAGATTCGATGAGATATTGAGGGGTTTAGGAATGGTGTTAAGATTGGGATGGAAGTGGATCTTATGTATTTGCGGATATACTAATTGATCCTCGATTAAGAAATAACACCCAGCTTTATATTTTGCTTCTCCTCCCTAGTCAGTGAAGAACTGAGTCCATGGATGAGTAGGAAGGAATTTAGAAGAGAGAAGTAGAATCGTACGATTAAATCTGGGCCTTCAACGTCATTGCTTTTCAATTTCTACTGAACCCTGTTGGGGGTTGCTCACTCGAGTCGAGGCCCAAATAGATTTCCCACGCAATCCGTCTCTCTCTCTCTCTCTCTCTCTGCTATATTTACATTTTTTCCATAACAAAAGTATTTAGGGCTCCTTTGTTTTACGTGGAATTAAAATCAATTAAGAATATGATTTCAAACAAAATAATTTTAATAAAAATAAATTTTAATAAATTTCTTATTTTTAAAAATACTAAAAATTAAGATTTGAATAATAATAATAATAATAATAATAATAATAATAATAATAATAATAATAATAATAATAATAATAATAATATAAAATATAAAGTATTATTCAAGTCATAGTTTTAAAATTTTACTAAGATTTTCTTAATATAAATTATTAATTGAGGCATAGTAATAATAACAATTTAATAATAATATAAATTATAGTTTGTATTTCAATAAAATAATAATTAAATATTAAATATGTAAATAGTGTAAGAATTCTAAGATTGTGGAAAAAAAATCCTCAAAATTTGCTTAGAAATAAGAATCATATGATATTGCATTACTTTCCTAAATTCAGGATTTTATTACTTTTCTTATTTTATAAAAATACAATCATATACAAAAATTTAAAATTTTGGAATCCTATTAGTTTTCGTAATAGAATTCTTGTCAAAAGGTTAGACTGTTTGTGAATTGTTCCTAAGTTCTGTTAGGAGTGCAAAAAATTGGGCACGATAAATCTACATGCAAAGGCCCTGCTTTTTATACTAATAAGCCTAGGGTGGGCGGATGGTTATTCAAAGGAAAGTTGTTTGCTAGTGCAGCCAGGGATATCAATGTATGAGTTTTACCTAAACCAAAATCAATAAATAAATAATGGTTCTGATTCTGGAACTGACCCATTAGACACTGGATCCGGACTGGACCCGGATCATCAACTATGGGTCTTAAGCGGTCCGGATCTCAGCGGGTCTGGAACCAGAATCGGACCAGAACCGGACAAGAACCAAAACAAGAATCGAAACATTGCTTTATAATTTAATGGGTTATGAGTGATTTCGAATCGATATGGATAAAACTAGCTCATTGACAAGCCTATTTAAACTTAGGCTTGCCAATAGACGAGATCTACTCGTACCAGAATCAATAAATAAGTATTGTTCTGGTTCTGGAACCAGATCCGGACCGGACCGGACCATCAAACTATGGATCTAAATGCTTCGGATCTAAAGCGGGTCTGGAAGCGAAACCAGAACCAGAACCGTTGCTTTAAAATTTAATGAATTTTGAACGATTCTGTATCGATCCGGGTAAAACACAACAATTGATATCCCTAGGTGTAGGTAACGTGAGCGATTCAACAAGAGGGTGCGCTTAAAATCGAGAGTTAGGAATAATAAATATCAGCCTCACTTTCGAATGGAGTATGTGTAACAGTAAAACTAGACTTTCAGGTTGCAATAGAATGATTTCTCTCCTATTGGGGGATAAACGAAGAAACGGGCAAAATCAAAGAACTGCGCTAGGGATAGTAGTGGATCTTGACTAGGTCCAAATCCGTGGATCCAAATCTATTTTTTAGGATTTGATCTTCAAAAAATAGGACTCGACAGATCCAAATCGATTTGGACTATTTCTGTAAATTTTGGACCCGAATCTCGATCCTAATTTTCAAGATTCGAATTTGGTCCAGATCCGGCTTGTGGATCCATTGAGCTTGCGATATATATTTTCTCTTGTATTTTCTATTTGTTAACCCTAAACCCCTATTAGGTTATTCTCTTCTTCTAGAAATCCTATTTTATATATGGGTAAATATCAATTTAAACCCTGAACTATACATGTTTTATCAAAAGTATCTATTAAAACCCCAAACTAATATATTTGATACACATTAAAACCCCAAACTATGATATTTTTGATACAAAATATGATAGTTTGAGGTTTTAATATATATTTTTGAAAGTTCAGGATATTTTTGATAAAACATGTATAGTTCAAGGTTTAAATTGATATTTACGCTTTATATATATATAAGCCATGGATTATTTCTAGAGACTTAAATTGTGTTCTTGCACAAGATGAATGTTTTGGAGGTAGAACTTGGAAGGAATATGAGATGAAGGATTTTGGTAACACTAGTGCTTGGCAATGCAACTTCTCAGGTTGGTCAAATGAAAGATTTTTTACCAAAATTGATAAGAGTGTTGCTTAATAACATCTGATTTGAGGATGGTCAACTATGCTCGGCTAATTTTCAACCAAGAGGGAGACTTTCTTATCATTCTCCTCTGTTATTTCTTTATTTGGTTCTTGGGTCTCTAAACCAAAACAATTTAAGTTTCTCAACATGTTGGAGGATAAATGGCACATTCAAGTTCTTGGAAGGCCTCAATTTAGGATTGCTAAGAAGCCCAACAAGCTTCAAAGAATATACTAATAAATTGTCAGAGAAAGCTTTAGTTGCCAAAAAGGAACACGAGGAGATTCAGCTTCAATGGGATAGGAATCCACTTGACGTTTCGATGATGGAGCTTGTGAAATCTAGAAAATAGAATACGGATTTCTTTGTTGAAGCCGAGAGATCATTCTTTGCTCAGATTGCAAGATGCAATAGGCTTATCTGGAGTGATAGGAACAAGTATTACTTCTACTTGTTTTATTTTAAATTGTGAGTGTTGAGTGGCTTATTTTTAATTCTAACCCTGTTGATTTTATTTAAAGTTAAGGAACAATTCTATAACTGCTATTGCTACCTTAATTTATCTGGACTTGACTTGCTTTAATTAATTAAATCTTTGGACTTAAATTAATTAAATAAATAAGGTTTAATGGCAAAAGTATATTTGAGTTATATGCTCGATATTTCATGAAATGCAAACTGTTTATCCAATAAAATATTTTTATGCTACTTTAAGGCTCGTAAATGTATCGATCGGGATTCTCTTTAAACTTAATATGTTAATTGAGAATTGTGTACACTAGTTAGTTGTTTCGGTGGGTTGATCTCCATCGGGCACTAACAAAATCATCTCGGAGTCATGAAATTATGAATTTGTCCGGTTATGTCCCGATGACAATAATGTGGGCAGAAGTGAATTTGGATCAAATTTCCAAGGAATTTGTGGAGTTTCCTCTTCACTCGAATCTTTGATGTTAGTATTTTTATGTACATTGGCTATCGAAGCACGAAACTTTTTCGTAAGGGTGTTTGGACAAGGAAATTTAGTTCCCAATTAAGCTAATTTGATGCTCACTAATTAAGGATGTTGGAGAAGCTCAGATAAAAGAGGCCGTGTTAGGTATCGCAGATGATAAGAATATCTCTTTAGATATATCAATTCCACGTTGCATCCTATTGACTTGGTTGGATCCCCATTCAAGATAGAAGTCTTCTTCGACAAGGAAATAATCCAACAAACTAAAATTTAAAGAGATCTAAAGTTTTGCAAGTGACTCTATATTTATGAATGTGAGAAGTTATTCAAGATATTTGCTTTTGTGTGTATTGAGTATTTTGTCTAGTCTCACAAATCATTGAGAATGTGAAGGTTTTTGTAGAAACCGATTAGTTCTTTCACTCATATCTTACAATAGTTTAGTAAGTTCATTGGTAAATAGTGTTAGACTTATGTTTTAAAAGGATTAGGTGGTGAGCATACCGTGTACACGCCTAAGTTGTGTGCGGTGTATGCTCAACTAGCAGTCTATCATTGGTGAAGTTTTGGAATGTTACAAGACAGAATAAGGTGAAGTTTTATTGTGTAAGATCCTTTATAACTTAACTTCAGGTGGTGGATTGTTTCTTGTGAGTGTGTTACAAGCCCATTTTCTATGCTTTTTTTTTTGTATGTCTTGTCTAGGTTTAGATAAAGTTATTTTCTATTTTTTGTTTGTGTTTTTGTGTCTATGAGTGCAATTAGAGAAAGATTTATGCAAGTACGAACAGGGCAAGACTGAGCATTAAAGGGGTAAGATGAAATTTATTCCACGAGAGAGGCAAGAGAGATAAGATACAAGGCAAATGGTCATGTAGAAAGAGTCCATCAGCACAGTAGCAAACATCCAAAGTGGAGCTACTTGATCGTTGGCATGACCAATCTAAGTATTACATGGAATCCAGACTTCATACATCTTGGAAGAAGAAAGAAGAAGAGAAGGCAAGACAAGGATCAAAATAAAGCATAGTTGGAGGCAGACTTAGTAGGGACACGAAGAAATGGATATGCTGTTGAAGAAGACTTTTAAGCGAAACTTAAGAATCACCGATGAGAAGAGCCTGCAAAATAAGTTTGGAGGAGGTTCTTTAAGGAGATACTTCGATGTTCAAGTTAGAGCTAGTTACAAGTGTTTTAATGCCATGGTTCACGCAATAGTGTATTTGCTATTGAGTATGTGAGCTCGTGCTGTAGTGTATTTGCTATTGAGTATGTGAGCTTGAGAATTCGAGTGTGTAAGATTTTGTACCTTTTATGTTATAAAATGTGGTATTTATAGAAGATTTAGGGTTATGCCTGAGACTTGGGCATGCTTTTGATAGTGCATTGATCATGTATAGTTTGTGTTCCTAGATTACGCAGTGTCAGTAGTTAGCTCTACATTTGGAGGGTATGGACGAGTGCTCTCCTAATTAGTCGTGGAGTAGTTAGTAACCAGCTCTGGCCTTTGACTTCTTCCATAACAACTATGTAGTAATTCTATTGGGCCATGTGATGAGCTTTTATTTGGATCATGCAGTGAATTTAAGGATTGAGTCTAGTTGATATTTTATCCACATCAACTTTTCATACTTCTCTCTTTTATACTCTCATACACACTCAATTTTCAATTTTTTTATTTATATTTTTTAATCTTTTTTTTTATATTTATATTTTTTAATTATTTCTTTTATATTTATATTTTATTATTAATTATGATCACTTTTTATAAATATATTCTCATAAAGAATAATTACACTTTCACATGTCACATAAGATAATTAATCTCTGCTTGTTATAAAAACTAATTACACTTTCAAATGTCACTAAATTATGCAATAGAAGTAGGTTCAAATAAAAATATTATTTAAAGTGAGAACATGAGAATTATTTTCAGTTATTAGATCACAAAGATATACAGTTATACATCACTTTGTTGGATGAATGCATTGTGCACCACCCGGGTTCGAATCCCATGAGGAACAAATTCAAATATTTTTGTTTAGTGCAGTAATTTTCATGGAGAATACATTATTCTCACGTTTATAGGATAACAAAGGTTTAACCCACCCCTTATGTAATATGTTTTTGTGACACGTTTAATAGCTACTCACCCACAAGATATAATAGTTTTATTTAGTGACATCTATAAATCTCACAATTCTTCAAAATTTATGTCACTATTGAAACATTTTATTGTAGTACATCGTTCCATGAGAATCATCCTCTCCCAACCTTAGAAAGTTTCTTGCCTATGAAAATTCGAGTCATGGTCGTGGCAGATGAGTTAGGAGTGTATGATTGAGCTTATAAACTCTTGAGATGTATTTGACAAAATAAATTACTAAACTACTTATAAGTTGGTAAAAATAAGTTACAATAGCTTATAAGCTCACCAAAAAATAAATTCCTAAAACAACAATCATTTACAAAAATAACCTTTTTATTATTTGTTATATCCAACATATACCCTTCCAATTTCATCTATCTTTAGTTTTCACTCTTTGACTAGTATTTCTTTTCTTACTAACTCACATTTCTCTATCTAACTCATAAACTCAATTATTCAAATACTTTGATAACTTATAAGCTCTTTAGACATTATATTTTATAAATTTTCTAAAATAAGCTTATGCAATCACCCTTTAGTATCTCATGATTTATGAGACAAGCTTAAGCGAGCTCAACAACATATAGTAAGGTTAAGAGTTGGGCAATGCAAGATGTGCACTTGGATGTTTAGCCGGCAAAAGGTCTTCTGGAGTTGGTACGTAGCGCTCATTGTTGTTGTTATAAATTTGTGGACTATGATTGGGATGCATCTCTCGTTTCAATTCTTCATAATTTCCTCTTTCGTCTTGGTTTCTTGGAGGGGATTTTAACACTTTTCTGCATTAGCACTGAGTTGGCTGACTTGCTTAATTGGACTTGGTAGTCTAGAATTACTCGTATTAATCGGGTCATATATATATATATATCTCTTGTACAGAATCATTCTTCCAAAAGGTGCTAAGAAATGGTCCAAGCCCGGCCCAATTGGTTTGGGCCGGTTAAGAGACAGACATACATCTTTGACAGTCTCATCTCATTTAATTATCTTGGTAATCTCGCAATTATTTATATACGTGACCTAATTTGCTATAAGCAAGATGCAAATTAATTCGGAAAATGATTGGTACATGCATTTTAAAACATTAATCATGGGAGTCAAAATGTTGAATGGGTCATGATTTGCGGTCACAAGTCACATGGTAAGAATCTATGGAAGATTTTGTCAATTGATAAAGGCAAGAAGCAAGCGTTGGTTGTAAACTAGTATGAGGTAGGGGATGATTGAGACTTTAGTGTGATGTGTATAATAGTGTAATGATGTCAAATGAAAATGGACATGAAGCTAGCTAGTGTTGAGAATAATATTGTCTCATCGTTTCTTTTTAACTTAAATTAAGGAGAATATAGGTAAGTGACGAAATTGAATTTTTAGCTAAAGTGTTTTTTTTGAAAGACCAATTTAATGGGAATATATAAATATTGAGTATATAATATGGTTGAGTAGCTGTGTTACGTTGATTCAATATTAATAATAATGCAATGTAGACGTAGATCAGCATTGAAGCCAACTGGTATCTATAGAGGAGGGTGTGTGACTGGTGTGGGACCCGGTCCTCTTGGCTGGTAGCTAAAAATTGTTTGCTAGAGAAAATGATCTCAATCTATCCACTATATAAACCATACATGGATTAGTACCCCGACCGATCTCCCTTCTCTCTCTCTCTCATTAAGCTTTAGCAAGAGATCCATCGAAACAATGGCAAGACCGCAACAGCGTTACAGAGGCGTTAGGCAAAGGCATTGGGGCTCCTGGGTTTCTGAAATCCGCCATCCTTTGCTGTAAGCAATCTAAAATATCATCTTTCTCTCTCTGTGGCTTTCACACACACACGCACAATTACATACGTTGCTACTGCAGGAAGAGTAGAATATGGGTGGGGACGTTCCCGAGTGCAGAAGAGGCCGCTCGAGCATACGACGAAGCTGCAAGGGTGATGTGCGGGCCGCGGGCCACCACCAATTTCCCTTACAACCCCAAATCCAATGCCCTTCTCTCCCCCACTCTCACCGCCAAACTACACAAGTGCTACATGCAGGCTTCACTTCACCTCAGCAACGCCGCATCACCGCCTCATCACAATGCTACTGCTCCCTCTGCCCCCGCCGCCACCCCTAATATTAAGATTAATGCTACTTATTCTAGTACTAGTGCGTGGAACCAGCAACAGCAGCAGCAGCAGCAGAAATTGATGATCCTCGAAGAAGATCACGTCGAGCAAATGATCCAAGAACTCCTGCACTATGGCCCCGTTGAGCTCCACACCACCACCAACTGCACTTAATTCTTATGTATACTCACTCCATTCTAACTTATAACCCAATTTTCATCTACATTTGTAGCTAGCTACTGCCTTGTTATTTAATCTCTAGCTTCTCTTCTCTTAGATGTCTTCTTCTCCACTTCCATATATTAGCTAGTACTGAGGATTATTTCGATATCACTTCAATTACCATTTTTAGAATGAATACCATAAATGCATGTTTCATTTCTTAACATAGAATATACATTCATACCCAGGCCAATTAGATGGGTTATTAATTACTACTATTTAATGTTATCATTATTATTTTTCTGACCGCCAATCACGCATCCATCAACTATATATATTCTAATTAACCAAGTTGACTATTATAAAAATATAATACACTAATTAATCTGTTCAACTTTATTAGCATAGAATAATATTGTCTACCATCTCATTTACAGGATCCATTACATTTTTGGTCCTCAAATAGTTGCTCAGTAGCATTCTCAGTCTTGTACTATAGTTGTGTGGCACGCATAATTAATCTGTTCAACTTTATTATTGAAATTGCTACTAAAATTTTCGCTAATTTTATCTTTTTACTGCATCAACTTTAGTCCCTTTCTTATTGAATTTATGACTAAGATTGCTACCTTTTGAAGTTTTGCGGCAGAAATTAATTATCTAAGAGACAAGAAAATTCATTTAACCCACACGTTTACGTGCTATATTTATGTAGAACAATTTTAATGAGACACTAGTAAAATTTTGAATACAATGTAGCCACTTTGATGACCACTTTAATAATAACTTTAGGCTGAAACATCCAAGTAATGTCACAGAAAGTAAGAAGAAGAATATTTCTTCAACGCCTAGCTGTGGGATTGCTGCTCATGTTAAAGGTGTATGTAAAAGTAAAACTGATGTAGTAATATGTAGTACATTGTGTATAGGGATGTCAATGGGTGGGTTTTACACGGACCAGAACCAATAAATAAATAATGATTCTGGTTCTAGAATCGACCCATTAGATACTGGATCCGGACCGGACCCGGACCATCAAATATGGGTCTTAAGCGGTCCGGATCTGGAATCAGAACCGGATCAGAACTGAACAAGAACTAGAATCGAAACCGTTGCTTTATAATTTAATGTGTGATGAACTTTGAGTGACTTTGAATAGATATAGATAAAATTAATTCATTGACAAGTTTATTTAAACTTAGGCTTGTCAATAGACGGGTTTTACTCGTACTAGAACCAATAAATAAGTATTGATTCTGGAACCAGAACCATATCCGAATCGAACCGGACCATCAAACTATGGATCTAAACGGTCCGGATCTAAAGCGGGTCTGGAACCAGAACCGCTGCTTTAAAATTTAATGGATTTTGAACGATTCCGGATCGATTCGGGTAAAACCCACCCATTGACGTCCCTATGTGTGTATATTAGTAGATATATTACATATTTGGGTACGTGTGTTGTATTAAATATATATAAGGTTGGGTTGTAATAAAATCTATTTTTTGTAAAAAACTATAAAAAATTATGTATCGAACATATAAAGTTAATACATTTAATCGATAAAATTAATTCACTACTGGATACTGTAAAATCAACACTACTCATCAATGTTATTATCAAATTGCAGGAGCAAGAGCGCCATTGATGATGCTGAAGGAATGGCTCGTATCAAATTATGTGATGATTCACTCCTTCAAATTGACATTTGATTCAATTTTTCTTGTAGGCAAAGAGAATTCTGTTGTGTTGCACTGTTTATTAAATTCACCAATCGAGATGCATCACAAATTATGTGATGATTCACTCCTTCAAATTGACATTTGATTCAATGTTTATTAAATTCACCAATCGAGATGCATGATGTTCGTATTTCATATATAATTTTGTTCATACTTACATGCAGTTTTAAATATCATATGGATATGTGGGATATGTATTATGATTGAAATAGAATTTTCGTCACTCATAGGATTTGAATCCGACAAAAGAAATATGAATTTTTGTGTTCAGTAAATGTCTCATCGAATTCATTAACTTTCATAGTGAATTGATTTGATTCATTGTGAATTCTCATGGTTCTTATTTTTAGGATAAAAATGGTTTTCATTTTTGAACCTAACTATAAGGAAGAGTTCAAATAAAAACCTATTTTTTATAAAAATCTAAAAAACAATGCATTTTAAGTACAAAGTTAATGCACTATATGTATAAAGTTATTGCACTACGAAATATTGATGAATAGTGTTATCTTTTACCAGAACTTAAGGGTGCATTAGTCTTATATATAAAGTGTATTAACTTTATACGTAAAATGCATTAGTTTTTAGGTTTTACGAAAAATAGATTTTTTGTTATAATTCAATCCTATATATATATATATATATATATATATATATATATATATATGAATTGGTTCATGTACAAACAATTCTTAAGATACATAAATGAGAACAAATAATATCCATTAGATTTGAAAATCACACGGTTATTTTAAATGTGCATCTGAATTAGTTATATGCGCATTTCTATATATAATTGTGCATTTGTGCATCTGCGTTATAATTTATGCAGTGAATCTGAAATATCTATATTGATTTATCAAGGGTTGATATTTATTCTCATGTTTACACTACAAGAAGTGTCCACACGATAAACACTCCATGTATATATATAAGAATTAGATATAAAAAATCTCCTTATCGAACTATGTGAACATTGTATATGTGCATTAATGTTATCTTGTGCATTGACATATAATGTTCGGTGTATTAACTTTATACGTTCAGTGTAGTTTTCATACAATATCATAATAAGGAAGTTTTTATTTTAACCAGTTCCTCATAAAGAGATCAAATAAAAATATATATTTTCATACGAATCTACAAACCAATGCACTTTTCATATAAAATCATTGCATTACGATAACATTGATGAACAATATTGTTTTGATCATACACTAGTAATACATGAACTTTATATACAAAATGTTTTGATTCATAGATTCGTAAAAAAAACAAGATAGGTTTTTATTGTTATCCAACCATATATATTTGCGAACCAATAGAAACTAATAGGGCCCTGTTGCGGAAGGATACAATACAAAAGCAGGTATTGGAATCAATCAATACGTTGGATAGGACTTCCAGTCAATTAGTAATTTAGTTAAATATTTGTAATACATCAAGATGCATGCTTTACAAATACAAAATATTATTGTCCCATAGTGAAAATTGTGAGCTAGCTACTACGTGTTCCCTGTTGGGAAATTCATTGATTAAAATCTTGAAGCACTTCGGTCCTCATTATTTTGTTTTCATCTTTTTCATTTGGCAAAAGTCATCACAGATGAGGCATGCTAGTGAGTATACCATCATTACTTGTTTGAATTTTATGTCCTTTTGAAGACATGAAATGTCATCTGACCAACCACACCTTCACTTATATCAAGAAAACTATACGCAATTTTGTGAAAAATATATTTCAATAATGAGCTATATATATTATATGCAACCCATGGTCATATATTTTTATTAATTTTATTTAATGAAAAAATATCATGGAACGCTTGCGTATGTGCGATCGATCACTGCCCAATGGTTAAGATGGGTTCCTGTGGCCGAGAGGTCACATGTTCGAACCCCACCAAACACCTCTTTGGGTTTGAGCCTGTCACACCTGGTTTTCCAAGTGTGGTTTACCTATCTTGTGTGGTTTGCAGGCTATTGCACAGGAACGTGGGGTTTACCTAGTGCCCATCTAAGATAGCGGCTGCGGATTCCCATGATATCCAAAAAAAAAAAAGAGGTAGAGAAGCAACTTTCAGATTTGTCACTGCGTTAATTTAGCAGGAAAGGGGGTTGGTCTTAGGTAGCAAGAACCAATCTTGATTTTCTTTCTCAATTTTAACACGTGAGGACTATTGTTTTGGCATACAAATCATCATAATATTGCCCTCGAGCAGTTGCCCTAACTAGCTTCTTTTACCAGTATGGCAAAAGATATTAATACAAGGTCCAAAAAATGGGAAATTTCACATTTTGGTGCAGTTTAAGTATACGACGGAGGAGGATAGGTTCGATTTATGTTTCCAATCAAGCAGAAAAGAGAAAGTAGGGAGAAATTCTATGATTAATGTTGTCTTAATTTCATGCGGAGAGTTGGATGGCATGATGATGATGGTGGTCAAAGCAATGATGGTGTGACTAGAATCTCATGAGGAGATGTTGGAGAGGAGACAATTATTACTTTTATATATTTTATATTATAGTAGGTTTAAGTATAACATGATTTTGTCACAGATATCAATTATAACCGGATCATGCAATAAGGCCAAAATGCTATGTAAGTGCATAGTTCATCAATATATTTGTAGATGACACATTTCCTTGTGCTTTCTTAGATACGAGGGACTGCTTTTATGTATCGAGTTTCAGTATTGAACTATTTTAGGAAGTTCTAATGCACAAAGAGTCCAAGATGGAAATGACATTTGAAGATTCCCCAGTATATTCAAGCACGACTGAAGATCTTTTGAGATGTATCTACAAAATATACTTCATATATTATGGTTGGATTCGTAAATCCTTTTCAGCAAAGAAATAATCCAACAAGACAAGATTTAAAGAGATATAGGATTTTACTATACCTATGAGGGTGTGGAGCCTTTCACAAAAGGCGCTTTGAGTATCTTGTTTAGTTAGTCTTGCTCACAACTTCATCACCAGGTTGTGAATGATTTTCTTTGACTATATATATATGGGTAGGTTATGGTGAGAACACGATTATCGTGAGAACGTACGAACGTTGCACTAAACATATAAATTTACTACACTAAATTCAATACAACAATTTTACGTTTAGTGCAATATTATTATTGTGTAGCAATTTTATACGTTATGTGCAGTTTTCGCATGTTTCGCATCATATTTGCATTTCTAATATGATTTTGATTTAAATTAAGTGGTGTTTGAGGGAAAATAAGATAGAAAAACTTCAAAATGACATTATTTTTGTGACGTACATCCTATATTTTTGGTATAAATCAAATACGTGGAGTCAGCTTGTTTTGAGAAAGAAATGTCAACACAATATCAAATAGGCTGGTCGTGTTATTCAATAGTGTAAAGGTTGGAATATGGGGGTGGCAGGTCGTTTTAGTTCATATCATATTAGAGTTGACAATTTTTGACATTATATGAATGCATATAAAATTAATGAATTAGTGTTCGGTCTTATCATTTTCGAAGCCTTATCGTGTTGACACGTTTCATGTCATATTCGTATGGCATCCATGTATATCATTTTCACGATATATTTTAATATTAATTGTTCCCACCCAAGATTCATTTCCTTTTTAATTCAAGATGGCACGTTTCCTTTTAGGAAATAATTATCTCTTCAAAGTTGTCATTTTCATATAACTATTTATATATTTAATATTAATTATTATTTTGTACATTTTTATTATTAATTTATTTCCTAGTTTTGGTTTGAATTTATCATTTCGTGTCACGTCGTGCCGTGTCAACATGAAAAAAGTTGTGTCATAATTTTGTGTCATGGCATGTTGTGTCTGTTTTTGTACATTTCGTGTCATGTTCATGTCAAGCAAGTCTTTAACAGATTGTGTTCATATTTTTATCTTATTATATTGTTCGTTATCATATTGACATAATAACAATCTGACACATATGAATTAACCGTCCTAAACTATAGGTAATTAAAATGAGTTACACTAACTATCAGAAAAAATTCAATACAACCTTGGACAAGATAAATTACAGTTGAAAGCTGAGTAGCATGCCACACTCCAACTTTGGAAGAAAAAAACTGTAGCTGGAGCCTGGAAGGTTTATTGTAACAGGTGGGCAGATGGCTCAATGTTTGAAAATTTCTTGGACTAGTATTATACATTAGCATTACTGGATTCATTTGGCAAAATCTAACATTCAAACATATAGCTCCAAATCCCAAGTATGATGTATTCTTTTTCTTCTAAACAGTAAAAGAAAGATGAACACAATTTCTGTGTATATATTACAAAGATCTGTTTTTTAAAATCTAAAATTAAAAATGGAGCAAATTTATAAAATCAAAAATGCAATTATATTTCAGTAGATGCTTTGCTGCAATACAAAGAAAGATGAAGATGGCGCAGCAAAGGAATAACAATATCTACCAGTTCAAGCTTAAGAACCCGGCTGGATTTTCTCTCCACCAAAGAACCTTCCTGATTCCTCATCTCTAAGAAAACACATATTTTTCTGTTCTTGTAAGTTAAAATATTGGAGGAGACGCTTCAACATAGGAATTCTATTTTCTGGGGTATTCAAAATAAAACCGCTCCTTTCCGTACCAGAACACATCTAAATAACTTGCATTGTATATTATATATCATAACATTTACAGCATCCAATAGAAATCTCATGCGAGAAATACATTTAAAGAGAGTCTACATATATCTACATACATTCCATCTTGTGTTTAGTTACATACAGTCATATATCATGAAACAGGCCACTTAGAGGTGGCTTCTGACAGTGAAGAGAAACTGCGCTGCGACAAAGAATGGCTGCTTTGGCGTCTGCCGCTTCTTGTAGTTGTTACAGAACCTGAAGATGCCGTAATAGTGGATGGGTTGGGATCGGAAGCAGAAACATACCTACTCAGATGACTTGTCAGCTTTTTCTTCTCCGACTCTGAGTTTTTCTCTCCACCTCTAACATGCCCAACTTTTGCTTCATTCAGACCAGCCGGCAGAACACAGTTGCAGAACAAGCCTTCAAATATAACAAAATCAGTCAAGATACTCGTCCAATACTACACTGGATCCCACAATTTTAACACATTTCATAACTTGCCTCCGTGGATAGTGAGAATCAATCATATCACATGCAATTAATTTATATAAGGCATGAATGAACCACTTTAGATTGTTAAAGTGTAGTAATCTCATCCCCACTCTCTCTCTCTGTGTATTTATGAAATATTCTAACTTCATTTTCTCAATTTAGCAGAAGCACATCTACAACTGACTGCAAGAAGAAGAACATCCCATGGAATGCATTTGGGGCTTAGTTATATTCATCAGAGTCACGATTGATTTGTCCCACTCCCTTACAAATATGATAGAGTTGTAAAGAAACAAACAAGCACATTAAGGAGAAAATTGCAGTTAATATCAAAGCATATAAAAAACAAACAAGACAAGTGAAATGTGCATACCAAGTCGAGCAAGGCGATTTACCCATCTAGGAATCTGTTTACCAGTCAAGCGAAGACACACATCATTGCAGAAATGGTTGCAATTCTTGGAAATGAGATTATAGGCATTTCCAGGGTAGTCTTGAGCCAGATTTTCCATTAGTGCACGGACCTCCTTGGGACCCAAATCTGATCTTGCAATCAAGATTGATTTCCTAAATGTGAAACCAGGACAATGCTTTGGTTCTACCTCAAATATCCCAGTTGTTGAGTGTTCATGAGCACCAAATGCATACTCAACCCCATGAACTACAGTACATACACCAATAGGAGAAAAGCTCAACTTCAATAATCATGCGTAAACCGTAATTTTTCAATTTTTTATTGCAGAAACCAAGATTATATATATGGCCAAAGAGAAATTAAGAAAACCTAGTGAGGAACTCAATCAAACTTGAAAAAGAAGAAATATATTAAATCATGCATAAAACTTTCAGGAACCTCTGCACGGTTCAATTTATTTATAAAAATACATACATAAGGAAAAGATTGAAGGTAGAGTTGAAAGAATGAAAGCAATTAATTACCTTGAACCCCAGAATGATAGATACCGAGGCCGAGCCAGTAAGCATAGCCGTTGATGGGGGTGAGATCGTATACATTGAGGTACACCGGAATAGTGCCCGTCTTCCCCTTCCGCCCCATCATTCTGCGCAGCATCGATCTTTCCTTCTTTCTCAACACATACGCCCACTTTTATTCTAATTTCAGAGCCTCAAAATCCCAATTCTTTTTTATGAATATCCATCCGGATTTGGAATTGGGATTGCAGATTTTGATAACGGAAAACCCAATTCGCTTTTGCGTTGTGAATTGTGATTATTAAGCTCCTAGTCCTAGTAACAATGTATGTCGAGAGAATAATACAAGGGAAGGGAACCGTCTGTCTATATTTCTATACAATTTTGGTGCAACTTCTTTTTTACACAAAAAAACTACTTAAATTATAAAATTATTATTTATATTGAAAAAAAAATATCAATATTATTTACACTGAAGAAAAGTACTAAAATTGTTTATATGCGAATCGGATATACAAGAGACCATTTTTTTATCAACCTTGAAATGCTAAATATTGAGTTTTCCCAAAATAAAATTCTCACTTAATGTGTGATGAGATTTTTTATTTTAATTTTAAATATCATTAGTACAGTCAGGTGTTATATATATATTTTTAATTAAGTGATAATATAAAGTTTTATATTATTTATTATTGAAAGAAAACAGATTTACCTTATCAACAGACGGGTCAATATCCGTCAAATAATATCCATAAAAATATATCACATATAATAGTAGTTTGTGAGATGAAAAATGGATAGGGGTGTAGAAACTTCTGACGGCTCTCATGCGGTCTTGACTCTTGCGGTTAAAACTACTCCATCCATCTCGTTTTAATTGACTCATTATTTCCGGATATCTAGATAAAGAGGGTTGTATTTTATGTGCAAAATAATATAACTTACGAATTCAATGCATTTTTATGTGTAGAAATAAAAAAAAAAATTAGATATGAACCATTTAAAATAAGACAACTCAAATAATAGGAATATAAACCATGAAACAAAAAAAAAATTGATTTTATGGATTTATCTATCCTAGACCACCTTATTCATTGTCATTAAAAAGCAAAATTGGACAGAGTACTACTTACATATGAATTTGATTATGCTAGGTCAATTACTACAATTTTAGTATAACATCATGGAAGCAAACAAATAAATTAAAATAAAACAATGAAGGCACAACTCAAGCGACCATTATTCTTCAAGTGTTGGTCAAATGGTTCATTGTCTTGCTGCGTTGAACTCGTACCTAGAAAAAGAATAAATCTAGCATTTGATCGATTTAAGCCAGCTCATAATAATAAATGCTCTTAATTAAGCACGCAATGCATCTTCATAGTAATACGATAATAAAGTAGCAAAAGCAAAACAAAGCTATGCTTTTGTGGTTGTATGTTTTGAATTTGTATCCTAAGATATCTGTCCAAAATACCATAGCTTATAGCTATTATACAGTTAAGAAGGGGGCAAAATTGGATGAATACATTCATTCTAGCGAGTAGACTTGTTCTGCTTCTGCCGATGATAAGGTGCACTCCTGTACCACCAAAATAACACCTTCATTAGCATAGAAAGATGATTGATTTCTTGATGACAATATTACCAAACAAAATAAAACAGCACCTTTTATATTGAGGATCAGTTGGGTCCGGAGCATAGAGTGGGGAGGTGAACAAAGCTGAAAAGCGCGGATCTTGATAATCGACTGTTGGTATCTTTCCCTCGTCACAAACTTCTTTCCCTTTCTTGCCTTTGCGCTTCTTAGGTTTTATGTTGTAGCCCTTTAAATTGGTATCGTCAGCAGTTAACAACTCCAGTTCTGCTCTGCTTGCTTCGCTTTCATTCACCCTCTTTTTTGTGCCCTTATTTTCCTCAGCTGGAGTATCTTCAACAAAAAAGTCATCTGCTTCTTCTGCAGCTGCAACTTCTTCATCAGTGTCACTACTCTCATTATCTGAAGCATATTTCGACCCTTTCTTCGAAGCATTCTTTTTCTCTTTTCTCTTTCTGAGGTAGGCCTCCCAAACAGTTTCTGATTTCTTCTTTTCTGAAATGCGCTTGCTTATTTCTTCTAATCCAGAACTAAAAGTAACCTCCATGTCATGCCCATTATCGTCTTCTTCATCTTCGTCCGAGCCATCCCTTGTCTGGATTAGAGCACGGTACTTATCTCGCTTCTTTTCAGACTTGTCTTCCACTTCATCTTCATTGTTATCCTCATCTGATTCACTCTCATCAGATGCCAAATACTCTTTTAATTCCAACTCAGCTATCTGCAAGGGAAGAAAAGATTACAACTATCATACATGAAACGTAAAGTTGGGATTAGACAACTTATATGCAAAACTATAATTCGAAAAACCAACAATTACATTTCAAAATTTTAATTTTATAGACCAGCGCCTAAAGGAGCAACTGCCCCCATCAACTCATCCTAACACCACTCTGCCTGATGTTTTGACAGGAACTTAACCATTAATACATACTTAAAATAAATTATCAACCAGAGAAAGGACAAAGAGAACTTAGACATTCATCATTTTTGCAATAGCCCATTGGAGCAACATGTAGTTGGCATTATGAAATGAAAAGATGAGCAACAACCAGATACTCAGTGATGAACTTTTTGCATAGACAACAAAGTCAACTCATGTTTAAACATTTGAAAAGTCTTTTATAACACCAGAATTTTTTAATCAGGCATGACTAAAACAGAATGGTGTACAGCTAAAAATTACAACATAACACCTACCTGCCGATCATTAAGTTTTCTCTTCAAGGTCTTTGCTCGTTGTGGTTCATCTTCATCCCATGTGAGATGGATGTTGCTATGTTGCAGCGCTCGAGTTTGAAAATCTAAACCTTCATAATCTGTTGGTACCTAAATAGAAAAGAATCAGAATCATTAAGAACAGTCAATTAGTAAGATTAATTTAGTGGAGGGTGGAGCTCTCAAGATAGCCGGAGTAGGAGTTTGGAACCATTAAATCTCAGAAAATTGTTCAGGACAAAATCAAAAGATAATGGTAGTAAGCAAGCTTAAAATCAGATATAGTATTAGATGAATAATGTGAATCAACTTCCAACAAACTATATGAATCATTAAAATGTTCATCAGATGCATCAAGTACCTTTTTAATATATACCTCACACATGAGCCTATTCTTAACTAAGCAAAAACAGCCAAATTGACTAGCACAAATAAGATAATATCATCCATACTCTTCCCCATTACCGTGCCTAGTCCATTCCATGTGTAGTATATTATTAGATATTCAAACAAAGCATGAGTAGGTACCTAATTTTTTATAACTACTGGAAAATTTGAGAATTCAAAATACTATGAAAGAAGAAGATGAAACTAGTTAAGTGTAGAAATTACCTCAGTGGCAACATCGCGTGGCTGATGCTTAAAATCCATTGAGTCTGGGACAAATCTCAAGTCCAACTTATTAGCTGATCTTTCAAACTCTACTCCATCGCAAGTTTTATAAAGATAATCCGATGTAGAAACTGAATCACATTCTACAACAGCATAATAATACCTAACAGGAAAAGGTATGGTCAAACACAAAAGAAGTTGATGACACATATTATAAAATAAGAATTTAAAAGATAGCCATTCAGACATAAATAATGGAATTAAAATTTGCGCTATTTTTTCACATACTATGATTGCTCACAAATATGAATTTCTTCTTGAATATTGACATATGGACAAGCTTAAAACTCAAAAAAGAAGTTTTCATCAAGTGCTTTCTCCATTGGAATGGATATTTCAAACAAGTGAAAACTAAAGAGTAAAAGCATATAATCTGAAAGCCAGGAACGTAAAAGATATACCTTAGCCTACTTAACTCATAGGCACGTAGTCTACTTTGGTCAATCTCATCATCATCATCAGCATCTTCCATATCATCATGCTTATCCTCGTCATCAAATAATCCAACAGCCCACTGACCGCCTCCTCTTCCATGCGCTTGAGTCCAAACTCGGATGGATGAGCAGATCTGAGACAAAATTTTACCCCCTTTAGGAAGAAATGAAGTTAACAAAACATACAAATCAACAGCCTGCAATGAAGGGCTCTCACTGTGAGATTCACATTATAAGTGTTCAAAATAGAAAAAAGGAGAGTGCATTCTATTTACCAAAACATGTAACTACTCCGAATGAAAAACTAATGAGATATTTAGTGTTGAGATAGGCTGCAACAAACATCAAAGCTGTACCTGCCTAGATGCATAAAAAGGTGTAACTTTGAATTTAAATGCTTTCGAATTATATATAGTAACGTATACTAGGTATTCAACATGTCCCCGTCGAGATATCATATAGTTGACTGTATATGCAGGAAAGAGAAGCTTTGATACTTGAAAGAAAAAGTCCAGAGAAAGCCGTAATGTACTCGCAATTCAAAAGCCAATCACAGTTACCCGAATTGTTTCTTGTTTTAATGAGGATTATTTTAATTCCAATGCAATGCAATAAAATAAAATAAAATGGTCCTTGAAGAAATCTTCTCTAACTATTCTTGTGTGATAACTATAGCTTGTGTCATACAATGTGCTTTCAAAATAAAAGCCATGACTTGAAAAGAAGATGATAATGTAAAACAGATGAGACATCGCACCCTGACTTGACTCCAGTCGAGATTGACCACAGCTAGCCTTCGTGTTTCAGTGTCGATCTCGGGTACATTGTCTTCCTGCAAACAAGGAAAAGAGAAACAATTACAACACTAAATCATCTTATTAGTTCAGGGCATACAAGGAAGAAGTCTCAACCTGCAGCATAAGAGTATCTTCTTCCTCCTCTTCATCCACATAATTATCATCATCTGAGTCAGTAGTACTGGTGGATGAAGACTCGTCCACACTCTGGCCATCATCATTATCGTCGTCGTCTTCGTCGTCATCCTCTTCCTCAAGGTTCCTCAATTTTTCAGTTTCACTTTTACTTTCAGCTGGATTGCCAATTTGGGCATCTATTTCTGGGTCATTTTCTTGTTGGAGACGGTAGTAATGAGCGAGAGATGAAGAGGAGGAAGCGTTGTTAGTCTTGGTTCTTCCTCGCTTGTCTCTGAGAGCACGAGAGGAGATGAAGCTGCGGTCGGTGAATATCTTGTTGGGCGAGTCAATGTGACTTTGGAATGCCTCTTCGGGGCTTCCATGAAGCGAGGGTCTGACTGCGCCGAAGCAAATCGCTCGTCCTTAATCATCTTGGGTTCCTTTTTCTTCATCTTCTGTTGCTTCCTTCTCTGCTCCAAACCCAATATCCGGCGGGTGGAGGAGGACATTCTCCCGGCTTGCTGGTGTGTCTAAGCGCAAGAGAGAGAAACGATGAGCGATGTCCAGAAAAACCTAACCTTCACATGCTGCTGCCATTGGGCTTTCTCATAACTCCAAGCCCAGAAAACATATGAAATTGGGCTTACGAAAGAAGTGAAGCCGACAAACAAATCCATCTTAATATTTGATTCTTTTAACTTATTTTTTTATTAGAATTTCATGTATCATTCGGTAAATAGAAAGAAGAGCAACAAACAAATATCGATTCTTTAATATATAAGTGAATAAAATCATTAGTAATTACAACAATTAAAATTCATTCTACTATATTTTGGAATATTTCCTAAATACAATATTTGTGGTATGAGTGACAACTTTTCTATCTTTTTCTGAAATTAAAATTATTAGTCCGTCACAAATACGCTTGATATAGCAATATATAATTGATCGTGCACAAGTGTGTAATTTCTATGTTTATCTGATTTTAATCAATTTGCACTATGAATATTGTCGGTCGAATAATCTACACATACATAAATTAATATGTCATTTATCCTATCTAAATTTAAGAGGAGCTAGTATAAACAAATTTGAATATAAATATAAATATGTACTGAACACGCGTGACAATTATAGTATGTATCATGTACATTTTTATCACTCTTACATAAATACTAGTAATTTCAGAATTTATGAGTTTGTTTATATAATTCTAACAAATAATCGATTCATTAGTGAAATTGTGTGAAACAATTAAAAAAATCGTTATGTAAAATTCTCATGTGCAGAATGCTAGTAAACATAATTTCTACTTTCCTTCTTGTTAATTGGTCGCAAATAGCATGAAGTAATAATAAGAATTGGTTTATATGTCCCATAGGGACAGCCCAATGGTTAAGATGGGTTCATGTGGCCGAGAGGTCACAGGTTCGAACCTCACCAAACGTCTCTATGGGTTTGAGTCTGTCACACCTAGTTTTCTAAGTGTGGTTTACCTGTCCTATGTGGTTTGCAGGCTATTGCACAGGAACGTGGGGTTTACCCAGTGCGCACTTAAGGTAGCGGCTACGGGTTCCCCATGATATCAAAAAAAAAAAAAAATGGTTTATATGTGTGCATATGTTGACTTAGTGGTAGAGTGGTTAATGCCCGAGACCAAAGGTCTCGGGTTCGAGTCCATTGTGATGTGGTCTTAAAATTTCTGTATTTAATTGACCAAAAAAAAAAGAATTGGTTTATATGCTCTGTCTCTCTCTCATCCACAATATACAGTGTACATCAACAAAATTTAAACAAATTTTGATGTGTAACACAAATAACAACTATTGCATCTTCAACATTAAAATGATGTTTATTTTTCATAATTGATAGAATATGTGATTAAATATTTTTATTCTCATTATTAGGATTTCTCCAATCCTAAATTTTCAATGAAATATGAATAAAGCTAAATTAGCTCAAATAATAGAAATTTTCAAGAAACTTGGAATATTCTAATATTTCAATTCATCAAAATATTCAATGTTGCAATCCATCAAAATATATAATAAAGTAATATATATTATTTTTATTTATCTAGATTAATTTTCAAAAGTAAACTTCCCAAGCACAAAATTTGATAACCACTTAAGGAAGCTATATATCGTCATTGTCGCCGTAGATAACGTTGGGGAACCATTTTCACCAACTCTTTTCCTATGCTTTTCTTTTTCTCTCAATATCATGAAGGTGTAACATAAAATATTTTTATATCAATTGTATCTCCGATAAATAAAATTCTTCCAATTTAACACTAGAAAAGAAAATAAAATTCAATTTGCAATTGGATTGTTATTTGAATTCCCTTTCCTTTTGGTATATCAAATAGATAGGAGTAGGGCGGTTAAACGTAGAGCAGTGCAGTGGTCGGTTTCGGTTGAAAATCGAACCGAACCGATAAAACTGAAAAATCGAAAAAAAAACATTGTTTTGATCGAATCGAACCGAAATGACAATATCAACCAAACCGAACCTGACCGAAGTCACCGAACCCGAAGGGTTTCGGTTCGGTCGGTTTCGGCCCAAACCAAAAAATGTGTATTTTGTCATTTTTGCCCTGTTCTCATCACGAAAGAGTCCCATTTTCTCTTGCCTTTTCCATTAATTAGTTCAAACCTTAGCGCAAATCCTTTTGCAACATTAGTTCTCCACACAGGCTTCCATTCACTAAAACTGAAGTTGATGCTGTTGAAATACTTTCCTTTATCCACGAGCACCATTTCTTGTTGAAGCCAAATATTAGTTCATCATGTACAACAACTAACCTCAATCAATCGAATCCTAAGTTATCTCAAGCTACAACTCCACATAAGCGTGATTGTCTAGAAGATCTGCCTGCTACCCCTAAACCAAACCTGATGTGTTCTGGCAAAATTATGAAATTGCAAATGATTCCACACAAACACCTCAGATCAAGATTCAAAATATGCCCAAATCATACAGCATTTCCGGCAGGCCAAGAATCCAAATAATTTACACAAGAAAGATAATACAAATCTACATAAAAGGGATATGAGCATTATACTAACCGTTCTCCTTCTCCTTCTCCTTCTCGAGGTCGTGTTGCTGCTGATGAGGATGAACTGTCCTCGCGCTGCTGAAGATGAGGAGCGCCGCTGCACTGGCGCCGACAGAGATAGAGAAGAGGCGTCGCGCCGAAGAGTCCTCGCGCTGCTGCACTGGCGCCGACAGAGAACAGGCGTCGCGCCGGTAGAGACAGAGAAGATGGCGTCGCGTCGTCGGCAGGTTGAAGAAGAGGAGCTCCGGCAACGGCAACGGCAACGGCGACGGCGAGATAGAGGAGAGGAGAGAAGAGGGGATGAGTTGAGAGCAGAGAGAGAATATGTTTTCGATTTTGCGTGCGGTGCGGCGCGGCAGTCTACACCAAAAGGGTGGGGGGGGAACTAAACCAAAACTGAAAAATAAAAACCCTACGGTCCTACTACTGTTTCAGTCCGTTCGGTCAACACCGAACCCGAAACATTATGAACCGAGAACCGATCGACCCTTATTTTGGTTTTGATATTTTTAATCGAACTGAAACCGAAACCCGTATATGACCGATCGAAATAGACCAAAACTTATCGGTTCGGTTCGGTTCGATTTTTGTTTCGGTTCGATTATACTCACCCCTAGTTAAACGGTTCGATTTCGATTAACCGAATCGATTTTTTCAGTTAATCGAATCGAATTTCGCCGAAAAAATGGAACCGAAACAGAACCGTTTTAAATTTTTGGTTAACCGAAAACCAATCGGTTTCGACGGTTCGGTTTTCGGTTAACCGAACAAATCGAATTAAAATTAATTAATAATTAAAATAAATTAAATAATAATTAAAAAACTGAAACTTATTAGAAATAAATAAAATATTTAACAAATAATGAAAATAATTAATAAAGTAATAATTAAAAATTAATTTTCAGAATTTTAATTAATTAATTAATTAATTAATTATTAAAAATAAAAAATGATTTTCTGTTCCGAACCGTTCGGTTATCGGTTAATCAATAATCGATTTTTTTTCAACTCTGGAACCAAAACTGAACCGATAACCGAATTTATCGATTTTTGGTTAACCGAATTTATCGGTTTCGGTTCGATTCCGATTCTAATCGAAAACCGTTTAGACACCCTTAGATAGAAGTATTATAATCTTGGAATATTTTAATAGATTTGTGTCTTAAAAAATAATTGCAACAAATTAAGCTTTCCAAAAAAATCTTAAAAAATAATTATATACAAGCAAAATAAGAGAACAATACTTCATCTTCCTATCCAAGATGATTGTCTTATCTAAAATGATCTGTTTTATTTTTAAAAAATATTTTTCTCTTTAAAAGTTATGAAATCTATCTATTTTTTATCATTTTAATCATTTTATAGTTTCTCTTATAATCATATAAAAAAGAAATGGATGGGAGAGATGAATACTGGATAGCTCTCTACAAAACTGAAATGTGCAGCTCAGGTGACGCCGACGGGGAAGCTGGGGTTTGATTAGCTGCTGAAGATTGGATTTAGGAAATATTAGGGTTTTCGATGTCGACGGCGCTCAGAACTAAACTCCGTTCCACAGGAGCTCGTCTCCTACGTAACACCGCCGCACGCTCTTTCTCCGATCAGCCTCGCGATCCCATTACCGACCGCCCAATCAGAAATAATCAATCTCTATTTTCATCAAATTCTAATCGCGCGCGGCAGACCTTTGGGGCGGAGACCGATGCTAATTTTCTCGAAAGATTCAAGCTTGGGCTGGATAGCGACAGCAATAAAGAAAACCCTAGCTACAAGAGCGAGGAAGTGGATAAAGGTAGTGATAGCGTGGATACGGATGAGATATTCAAGAAGATGAAGGAGACGGGGTTGATCTCGAATGCGGTGGCTATGCCGGATGGGTTGTGTAAAGACGGGCTGGTCCAAGATGCGATGAAGCTGTTCGGATTAATGCACGAGAATGGCGCTATTCCCGGATGTGGTATACACTGCTGCGGTGGAGGGCTTCTGCAAGGCGCAGAAGCTGGATGATGCGGTCAGGATTTTCAAGAAAAATTGAGGGCAACGGCATCGTTCCTAATGCCTTCAGTTATGGGGTTTTGATTAGTGGGTTGTGTGTGTACGGTGGGAAGAGGTTGGAGGAGGCCTAGGAGTTTAGTATTGCCATGTTGGAGACTGGACATTCCACGAATTTGGCTACTTTCATGGGATTGGTTGATCGGTATTGAAGGGAGAGAGGTTTGGAGGAGGCTCCGAGTGTCATAGGGGCAATGAGGCTCAAGGGGTTCTTCATGGATGAGAAAGCAGTTAAGGAGTATTTTGATAAGAAAGGTCTGTTCCCTCCCTTGGTTTGGGAGGCAATCTTGGGAAGAAGAAGGCCTGCCACAAATCTCCTTTCTGAGGACTAAGCAACCAGTTGAATATCAGTATGTGGAGCTCTATAGAATGTTTATTTTTCTTGTTCTCTGTTTGATGCATGGTTAAAGGATATGACATTCTAATACATGATCACCTTTTGCTCTTCTTACATCTTGTTTAGTGGGATGATTGAAAAAGTACGCGGGGTGAATGTGGGTAGCTCAATTTATTTGTTTTGTTTCACACCATTTAGAAACCTCAATGAAAAAGATCATGTGCTCCTGCTCTTGAATAATTAGTATTCTTTCTGGTTTGTTCAGTTATTTTGGACAGTGGGAATTGCTTCACTGAGAGCTGGTTGTAGTATGTATGATCAGGTTGCTAATGTTGAAAACAGATCATGGATATTGATGGCCCCAAATTAAAGCATAATTGTGTATGTGTGTGTTTGTGTGTTTCATTCTCTATCCATGTATTCTGACCGAGAGTTTTGGTTTATGCTCCAGTATTTCCCGTCCTGAAGTAGAGAATTAAAAGAAAACAAATATCATCAGTAGAGATGTGGCAGTGATGCATCAGAAACAAAAGAATGAATGCTTCTCTTAATCGGAAGACAAAAGTAGCAGAGTGAGACCTCGATTGTTTCAGTTGGTACTGGACTCTGCTCATGTATAAGCGTGTGCTAGGGAAGGAGAATGGCAAGCCACAACCATATAATCATTATATTTATTTTCCTACTTACATAATATAGTTAGATAGTGTTTACTTTTGCATGATTAAATTGGATAGATAAAATTTATCCAACATAATCAAGTGTTTACTTTTAAGGATTAATATTTGAGGATATCCCAAAATCCGGTATTATTTTAATCCTTTGAATTGTTCTTCATTAATTTTAATCCAACCAATATAAGTAGGATTTAAATAATCCTCCAAATAAAGAAAAAATTATTTATCTCAATTTTAATCATTCATTAATCATTTGTAGTAAACAAATGATTGATAGATAAAAATTATCTTATCACACATTTAATTCATCAAATAGTCAATCCTTCAAAATATTAATCATAAAAAGTAAATACTCTCTGAAGAGTTTAAAAAGAAGATTAGATACTTGCCATCCCTTTGCAATAATCCTTCCATTGTTTCTCGTTCAATCAATAGTTAAAGAAGTTCGTGGTGTCCGCTCTAGGGTTTCTCCACATACTTTCTCGAAAATCATCTACTGATCTCACACATTTGTTTACGCACAAGAAGAAGAGATGGATCATATATAAATATACATAGCATCAAGTGGAAACTGAATAATGTATTATTGTACCGATAAGCAAAGAAATTACTTGTTTGAGTAAATCATAACCCCTAATTTGCGAACAAAATCAAGTTGGCTAAACTCAGTTCTTGTAGTTCTACATTCGGGAGCTGTAGGAATAGGAATATTGAAGGATGATGATGAGTGGAGGAAAGCTGCTATATCAATGCAATATGTGGCATGTCCCAACACTTTATCATAGAATGTGTCCGCAACCAGCACCAGAATTATGCCTCCTTGTTTCGATGTCCAGATTTTGGTCTCCTTATTTCTTCAACATCAAAATATAAATGGGGCAAGGGATTTTGGTGTGGGAGTGGGATTGATGGTCTCATTGGGTACGTATTGGTGTAGGGGGAATACACCAATTAGATAAATTTTAAAACCTTTTCTTTTGATAAGACTGACTGGCTACAAGCTTTAGCTGGTAGGGTAACTGACAGTCCAGTATTCGGTGCAGTACTACTAGTATTGTTGGTCAATTCAGATGAGGGGCGTCTTGTACTGAGTGATACCAGAGCAAACCTACTGACTTCTGAGTCAGCTGGTCAGTTAAACTGATAACTAATGTGCATGCGGAATGTGGTGGCTATTGTATTTGTCTTATTGAAAATTTAAAGCTAGTTTGAAACACTTAGCCAAATATTGATTAGTCAGTTTTCAGTTTATATCTCTTCAGTATCAAACGAATAATGATAGATGGTTTTGAAAATATGTTATGCTGTTGCGAGCTGGTGATGATAGTTCAATAATATGCAATTTAAAATAACAATACTGAAAGTAAATAACACGTTGAGTTACGTGGTTCAGAGAGATTAGCTCCTATATCTACGGACTGATTGCTCAATCAATCCACTTATTCGGGATTTGGTCTTGTTTACAAGTGCAAATTATAAACCTAGATACCAAAATCACCTTACAGTATCCCGCCTTACTTGGCTTTTTTTCTTACGCTTGCTGGTACTAGAAAACCCTAACTGCTTTCGGATCCAGTTGACTTAACCTCTGGTTTACGTGTGCTGGAAACTAAGCTTTCAACAACTAACACTTCGTAGCTTACTTGCCCAAACTTCTACTCAAGTATGAGAGGTTTTGTAGAAAGTTTTCCAACTATTGATCTGAATTATCACATGTGATAAGCTCAATCTATTTAAGCTTAAGATATACAAGATGAATATCATAGACGTAAGGAAGTGTACATTAAGCTCTCGAACTAATAAGTATATGCGAACTCTTGAGATTTACTAATAAAACTATTAACTTCATTCTTCAAAATCGTTGTTTGATTGGCTTGAGCTTTGAGTATTCAATTGTGTAATGTTTCGATAATTTTCAAATGTTGGATTTTACGAGTATATATAGAGAGAAATAAGAATAAAGTCGTTTGAGGGACGATATTCAAATCCTTCTATTTTGTCGTTTGAATTCTTCTTGTTGAGAATCCTCGTACATCTCTAACAGGGTCAGCATCATCGTACACTGTAGTTCTTTAACTCTGAAAAATGTCATTGTCATGTCAGGATCTTTTGCAGATACGCTACCACACTTGTCGAGTCAAAGACTCAAGGCTTAATTTCTTTCGTGTTTCTCCAGTTAAGTTGACTCCCTATTTTATCAACACGCTGACTTCAGGTTGGGTGAGTCGAGGCTGCTCCGCCTTTTATCATCAAGGTAGACTCTCGTTTTTGTCAGCTTTGGAAACCTGAGTCAGTATGATGCTTTCAGCTAGACATGGATATAATCAGCTTTGACCTTTCATCAACCAACTTTGACTTGATATAGCTAGTATTGATTACTTGTCACCAGTTTTAACTATCAATCGATAGCTTTGATTCATGGACGCGAGCATTGACTCCCGCAGGGGCAGTCAATTATCTGATTTGACACTTAGTCATATTATGACTTCTTAATCTCTTCAGCGTTGAGTCTTCAGGTTTTAGCCTTCCGACGTCATTCTTTGACTTTACTCCAGTAGCTTTTCTTATCAACATCGCTTTTACTTCCGTCTTCAGATATCAGTTGGTCTTCATTCACTCTTCAGTACACGATCCTTGGTGAGCTTCATCGGATGTGTTATCATCGATACTTATATCGTATAAGCGATTTCGATCGCTTTCGAACTCCATCACTCTTGGGCATATCCAAGTTGATAGATCTACTACTTCAATATGTAACACAAACATATAATTCCAAAACAAGTTAGTAACATTAGCAACATCAACATAATAGTAATCAGAGGTTTAAGATCTAATTAAAACACTCAGTTACCATAGACTAATTCCCAATATTTACGGATTTTCCCAATAGAAAATTTTCTAGTTCTCAATAAATTTTGAACACAACTCTCTCCATTTTTCTTATTCTTCGTCTACTTCCATTTCTACTTGTTCAATTAGTTC
Source organism: Salvia rosmarinus (assembly GCA_036937905.1). Taxonomy (NCBI): domain Eukaryota; kingdom Viridiplantae; phylum Streptophyta; class Magnoliopsida; order Lamiales; family Lamiaceae; genus Salvia; species Salvia rosmarinus. The sequence goes on along the minus strand of CM072822.1, from coordinate 15,250,794 downwards.
ATTTCTTCTTGGTTGAAGATGAAAGCGAATGAGAGAGAGTGAGGTTCAAATAAGAACCAATTTTAACGTGAGAACTAAGAACTACGAAAATTCTCTATGAACAAAATGAATATGCTATGAAAGTTAATGAATACTCTGCGAAAGTTAATGAATCCAAAAATTCGGAATTTTCACCAGGGTTCGAATCCCATGAAAGGCGAAAATTCTATTTTTTTTTATTCATTAACTTTCGCACAGATTCATTTACTTTCATAGATATTCGATTCTCATGTTCTCACAGAAAAATGGTTTCACGTTAACCATTCCCTATATATATATATATATATATATATATATATATATATATATATATATATAGAGAGAGAGAGAGAGGTGTGTTTTTAGGATTACACATTAAATCATAAAATCCACGAAATATTTCTGAGAAAGGAGACGGAATGAAAAGAATTCATACCTAAGAATTTTAGATAGAAATTGGTTTTATCTAGGCTAAGAAGAAATAAATTGAAAACCTTAGAACTCATGTGATTTTTAAAGTTTCAAAATATTATTTCTTCGGGGTTGCATCTTACAATGAATAACTTATGCCTTTTTATAGAACTAAAACAACTATTACAATTTATTTATCAATGAGATATCATATAATGACATCTACCAACGAAAAGACTTAAAAATAGAAAAATGACAGCTACCTAACTAAAGATAACAGTAAAGATGGTTATTTCGAATGAAATATTTTAAGTTTTGGTTTAAAAAATGCACCTTCAATTTTTCAAAGATTTATGTATAATATATTTTTAAAATATAATTTTTGTCTAGTATATATAGATGATATTCTTGTAGCTAGTATATATAGATGATATTCTTGTAGCTAGCAATAATGGTAACTCTAGTTTACTAATCATAAAATGCTTGAATTTGTTTTATCCTTCTAATTTATCTGGAAATTTTAATATTTTTTCAGATATATGTGTTTGTAATTAATTTTGCCATTTTCAATTTCTAATCCTAGAAATGATATTTTTCTTTTTAATAATTCTATTTTCTTTTTTGAAATTACTATTCCATTTTTCTCTATTTCATTAAAAATTTGTTTTAAATGCTTTTCATATTCTTGTATATTATTGCTAGCTACAAGAATATCATCGGGATGGGTTATAATACAAACCCCCTTAAAATAAAAAATAAGAATTCATCTTGATCATCCATTTGCCATTAATCAATGGTAAAAGATTAAGTTATCACATTCTCTGTAATTAAGGGACGGTTATTTTCGTAATATTCTATAATTACCATTATACCATAATTTGATTTAATCACAACCACACATCTTCAAAACTCAATGGTTCAAATTTGTTCTCATTTCTTATTTTTGAATGCGTTTTTATTTGAACTCAATCTAAATATCATCTATATATACTAGACAAAAATTATAATTTAAAAATATATTATCCATAAATCTTTAAAAAATTGAAGGTGCATTTTTTAAACCAACTTAAAACATTCCATTTGAAATAGCAATCTTTATTGTTATCTTTAGTTAGGTAGCTGTCATTTTTCTATCTTTAAGTCTTTTCGTTAGGTAGATGTTATTTATGACATCTCATTGACAAATAAATTGTAATAGTTGTTTTACAAACTAGAAAGACATAAGTTATTCATTGTAAGCGAACCCGAAAAGAAATAATGTTGTAAGTCCGAAAATCTTTCTTGTTAATAGAAAAAATTTGTCCTATAATATTTTCCTTCTCATATAAATAAATCTTTCGTGAACATATTCTCTCGAAAACGTCCTTCCTCATATCTTATTTCGTGTGAAATTCTTAGATATGAATTCTTTTCATCTACTTTACCATAAATATCTTTATTTTAGGTAATTGTAACCTAAAAACACACCCTTTCATTATCGGTATTAAGTCTTTTCATTAGGACAAACTTAAATTGACATTGATGTAACATCTCTTTGTTGTTAATAATTAATTTTCCTATTGACTAAATAGATTGTAAACATTAATTGTCGTTATCTTTAGTTAGGTAGTTGTCATTTTTCTATCTTTAAGTCTTTTCATTAGGTAGATGACATTCATGACATCTCATTGACAAATAAATTATAATAGTTGTTTTAATTGTCTATAAAAAGGCATAAGTTATTCATTGTAAGATAAATCAGAAGAAATACATTTTGAGTTGTTAATGAGTTTAAGGTTTTCTCTTTCTTCTTAGTCTAGATAAAAACCAATGTCCCTATAATATTTTCCCTTCTCATAAAAAAAATCCTTCAATTCTGCTGAACATATTATCTGGAAACGAAGGCTCCGTCACTGTCTCATATCTTCAAAAGAATTTATGTGTGAAATTCTTAGGTATGAATTCTTTTTCATTCTCGTCCTGCTTTACCGTACATATTTCTGTGGATTTTTGTGGTTTAATATGTAACCCTAAAAAACACTATCCCTTGCTATATATATATATATATATATATATATATATATATATATATATATATATATATGAGTATGTTCAATAAAACCTTATTTAAAGTAAAAATGTGAGAATCATTTTCAGTTATTAGATCATAAAGATCTACGGTGATGCATCACTTTACTGGATGAGTGCATTATGCATCATCCGAGTTCGAATCTCATGAGAAGCGAAAATTCAAATATATTTTTTTAGTGCACTAATTTTTTATGGAGAATATATTATTCTCATATTTATAGGATAACAAAAATTTTATAATAATTCACCCCTTTATATATATTTGGAGCACATGATGGCACACATTTTAGAAAAATTCTATAGAACATGTAAGTGTACTACATCCTCTCTCATATGATAATATTTTATTAATATAAATTATATTAATAAAATATTATCATATAAAAGATGACATATTACACCTACATGTTCTATAGAATTTTCCCGATTTATGATCAAAAGTTATACCTGATCCCGACCCGAATTAGGTACTCGGGTAACCGAATACCCAGGTCGGATACCCGATTTGGGTATTCGGGTATCTAATAATACCTGTTATTTATTTGATTCTCATTTCATTGTTCAATTGTAGGTGTTGGCCTCCTGGGTTTATAGCGTCAATCTTAGATACCTAAACCAAGAGGTCTCTATTTCGATTCTATATGGATGCAAATCTTTATTTTTTGTGTTTGGTATTTATTTTTTCATTTTAATTTTTAATTTCCAGTCATTCCTGTAGCATCTGTGAGTAATGCAGGAAGCACCTGTTCAGGATTCAAGAAAAAAAGCCAAGCAGACGTCCATGCCAAACCAATTCTTAAAAGATTTTATGTTACATTTATGCTGTAAATTTCAAGATTTTTAACAAGATTGGTAGTTGCAAATTTCAGGATTTTAATCAATAGAAATTTACCTGAAAGCTTTCACAATTTAAGCTGCACCAATTCCTAAAGCAATTGATTTGAAGTATCGAACCATAAAGCCTCTTGCTTCAACTCCTACAGATCTACACCAATATTCACCCATAAACTATATTCGCAAGCATCCAAGCACTCAACTATCCATAATAAAATTCTAATTAAAGTTACTAGAAAAAGGTTTTGATGGACATCAAAATGAAGGAGGGAAAGAGAAGTTCAGTTAAAACCGAGTCTGATAGCAGTGTGGGCGATTGGGTTGGAGAGCCAGAGGCGACGTCGGGATAGGAACGGGGCAAGGGTAGCGGCGGCACGGGGTGGGGCGGCTCCTCAAGCAAGAGTCAATCTTTAATTTTTATAAGTGAACTAATTTAAGTTATAATCTATTTTTAGTTTTAATTTGAACATATTAGTTAATATATTTAAATATATAAAAATATATTAAAAAAAATCGGATATCGGGTAATACCCGACTACCTGTCGGGTATACCTGATACCCGATCACACCTAAATTGTCATACCCGACCCCGACCCGAATACCCGATTTTCGGGTAATCGGGTACCCAATACCCGACAAATTATGGGTCGGGTATCGAGTACCCGACTACCCGACACCCTAATAGTCACCCCTATTTGTCCTTACAGAAAAGAAAAAAAAACCTTTTACACCTAATATCATGGGAATTACATCTCTCAGTCTTAACTAGCAATATACATAAAAGGTGGATAAGATTACAACTTTATTGGTTACAACATTCAATAGCAATTATTAGACTGTTAAGATTTCAAAAATAAAATAAAATAAAATTATTAGACTGTTAAATCCAGTATTCATTGAGAAGAATTGTACATTTGTTAAATCAACTGGAAATGTAAAGCATGGTTACTGTGAAAAGAATAATAATAATGTGGTTTGAGTTGACTAGGTTAATGAATCTACTGAGTGTACATAAAACATGAGGGCCAAGGGGAGAGGAGAATGCTATAGTATAGCCTATAAACAACATTAATGCATCTCTATAGATTCCAAAAACTGCATCATCAGCTTATCTGTTCAACGCTTCTAACTGAACCTCACCAGATTCCTTCTCTTTTGCTGGTGAGCTTTCCTTGAGGAGGTCTGTAGACTCTTCTTCTCCATTACCCAAAACCCAAGTGCTTCTTCCGGGCGTTCTGTCTCGTCTTCTACCCATCTCACGATACTCCAAATATATCACCATCAAAGCACCCAGTAAGAACCAAAGTATCAGAGCCCAGCTGAGGCTATTAGCATTTTCATCACCATATCTCTCTCCCAAATGTTTCATCCCACTGATAAGAGCAGCAATTCCGACAAGTATACCACACCTCCCAATTATAACGTGAGTGTATTCCCATATGAGTCTCTGCGTAGGCGGCTCCTCTCCAACATCAGGCTTCTTAGGTCTCAAGTAGGCATTTATTGGCTGTGCTACGGCCAAAAGTATTGCTAGCATTCCAAACTTGACATGTGCAGACTGGAGTGTCAGACCACGAAGTTCAGCAACAGCAAATAGAAACCCGAGGAAAACAATAGCTAATCCTGAATACTGTAGGTAAACATGTATCCTAAACCAATTGTCATCCTTCACATGCTTCAGGTATCTAGCAGCCAGAATACCACCGGGAAGCAAAATACCCCACGCAAGAAACATCATAAACCCATGTACGGCTAAGACAGGTCGCAAGTCCTCCTCTGCCTCTGCAGAACCACGCATCAGCAGCACACTCAACGCCCTCTTGCTTGTTACAAAATGCATGTTTCTCACGCTCAAATGGTCATCAGACCATTGAGCACCCATAGCCCAAATCACTTTAAGTGGAGTCGAGGGATCAATGATATTGTTGCACTCGTGCCTTGCAGTCCGATCACAAGATGGATTTAGGGGACGGGTGAACTCCAATGTGATGATGCCATTTTCGGATTTGCATCTCACATATGTCAAATTCTCCTTTGTTGGATGGACGCTGAAGCATCGTTTCCATCAATCCAATAGGTGTTCACCCTTCCTTTACCATTGTCATCAATCCATCCGACATAAGCATAGCTGTTGGCCATCTCTCGACCAAACCCAATTGCCAGATAACCACTTTTTTTCTCCCCCCTTGCTGCAATAGATATCGAGTTCTCAGCTAGCGTCCAGAAAAGCATAACTTGCTGATCATCCAAGGAGACGCTGTTGTTATACATGTCTGGCAAACCTCCATCAACCACTTGAACTTTCCAGCCCATCTTTGGTACATAAAGAGAGTGATAGTAAACAAGATCGGGGGTATTCCTGTCGGGTGACCAGACCAACTCTGTAGGACTGGCTTGAACACCTTCAGCTTGTGGACCCCCAAAATATATTGTCTCCAACATGTTTCTCAAAGTTGCATTCCCACCAATAGGATCAGATGTAACATATAGTGCTACATCATGTCCAGCCTGTATGGAGAACTTCACCGGCACACCCCTCTCTACCCTCAACAGAGGAGATTCCTTCTTGTTAATATAAAGAACTTTAGAAGGATTTGGGGGATTTGGGTAATGCAATGCTGGACCAGTCGACACAACAAGTGGCTCCTTCTTATCTGCAATGACAAGATCTTGATCCTCCTTATCATCAGCATCCAGTGGTCCTAAACAGTCATTTACATGCTCGGAAAGGTTCAGCTTCAAGTGACCATAACTCCCACCGTGATTTTGAGGAAGATAAAAAGGGCGTAAACTATCAGGAGGCTTAATCAACCCTACTGCCCATATCACATTCATGACTGCCTTGGGGTCGATTTTCTGGTCATACTTGCTATCATTAGACTGCAGAGGTCTGCTGTATCTGATGAATGAAACACCATCCTTCCTGTGTCCATAAATCATCTTTGTATTATTCACCAGCACAACGGGATCAGTAGGCTTATACATAGTATCCGGGCACACCCCCTGTGCATTCCCATCCTCATCGATCATACACTCACTATACTTAGTTATATAATAATCGTGAGCAAAAGGCAACCCATCCTCCTCAAATCCCGTGATGGCCACATCCCCGCCCAACATAAGCGAGCCAGAAGCACTCTCGTTTGCCCACCCGAACGCCATGTAATCCTCAAACCCAATGGCAGCCTCCAAACCGATCTCAATCTCATTCTCCGCCTCCTTGATACTCCACCTAATCCTATAACTATCAGACAGCACTTTGCAATTATCAAAGACAGTGGGCTGCTCCTTACCATTTCCAGAACCATTCAACACCACGTATCCAAAATCAGCAGCAGTGGGAACATCCCAAATAGCAAGAAGTTTCATTTGATCCCAAGTGACATTCTTCCGCAGACGAACGGTGAAGGTATCATTTTTATAGGTCTGATTGAGAATGGAATCGGAAACAGGGAAACCATTGGTGAGATTTTGAAAATCATCGCCGACGGCGCCCCACCAGTGGACGTCGGCGCCGGCGAGCATGTCAAATTGGGAAACCCGAAAGGAGCAATCATTGATGATGGAGAAGGTGCCGCGGAGCTGGTGCTGCTCCAAGGTGAAGTGAGAGGTGAAGTTGAGGAGGGAGGTATTGGTGCGGGGGCAGTCCAAACTTGGATTGGAATACGAGAAACCAATAAAAAACATAAAAAAGAAAAATAGCCCCAAATCAGAGAGTGCGGTTGGGGCCATGGGGAGAGATCGGATCTGGTTTTATGCAGGTTAGGGATCCGATACGCAGATTTATATGTGAATGATTGTATTTGGATATAACTAAGCATATATGCAGGGACTACATATATGTCAGGATACAGAGATTCTCATCAGGGAGAGAGAGAGAGAAGAGAAACCAACCTGTAGCGGAGTTCAAGGGAGGTGAGTTGGAATCTTGCGGAGGGTTGACAAAGAAGACGCAAACGCAGCTAAACTTTAATAAGGGGTTCTGAGAATACAATTTTTTTTCAACCTCGTCCCTCCATTTAAGCTGCAACCTTTTTAAGGGTTACGCAGCTCATGCCTAAAGCCACCATTGTAAATGTAATTGATTATAAATCTCAAGTTAGGTCAAGGCAAAGTTATTATTTATTTATTTTATTTAAAAAAAAAAACGATATGTTTCTTTCTTCTTCTTCTTGAAATATTTTCCGAAGTTTTACTAAATCTATCTTCCCCTTTTCAATTTGATGGTTCAAAATGGACTCTGTTTGTTTGCATAATCTTTATTCTTTCCTTCTCTTTTGCCCCCTTCTTGATGTATTCTCAAACTAACATACCTTCATCAAGATGAGTCGGACAACATAGACAACTAACATACCTTCATCAAGATGAGTCGGACAACATAGACATCCCTCATTTGCATCATCATTCATGGACCTTTTTTCTTTTAGTAGAACACAGTAATTAATCTCGAGTCAAGCTCAAATGGCTTGAAGTCTTGGTAAGAAGCTCGTTTCAATTTTTGGACTGCAGAACCAACAAATCTATCAAGCAGAAGAGCTCATTCAATTACTCACAAAATTGCTTGGTTTTCACTTTTCACAAATAAACCAACAAATCATACATGAATTTCATTTCAACCAAGAATCATTCTCCATGGTTCAAAGTCAAGCCAAGAACTAGTAGTAACCTCTTCCACATCATACAAGGACCACAATAGCTCCATCCAAGGCAGGATACAATTGAACAAATATGTATATATTTTTTTATCTGCAAAATCAATCAAGATTCAAAAGTAAGAAAGAGTCAAAGAAGCATTGCATTGTTATTGCAACACGTATGGCATTACTTTACAAAAGCTCAAGCTACAACACCCTCCAGTGGCACAATTAGATCAGAAGGAGTTAAAAAGACAGTCAATCAAGAGAACTAACAAACGACTTTGCAAGTGTACTATCCACATGGTATTTCCATGGCTTACAAGTCTACACCAATTCACAAGATCCTTTCATTTTTCAGATCATATATCAACACCATGACCAAACAGAACACCCGAGTACTGCTCAGTGCGGCCGTTGAAGTGGGTATCTTTCAACTTCTTGAAGGCACAAGAGGTGAGTAAACTGTCAGAACCTGCTTGATGACTATTACCAACCCTCTCGAGTCCCAAGAATTTAGCCAGCTTATTCAATCCGCCGTGAAGGTTATTGCAGAACTTCATCAAATGCTTGACGTCATACACCATGGGGAAGTATATGTTGAGCAGATTGAAGAATCCAGCAGCAGTCTCGGGTAAGTTTCTACATGTCAATAACTTGAGCAAGTAACCAAAATCATAACCACTGTGAAAGGTGACCCAAATCATATCATCATTCAGAACAACCCCAGAAGAAATGAATAGCTCAGCAAAACGGTTAACATCAATACCCTGCTCATTATACTTCTTGAAGTCAATCCCAGATCGCTTCAACAACTGAATCGAATCACCTAAAAAGATATCCTCATTGATGTTGAACTCGCGGAAATTGAACTGCCAAATGCAGCAAGTGTTAGCCTCACATGTGGGTAGATTCCCATCTTCATCAGAGAACGTGAGACCCAACTGAATCAACTTGAGAATGCGGACATTGTCCTTCAACATCTGGTAATTGTATTCGAAGTGACTGAAGTTGCCGACGGGGCGAATAACAATACCGGGGAACTCAGTATCCATGGCAACATAAGGGTAATTATCGAATATGTCACGAATAAGGTCAAACTCTTGCTCAAGATTGTCATTCCAAACTTCCCTGATCTGAACGGAACCATTCTTTACCAACTTAGACATTTCCTAATTCTTTGACTTTTACCGGGAACAGTAACAATCTTTTGCAGCAAACAAATCTTGGAAAGCGAATCAGCAAAATCTGCAGAAATCATTTTAAAGAAACAAGGCAAGACCAGAAATGATTTCAGCCGAAAGATTGATTTCTTGAAGAGAAAACAAAGGGATAACACCACTACACAACAGATCAGGAGCAAGTAGAAGCAAGCAAACAATGTGAATCAGATAGTGGGGTCAGAGATCCGACCTTGAACATGTGAAATGGAAGCAGATTCGCAGCCGTGATCCAAGAGCAAGTGTGTCAGCGCGGAGATGGAGAGAGAGCGAGGGTTCCTCGGCTAGGATGGGCTGAGAAAAAAGTAGGTTTCGTTTACGGGTATTTATTAGTTTAGTTTGTAATTTTTCCCAATCCCAATCTCTCTCACTTCCTCCTCTTTACTTCGATATGCATGCTTGCTATACCACAAAGAAAAAGACTGACCGTCTGTAAATGATACTCATTTCCCTTTTTAAGTCCTCCTAAGTGACTTGCTTCTCCTTCCTTGTTCTAAATCTAAATCAAAATTATATTAGTTTTGATTGTGAAATTGAGAGAGTCACAATCAGGAAGATAGCTTAAATCCACACCATTCTTTATACTCTTTACTATTTTGCGTATACATATTATATGATGCATAGAGAAAATAAAAATTAAAAGAAAAGGAAAAAATGAAGCCAAGGGGCCGGTGGCATGGATTGGGCCTATTAGAGAAGCCCATATGGAAGTTGAATCTCCGCCGTTGATGCGATACGGTTATTAGTTACTAAATAAACTTTTAGATCTGAGAAGTGCGTATGTCGGCTTTACTACCGTAACAGTCAGATCTCTCTTTCTCTCGGCCTCTGGGGTATTAATCGGAAAAGATGGAGCCGGACGCCAGCATCGAAACGAGCAGCATGATCCGGGTCGCGGTCATCCCCATCGCCGGCGTCACGCCGCTTCTCTTCCGCGACTACGCCGCCATGCTCCTCCGCCACCACACCGTCTCCCTCAACTCCATCAGCTCCTTCTACACCGAGCACCAGAAATCCCCCTTTGCGCACCAGCCCTGGGAATCCGGAAGCCTCCGATTCAAGTTCATTCTCGGCGGATCGCCTCCGTCTCCCTGGGAGGATTTCCAGTCCAACCGCAAGATCCTCGCCGTCATCGGCATCTGTCACTGCCCTTCTGCCCCCGATCTCCGCTCCGTCGCCGATCAATTCACCGCCGCTTGTAAGACTTATTCTTCCTCACTCGTTCAGCGATGCTTCGCCTTCTGCCCGGGGGACTCGCAGGTAGATTAGCCCTTACTTACTCCTTAACATCATTAATCTCTTTGTGACTTTTTGCGCTTTCGGCCTTAGAATGCTTCATTGGTGGGTCATGACATGACGCTATTGGTATTGGTTTACTTGAATGCTTTTGCAGCTTGAAGACGAGAGTGTTAAGGGGAGTAACTTGATATTGTTTCCACCTGCTGATAGGCAAACTCAGGAATTCCACTTGCAAACCATGGTACAAGACATTGCAGCCTCTTTGTTGATGGAATTTGAGAAATGGGTTCTCCAGGCTGAATCTGGTGGGACCATTTTTAAGACACCTCTGGACTCTCAAGCCAGTCTCAGCTCAGAGGAGGTTTAAACTTTAGGTGTCCCAAATATTTTTTGTATTCTTTTACATTTATGCCTATTGATGCAATCTTTCCCTAATAATTCTTTTCATGCAGCGCAACTTGACCTCTCTCATTCGAAAAATCCACAGGTGATTAAGGCAAAAAAGAGGAGGCTTGGTCGCGCACAGAAAACTATAGGCGATTACTGCTTGCTGGCTGGATCACCAGTTGATGCCAATGCTCATTATTCTACTGCTCTGGAACTTACCAGATTGACTGCAGACTTTTTCTGGTATGCTGGGGCTATGGAAGGCAGCGTTTGTGCCTTGCTGGTAAGCGCACAATTTTTTTGACAAAAACCTGGATTCTAGTTCAATACGGTGAATATTCTATTTCTTTTTGTTGCTTCTCTCCTTGTATAATTCTCCCTTGGTCCACCAAGAGTGTATCACTTGGTGGACGGCATAAGTTTTAATAAAATATTTAGTAGATTATTTGAGTGGGCAAAGATCCCACCATATAAAATAAGTGGTTGAGATTAAAATATAAGAATTAAGTATGGGCCAGGGGGTGGTTTTTTGGTAAATAATGAGTGATTGTGAGGTTGAATTATAAGGATTGTGTGTCCCGAAAAGGAAAGTGACACACTCTTTGTGGATGCGAATAAGGCAATAGTGACACACTCTTGGTGGACAGGGGAGTATGAAGCTCTTAGGATAGTTCAGCTTTTACCAGCTTAGAATTAGTTCTTTGATTCGTTCGTACTACTCGCCATTTTGGTGCGTGAATTTAGTAGGTTCTTGTACTAATCTTGTTAGTGTACTGTTGAGTGATGCAATTCAGTCTGTTGGACTTTTCACTTCATGTAAAATGCCATCTCGTTCATTATGTCCAAAAAATGTAGTTTATTATCAACTTTATCATAAAACCGGTTAATCCATTTAGTATTTTTGTTGTTGTTATACCTACAAATGTAACATATAACAAAGTAAGCACTATTTGGCAATTCCTGAATAGTCTGGTTCTTAATATTTGTTCACCTAACTCTTGTGATCGTAAAATGTTTACCTTGAACATATGATTGGCCCCATCCTTTTCTGGCGAAAACATGACTTTTCCCCCTTACTTTACATTGTTAGATGGATCGTATGGGCCAGAAGGACCCAGTTTTAGAGGATGAGGTTAAGTATCGCTACAACAGTGTCATTCTGCACTACAGAAAATCATTTATACAAGACAATGCTCAAAGGTATTTTTGCTCCAATGTAATTCTTTTTACATGTCTACTGTTGATTTTGTGAATATTGCTGGGAACAATAGTGTAATTCCTTTTAAACGTCTACTGTTGATTTTGTGAATATTGCTGGGAACAATAGTGTAATTCCTTTTAAACGTCTATAAACTAATAGAACCACATCCTCCACAACTGTTTTATTAGATAAAGATTTAGTTAATCATCTCTAGTTGCATATCTCTGATCACAGAGAAGTTACCCGTTCCATATAACTAAATCACATGGTTCATTCAGTTATAAACTGATATAGTTTGCTTAATTGTATTTGATAACTCTTGTACAATGTTTGTGTCCACTGTCCGAGAACCCAATGACTAGGCTCTACATTTTCAGTGGTTCCTATACAAATTGATGGTGAATTATCACTAGTGTTCTTAGTTTCCCTTGGCGGTTATCATTGAACAGGGTTTCACCTTTAAGCTTTGAACTTGAAGCCACATTGAAGTTAGCAAGATTCCTCTGCAGGTACTCCATTATAATTATCCTTTGTTGCAAATTGTTGAAGGACTTTCCTCTTAGTTGAGATGGTGTACTTTCATTGATTTAAATATTTCCTTTTAATAAAATGATTTTTTTCCGTGTGTGTTGTATTCCTATGAATGTATCTTGATAAGGCGGGAACTTTCTAAGGATGTCGTGGAGTTGTTGACAGCAACTGCTGATGGAGCAACATCTTTGATTGATGCCAGTGACAAACTAGTAGTGTATGTTGAAATAGCAAGGCTCTTTGGTGAACTTGGTTATCACCGAAAAGCTGCTTTTTTCTCAAGGCAGGTGGCTCAGTTGTACTTGCAACAGGATAATAAACTTGCCGCTATCAGTGCGATGCAAGTCTTGGCAATGACAACAAAAGCTTATCGTGTCCAAAGTCGAGCATCTATTGGACCTTCTAACGTGAGTACTATTAATCATCCAGCATATCATATAATAAGAGTTATGAGACTTGCCTCTGTGAATATGATGCTTGAAGGCCTGGGAAACTCTGTAAAGTTGGAGGTGTGTCAAGTGCTGGCTTTACTTTGGTCTAAAGATAATGAAAGATCATTAAACTTGGAAATGTAATTTTGAACATGTGTTTTGAGTGAGGTGGATGTATCCATGTGGTTAATCGTGATAATTGAAGTGAAAATTTCATTTGGACTATGCCATCTCATACTTAATCCAACAGTATTTTATATGTGAACCAATTTTCTTCTTTGGATGGACACATTTTCTTTGTGAATATATATTTATATCTAAATGTGACTTGAATGTATTTCATGTGGTAGTAATAATGAGAAATGTTAGTTATGATAAAAGCAGCTACGAGGTATCGAGAAACATAGGAAAGCATCTTTGATGCATATGCATATGGAGATTTACACTTTTGACAAGATGCTTACAAATCTTTGGCCCCTTCTGTCCTCCTTTATGGGGGAGAACTGCTGTTTGACATAATTACAGAATTGACCCTATGTTGTACTGATTTTTGTGCTTCTTAAGAGATAAGTCATCATATGAAACTGACTTTGAAAAGCCAGTCACAGTTCATGTCTCTTTCAAACTTGAATGAGATTCTCTAAATATCATTCTGTATTTTGTTAAAAGGATGCTGGGCACACTCATGCTGATGGAGGAAAAGTGCATCACCACTCAATAGTCTCCTTGTTTGAGTCACAGTGGAGCACACTGCAGATGGTGGTCCTTAGAGAAATACTTCTATCTGCTGTTCGTGCAGGGGATCCTCTTGCTGCTTGGAGTGCAGCTGCACGTCTGCTAAGGTCTTATTATCCTCTAATTACTCCTGCTGGGCAAAATGGTCTGTTCAATGCACTTGTGAATTCAGCTGAGAGGCTTCCTTTAGGAACTCGGTGTGGTGATCCAGCTTTGCCCTTCGTCAGGTAGCTTGCATGAGTGTTCCTTCTTCCTGGTTCTGCTGTCATATATTATTGGCAAGCTGCTAAAAAAAAACTTAATGTTTCTTAATGAATTTGTTCTTATGTGGACATGCATAAGGATGGGATCTGGGCAGCTTTGTGTTACACTGAGAAGTATGTCTTATGAGTTATGAAATAATGACCTTTTGCAAATATATGACCAAGATATACCTAGTCTTCTTCCTCCTCGTATCCTTTTATAATGACCATAGTCATGGGTATGTTCTTTTGCATTTTCATGCATCGATTTATGGTTATGGTTATCCTGTTAGCATTTGTCATCACGAAGTAGTCATCTAACTTGAAACTTCTTTAGGTTACATTCACTTCCTTTACATTCATCACAAATGGACATCGTTAAACGCAATCCGGCTAGAGAAGATTGGTGGGCAGGCTCTGCTCCATCAGGTCCATTCATTTATACACCATTCAGCAAAGGAGAGCCGAATCCTGGCAATAAGCAGGAGCTAACCTGGGTGGTTGGTGAACCGGTTCAAGTGCTAGTAGAATTAGCTAATCCGTGTGGCTTTGAAGTTATGGTTGAAAGCATATATCTATCAGTGCATTCTGGAAATCTTGATGCCTTTCCTGTAAGTGTGTGTCTTCCTCCCAATTCCTCAAAGGTGATCACTTTATCTGGGATTCCTACCAAAGAAGGCCTGGTTTCAATTCCCGGATGCATCGTTCACTGTTTTGGAGTCATTACTGAACATATTTTCAAGGAGGTTGATAATTTACTTATTGGGGCAACTCAAGGGCTTGTGCTTTCTGACCCTTTCCGGAGCTGTGGGGCAGCTAAGTTAAAAAATGTACTTCTACCTAGTATTACAGTGGTACCTCCATTGCCACTGTTAGTTTCTCATATCGCAGGTGGGGATGGATCTGTCATGCTATATGAAGGTGAGATACGTGATGTATGGATTAGTTTGGCAAATGCCGGCACTGTTCCTGTTGAGCAGGCACACATTTCATTATCAGGAAAGAACCAGGACTCTGTTGTATCAGTTGCATCTGAAACTCTGAGGTCAGCCCTCCCCTTGAAACCTGGTGCAGAAGTTACAATACGTGTAACCTTGAAAGCCTGGCAGCTTAGCAAGACAGATTCTGATGCTGCTGCCAGCAAGGGTATCCCTGGAGCTTCAGCAAGACAAGCTAAAGATGGAAGCAGTCCATTGCTGTTGATCCACTATGCAGGTATATATTATTTCTTTAAGGATGTATAATGGTCATTGCCAATGCCTCATATTTCTGGTGTTGTTAGATAATTGCTGCTGGCCATATATCCATATCTTAATGTTTCCATTACTACTTACCACCTTAGAGTGTGCTGATGTCAAGGGAAACGAGTAATTATGCTTAGCACGTGGTTGTGAATTCCTAGATTTTGATTTGATGGGGAAGTTGGTGTATTTTATATCTGATATATTTTATTTTCTTTATTTAGGTCCATTGACAACTCCTGGAGAACCAGAAACAGTGTCTGCTCCACCTCCAGGAAGACGTCTGGTCATCCCCCTAAATATCTGTGTTTTGCATGGCTTGTCTTTTGTAAAAGCCCGTTTGCTATCAATGGAAATTCCAGCCCGCATTGGTGAAACATGCGCCAAGCTAGCACAATTAGAAAGTGGCACTACAGAGCATGTCAATAGTACTGAAAAACAGGCTGATATGTTAATGAAAATTGATCCCTATAAGGGAAGCTGGGGTCTGCGCTTACTTGAATTGGAGTTGTTTAATCCGACTGATGTAGTTTTCGAAGCCAGTGTTTCAGTTGACATGGAGAAAACTAGCAACGAAGAAAGCCTGTCTCATCATATCTCTACTGAATGTGGTGAACCAAAAACAAGGATCGACAGGGATTATACTGCTAGAGTGTTAATACCACTTGAAAATTTCAAATTACCTGTTCTCGATGGCTCCTTCCTTGTCAACAGTTCTCAAGTTAATGGGACTTCTGGCAGAAGAAATTCTAGCTTCTCTGAAAAGAATATTAAGGCCGAATTGAATGCATCCATTAAGAATTTGATTTCCAAAATTAAAGTCAGGTGGCAATCTGGGCGCAACAGTTCAGGAGAACTAGATATCAAGGATGCAATACAAGCTGCCCTCCAAGAATCTGTTATGGATGTGCTACTGCCCGATCCACTGACATTTGGCTTTAGGCTGGCTAAAAGTAGCTTAGACAATTCTGCAGACATAAATTCGCCAGTAAAATCTGATACTGAGGTCAACACTTGCATATCTGGAGATTCTATCATTGCACATGAAATGACAGCAATGGAGGTGCTTGTGCGGAACAATACTAAGGAAGCTATTAGGATTAATCTTAGCATTGCATGCAAAGATGTGGCTGGTGAGAACTGCATCGAGGGCGACAAGGCAACCGTTCTATGGGAAGGTCTAGCATAAGCAAATTATTTTTCCATAAACTTTCCTTTTTCCAAGTAGTATTTGTATGGCCCAAGTTTCCATATAATGTTGATTTTATCCTTGCTAACTCGTGGAAAACGAATCTTTGTGAATGTTACATAAATATAATAGTCTGCTTTTTGCCCCATTGTTCCTTTTCAGGTGTTTTGACTGGTATTAGCATGGAAGTTCCTCCTCTTCAAGAAGTGAAGCATATATTCTCCCTCTATTTCCTGATTCCAGGGGAGTACACAATGCTGGCTGCAGCCATGATCGATGCTGCTAATGAAGTTCTTATAGCTCGAGCCAGAACTAATGCATCAGATGAGCCAATCTTTTGTCGCGGACCACCATATCATGTGCGAGTGAATGGCACTACATGATTTTGTTTGTTATGCATGGGGGGGTGAAACCTTTAGTAAAATTATTTTTTAATCATGGTTTAAATTATGTACGATAAAGGTTTCATCATATGTTCTATATTAATGTGATTTCATCATGGTGTAAATTAATTATGTCCTATAAAAGTTTTCGTTATGTTATAAGTTTTTTTATAATCATCGTTAAGTTATTTGAATATTAATTTTATTTTAGAGTCAGAAGTAATTTTAGTATTATATATACACGAGTAATAAGATGTAAATTATATAATTCATTATTACTTGGATCCAACTTATTCCACAAATAATGTGTATTTGTTTTATTATTGGTGACGTTGATAGATGTTCTTATTTTATTTTCGCCAAGTGAATTATAATAAAAAAACATCTAAAATTGTTATAATTTAAAGAGAACAAGTAAAGGCAAAGTGAATCCCAAGCCTTGAACGGCTGGTACTCAAGCCAAAGACCATACTGAAATCTGTTTCCAATAATTGACACAATATTAACTAATTATATAATCCATTACTCATTGGGGACACCATATTGATCATCAATCATATGTGGTATCTCCACAAAATTTTATTCTTATTTTTTCACAATTCTCCAATGTGTACTTTCCCAATGTATAAATGGATTGTATAAATAAGGTGTGTGATCTTACAATTAATGAGTATTAGTTGCTCATGATATACGTTACATGAATAAGTAAAATTGTGATTAAGGAATATTGGATTAACTAATATTGCATATAATACATTACAAATGCCAAAAAGAAATTATTCAAATTAAGTTGGGCCTAATTAACTTAATATCTACAATACAATAACTTAAGTTATTGAATGTATAATATTTGGTCTTCTCATTAACAATCACTTATAAATTTGTAAGTTGCAATTATATATATATATATATATATATATATATATATATATGATATTTTCTTGGATACATATATTCTCTAATATATTAATACATTGATACTTCTTAGTAGTCTTATTATATTTCATAAACGTATATTGTCTAATTCTATATTATAGATTTTATTAGTTTATCAGTATTTATGAAAATATATGTGTTTATATTAAGTATGTATACATAGAGCACAAAAATATATTTAATAGGTCGAACATAGAACAAACGAATTTATTGTTATTTATAGTACTTATTATTAATGTTAAACTTGTAATATTATTCGAGTTTTATTCATACAAATAATCAATTATTGTAACAACTTATGCTTAATTATTTAGATAATTTATGTTTTACTATTTTCTCTATTTTCTAAATATTTTGGTATTTATTACTAATATTTATTCTACAACGTTCGAGTCTTTATTGAGACCATTAACCAATTATTGTAATAATTTATCGTTACAAATTTAAACATGTTTAGGTAGTTAGCGGGTATTACTAAATGTGTTTGGGACATGAACATGTATACATTTCAGATGGGTCCATATGGCTAAATCTTAGCCTCATTATTTCGGTCTATCGCCTTGCATCAATACGACCAACGGCTCCGAGTGTCTGAACTATAGTCTCAACAAACCAATTATTATAAATACTTATATTTGATTATTAGATATTTTATAAATAAAAACATGTCCAATTATTTATCAACGTGTCTATGTAGTTTTCCTCATTTTCAGATCTTTTTTTATTTCTACTATTTATTATTCATTTTTTTAATATAGAGATTTTTGTTGAGATGGATAGTTAAATTTGTAACAATTTATATTTATAAAATATAATGGTTCCAGGTAATTAGTGAGTAGTTAAAACTATATGAATGTGAGACGAGAACGAGTAGGAGACTCATTTTTAATCGAATTTGTGACAAATATGAGTATATAAATACCAAATGAGTGAATACAATCGACATGACAACATTGAATTTGCTCAATTTTCCTCATATTTTATTGTTTATATTATTTATTATTGATTTTAATTCATCATATTGAGGTTTTTGTTGAAACGTATAACCAATTATTGTAACAAATTGTATTTATAAATTTAAATGATTTTGGGTAGTTACGAATATCACCATGCAGGTTTGAGATGAGAACATGTAGTAAAATTATTTTTTAATCGAGTTTGGGATTGCCACGAGTATATACATTCTAGACGGGTACACTTGACTAAACTTTAGCCTCATCTTTTCGAACCATTGTCTTGTCCTACTACAAAACTCGACAAGTTACACACTAATCGTTATCTCGTTCAGAAACTTACTTTAATTATACAAAAAAGTATACTATATATTTATTATTTTGTTACAAGTAAAAGTAATAAAATCACTTTTAATATGATTTTAGATACGTACGTGTATAAATCTCAAAGGTTCACAAACATTAATCGACAACCTTTGTGGATTTTCTTTTTTCATTTTGAGTCTTTTGTTATTTAACAATAAAATATATTAATGTTTACTTTGTAATATTTGAATTTTTATTTATTAGGATTCATATATTATTGTAAATTAATATATTTCAATCCATCTTGTATATATCTGAAAGAATGAACAATATACTATGTCGAATAGATTATGATTCATAGATTATATATGTATTAAATCATATTATACCCGAATATCCTAAACAACAAATTAGACATATAACTTCATTTCTATATTATATATGTCGACAAGAAGTTGTGACAAAAAATTGTATTTTGTTCATATTATGTAAAATAATACGAACACTTATATATTAAATTCAAAAGTATAGCCAGATCGAACATATGACAAACAAATGTATTGTTATTTATAGTATTTATTATTAATGTTAAACTTGTAATATTATTCAAGTTTTATTCATACAAATAATCAATTATTGTAACAACTTATGTTTAATTATAGATAATTTATGTTTTACTATTTTCTCTATTTTCTAAATATTTTGGTATTTATTACTAATATTTATTCTACAACGTTCGAGCCTTTATTGAGACCATTAACCAATTATTGTAATAATTTATAGTTACAAATTTAAACATGTTTAGGTAGTTAGCGGGTATTACTAAATATGTTTGGGACATAAACATGTATACATTTCAGACGGGTCCATATGGCTAAATCTTAGCCTCATTATTTCGGTCTATCGCCTTACATCAATGTGACCAACGGCTCCGAGTGTCTGAACTATAGTCTCAACCAACCAATTATTATAACTACTTATATTTGATTATTAAATATTTTATAAATAAAAACATGTCCAATTATTTATCAATGTGTCTATGTAGTTTTCCTCATTTTTAGATCTTTTTTTATTTCTACTATTTATTATTCATTTTTTTAATATATAGATTTTTGTTGAGATGGATAGTCAAATTTGTAACAATTTATATTTATGAAATTTAATAGTTCCAGGTAATTAACGAATAGTTAAGACTATATGGGTATGAGACGAGAACGAGTAGGAAACTCATTTTTAATCGAATTCGTGACAAATATGAGTATATAAATACCAAATGAGTGAATACAATCGACATGCCAACATTGAATTTGCTCAATTTTCCTCATATTTTATGGTTTATATTATTTATTATTGATTTTAATTTATCATGTTGAGGTTTTTGTTGAAACGTATAACCAATTATTGTAACAAGTTGTATTTATGAATTTAAATGATTTTGGGTAGTTACGAATATCACCATGCAGGTTTGAGATGAGAACATGTAGTAAAACTAGACGGGTACACTTGACTAAACTTTAGTCTCATCTTTTCGAACCATTGTCTTGTCCTACTATAAAACTCGACAAGTTACACACTAATCATTATCTCATTCAGAAACTTACTTTAATTATACAAAAAGTATACTATATATTTATTATTTTGTTATAAGTAAGAGTAATAAAATTACTTTTAATATGATTTTAGATATGTACGTATATAAATCTCAAAGGGTCACAAACATTAATCGACAACCTTTGTGGGTTTTTTTCATTTTGAGTCTTTTGTTATTTAATAATAAAATATATTGATGTTTACTCTGTAATATTTGAATTGTTTTTATTAGGATTCATATATTATTGTAAAAAACTTATGTTTTATAAATTTGGGGTTCAAATCACTTTTTAATAGGGATTGGAAGGAGTACAATTATATACATATGTTCAGGTAACTAAACCTTTATTTATATATTAGATCCATATCCACTATCTGTTTTGTTATGACCATAAACAATAGCAATAAGTAGTCTTTTCCAACATGTGACTATAAATACCAAAACTTGTGTTCAATCATGGTCAAGTGTACGCTAATCTCACGAGTCACTAGTAAAAGTGACTCAAAATTTTAATCTGTGACGAGAAGGGTCATACGCACAATACAAAAACTAAAATAATGTACGATGAAATTTTCGATTTAGGTTAGAAAATAGTTATTTAGATTAGTCTTCACTTTCTATATTTAGAGAAATATTTTAATATTAATTTTTCATATATATGTCTAGTTTAATATATTTATTACTTGGAGATAAAAAAGACGGCAAAATTAGAAGAAACACATTTATTCACTTATTTTTCTATTGTAATATTATCTGTCAAATAACAGTTCATTCAATGAACTATCAAAATACCAATACTTTAAAATAAATAATAATTTATTTTTAAAATTTTAATTAGGCATTACAACGTCAAATGGTTCCCGTTGAAATTCGACGGGTTACACATTAGGAACGAGAATGACTGAATTTTTTATATCTAAATATATTACCTATTTAATTAGTATAATTAACATATATTATTATATGGGACTGTTACGAGAATGAGTTGCATATAATCATATTTAAGACATACATACATACATACATATTAAATGGATTTCATTGATCGTATACTTTCAAATTTAAGATTTGAGTTTAATTTATAAACTTTCTTATAGTCACTTTTTAATTGGATTAAAAATACATGTATATATATTCTAAACTGTTTAGTTTGCTAAAAATATTTTAAATTTAAATATATGATCTCCTTAATTCGGGTAATTAGTGAGTCTCACTATATGCAACTGGTATGCAAACGAGTAGTAAGATTAATTTTTAATCGAACTAGGGACATATATCTATATGCATTCTAAACGAATTTCATACATTGTAAAAATTTCAAATTTATACTTTTAATTTAATTTTTAATAAAAATTATTGGAGTTTCTTTTAATTTAAATTAGTCTTCATTTATACATTTACAAGAATCTTTCATATTATCTTTTAAATATATGTGTAATTTAATTTTTATGAGTTTATTGTAGCTAAAGAAAGTGGAAAGAAAATTCGAAAAAAATTCCATCATTGACCTATTTTTATTATAGTTATTTATCTTTTAATACTTCTTTCAATGAATTGTCAAAGTATTATGACTTTAAATTAAGTATAGACTAATTTTTATTTAAAATTTAAAATTTTCAATGTAAAGTAATTTCCGTCGAAATTCGACGGGTTATTTATACACTAGTTAATATAGTAATTACATTCCATAAGATCCTGAAATAGTTGTTTACAATCATCTTGAAAAGAACTCCAAATTTCAGATATTTGTTGCTCTGCTTTGCAAAACAATTAAGCATTTTGACTCAAGTAATATATGAAGATTTTCGAATATAATGATATTAAATTATTAATCAATTGGTTGAATTATCAGTGCTTGCTTAGGCACAATGCGTTATATACATTGTTGATACTTTTCCACTTCTAGTTCCAACTTCCACGCACTGGTTAAAGATAAAAACTTGGGTGAATTTCGTTTCATCATGAGATCACTCTTATTTTTTGTTAAAATAATTATATATTAATTATGATGAGTAAGGATAATTAGATTTTATTAATTTATAATTAAATTTATTAATTTTTAATTATAATTTATTAATTCATAATTATGGTTTATTAATTCATAATTAAGATTTATTAATTCAAAATTAGGGTTTATTATTCAAAATTAGGGTTTATTAATTCACAATTAATGTTTATTAATTCATAATTAAGGTTTATTAATTCAAAATTAGGGTTTATTAATTCAAAATTAGGGTTTACTAATTAAAAATTAGGGTTTTTAATTCAAATTAGGGTTTATTAATTCATAATTAGGGTTTATTAATTCATAATTAGGGTTTATTATTCAAATTAGAGTTTATCAATTTATAATTAGGGTTTATTAATTTCAATTAGAATTTATTAATTTAGAATTAAGATTTATTAATTCACAATTAATGTTTATTAATTCTAAATTAGGATTTATTAATTCATGATTAAGGTTTATTAATTCATAATGATGATTTATTAATTTACAATTAAGATTTATTAAAATAATTAATTTTAATTAGAGTTAATTTAATAATTAATTAATTAATTAATTAAAAAATTAATTAGGGGGTCTCACTATGCGCACGACGCGCACATGAGACCACCCCATGGTTAAAAAGTACTCCACATTGTCCTTAAATCTTATTCCAAAAGGGGAAGCTCCCAGGAGCTCCACATCCCAATCCTATAATGTGAGAAGATAAATTATGGTGACTCAGCGATTAAGAAGTTATGATAACTTTGCCTAATGCCCTTGCCTACAAGGAGCCACTCTAAAATGATGAAACTCCCACACTACGGCTACTAGGATTCGATCTTTGTTCTAAATCTATTAACTCTTAACTAACTGGGCTAAATCTATGGGGGTACATTCTCCTCAAATCTACATGGAAGTTGTGGATGCTACTTGGAAGCTTTGCTAGTGAGTAACAACAAACTTGTTAGATCTTGACTATCTTAACACTATATGTTAGGCTATGTATATTGCAATTAAATAAATTTTACTATTAAAAATAATTGCTCAATGTAAATATTTAGATAAACAAATCCATTTTGAAATCTTGAGCAGTAGTTTTAAATCTTGATTTGTAAATGAAATAATAGATGATTCGACCATAGCAAATGCTGAAGCATCCAACAATCACGTAAATTCACTCCAATCTGTCCAGTCCCATCAAAACTATCTTAATGCTTGTAAAAACCTTCACAGAGTCCTGCAACTTTTTTTCTCAACCTACAGAAAATTATCATGTGCAACAAATCTTATTCCTTTTTCCTTAGTTTGCACATGTCACCTATTTTGATTTCATTTTTATAAATTCTGCTATATTATATTTTCTTTCCTATCTCTCTACGTTTCTTACAATTTTTAGGTGCCACAATATCTCACTGTTATATCTATTATTTTTTAATAATATTTTTATAAAAATAAAATTTATTATAATTAATAATTAGTTAAAAATATATTCCTAACTTTAAGTTTATTTATCCTACACTGAATTATCAACTAATAAAGTGAATTAAATAATGAAATATAATTACATACCATTCTTGGATGAAATAAATCCTAGTTAATAATTACAAAATTAAACTAAAGCATACAAAATTAAAATTGAAGGAAAAAAATGAAAGAAAATTAAAAGAATTAAAAGTAGAACACGAAGACCAAGTTTGGTAAATTAGAATAGATCTCAAGTGTTACTTTTCTAGCTCAAGTACATATATAATATATCATTATTAGGTCGTCCCGTGACTATTTGAATAAATTAAATAATTAATCATTAACATATCAAATAAACGATTAACATGTAGAATCAAGCGAAATTTCATGATTTAATGGTTGATATAAATGAATTTAAATGCTTTGTTATTCGGTATAGATACAATTAAGATTAATTAAAAATAAACGAACATTAACTGTCCCTATCATGCAATATGCATAATTTAACATCGAATTCAAAATTACCAAAAGAGTCCAACTTATTTTAGGAGATTCATTCATACCAGCAGATGTAACGATTATAATAGGCAGACATTAATTAAAAAATAAATAAAGGAAACTTGATGAATGTGGCGGGGTTGATACATATAATCTTTGCTGAACATGAAAAGAGGCAGCGGATTCAAAAATAGTGAAGAATTCCAAATATATATCCGTCGTTTCGTAAAAACGATTTTTTTCACTTACATCTAGGGATGTAATCGAACCGAGTCGAGTCGAACACCATCGTGCTCAAGTTTAATTTGTTTAATATCGAGTCGAGTCTCGAATTTTATTATCGAATATTTTGAGCTCACGAGCTTATTCGAACTTTAGTCGAACTCAAACAAACTTTCCAAATTTAGATATATATTTAGAATATTAATTATTTTATTTTAAAATAAATTATTTTATCCAAAAAATATAATATATTTATTGATTTATATAACAAATAAAAGTAGTTAGAGATTTAATATAATAATTACCAATAATAGAAAGAAAATAATTATATCTAGTTAATACTTTTATATTTTTAAGTTAAATCAGTTAACGAATTTATTCACGAACTAACGAGTTAAATACTATCATGATCAAACTTGGTTTGTTTAATTAACGAACTTAAATAAACAAATTCGAACGAATTTTTATAAATTGAACTCCGAATAACTTGACTGATTTACATGTTTACTTACATCCGACCTCCCACCACGAGAATGAGAATCCCTCCTCGGCGAAACGCAACCACTAAATTATAGACACAATAATACAATAAATTATACGAAAAAGGGAAAAGAATTACATGAAAGAAAATAGTGAAGAAACACACATCAGCAATAGCGTAGCGCTGCCCGTTCTCTCTCTCTTTCAAGTTTCATCTCTGCTGCTGACTGCTCTCTCTCACTTCGGTTTTATTTTGTCTTTCAAGAATCGCTCTTCTCGATCGACCCTTATCACAGGTTTTCTTTCTTTTACCCTACGAATCTGAATCCTTATCTTGATGTATTTATTTGGGAATTTTTTTCCCCTTTGCATATGTGAAATGCCCTTGTGTTTATCGGTCGGCTTGGTTTTGTTGATTGTTAAAGATGATTTCTTGCTCGTCGCGTCCCTGCCGACCCAGAAAATTAAGGATGGATCTCTAGTTTTTTTTTGATTCAGTTTCAGGGGTTTTACTTTTGCCCTCAGATTCTGGAAATAATAGCCAGTGTTCGACAATAGCCCCCTTTTCGTTTCTGCGTTTTCTTTGTTGACGGAGTGTTTTGGAGAAAACAAAGCGGGAGCTTGAGTCTTGGTTACTTGGGATTTGCCGAATTCAATTTCAAGCTGAAAATTTTATGCTACAACTGCTCGTGGCAGTTTTACACGAGTTGAAATTTAGTTTTATTTTTTCACATAGATGCACTAGTCAAGAAATGAGCTTCTTTCTGTGTTAAATCATGAGGCATTTCTTGGCAACTCAAGGGTTTTCGTTTTGCTTTATCTTCTTACTGATTAATGTGGGAATTATGGGCGTCGGCTGTGAGTGGCGGCCGTCTTGTAATGGTCATGATACGATCTATATGCTTGGAGCTCTAGGACTGTCATTTTGTGGTCAATGGCATATATATAATCTTGGCTCCCTCTCTGTTATGCTTGAGAAGTGCACAGTGAGGTTGAGACTCGACACAAGTTAAGATCATTTGGTGAAAGTAATGAACTAGCATTTCACTGGATTAGTCTACTCAAATGCATGTAGAGCATACCCATGATGATTTAATGTGCTGTGATTATGTTGCTTGCAAGTTAGAAGGTGGATACCCTGCTGTAGGGTGATTCTCATTTCAAGTTCCTCAGTGGGGTCAGGAGTCATAAGGTAATAAATGAATAGGAAATATAAGAGATCAAGCTCTCCAAACACCTTCATTATATGCTACTGTCTACCGAGAGCTTGGTCAAATCTTCTTGTAATGCCTCATTGTTGAATGTTTATATGTTTTCTGTAAAATATGAAAATCATATAATAGACAGGGTCATTTTAAAATCTTTAATGCTCAAATACCTTTTCCATCTGGTAATGCTCAAATTCTTCTACTTTCTCACCATGCTAGCTATCTCCGTTTCAGTCTTTGACAATCTTGAATAAGATGGGAAGTAATGGTGGAGAGCACATAAAGATTTCTGGAAGGGATGCAGCTGAATGTTCTCAAACCTCTGTTCAGATCAAGATCAAGACATTGGATTTTCAAACTTTCACACTGTGGGTGGATAAATGTGTAAGATATATTTCTCTTCTGACTTTCTGCTATCCCAGGTTACTTATTGAAAAATATTCTGTCTAATATTAGTTTTATGTGACCAATCTCTTATCTAAAAAGTTCATACTTGTTTGTTTGCTTGCATTGCAAGCTAAGTTAATACAACGGAGCTGCTAGCAAAGAATGAATTACCCACTCTCCCCAGTATTGAAAACCTTTAATATTCAATGATGAATGATGTTTTGCAAACTCTCTAAAAATCATATCTATATAAATTGGTCAGAAATCTACTTATTATAGACTTCCATGCTAGAGGCCATACTACTTTTTATTCAATTATTTGTCCACATCAAGGGGTGGGTTCATGTGAAGGTGGACTCATGGAAAAGTAGGGTTGCCGGTTTGCCATAATGGGAGTTTAGGAGGATTGGCATAAAAATATATCTTAGTAATAGTGGTCTAAAATTGGAGGCCAGGGTTGCAACTGCTGTAGCTTCATCTCTGGCTGAAGAACATATTTATCCACTGGCTGTTTATGTTCCATCAAGAGAGGGAAATAGTTAGGGACGGAGGTGCGAATCAATTTTCTCTGTTGAATTGTTAATGTTGGAATATTTTTGATGTACCTGGAAGAATTGTTGACAATAATATCCAAATTTCAATGAGTTTCCAGTGGCACTGTAGTATTACTCTTCATTTAAAAATAATATCAGATTATTGGTTTTATAATGCAGGTGCCTGTTCCAGAACTGAAGGAACAGATTGCTTCTGTAACTGGTGTCCTATCAGAGCAACAACGCCTTATATGCCGTGGAAAAGTTTTGAAGGATGACCAACTCCTCTCAGCTTATCGTATCCTTTGAGTTTTATTTCCTTGATTTGATTTCTTAGACTTCTACATATTAGTTTCCAATTTGTTCTTCATTTGTTTTTATTTTTTACCTTTTATTTTGAAGTTAGAGAAATGATTATTGCAGTTTTTAATCCCATATATTATATAGTTTCGAACTTGGGTAGCTCAGAACGAAGCAACATTTCCTTTAAAGATGTCAATTTTACTTCTGCCTGTTAAGTTTATGTAATGCAAGCATAAAGATGTTTTGATGGTATGGCTGGTAATGCCAAAATGCTAATACTTGAGCTGTTTATTTCGTTGAGTTCCTTAATCCTTATGTTTGTAGATGTGGAAGATGGGCACACTCTGCATCTTGTCGTGAGACAACCCATTGCTGCCTCAGTAGAGCAGTCAGATCAGCCAGGTCCGATTTGCTTTAGGATTGCTTTGAGCTTTCAATTTTGTTCTGAATAGCTTAGCTTAAGTATTCCATCAAAATCTCTATTGAAAGAAATTGTTGACTTATATCCCCTTCCATCCTTTTTTCTGAATTTCTGCATCTTATTAATATTTGAGACACAATGCTCTCATGAATGTGATAGCTGGATAAGTGAAAAGACACATGTGGCATTATGGTTGTGATTGAGATATCATCTTCACAGAATGTCGACCTATACTAAATTTCAGGTTTTAGGAAGTGATATATCATAAAATTTAAGCTGCTAGTTATGGAAAATATTTTTTTTAATTGGCTATAAGAAAATTGATAAAAAATAATAGCTTAAATCGTTTGGTCAAGCTGTTTGAAGTAGATTTTTGAATATGAGTAACTAGATTGATTTCTGCATGCAGTTCATTTCATAGTCTGAAAGAGGCACCATTTCACATGTATAGAGATTCTTTTCCTCAATAACCTTAAAAACTTTCTTACTGGATCAGTACTTTGTGAACATGTAATACATTAAATTTATTAATCAATAAATGAGGCCACTTCCATACCAAACTCGACTTTAGGTAGTTGAAAGTGCTCTTGGACCTGATACTTTGACCTTTGCTGCTTTGCATCATGGTTGTGCTTTCATTTTTGAAGATAGATCCTTATATATACATATAAAGGGTTGGTTTATAATAAAAACCTATTTTTCCCTACGAACCAATGACCTTTAGGCTTTACGTATAAAGTTAATACACTACTCGATTTTGGTGAAAAAAAACACTGCTCGTCAATGTTATCGTAGTGTGGTAACTTTATATGTAAAGTGCATTGTTTTTTTTTTTTGTACGAGAAAATAGGTCTTTATTTGATCTATAAGAACCATTTTTAAGGTGAGAACGGAGAACCACAAGAATTCGCTATGGACAAAATGAATTCGCTATGAAAGTTGATGTATCCGCTGAGAAAGTTACTGAATCAAAAAATTCAAAATTTTCATCCGGGTTCAAATCCCATGAGGGGCAAAAATTTCATTTTTTTGGACGCAATAGCTTTTTCGACGGATGCATCAACTTTCACAGTAAATTCAACATTTTTTTGTTCTCAAGATAAAATAGGTTTTACGTTAACGATATATATATATATATATATATATATATATATGGATCAAATGAAATATCTTTTTGCGACTGCGAACCATGCATCGTTGAAGATGATGCAAATCAATAAAGTTCACATAACGAAAACTTTCTTAAATTATTTTGTTGTGCAACAATTTTAGAAAGTTTTGTTATGCATAACTCTGTTTTTGCATCATCTTCTTATATGGTTTCAAGTTCTCAAAAAGATGAGTTCTCAATGGATCCAACCTATATATATATATATATATATATATATATATTTAAATAAGAAGATAAATTATTTTAAACCAAGTGTTTTGTGATGGTTTAGATCTCTGACTTGTCCTGTGATTTTATATACAACTTTGTTCCTTTAGTATGTTTATCTACTTTCTTTTGAAGACTGTGCTAAAAAGCTTCTTCTATCTACAGCAACCGATCCAACATCAAGTACAGGGCAAAACTCAGGTGGTCGGATAAGCCCTGGTGTGGTGGTTGGTACCTTCAATATATCAGAGCAGGGAGATGGAGCTTTCCCTGATTTAAATCAGGTAATGATATGACTTGTCACAACTGTGTGTGAGCTTGGTTGGAAATTTATGTTTTTGACATTTATCTTGCAGATTGTTTCTGCTGTACTTAATTCTTTTGGTGTCACAAGATTTGGAAGTGGCACTGAAGGGATTGATCTTAATGTAAGTTTGTAAAGGTTAAGAGCAAGGTGACCTTTATTTGTATGCTTGCCATATAGTGGATAACTTAATTTTTTAGTTACACTTGGGTCATTTTCATCTCTTTGTGGTTTTTCTTGACCAGCAACCTCCATTGGAACGTCTCTCAACTGCACCTGGACTCAGTGGTACCAGAAATTCTAGCAGACCACAATCTGACCAAGCGCCTTCAGTTGCTGTTCCTGTGGAACCTCTGCAGCCACCGGTAGCTTTAGAGTTTGTTTTTATTTTTTCTTTTCAATTCAAAGCCATGAACTTGTGTTTGGATGAAAGTAAAATTATTTGAATATTCTGGACAACAGAATGTCAAAATGTTCTAATATTCCTTGAGCGTATTTTCTTTTCTTGCACTAAATTTTTCTGTCCTTTAAGATGTCTGTCCGTAATTCTTTCTTTTCCTCTGCAGGTTATACCTGATTCATTGACTACTTTGTTACAGTACTTGAGCCATTTGAGACAAGAATTTCCTGATTACGGTGTGATACCTTTCTGGCTTTCTCTTTGACTAGATCTGTCTTTTCTATTGTAGTCTACTGACTTTTAAATTGTTTCTGGACTGCCAATTTCAGGCCAAAGTGCAAATGCTCAAAATGGGAGTGATGGGCAAGAGTCAGAATCTGCCGTGCATTCTAGTGAGCCAAGAGGGCTTCTGAATCCTGAGTCATTGGCAGAGGTGATGTCATCTGCCAGACAACTTCTTCTTGAACAAGCTGCTGAGTGCTTGTCGGTATGTTCTTAAACTATATATTAGCAATTAGAAAGTTGCTTTATTATTTTTTTCAGATAGTTGAAAATATAGTTACCTTGGAATGATGAAAACAATCATAAACTTGCTATGTAACCTTAGTAACCTCAGTCTTATCAGTGCTCTAACATAAAACTTTGGTTGGGAGAAGCCTACATCCCGATAAATTTACATAGGAGATGACATTTTCAAACATGAAGTTCTTGCATTCAGATTGCTGTGTGGGAATAAAGTTGTCTTTCACTGCAGCTACTTTCAGGACAACTCGAATCTCATTCAAGTGTGATGGATTCATTGGAGCGGTCAAGAATTCAATCTAATGCTTTAAGATCAGGAGCTCTTTTTCAAAATTTGGGTGCTTTGCTGCTAGAGCTTGGTAGGGCTATGATGACCCTGCGAATGGGTCAATCATCGGTATGTTCGTTCACTTTCAGATGTCTGAAATACCATATTCCTTAATAGTTAATATAGTTTCCTAAGCAGTTTATCAATGCTTCTATTATTTAGGCTGAAGCATTGGTAAATGCTGGACCGTCGGTCTTCATATCTTCAACCGGGCCCAATCCTATCATGGTTCAGGTCATATCTTTCAATGAACTTTCCTCACTTTGTTCAACCAGATATGCATACTTACTCTGTTGTTTGTTTTATGTATTCAGCCTCTGCCTTTCCAACCAGGGGCAAGTTTTGGTTCAGTTCCTGTAGGTACTGTTCAACATGGCTCTGGTGTAGCTGGAAGTTCTGCTGCTGCAGGTTTCCTGCCCAGAAACATTGACATCAGAATACGAGCAGGTACTGTAGCAATTCTGCTTGTATGGAGTTCAAGTTCAACTTGATGACTATTGTCAAGCTTTAATTCTTCATGTTTCCATCCAATATAAGAATGAACTTAATGATGAGTGTGTATTATGTGTTTGGTGGCTTGGTATCTTGATCCTTTGTCTCTTGTTTCCATAAGCAGGATCATTATTTCCTCGAAGAGAGCCTACTGTTTCGCCGTCTCAAGGGCAAGCTGGCACACCATCATCTAATAGTGCAAGTCCCGGTCAACAAGATGCTGCAACGGTTGAACCAAGCTCACGCAACAGGGAACCACAACTGAGGGCTATTCCCGTTAGAACTGTAGTCGCTGCAGTTCCTGCCTCTGTTGGGCGTAGTGCAGATTCATCTCGTGGTTCAATAGGGATCCTATATCCAGTTTTGGCTAGAGTTCAACATCTATCTTCAGGAAGCTCAAATAATGCAAGAACTTCTCAAGCATCAGATCAAAATCATGATCATAATGGTAATACCGAACAATCTGTTCCTGATTCTTCAACACAACAGCAACATGTTCCAATCCCCGGAGGAAATGGTAAAATTGCAATCATTTAAAGTCGATTCTTATTGTTGATTTGTCGTGAATTATGGATTTGTAGGTTTCTTGTGAATAAGATGGTGACTGGCAGCCATAAAATGTGTTTTCTGTGAAGATGCACTGAGTTGCTTCAAGATCTTGTCATATGTAGATAAAACTGACTAAAGTATGAGCTAACACTAGACAAATTCGACCATGCAGTGCACATACGATAGAAACAAACCATTAAGCACCAAAGTAAATAAGTCTAATTTTTTTGTTATTTGCCTTAAGCCCAACATTTGATCATCTTTTACTGTGGATTGTGTGATGAAAGGTAATCAGCTCATTTTTCTTTATAAGGTGAAAGCAGTGATAACCAAATCCATGATCATTATACGCTAATTACAGACAACTTTTCAGGGAGCAACAGTTCACCATCTGAAGCACTTAATGATCAAGGATTCTCAACCCAGGTCAGAGGACTCGAGCAACTGCTAAGTAGTATATTTCCTGGGGGTCAGATCCTCAGTGAAAGTAGCGAGCTCCCACATTCAGCTTCTGCTCCAGGTCATGCTGAAGATGCTCACAATTCTCAGGAATCGGCATCTACTGTGAGTGAAGAAGGGGTGCTTTTATCTAATATTCTACGCCAGATAATGCCAATGCTCTCTGAGAACACTGGAGCTGAGGATAACAGGACATCCACTGAAGAAGTAAATGCAGATGAACAACAGGTAAAGTTGTGTTTCTAGGAAGGACTGGTTTTGGATCATTGTAGCTCAACCTAGATAAAGACTAGGATTCTTATGTTTCTAAGGTTTTTATGGCACACGTGCAGATTGATGACAACAGAGATCAGGATTCTTCTCGTTGCAGGAGGGGCTCT
Organism: Salvia rosmarinus; assembly: GCA_036937905.1. Classification (NCBI taxonomy): domain Eukaryota; kingdom Viridiplantae; phylum Streptophyta; class Magnoliopsida; order Lamiales; family Lamiaceae; genus Salvia; species Salvia rosmarinus. The sequence goes on along the minus strand of CM072822.1, from coordinate 15,217,927 downwards.
CAGTCGCATGCAAATCCAAAACGTCAAAGGGTATGCCATTCAATATAACCTTTGATTTTCTCTTTTTTCTCCTTCCTGTTTAGCTTCTGCGCTGCATATAAACATTGCATATTTGACATCGTATGAAGAAATCCAACCATAGATGATTACAGTAAGTCTTGAATAGTAGATCCTGCTGCTAGACTCACTAATGCTTGAGTGGCCCCTAGGCTGGGGCAACAATCATGGTTAAGTAGGAACATATAAAATTAGTCTACTCCATCAATAGGCTATAACCTTTGATTTTCTCTTTTTCTCCTTCTTATTTAGCTTCTGCGCTGCATATACACATTGCATATTTGACATCTTATGAAGAAATCCAACCATAGATGATTACAATAAGTCTTGAATAGTAGATCCTGCTACTAGACTCACTAAGCTTGAGTGGCCCCAGGCTGGGGCAACAATCATGGTTAAGTAGGAACATATTCAGGGATACTTGCTTGCTTGCAAACCCCACTGTCATCAGAGTTTGGTGGTGGCCGGAGTTAATCAGATCAGATGTGATATCTAAATGCAATAAATTAAGATATATCTTGTTTGATGAGCACAGTGATTTAGCGTTCGTTCATTTTTTGGTTTCACAATGGTGCAGAGGGAGTGAACTGTGCAGAGTAACCGTAAGTGGAAGAGACGTTATATGATATGACTCCAGGGAGATGTTGCGGAGATGACTTTGGCTGGCAGGCAGCTAACGTTATATGAAAAGAGAGACGTACATAATTTCCTTCTTTTTTCTTTTATTGGTCTTCTTTTTGGCCGACTGAATATCATTTTTCTATTATTGGGCGATCCTCCTCGACTTTGTTCAGTTATGCCATTCTTTATTCATTAGCTTAGAAAGAGAAGAGAGATAGAGATGGAATTGGAAAGGGAGGGAGGGAGAAGTGAAGATGGTATTTTCTGATGATGGTCATGGTTGCAAATAATAATATACAACTTGACAATCCGTCTTCTCTTGTTACTTATGAGTAAGGAAGGAAGGCTATGCTATGATGCATAGAGACAATCACTTTCCTTTGCATTCTACAATTGAGTTTTCTTCTCTTACATATTAATGGTACATACATATGATAAAACGTTCCAACCTTGTATATATTCAAAAAGACATCCAATATTCAACTTTTTGATAAATCTGTCTCGCGGTCAAAAAATTCAGTACCAGAAGAATGAGATGGCACATTGCTTGGATGTGGAAATGGGCATGATTTTTGTAGAGATTAAGGATGTAAAAGTATATATATATATATATATATATATATATATATATATATATATATATAGGGGAGGTTAACGTGAGAATTATTTTTATTGTGAGAACCAAAAAATGATGAATTTTGTGTGAAATTTGATGAATCCGCTTGGAAAGTTGCTGAATCAAAAAAAAAGGAATTTTCGCCTCTCATGGGATTCGAATCCTGGTGAAAATTTCGTTTTTTTGGATTCAGTAACTTTTCCAGCAGATTCATTAACTTTCATAGTAAATTAATTTTGTTCGTAAAGAATTTTCGTAATTCTTAGTTCTCACGTTAAAATTGGTTCTTATTTGAACCTCACTATATATAGGGGTGAGTTAAAATAAAAACCCCTCTTAAGATACAAAATAAGAACTAATAATTACCGTAGATGAATTAGGATTGTAGGTTCAGGATTAAATTTGGATTTTGCAGACGCACGATTTATTTTTTCATGTATTAAAAGGGTAAAATTTTCAGTGATGCATTAAATTTTAAAAATTAAATAAACAACGTCATGATTACTAGGGATATGGGATAGAGATATGCGAGTAAGTTATGGTTTTCCAAAACCAAATCATTAATGCATCAATAAATCTTGAATAAAAAAAAGCTCTGCAATTTTGAATCATGCGATTGAATTGCTTGTATCATTCTAAAGCACATCACCACAAAAGACAAAAGAAATAAGTTTAGCTTTTAAACATTATATCTCCAACGTTCTGCACCAAGCATTCGAAGTTTTACGATTTTCGATTGCAATCGATAACGCTTTGATATTTGTCTGATGTACTGCACCAATCGATCAACGGTAAGTATAATTTAATTATTATCATAAGGATCATGTGCATAGTGCAAACGATAATGAATTGTGCAGTAAAAAGATTGAAAAGTATTGAAATCAATAATATATTAAAAAACCCCCATAGATAGGATAAAATTAAACCCCTTAATATTAGCGTGCAATCAGTTATACCTATATAGAATTTAAGCACACGTATTAAGTAAAGAATAAATCAATCAAAACCGTCCACTAAACAAGTATCTGTGGATATGATTAGTTCTAAGCTTTTACAATAGTTTGGGTTTTTATTTGAACCCTATCCTATATATATATGCATGAAATAGTTACATATAATTTAATTTTCTTTATGTAATATTATGAAATGACATATTAGAAAAAAATATAGTTTTATATTAAAACATAATATACATAAATTTAATCATAGAATAAATGTAAGCATGTGAAAATATAGTTTAAAATAAAAATTCATATAACTGAAAACTGCCGGATGTAAATTATTGTGTAAGAAGAATATATGAAACAAAGATGACTATAATTAGACCATCATAATTTTCTAGTATATCAAATTTCATATTTTTTTTCATTTAACAAAGTTTAGCGAAAATGTGCAAATATGCCCTTATTATTTATAATGAAGAACATAAACATCCTTAAAGTAAGTTCATATGCAAAAATGCTCTTAATGTGAAATACGTGGCGCAAAAATATCCTTATCATTAAATAAACAATGAAAAATTCCCTCCTCGTTAAATAAACGATGTAAATAGTTAAAAAGATTAAATTGTATGTTTTTTTTCAAATTAAAATCAAGACTCATTTATACACACATATATATACAAAATAATACAATTTAATTTGCTACGTGTAATATTATGAAATGACAAATTTCGATATATAAAAATTTAAATTGATAAATATTAGGAAAAAAATTGTAGTTTTATATTATAACATAATATACATAAATTTAATTATAAAATAATGTGAAAATACAGTTTAACATGAAAATTTATAAAGTTGAGAGACATATATAAACTATTGTGTAAGAAAAATGTACGAAAGAAATATGGCTACAATTAGACCATCATGATTTTATAAGATATTGAATTTCATATTTTTTGTTAATTAACAAAGTTTAGGGTGGATATACACTATTTATTTAACATCAAATGATATTTTCACACCTAAACTTATTTTATGAGTGTTTTTTGTTCACCACTATAAACGTTAAATGCATATTTATACCTTATCCTTTTTCTACAATATCAAATTTCATATTTTTTGTCATTTAACAAAGTTTATGGAGGATGTGCACTATTTATTTAACATCAAAGATATTTTTGTAACTAAGCTTACTTTAGATGTGTTTTTATTAGATGTGTTTTTATTCTTCACTATAAACGTTAAGGGCTTATTTGCATATTATCCTTGCATCTTTTGGTGCTTAAGTATTTGAATTTCTTGAACTAAAATACTAATTTAATATGACATAGGAAAATTGAACAAATAAAAAATGCATAAGCTTAGAACTGCCTAAGCGCGAGGGTAGAGATCCAATACGTTTCTGATAATCTTTTTTCTCTTTTGCAACAAATCCGTATCCACAATCCAAAATGAAATCAATTTTGATTAGTTGAATGGGTTGGTTCCATGAATAGGCAATAGTTTAGGGGGCGCTATGTAATTTAGGAAAAATTTGGGGTAGCAGTAGGTGTGAGCACGGTTCGGCTAACTGATCATTTATCATACAAAAAACTGATCATACGTTTTTTTATTGATTCGATTAACCGTTAAAAAATGAAAAACAAATACCCAAAGTCATTATCTGTTAACTTAAAAATCGGGTCGATTAACAAATTATCCAACATGTCAATCAAAAGAAAGTTACAAATTTTTATTGTATTTTTTTTAGAAAAGTATAAACAACAACTTCAAAGATAAAAAAATGATAAAAAATTATAATTCTAAACAAATCATTTTAAAAGATAATCTTTTAATCCCCTTAAAATAACAATTGATCAATCTCCAAGTGGTTATGGACATAAATGATACATCCATGCTAAAAGATGGATGATTTTCTTCTACAAAATAAATAAAATACATAGCAATATATATATATATATATATATATATATATATATATATATATATAGGGAGGATTAACGTAAGAACCATTTTTATTTGAGAACGTGAGAACCAAAAATGATAAATTCGGTGTGAAACTTGATGAATCTGTTGAAAGTTATTGAATCCAAAAAAATAAAATTTTTGCCTCTCATGGGATTCGAACCCTGGGTGAAAATTCTAAATTTTTTGATTCAGTAACTTTCCAAGCAGATTCATTAACTTTCATAGCAAATTCATTTTGTTCGTAAAGAATTTCTGTGGTTCTTAGTTCTCATGTTAAAATTGGTTCTTATTTGAACCTCACTATATATATATATATATATATATATATATATGGAGAGGTTATGGTGAGAATAGATATATATGTAAGAAATAAGAATATATCTCAACCACTAATTTTAAAAAAATGAATGATCCAGATTATACTAATTTATCATTACTGCATATGTTTCTTATATTACATAAATCGAAGCAAAGGTTACAATGGGTAAATAGCAAAAACAAAAACGGACATAAATTGATTCCTATTTTCAAGGCATGATTAAATCTTCTTCAATATTCTGTAATCTCTTCCGTATTGAATACTGGAGTAAATCTTTTCCGCATTGAATACAAATCATATTCAAGAAGCCGTCGACGTCATTACACCACCCAGCAAAAAATCATTCTCGTCTTTTCTATTTTCATAGCACTCGAAAATTCTCGTCTTTTCTATTTTCATAGCACTCGAAAAGTCATTCCCGTCCAGTTCAGTACCCAGAAACCAGAACTCGAAAATTCATCTACATTGTTTCCTACAGACCCATTTACGAAACTTCTGTACTTGATTTCAACGAAAAACTAGCGAAAAAAACTATGGTTGATGAAGGTGAAAGCAGTAGGCGCGGAAGGGTGCAAAGAAAAAGTGATGGTATGTTCTTCTGATATGTTTTGATTTTTTTTTAGTATCTGTGTTTCTGGTTTGTAGCTTTTCTGCGCGTGTGTGTTTCTTGTTTTTATCTTTTTTTGGTGTTACTGTATTTCTTTCTATCTTCTTCCAGATTTAGTATATTAAAAACAAATAAAACCTCAACAGAATCTATGATTTATATGGTTTTTATACAATAAATTGCAATGTGTCATTTACCTATTTTGTTCTTTTGTTATATAATAAAATGAATGTGGTCCCAAAAGTATATCCTTTGTTTTGCATAGAAAATTAATCTGGTTTTTTTTTGGGGGCAATGTTGTCAACCAAAACCTTTTGAACACATTTTAACCCGACCGTTCATATATTAAATTTAACTTATTCATAGCACATATTTGGTATATAGCTTGCATATGATTATTATATCTTTTACAAATCGGTATTGATTGTTGCATTCATCCAGTAAAAATAAATGTATCATATTAAGGTCCAATACAATGTAGCTCTTTATCAATATTAATGTAGCATATAGTAAACCAATATGTTGCACATTTAGGGATAACTGTTGAACAAATTAAAAATGATGTAGAATACCCTCGGTAATGATTGTTGCACTTGGTCAACCGATATTTAGTTATTGAGCAGATGTAATGTAGCATATAATAGTCTAATGTTTTGCATATGAATATTAGATTTTTTGCAAATAATTAAAAATGAATGTAACATACTATCTGTATTGATTGTTGCACTTTTGTAAAAATATGTAGCTCTTGAGTATTTGTAATGTAACATATAATAGTCAAATATATTGCAAATAAATGGTTTAACTGTTGTAGAAATTAAAAATGAATGAAGCAAACTATCATTACTGATTGTTGCACTTTCCTAAACATATGTAGCTTTTGATAATTGGTATTGTAGCATATAATAATAGAATATTTTTCACATTAATGGTTGCACTTTTGAAAAAATATGTAACTCTTGAATAACTATAATGTAGCATATAATAATCAAACATATTGCACATCAAAGGTTAAACTGTTTAACAAATTTAAAATGAATGTAATATAATATTGGTATTGATTGTTGCATTTTCAAAACAATATGTAGCTCTTGATCAATAATAATGTAGCATATAATAGACATATATTTAGCTACTCAATGTTTGAACTGTTGCAACAGATTACAAATGAATGTAATAATAGTATCGGTATTGATTGTTGCATTTTCAAAACAATATGTAGCTCTTAATCACTAATAATGTAGCAAATAATATACATATATTTAGCTAATCAATGTTTTTAAGTAAACTGAATTTAGCATATTATCATTATGTCTTGTTTACTGGTATACAATATTATTCCTTGTTTGTTATTGTATTTTTATAAGTTGCTATATTACTGTGGATACTGATTAGTTAAATTTATTTTTAGATCATGGTAAGAAAAAGGTAACTGAAAGCGTTAGGAAAAAACGCGGAAAAAGTCTGGTTACTGATAAAGCCAAGAAGAAGAAACAGAGGGTTGATCCGAAAAACATTACATTATCAATTGAACATGTTCCAGAAGAAGAAACTACTGATGCTTTGGTGGATCAGGGTGCAAACAATGACAACAATGGTGAAGAATTTGTTTTTCCAAAGCTGGCAAGCAGATGTAATATGAACACATATTTTGACACTCTTTCGAAGTTGAATGATCGTCAAAAGGCTGCGATTGATGAGATGGGATTTGGCCATGTCCGAGATGTCAACATTAAAGAACTGCCTGCTCGACTAGCATATTGGGTCGTGGAAAATTTCAACCACAACAGCTCCGAACTCATACTCACTGGTAATAGAAGAATACATGTAACTCCGGAAGATGTTTACTAGGTATATGGTTTTCCAAGAGGACGACGAACAGTTAAGCGATTTCTGGGGACTCACAAATCACCATTGTTTGATGAGTGGATGACTTATTTCCCGGATACTCATCGGAATAGAGTAACTATTAAAATGTTGCACAATGCTATATTGAGTTGTGAAGACGGTGGGGTGTGGTTTAAAAGAAACTTTATGATTGCTGTGCAATCTTCTTTCATGGAAAGTAATGGTAACAGGTATATTATACCTTACATACTTAATTGTTTGGAAGATGTGGAAAGAATTGATCAATGGAATTGAGGGGAGTATGTTATGCGAAGTTTGATAGAAAACAAGACTGCTTGGAAAGAGAAGAATGCTTCCATATTTGTGGGACCATTACTTTTTTTAATGGTATTACATTATTCCAATTTTATGAGTTTTTATAATTATTAAACTGAAAATTATTCTGATATCTGCTAATTATTGATTTTACTTTTGGCAGGTGTTTTATGTTGAAGGGTAGGATACAAACTGCAAACGGTTCCAAGAAATTACCCAATTATTTCAAACTGGAGTTCTAAAACTTTGAGGGTTAAAGTAATTATTGGTTAAAGAAATTACCCAATTTTATGTTGCATATAATAGAATTATGATTTGTATATTATTGGTTAAAGTAATTAAGGGTTAATGTAGCTGAAGATGGAAGGTTCTTGTTGGTTACAGTAATTTGAGAAATATGATTTACATATTATTCATTTCTATTGGTTGTTGTAATTTGTAGCAGCCGTGTGATGAGATTAATGTAACTGAAGATGGAACAATAGGGAACATTGAGCCAACTCTAATGCTGCAAACTGAACCTGTCCCAGAAGCAACAAATAAGGTTCTTTGAAATTTGTTATTATTATTTTATTGGTTATTTGAAATTGGTTATTATTATTTTAATATTATAATTGGTTATTGCGTTTATTAGTGGTACAAAAAAATGTAACTGAATGCATTCTAGAAAAACGCATAATGTTCCATATTATAGTGTTATATTTTGCAAGTTATTTTACAATTTCAAATAACTTGTAGTGTACTGTCTGTATTAATTGTTGCATTTTCTTAACAATATGTAGCTCTTGTTCAATAGAAATATTGCATATAATGGAATTATGATTTGTATATTATTGGTTAATGTAATTAAGTGTTAATGTAGATGAAGATGGAAGGTTCTTGTTGGTTACAGTAATTTAAGAAATATGATTTACATATTATTCATTTCTATTGGTTGTTGTCATTTGCAGCAGCCGTGTAAGGAGATTAATATAACTGAAGATGGAACAAGAGGGAGCATTGAGCCAACGCTAATGTCGCAAACTAAACCTATCACAGAAGCAACAAAGAAGGTTCTTGTTGGTTGCAAACGGAAAAACAAAAAAACATAGATTCGATTTGGTTGTAATTAACTGCATCTTAACTATAACTATTTTGTAATGTTGGTATGTATCTTCTGATATGTTATTTTGCCTAACTCCTACTACCTTTTTTGTAAATCTAATGTAAACTATATATTGATATGAATATGGAATTATTATTAGTGAATTGCAGCTGATTACTAAGGTGATTATGGTCTGCATATGTTCCTAATTTGTTTAGCATTTTCTGTAAATATTATATTATTTTGTTATTTGATCTACCATAATATGTATTGATTCATAATGCTTGTAGATTGCAAAAACATTGACAGTTGCAACCGCGAAAAAGTGTAGAAGCAATAGTTTATCGAGTAAGCCTATTGCTTTGAAATCTCCATATGTTATCAGAAAGGTTAGCGCATCTAAAAACCTCACGAAGACAGAAACAAAGTTTGGGATTTATGCTCTCTACAACTCTACACAGGATGAGTATGGACATTTTAACATATTTATTTGTATAAGCTTTGAATGTTTATGACTATATATTTTATTTTAACAAAGAAACTGTGTTGTTCGCGCATGGAGCTGTTGAACTAACAAAAAAACATATGGCTACATTGAAAAAAGATAACACTATAGGAGTTGGTGTAGTTGATGCTTGGTGTCTAATGCTTAATAACTTGGAGAAGAGTCGTTGTGAAAGTTCACCAACACGATTCTTTGCAAGTACTTTTGTTGCTGTAAGTTTTTTTTTTAATATTCGATATCGCATATTTTTAAATATATTACTATTTTTACATTATTTGTTTAATATCTTTTGTAGACGGACTCAATTGTTAAAAGAGGATTGTCAAACGAAGCAAGAAGGGAATCATTTTTTGAAAATCTGTCCACCAAGTTAGAAGCCAACCCACATCTCAAACTAAATGACATTGACCTTGTAAGTTTGTGGTAATATGTATTGATATATATTTATTTTTATTTATAATTCAAATAATAATTTTTTTATTCTTGTACATGTAGTTTTTCTTTCCTATATATAGAGCTAACAATACTTTGCAATATGCGTCGACGTGAAGAATGGTAAAAATTTTGTGCTAGATAGTATGAATGATTCTGCAACTGAATGTCGGCCAGAAAAATATGATGATCTACTCACTAACTTGGTATGTTTTGTATTATAATTTATCTTTACTATATAATAATATTTCAAATTCATTGTACATACTTCTTAATAATATACAATGTAATGATTTTTGCAGCGTTCCATACTATCAGAATACTTGATTTTCAGGGATTACACTACAAAAGCAACAATGGTTGAAAGAGTGAACTTCCAAATTCCACCAATAAAATGGGGCAACAGGAAAAATACAGATGATAGTGGAATATATTTATTGCGACACCTAGAGACTTTCATGGGAGATTTGTCTGTTAAATGAGTTTCTGGATTTACTGTTAATCATTCAAAACAATTGTTGCTTATGCGTGTTCGTTACTGCGCAACAATGATGAGTTGGGAACACAACATCATGAAGACCGCAGTATTAGCTGAAGAAAATGCTTATTACCGTGGTATTTGTGTTGACACAAATTTCAAACCTGAAAGGTTGCTGTTTGGTTGATAGTATTATATGTAATTTTCTAGTGACATTTAAATTTATGTTTTAAGCAGGATTCTTCAGTATTTTTGTCTATGAACTCAGGATTTTAATAAGTATTCTTCAATAGTGACATTGTTTCCGACATCAAACTACATACATTTATAAGTACTACTTTCATTTATGCAAAATATTATTACTGATAATTTGCATACATTCATCAGTATTGCTTATTACATTTATTATAAATAAATGAAGTTCTAGAGTATTGATATATAATATATAATATAATTGTAGCATCTATTATTATAATACATTGCATATTATATATTTATCTTTTGCACAATCTAAAACATCTTTGCAAAATAAAATCTGTATTCCTTATTTTATTTAATCAATCGAATTGTAGTTTTTTTATAAAACAAGTATAGCACAAAAACTATAAGATGCAACGTTAATTAAAACTAAAAGCTATGAATTAAACTATAACATGCAACATCAAAATAACTATAAATATATATTAGGTTTTAAACGACATATATGATTCTATGTTGCATTCTTCAGTAGTTAAATTGTTTTCGACATCAATCGCCATACATTTATCAGTACTACCTTCATTTATGCAATATATTATTACTTATAATTTGCATACAATTTTTAAGTATTGCTTATTACATTTATTATAAATAAATGTTGCTGTATTTTATTGATATATAAAATATACTATAAGTGTAGCATCTAATATAAAAATATATTGCATTTTATATGTTTATTTTCAGAATAATCTAAAACATCTTTGTAAAATATAAACTGTATTCCTTATTTTATTTTAATCAACAAAAATGTAGCTTTTGTATAAAACAAATATAGCACATAAACATTCGAAATTGACACATTATATGTAAAACTTTTAAAAAAATTTAATGTGATTACATACTAACAAAAAAGTTCTGATGTAAAATATGAACTTAAAAAAACACATTCATAACATTAATATTGCTTAATAAATGTATCTAAAAATCTAAACATATGTTTATAAAATCTAAGACTTATTATTATGCGGACAATTTCTTGAATCATGATTCGTCAATGTGTTGCATTTACGACATAGTCTCTTCGGCTTGATGGCAGCTGCTATGGCCTTCTCTCTATTAGATTTCTTCCTGTTTGCACTACCTTTAGTACTAATTACATTCGGAGGATGTAATCTTACCGATGACGGTTTAGCTGAACCATAATACTTCTCAAACATAGCCTCTTTGCCTTTATCCATAGCATTCATATCATCACCTAATGCAAATGTAGCGCTAGCCTCTTTAAGTATAACCAGCAGTTCTGCGGTGCGATCCGGATCACCATCAACTAAACCAATGCATTTATAAGCCTCAGAAAATAACTCATTAATTCCATTCCCATTGGAACAATGGTTTTTCTTACGTTCCCTGATAACATTATAACATGGAAACTTGGTCCAACGACGACATATATACTTCTCAGGAATTGATTTCATATTCATGTTCATCATCATGACAAATATATGCTTACACAATAATCCTTTATGTATATAATACTTGCATGAACATGAAAATGAATCATCAGAACCAACACGTTCAACTTCAAATTTGCATCCATCATTGTCAACAACTACGTAACACACCAAATCAGGTTGATCGATAATAGACAATATACGACACTCATGTACGACACTTTCAATCTCAGCTTGTACCTTAACGAATAAAGTATTCGTATACACAGCCGCTGCATGACGCTCAATAGAGAAATGTGTTTTAACATCAGGTATATCTGTTTCATCTTTGAAGCTCAATTTATCATGTGTATTACGCTGCGCGTCAATAGCACTCTCATAATGCATATAAAACTCAGCCAAATCCGAATTCGGATTAAGATACTGCCGGAAGAAGTTGTTCTCGCTTTCAGAAAGAGAAGTTGTCTTAAACAAACCACTCATAGAAAAATCTCTAAAATACGCCGGTATCCAATATGAACGCATCGAAAAAATCTTATCAAACCACTTGTGACCCGGCAGATCGTACTCGTCAATCAATTCATTCCATTATATCTCGAAAGCATCGGGTTCATGCAGCTCGGACCAAACAATGTTGTTAAACTTTTGTTTAAATTCAGCATCATCATTCAAAGCTGAGGGAATCTTCTCTGCAACATTGATCATTATATGCCACATACAGAATCTATGACGTGTGCTAGGAAGAACTTCTGCAACAACCTTTTTCAACGCTGGATCCTCATCAGTTATCAACATCTTTGAAGGATTATTCATACATTCGGCAAATTTAGTAAGCAATCACGAATAAGATTCAAAGTCCTCTCTGGTTAGTAACCCGACACCAAACGTCACACACTTACCATGATTATCTCTGCCTGTGAATGGCGCAAAAATCATTTTGTACCTAATATATGAAAATACATTGAGTACAAAAAAAAAAAAATAACAAATGTATTGTATACTGCATTACTTTAAATAACTGTATAACAATCTATATCTGTTTGTTGTATATATTTATATATAATCTCAAACAAAAAATATCTCTGTCACATTTATATAAATATATATAATATGCAAAAATTAATGCTATAAACATGAAATACATTTAAAACTGCAGTAGCATTATTTAGCATTTATACTAACCTATTAGTCGAATATGTAGCATCAAACGACACAGCTTCGCCAAATATATGATAATTTTCAATGGAGATTGCGTCTGCCCAGAATAGACTCTTAACTTTCTTCTGCTGATCCACAATGTACTCAAACGTAAAACCATTACAAAACTCACGTTTGCGTTCCAACTTCTGTAGTAAAATTTTACAATCTACTCCATTAGCAAACGCCCTCATATCACGTGCATAATTCTTAAACTCAACGTTAGTACAACCGACATCCTCAAAACTACCAACAAGCTCCTTAAAAAGTCTGAATGATCGCATAGGCCCTATGTTTGCTCTCCTGCATTTAGCAATAATCATTTCATGTGCAGGACTAATCTTTTTGTTACACTTCATAAGATGTTTTAACTTTCTGACACCATATCATGGTTGTGACCTTCAATGAAATTCGATACCACATAACCAACACCAGAATCTAAGTAAAATACTACGCGCGTCATGCATCCTGATCTGGTAGACATCCTCATGCGTTTTTTACCACTGGATTTTGCCTTGCTTGCAGCACTTAAATCAAAATTTTTAAGACCTTCTTTGTTGTTACAAACAACATAACGCCAAACAATTGTATCATCATCGGACTTGACTAAAGTTGACAAATGCGCTTCAAACCCACATACAACTGAGTAATCACGATAAAATTTTTCACCATCCTTTAAAGTTTTGAAAATCTTTCCAACATAAGGTTTCATACCATTATGACAGTTTGGAATATGATGTTCATCGAATTTATGCTGATTATAATCCAAATCTGATAAAAATGGATAATAACAATCAATAAAATTATCACAATCTATAATATAAAAGGATATCAAAACTTATTCAATTAACAACAATATAAAGATTCATTATTATAAAGTAAACAGTAAATAAAAAATATCTATAACATGCAACATTATATAAAACTAAAAGTTATAAATTAAACTAACATATGCAAATAAAAGTATGCCTCTGATGCAAAATAAGAACTTTATCAAAATTAACTACAAATTATAAATATTACAACTAAAATTATTTAGCAACTTACCATTAGACTTAACAATATAAATAATGAAAACAAAAAAAAATGAACACATTATTCAATACAACAATACAGACAAACAATGAAAACATTAATGAATATGTAAAACAAAAAATAAATATCAAATGCAACATTATATAAACTAAAAGCTATGAATTAAACTAACAGATGCAAACAATATTAAGACTATGTTACAAAATAACAACTGAATCAAAATTCACGAAAATTTATAAAAATATCACAACTAAAATTATTTACAAACATACCATTAGAATCATTTGGATTATGAACTTCATCAACATTCTGTTGAATATATGTGTCAGCTGAACAAAAAATAAAACTACAATATAAATAATGAAAAACAAAAAGAATGAGCACATTATTCAAATACAACAAAACAGACAAACAATGAAAACCTTAATGAATATGTAAAACACAAAATAAATCTCAAATGCAACATTATATAAAACGCTATTAATAAAACTAAACGATGCAAACAATATTAAGACTCTGTTGCAAAATAACAACTGTATAATTATTCACGAAAATTTATTTATTAATCACAACTAAAATTATTTACAAACATACCATTAGAATCATTTGGAAGATGAACTTCATCAACATTCTGTTGAATATATGTGTCATCTGAACAAAAAAATAAAACAACAATATACATAATGAAAACAAAAATAATGAAGACAATATTCAATACCAAAAAACAGACAACAATTAAAACAGGAATGAAGATGTAAAACTCAAAATAAATTTCAAATGCAACAATATAAACAACGGAAAGCTATGAATTGTGTAACATGTGCAACTAATAATAACATTCGATTATAACAAAAACACTGAACAACAATTTTAACGAAAATATTATATACATACCTGCAACTTCCATTTGTCATCTTCTAAATTTTTAAATGTGTTAGGTTTAAATCGATAAAGATGATACATAATGATCATTATAATCATTACAATAATTTAGAATATGAACTTCGTTTATCATAACTTATTGAATTAACAAACAATATAAATATTCATTCTCAGTAAACCGTAAATAAAAAATAACTATAAAAATGAAACATTATATAACCCTAAAAGCTAAGAATTAAACTAATAAATGCAAACAATATCAACACTCTGTTGCAAAATAAAAAATGTATCAAATTCACGTAAATTTATAAAAAATAACATTCTATTAATGATTTACAAACATACCATTATGAAGTTCATTTGGAGGATGAACTTCATCAATATATTGTTGATTATATGTGTCATCTGAACAAAGAAATAAAACAACAATCTAAAAAATGAAAACAAACATAATGAAAACACGAATTAATATGTAATACTCAAAATAAATCTCAAATGCAACATTATATAAAACGTAAATATATGAACTGTGTATCATATGCAATGAATTAGACGATAACGATGACTACGACTAATGATAAATAACAAACCTGCATCTTCCATCGTTGGTAATCAAAATTATTCTACTAATTAGGTTTAGACGATAACGATGACTACAACTAATGATAAAGAATAAACGTGTAAAACTATAACTTACCATATCCAAAATCTACACCTTTGAAAATGCCATGAAAATATGAACTATCATAATTTAAAAAAGGTAAAACTACAATCATACCCTTATGACAGCCGGAAATATGATAATGTGTAGCACATAGTATGATTTATCATGGCATTTTAATAATTAAATCTGTACCCTAGATCTATCATCTTAAAGGGTTTAAATTCATTCTTAATTCTCACATAAATATCTATTCTCATATGATCTCTCCTCTCTATATATATATATATTAAACAATGTATGAAAACAATTTACGTAGGTCCATCAATTTTATGTAATATATATAATTAATATTTTTATAATTATTTTTATAATTAAAAATTAAAATCAAACCAATATCTTTTTTTTTTTAAATTTGGTAAAAAAAATCTAATCAACAAATTCGATGAATCTATTTCAGTACGATTTGTTGGTTAGTTCGGTTTTTCGATCTTTCTTGCTCACCTAGATAGTAGAGTAGAGGAGGGGCAAAATAGAGTTTGAACTATGAACTGCAATATAAAGAGACATAACATTATTAACATCTGACGTCTGCGCTCTCTCGTCGCTAGGGTTTTATTGCCGCCGCCTCCCGCATTTTCAGCTAAACACCAGAGAGAGCTACAATGGCTGAGCAGGTAAACACCGTTTGGCACCCTTTCATATTCTGCATAATGCTGGACTAAATGAGAGTGCTAATTGTTTATTCAGACTGAAAAGGCTTTCCTTAAGCAGCCCAAGGTGTTCCTATGGTATGACTGTTATCATAATTTGTATTAAGATTAGATGATGTTGTCACTCTGTGATCCGCCAAATCCTTAATTTTTCTTTCCAGCTCAAAGAAGACGGGGAAGGGTAAGCGGCCAGGGAAAGGAGGCAACCGCTTTTGGAAGAGCATCGGATTAGGTTTCAAGACGCCCCGCGAGGCTACTGAAGGTCTGCTTACTTGAATTCAGTTGTTGCTTTCTTTAATTTCTGTTAACTCCGATTATATATAATTTTTGTAAAGATTCTACTGTTGTGACTCATCGGAGATTTTTTTTTCATTTTATCATCACTATCTCTATTTGAAGACTTAGATGGTCTTTATTGAGTCCAAAATTTCATCTTTGATTTGTATGTTTTGATCTTCGTTATTTGTCATTGTATGAAGCTGTTATTTTATATTTGGTTTCTTAAGTTTTGAGGAAATTTACTTATTTCATATGTGTAATTCATATGATGGTTATCTTGGATTGATGATTTAGGTTATACTATGATTAGTCTTGTTAATTCTTAAATTTCTCAGGCACATACATTGACAAGAAATGCCCTTTCACTGGTGATGTCTCCATTAGAGGCCGTATTCTGGCTGGAACTTGTCACAGTGCTAAGATGATGAGAACAATCATCGTTCGAAGGAATTACCTTCATTGGGTGAAGAAATACCAAAGGTATACTTTCTGTTCTGTTAATGTAGCTGCTGCCGGTTTCATCTTTCTGATTGACTTGACCTTTTATACATAGATACGAGAAGAGGCATTCGAATATTCCAGCCCACATTTCTCCATGCTTTCGTGTGAAAGAAGGTGACCATGTCATCATTGGCCAGTGCAGGTTAGTATTCAACTTATGTATTTCTGTGGTTTTGGTTTAGGAGTGAGTATTCCTGATGCATTCTATGAATATGCAGACCCTTGTCCAAAACTGTGAGGTTTAATGTGCTTAAGGTGATACCAGCTGGTTCTTCGGGTCTTGGGAAGAAGGCCTTTACAGGGATGTGAGCTAAGAAATTGCAGATCTTTCTCTATGTTAGTGCTTTTAGAAACATGAGTTTAGTTTTTCTTTTGCCGGATTGAAATGCAAGTTGTGGATTTGCCTGGTGGCTTTAAATTTTCCAGCCTGCCCATTTTTAGTCTATACCACTATACCAGTCATGCTTTCAAATTTCCTGATTTAGTTTGCAATTCTGTTATTGGTATCTCATATGCTCTGTTTCTTTGCCCGCCCTTTCTGTGTTCCAATTTTATCAGGGCGCATGTAGATTTTAAACTCATTTCATTATCTTTCTTGTTAGGGGTGCATGTAGATTGTCAACTCAAATAATAACAATGTGATTGTTTTATGGAGATAAATTCAATAAATTTGAAATGGGGAAAAGGAATTTCTGTTCTACCTAAGACTGTTCTGTCCTTCAATTGAGTGTAATTGATTTGGTAACACATGTAGGCACATCCTAGTCTTTAGAGCTTAAGCAATTGTCAACAATATATTCTCAAATTCAGATAAAGTCTCTTTAACAAATATATTGAGGTGATTGATCAAGCTCCTTAGCCGATTTACCCAACTGGGTCGTTTCTGTTCACATTATTTAAACCAATGCAGTAGAATTTTAGCTGGCATTTTTGTCCCATATACTCCCTCCGTTCCATTTAAAGTGTTTCATTTCTTTTGAGCACGGATATTTAGGGGAAATGTATAAAGCAGTTAAAGTTTTAAAAAATGGTTATGACACATTTTTTGAAGGGATAATTACTTTCTAAAATAGAATGAGATATTTGTAATGGGACAACCCAAAAAGAAAGTGTGACATTTTAAATGGGACAATTTTATATAAGAGAACCTTGTTTTACTAAATTTGATTTGCCTATTATGTTCCTATTATGTATTTAATTTATAGGGTGATATTGTAATTTGATATTTTATAAATTATGTATTCTTACAAATTTTGAATATATCTATAATATTCTTATTTTTATTTTTGTTGATAAATTAGTAATTCAATATGTTTAGGATTAATGTGTTTAATAAAAGATTAGAATCCTTTTGTATCTAAAATTCTTTAAATAATTGTTTACATACATATATTTATTATTTGAATCCAACACTTTTACGTGCATCGCATACCTACCATCTTACCGGTAATAACAAAAGTTAACAACCTTAATTGTGATTGGATGAGAGTTGTAAGTTGTTTATTTGTTTGCCCTTTTTCTGTAATATGTTATGAAAAGGAGGCATCCGCACTTTGTAGGTCGATTTAGCTTCAATCCAACTATGATCGTAGCCAATCTCAATAGCCTCACAACACCAAGCACTTCGGCCTTAAAGGCGAAATTAATTCCTCCCGACCCGTGAAAGCATCCTAGACATTATTGCAGCGTCGCCTAAAACGCCACCATAGTGAATATTTTTTTGTGAAAATCGATATTCATGTATTTTCCTTCACTTTATATATCAATGAATCCATTTTAAAAAAATGAGTTTTCCTTTACCTAAGAATATCATCTGTTTTTAAGCGAAGATCGTAAATTTTGCACTTTCTTTATAAATTAGTTATCCAATTTCAAAAGTCAAAACTTTCCTTTTATAAATGATATTACAAACTTTTAAAGCCAAAATTTCTTTTACTTTAACAAATTGATTTTCTAAATTATATTTTCATGGACTTGATTAAGCTGGCTGGTTTCTTTTGCACGATTTATATAGAAGGTGGGGGAGGACATTATGGTGGTGAATTCAAATTTCAAAAAGAAGAGAAAGAAAAAGGGGTTGTAAAGTAATGTGTAATAGTCAAAAAGGTAAAACTAAAATCACGGAATTATAGCTGTAGCCGATTATTATCTTTGTCTTATAAAAAAGTTGTGGTAAACACAAATAGACAAACGGCTTCGATGGATGTGGAGAGTGCACTTTACCCTGAATTGTGGGACTATGTGTTGTAAATTGTAATGTAGAGAGAGAAGCATCCTTCTAGTCTTGGATGAGAAACTAGATAGTCAAACGATGTTAAAACTCACAATATTTAGTACATGTAAAACTTTTGCAGCTATTGGCGTACAAATATCAATACTAATATGGGATTATAAATCCATTAATGTGTTAGTAAAAAAAATTGAACATAAAAGATTTTTCTATTGACTTTGAACCTGCATTGCATTGGCATCTACACATGCCATGACTCTCTTGTTTCACCCATATTATGTGTGAAAGCTGCTGCTGGTTTTAGAGCTGTATGTCAGAACCAGTGAAGAAAATATATCCATTCATTATTATTGTTGCAGGGCCTCAACCTCAAGCCAGTATTAGCATATCCATTTCCAACTTCTTCAAGCATATGTAGAGACTAGAGAATACTTACACACCACCACTGCCTTTCATTCAAATATCACAGAGAGTTATAATGTCACCATTCTCGATGAAGCCATTACTGTTTTTCTCCCTCGTCATCACCACTTTTCTGCTGCCATTTCCGTTTTCACTTGGAGAGGAGGAGCCTCCCTCTCCGACTTTCTACGACGCATTCCAGCCATCTCCAGGTAACTCGATCACTGAATATTCTTTTGCATTGCATTTGTGGGCTCAAATTTGTATTTCATGGACTGCGTGTGCAGATATGTCGCTTGCCCCCAACAACTTGGATGAACCAGATTTGGACACAAACCTTGTGTTAGCTCCAAGGAGAACTTACAGAAAAGACCCTCTTGATCATTTTCAAATGTACACTGCTGGCTGGAACTTCACCAATCGCCATTATTGGGCTGTCAGTCTTTAAACTTCCTAATTGCCTTCATTTCATCCAGATTAGTGATGCATTTATCGTAGATCTTCATGATCAAAAGGCTAGAAATAAATTCTCAAGTTCTCAAATTTAAATAAAGTTCCCATTTGAACCTTTTTTGCAATAAATAAATATAACCTATATATATACACATTGTGCAATAAGGTTCTCCTTTGAACCTCTTTCTACATATATACGTATCTCACTCATTTGAACCTTTTCTTATTCAGTAAATTATACGTATTGTGCAATAAAGTAACTTTGCTCGGTGTATTCGTGATATTGCTGGATTTTTAATATGGATGCACATTAATGTTATTGTAGTAAAGTAATTTATGTGTTCAATGCAAAGTTCTCACAATAAGAAGGTTCTCATTTGAACCATGCCCTATTCTCTAATGTTGAACCATGTTCTTAATTTGAAGTCGGTGGGTTACACTGCTGTTCCTTTTTTCGCCATTGCTGCAATCTGGTTTGTCACCTTTGGGCTATGCTTGTCTCTCATCTGTGTCTGCTACTGTTGCCGTCGAAGGGAGCCCTACGCCTATTCTTCAATTGCTTATGCACTCTCTCTCATCTTCCTCGTGCTGCTTTCCATTACTGCAATGTACCGATCTCTCACTCTCTCTTGGTATTCGTTTATCGTTAATGTGAAGCTAATTTGTGATGGATGTACTTCAATTTTCAGAGTTGGATGTGTTGTGTTGTACAAGGGGCAAGAGAAATTCCACAGCAGCATCATTGACACTTTACAGTATGTGGTGAGTCAGGCAGATGACACATCTGATACTTTAAGGAATGTGTCCCAACATCTTGTTGCAGCCAAGCAAACCAACGTCGTTCAAGTTTCTCTGCCTCCTACTGTCCAAACAGACATCGATCAGCTTCAGACCACGATCGACACATCAGCTACAACGCTCACCACTAAAACTCAAGAAAATTCACGAGACATCAAGAAACGAATAGATTCGTTGTAAGCCAACGTCGCCATCTATTCTTCGCGTTGGTTGAGAGTGGGACTAGTTAGCATAACCGTGGTTGTTGATTGCAGGAGATTGGCTCTTATCCTAATCACCGCTGCTATGCTGCTTCTCACAATCCTTGGATTAGGTATGCGTATCACTTTCATTTTGATTGAAGAATTTGCCTTGCCTTGTTTTCTAACCAATCTGCAACTTTATTGTTTCAGCGTTTTCAATGCTCGGCATGATGTTTCCTGTATACATGTAAGTGTTGCATGTTCCACAACTGCGCTACTTCTTTCTCTCTCATACAATTCTTGAATTTGTTGTTGCAGAGTGGTGATAGCCGGATGGATTCTTGTGACTGCAACTTTCATTCTCTGCGGCATATTCCTACTTCTCCACAAGTATATATGTCACAACACTTGCTCGAATAAAAAGCCCAATACTATGAACTCAAACATGCATGATTAATGTTGGTGATGACATGCAGTGTAACAGGAGACAGTTGCAGAGCAATGAATCAGTGGATCCAAAATCCGAGTCCTCACAGTGCGCTAGATGACATACTTCCCTGCGTCGACCATGCCACTGCTCAACAAACCTTAGCCAAAAGCAAGCAAGTGACATCTCAGTTAGTGGACTTGATCAACACTGTGATAACCAATGTCTCCAACATCAACTTCGCCTCTAACTTCGTGCAACTCTACTACAACCAATCCGGCCCTCTTCTTCCAACCCTCTGCAATCCTTTCCGTCCGGACCTCTCCGACCGCCCTTGCTCTCCTGCTGAAGTCAATCTCAACAACGCCACACAAGTATGACTAGGAGAGACCAACTCCTCCAATCCTCCTTCCAAATTGTTTTAGTAAATTTAACTCATGATCAGCTACTCTAATGAATGAAGGTGTGGAGTGGCTATGTGTGTCGTGCATCACCGAGTGGCATCTGTATTACAACGGGACGTCTGAGTCCGAATCTCTACTCTCAGTTTTCTGCAACTGTGGATGTATTCAGCGGCTTGTACCAGTACAGTCCCTTCCTCATCCAACTCGAAGATTGCAGTTACGCGAGGCAAACATTCTTGGATGTTGAGACCAACTACTGTCCCAGACTGGAGAAATATAGCCAACGAGTATATGTTGGGCTGGTGATGGTGGCCACTGCAGTGATGCTTTCGCTAGTTTTTTGGGTGATATATGGAAGGGAGAGGCGCCACCGCCGCCATGCCAAAGGGAATAAGCCCAAAGGTTTTGTGTATGCCAAAGATGGAGATCGAGATGGTGAAAGTGATAAGCACAAATAAATGAATGTCTTTCACTTGAAGATTCTAAATTATGTTAGATGACCATTTTCCCCCCTTCTATGCATCTCCACTTCATAACGCATCTCTAATCACTTTTCATCAACTATTTGTTTTGTTTTATTAAGATGGGAAACTTGTAGTCGTTATCTGGGCTGGGTTTGAAATTACGACAAAAACTCTATATCTCCCATTGATACTTCCACTCTCCCATCTTAATGAAAAAAAAGGAGAGATAAGAAAAGGGAGGAAATAAATATGATATGATATTTTTGAAGGATGAATACATGCCTATGGGTTTGAATACATCCCTCAAAGTGTTTGATCTATTCATAAGCATGTATTCAAAACCATTAATAATAATGAAAAAAAATGAGAGACAAGAAAAGGGAGGAAATAAATATGATATGCTATGTTTGAAGGATGAATCATGGGGTAAATTCAAATCCATGTGTATATTCAATGTTATGAGTTATGCAGCCGGCTATTAGAATATATCAACTATCTGCCAGTTCCAGTTCTAAATAACTAGCAGCGAGCCAAGCAATGATTTCTACTAATAAAACTATATATTTTTTAGTGACTGCTCATACTAAATCGGCATCAAAACAGCTCTCCGTTCCATGGCCAACAAAAGAAATCACCTCAGTTAAAAATTCTTTCCCATGTAGATAATACAAGGAATACTATTGAGCTGAGGATGCATAGCAACCCCGGGATAAGAAAAACTGCTCTCCAGCTCTCTGGACTCGTCAGGTCCAGAAGTCGACCTGTAAGATCGACCCCAAAAATGCCGGCTAAGGTACCGGTTGTATTTGAGACTCCCATCACAATTCCTGCGTATCTTGGAGTCACGTCCATATGGTTAACAGCGAATCCAGCTCTTCCAAGTGCCAAGAAACCAAGAGCCACCGAAAAACAGAACACGACTCCATTAGGTATTCTAAACATGGGAAGAAACATCAATGTGCACGAAGCCACCACGAATCCCACTGTGTTTAAAAGCTTTCTTGTTTTAATCACTGACATAATTCTCCTGGTAATCAAGTAATCCGCGATAACTCCACCAATATTTGAGAACAGAAACATGTTTAGATAAGGCATCATCTTAGAGGAACCCATTTCTTGAAGACTGCGGTTGAGGCCTAACTCAAAATATATATGAAGCCAATTCATGAGTGCATAAAGAGCATAGTGGAAAGTAAAATTATTTGCAACTATTGCCCAGACTGGCAAGCTGAAAATT
Organism: Salvia rosmarinus; assembly: GCA_036937905.1. Classification (NCBI taxonomy): domain Eukaryota; kingdom Viridiplantae; phylum Streptophyta; class Magnoliopsida; order Lamiales; family Lamiaceae; genus Salvia; species Salvia rosmarinus. The sequence goes on along the minus strand of CM072822.1, from coordinate 15,194,619 downwards.
ATTCTCTTCCATGGGATTTTTGGAGTTCCCATGGAATATAATCCGTTTTCTACTTTCCCTTTTGGATTCCTTTTATCGGAAGCAAGGACTCACCAAAACCGGCAGCTGTAGAGCGAGGTGGATCACTGGCATACTTCAACCAAAGTAGAGACCACATGACCCCTAGAGCTGCTTCAACAAGAAATACCGACTGCGGACCTTTCAATCTTACAAGGCTAGGGAGGATAAGCATTCCTGCAGCTGCACCAAAATACATTCCTGAAGTTGTGAGGGATACAGATCTTGACCTTTCATGTGGGGGCACCCATTGTGCTAGTACAGTGTGTATGGAGGAAAGATGAAGCCCTGGGCCACCCCAACAAGCAACCGGACTACAACCAAAATTACAACTCAATTTGGATCCAGTGGTACAAAAGCACAAGTCAGGGACCACAAAAGAAATGAAAATAGAAGAACACGCATTCCTCCAAGTTTTTGAGCCACCCAACCACCAGGAATTTGTGAACAAGCATAACCATAATAGAATATTGAAAGTATCATGCCCTTTCTTGATTGATCTATTCCCGCAGCATCACCAGCCGCAGTATATGCAATAGAGAAGCCGACTCGTTCTATGCAGCACACAGAAGTGCAGATGAAGGTCAAATAAAAATCACATAACGTTTTGGGATGTATTTACTCTTCACCTCTTTTGGTTTCACGAATGGCGAAACCCCTACTTTTTCTTTACTGGTGTTTCATCAAAAATCAAAAACGAATTTCAACAAGTCCATGAATCAAACAGGAGAGAGCCATCCTACAAAAAAAAGTTCAAACTGAATTTAGAAACTGACAGCCAGGATGACATACTAAAAAGAGTAACTAAAGAATGTCGGGGCAGTTAGCTTCCTAGCTACATAGACAAAAGGAAGAACAAGACAGTCTAGTACTTTCGGGCCTCTCACCTGAGAGTCCCTCACTCGCTAAAAGCTAATAAGAGTAGAGTTACATGTCTGTTTTAAAAAGTAAACGACAGGGAGTCAAAGAGTTTTACTGAGTGCTTTCGTTGTTGTGGAATAAGAAGCCTTCGTATCTTAATGTACGTATTTAATTTATTCGGAAATATTAGAGCGGGATCCACTTTTTGGGGAATATGAGTCGAAGCAATAACAAGACAAGCACAATGAGATAAATAGTGTAATGAAAGTGAGATTCCACTTGGAACCCAACATGGAATGTGCTCCAGCTTACCAAGTGCCCAAACGAGCTAGGTGTTTGAGTAGGAAGTAGGTTCTTCGTATGCTAATGAGCTAATCTATTGATATTACAACAAGATTACATTCCTAAAATCCATAATGAGACCTTCACAGAAAAGCTGAAGGATATGAAGAGGCATCCCTTGTACCTTTTTCTCCTATGTTTCGTAACACACAAGGCAGTCCGAGATGCATTTTTCTAACCCGGCGATATCAATCACAGACTGATCTCTCTAGTGCAAACTCGACCTACTTGATTTAAGGCATAATCCTAGAAGAATTGGAGCCTAGATGCTGATTAGATACCATACGAGGAATCAACCAAGAATTTGTAGCACAATTTACTTAAAGCAAACAAACATTCAGTATTCTAACTTCATCACATTCAACAAAAAACCTAGTAACAGAATAGAAATTTTATGTCTTCTTTTTCGAAACAAAAGAAAATAAGGTTTCTTTCACTGTCTAAAATCAAAAAAGCACATCAGACACCAAAATCCACATCGAAAAAGAAAGACAAGCTGAGAAAAAAGTGAAAGTCAGTAGAAAAAAATAATCTAAGTTAGCTAATAATTTACGGGAAGGATAACTTTCTTCCTCCAACAAATTCATTACATATCACGGTTGACCACATTCGGGCACAATAAAGAGATATACCCATAAATTGTCGGATTAATTATAAGAGATGCACATAACCACCAAACAATCATAGACATAGCAAAGATAAACATAACTGTTGACAAAAATTGAATTACAAGAAAAACCGATAAAGAATAAAAATGAAGTTACTTCTGTGACGAAAGGCAGATTAGGTCAACCGCATTGACTAAGCAATGCTGTTTTTTGGGAAAAGAAAAGGGGAGAGATTGAGAGCAGCAGTAGTGAATGTAGTGTTTATGGTGACGAAGTGAGATTTGGAAAGAAAGTGAAAATAATTTTCAAAGCAGTTGCAGAAGCGACTGTGCAACATCGTTAAATATTTAGAATTTTCGCTCACTTCTCTAACTGCTCGTTCATGGGCCTCACTATCTGACTGGGCCTTTATCCTAATCGGACCAACCACTAGAATCAATTTTCTTATATTTGGATTAGTGCCCATCACATTCTCAATCAGGAGCAACTATGTCAATTTAGGCTAAAATTTATGGATTGATCAGAATAAATCGATAATTTAATAAGGTTAGGGTTGAAAATTTATAACTCAAAAAATTTTCAATCTGAATGACCTGTAACTGAATAGCACGACAACTTGATACGGTTGACTCGAAAATAAACGAAAACCCGAATGAGCTAACCCAAAAATTGAATAGGTTGTCATAATTAACATATTTTTAAACTTCATTACTTGCTTTTAAAAAATTAGCGTGATAAGTTTTTTTTCAAATACTTGTGGAATATATTTTGGTTAATATTTGAAAGTTATCATTTTACTTCTTTATCTTTGACACCAACATTTAATGCAAGATGTTTGTTATAAACATATGATTATCAAGAAAAAACATATTAAACTTATTTATTTCCTAATCTTTTTGCCTCGATTAGTTTGACGGATTAGTCCGAAACTTGAGAGTTTACGATTAGGATTGAAATTTTTTAATTCGTATTATCCGAAACAAATAGCTCGACAACCCAAATGAAGTGAATTGAACTGAACCCGACTGAGTTGGTCCGATTAACATCAATAGTTGGAAATTTTAATAGTATTTATAATTATTCAAGTATATAACAAATTAGCATATATTATAACAAGTTAGTTATAATTCAAAGTGGACTTTGACGTCGAATTAGCTTAAATTATTCATATCTATTCAAGTTATAACTCAAAGTAAAGTGATGTCCTTGGAACACACACACACACACACACACACACACATATATATATATATATATATATATATATATATATATATATATATATATATATAATTGGATCATTATAATATTATTATATATAGTAATTAACCCCATCTATTCATCTCACATATCCTATAGTGGAGATTTTTTCGGATTTTTAAAGTCTTTTGATGCTGATTTCGCTACAATAAGGGTAGATTAGTAATTTGATTTGTTATGTAATATTTTTTTTACGGACTATGCATAAGACTTGTAAAGATGATGCACATAACGGTATAAAGTTGTGCACAACGAAAACTTTCTAAAATTGTTTTGTTGTGCAATATTTTTAGAATGTTTTCATTATGCACAACTTTATAAATTTTGTGTAACCGTTGTGCTACAACCATTGTCCAACCGCTACCGTCGTGAACGCCACAGTCGTGACCATCTCCACCGCATCATTGTCGCCGTCGCGACAACCTCCACCGCACCATCGTTGCCACCTACTTCTCTTTCTTCTCCGGCGAACAACAACAATTTGCAGCAGAGGAGAAGGAGAAGAAAAAAAAAAGAAATAATTACTATTTTGCTCTTAAACGAAAATTAAAATAAAAAAAATCCTATATATATATATTGAGATTCAAATAAGAATAATTTTTAACATAAGAACTAAGAATCACGAACATTCGTTATAAACAAATTGAATTTAGGTATTAAAGTTAATGCATCCGTCGATAAAAATATTGAATCCAAATTTTTAGAATTTTCACCAAAGGTTCGAATTCGATGAGGGGCGAAAATGCATTTTTTTGAATTCAGTAATTTTTTCATCGGATTCATCAACTTTCACTCCGAATTCATTAATTTTTTATTCTCATATTCTCACGATAAAAATGATTCTCATGTTAACCCTAACCTCTATATATATATATATATATATATATATATATATATATATATATATATATATATATATATATATATATATATAAATAAAATAACTATTAAATTTTCAAATCGGCATTTGGCAATAGTCAAAGGACTCGTAATGACCATGATTTATTCTTATTTATGTATATCAATGATATATATATATGAACTAATTCCACACACACACACATACATATATATATATATATATATATATATAGAGGGTTAACGAATGAGAATCATCTTTTTATTGTGAGAATGTGAGAACAAAAAATGATGAATTCGATATGAAACTTGATGAATCAGACGAAGTTCTTCAAAAGAATCTAGAAAAAATATATATATATTTTCGAATCCTCATGAGATTCGAACCAAAAATGATGAATTGTGAAAATTCAGAAATTTTGAATTAATTTTTCCTCTCATGAGATAACTTTCCCATTGGATTTATTAACTTTCATAGCAAATTCATTTTGTTCAGTAAATAATTTTTCGGTTCTTAGCTCACTCACGTTAAAACCGATTCTTATTTACCTCATATATATATATATATATATATATATAGGGAGGTTAACGTGAGAACCATTTTTATCGTGAGAACGTGAGAACCAAAAAATGATGAATTCACAGTGAAAGTTGATGAATCAGCTGAGAAAGTTACTGAATCCAAAAAAATAGAATTTTCGCCCCTCATGAAATTCGAACTCGGGTGAAAAATTTTGAATTTTTGAATTCATCAACTTTCTCAACGGATTCATCAACTTTCATAATGAATTCATTTGGTTCTTAGTTTTAGGATAAAATGGTTCTTATTGAACAAAACTCTCTCTATATATATATATATATATATATATATATATATATATATATATATATGAGAAGGTTAACGTGAGAACCACTTTTATCATGATAACGTGATAATAAAAATTGATGAATTTCTTGTGAAAGTTGATAAATCCATTGAAAAAGTTATTGAATCCAAGAAAATGAAATTTTTGCTCCACATAGGATTCAAACCCGGGTGAAAATTTCCGAATTTTTAAATTCAGTAACTTTCAAATGGATTCATCAATTTTCATTGTGAATTCATTTGATTATTATTTTTTAGGATAAAAATGATTCTCATTTGAACATATATATATATATATATTTATTTATTTATTTATTATTTTTGTTTCTCGGGCATTTCGTTGTGTGAGACATTCATTATTATCAAAATGGTCTGCTAGTCGTTCCTTTGTCACGGTGCATCTCTTCAACATTACAATTTACAACTCTTCAACTTTTATGTGTAAGTAGCCGTTTTACAAGCAGAAACAATAACCAAAACTGCACACAATCTACTATTTCAATCTTAAATATAGTAGAGATTTGGGGGGTAAGAATCCAAACCAATCAGTCAAAATCAATCAACACCTGCCGAAACTAGTCTGTACTCGAACCAAAACAAAAACCCCGTACGCAGAGCTCTATGCAATCATTTCAGAGTCAACTTGCTCAATTTTGGGGAATATTTCTCTCATCCTAGACATGTAGTTGGGAGAATTTGCCTGCAATGCCAATCAAAAAGTACAACATCACTAACGACCACATAATTACACGATATCACAGGAATAATAGCTTGTGTTTGGCAACGAAGATGCTGCGGACTGAACTGAATAAGGAGAGTAAAGATGTATAAGTACATACACAAGGATTGCGCTCAAGGTAGATGGTAGTGAGATTCTCTCTGAAACCAGCAACACCTTCAGCTAGGCTATCGAGCGACGTTATTTGGTTGTCATTAAGCCACAGATCTTCCAACCTGCTACCCAAACATCAGAAAAGTAACAAATTGGTGCCAAAAAAATCTCTCTATATATAAGAATAATCATGCATGGCCTTTTTTTGGATTGAGTTTCTCACTTTGTCAAGTTGGCAATGTCATTTATTTCTGTGAGTTTATTTGATGCCACATCCAAGACCCGGAGGTTGAATAGAGTTGATAAGCCTTCCATTTTTGCAATACCGTTATGGCTCAGGTACAATTCTTCGAGTGCAACACATTCCTGCACATCATGGCAACACAAGATGTGAAATACAAACTTGATCTGCAGTTATGCAGAAACTATTCTCAAAAGAAGTTGAATTTAAGAAATTTCTGTAAATGTAGCATCATCAAGTCCACGTAACTACCTCAAGTCCTGCCATAGATGTCAAGCGGTTGCTTTGAAGGCTGAGCTTCTTAATGCATTTTAGTCCACAAAGGTCAATGACACGAATACGATTGCGCCCAAGCCATAGCTCTAGCAAGGATGACAAATTTTGTAGGTTCTCCATTACCTGATGACCAGACTCAGTTCAATGGCCAAACAAATCATCTACCTATTGTCCATCAATAATTCAGGCAAAGTAAATATTTCATATTTTCCAAGCTAACCAAATCAGGAACAAAGGGTTTACCAAATGATAATGGGAGGACATTAAAATCAACATTCGGATGCAACAGGTTGCTGAGTGTTTCAAATTTCATGATTCCAATTTATCAGACCTTCTCAAGTAAGTAAATGAGTATACTTCCAACTCATGGAGCTACAATTGTTTGATCCATGAGCAGACAAGGCATACTTTACTGTTCAGAGAGCTTGTGAATTTCTAAATGTGAGAAAAGATCTAATATAACTTATCCTGAGAGAAATGGACCTACCCTTAGTCGGTTGGATCCAAGTTCAAGAATTTGCAGCTCATGGAAGTGCTCAATCTCCTCCATCTTTGTCACTTCATTTTTGGACACATATAGTTCTTTGAGTGTGTTTGAAACCTTGGATAACCCGCTGAGTGAAGAAATTTCGTTAAATGAAACATCAAAGACCAGAAGCATTTTGAATATGGTGACATCTGGAATTTTCTTCATTTGATTATCCCTCAGCACCAGCTCCTGCAAAAGAACAACACACATCAATACACCCATTGACAGCAAGTCTGTGTGTAGTTTCTAGTTGAAGAATGGGGCTTTCGGTTTTATAAACAAACAAATTCCAGATTGCCCCAACTAAATGTCATTTAGTCAAAAAGACAAATAAGCACTTCTGATATCTCTAAGGATTATTTCATCTATAATACGGGATTTGTATCCCAAAATATCAAATAAATCAATCCATATTTTACTCTCATTTGCACAACCATCCCATGCATGCATCAGTAGAAACATATTTATTTCACAAATTCAGGTACTATAAGCTTATTCCTACGGGAAGAGTCAACAGATCCTCTACTGTATCACTTTGGAGTTAGACATAGATCACGTGTTTTTGGAGGAAGACCACTAGCTCCTAAAAGAGAAAGAACACGTTATCTGTATATATGTAAACAACGCATGTCTAAAGTTACAGTTATTTAAGAATTTATCGTGCTGAACGGAAATAAGGAAAGCCATTTATGCTAAACATGAGTCAAGATGAAAACAACTAATAATCTTTTTTAGAATTTTCAAAGTCACAGATGAAAACAAAAATGCATGTTATGTTGAAAGGGGTGAAACTGTTAAAGAAAGTGAAACGGTATAAAAGAAAAAAGTCATCCCTCAAATATTATAAGCCGTCCTATTATAGCATACAACTCCACTCCACTCTATAACTAAATTATGTACCGATATAAGTAAAATTGCTGGGCCTTGTTTACCTTTTCGAAAGAATAGTGTCATCTCACTAAATCAACACAAAAATATACACAAATAAAAGCTCAAAATATTAGATACAGGACATATTTACACACGACTATGTCATTGTGGTTGAAGTAGTTCATGCTCCACGAAGGCAAAGAGCAATTCGCAAACGTCTAAAGCAAACTCAATGAGGTCCATTAGAGCTAATTCTGTACACGAGGATGACACAACATTGTTCAGAAACAAACATAATGCAACATAGGAATTAATGTTTCTCTTTGATGTATTATTGTTGGAGAAATGCAATATAACACGAAATGTAACTCAGTCCTGTAAATTAAAAACCCTGATTTTCTCAATCAAAATATGACACTAGACAAAGTTAGTATTTTGCTCGAGTATTTCGGAATCAAAATAAAACAATAAACAATCTCATGCCAACAACCAGAAAGGGGGAAATCAAGTTAACAAAAAAAGAGATTAAATCAACAGATATAAAGAAGGAAAAAGAAAAGGAGTACTTGGAGGGGGGAGATGGAGTGCCAGGACAACAAGGGAAGGACGGCGTCGTCGTTAAGAAGGTTCTGGCGCAGAGAGAGCTTCTTGAGATTGGAGAGCTGCGAGAGACGGGGGTCTAACGCCGTCAGCCGGTTCGCCGTCAGGTCTACTTCGAACAGAGTGGGCGGCAGGTCGACGGAGCTGAGATCGCGCAGCTGACAACTGCTCAGATCCAGGATCGTCGGTGCGCCGTCGATCTTAGGCGGTGGATCGTGGTTTTCGGGTTGCGCCGACGAGTCCATTTTTGGGGAGACGACGATTGATCTTGGCGGAAATATGTGTTGGTTTTGTTATTAAATCTGGTTATTATTGTTAATTTATCTCTTATTTATTTAAGCAGAAAAGTAAATAAAATAAAATTATTTGCATCTCAAGGCTCTTAAAATTTATGATCATCAAAATTTATTTATTTAATAATTATTCGGAGCGATCAAAGAACAAAAACAATATCTAGAGTAATCTCATCCATCCAATTACACAGTCCATTAATACAAAAACTTCTACCTTAAAACTTCCTCATCTAATTAATTCTTCGTCCCACGTCCAATCAATAAATTGAAAGTACACTTGTATAAAAACTGAATTATGAAAGATGATCAAATGTTAAAATGTACCTAATTGAATGTATGAGAGAAAAGTAATGATTCATCAAAGGAATCAATAATAATTGAAGAAAGCTATACACTCTTATTAAGAATCAAAATACATGAAAAATATGAAAAATCCGAAAAATCGTCGAAAAATCCCATGTAACAAGCCACGGTCGAAGCACGTGCAACGCCGACCTCGATACTTGGCTTGAAAAACCCTCCTCTGATGCGCCGGTGGTGTGTGCACTTACAGGCTTACAGCCGCAACATATGCACATTTTGTGTCTCTGTGTCACATCCGTGCTATCCGCGACAGATTGCACGCTTGTTTTGATTCAATTTCTCCATTTCTCGTTTGAACTTCGATTCTCACACCGTTTTCACTCATAAACTCATATCGAACTGTACTTGAGTTCTATGAAACTCAATATCATCAATTATCTTCTTCTTCTTCTTCTCAATCTTCAAGTACCCCATTGTATTTTAACTACTCCAAAACATCTTAAAATTACGCAAATCATATAAAATTATAGTCAAACATGATATCATCGGAGCAAGCAAAAATCATGCAAAATGAGTGTTTAGTAGAACCCCCCAAAAAGATCATAAAATCAAAAGGTGTATGAATTTGTTAGGTTTGAGGAGAATGCAGTATGCATATTAACGGAGAAAAATCAGCAACAAATGATTACGACAATGCAAGAGAAGCTGTAGAGGGAAAGTTGGGACTTGGGAGCAATTCGTAGATAAAAAGAGGGAAATAAACTTCTTTTCGGTAGGAATAATCTATGCTCCAAGATTGACGATGATGATGGAATATGGGTTATGTTTTTCAAGCTAAAGACTCGTGAAATTTGTAACTGGGTAAATTTTTGATAGATTTATTTTATAAATCTAATAAATAATTATGAAAATAAACGTATCTCGTGGTAATGATTGGAATAATGACTATGAGCAAGAAACATAAATGTTGTATGAGATTGTCGGATGGTGTGAGGATCAAGTCAATTGCAAAACAGAGCCGGAGGAAGGGGCATTCGGGTAGATACTCCGACACTAAAATCACTAATATATTGTGTTTAAATCTTATTGATTGCTTAATATTACGTACATGACCCTTTCATGGTGATGATATTTATAGGTGTGGAATGGTATCGGTTGGGATCATCAGAATCCTTTTAGGAATAGGATGTGTGTAGATCCTCCGAGATCTGTGTCATTTTACTAGCGTCAGATCTATCTATAAGAACTAGCTCCTATCCGGAGACATGAGTCATCTTGTTTGTCATATATTGACACATACTGTGTCGTTTCGTTGCCTGAGATTGAGACCTTCAGCATGCAGATGTGGGCTTTGAGGCTCAATTTCACGGGTCCATCACCTTTGATTATCTTGCTGGTCTGATATTTTTGCGTCAGATATGGTACATGTGGTCAGTTCACGAATATTATGAACTGAGTTAATAGTACTTATTCCATATCAATTTTGAAAATTTGGTATCATTTTAACAGAAAAGTTGCATGTTAACGCTAGCTATGTAGCCGGATTGTCTTTTTCGTGATTCAGAAATTAAATCATTTCATACAAACATTGACAAAGTTACATGGGGTCTGGGGGCTATAGGGCCCCAACTTTTTTCAAAAAACATTAGTATTATATATTCATTTAATGTTAAACAATGTATTGTAATATAGTTGGTTGAAATCTTGTCTTCCATACCAATGTTTAGAGTTCAAATCCAATTCGGGTTTTTTTTTCTTCTTCTCTACTTTGTGTTCTTTATTTTTTTTTATTTTTTTTACTTTGTTCACTTTCTTTCATTTTTCTCTTTTTCTATAATTTATTTTATATTGATAAAATAAAAGATATATACAAATAACAAAGTTTTATATGTAAATTAATAAGATCAATCCAATTAATAAAAAAAATTATGATAAAATTATTATTGCAGTCATATTGTCACAGCCCAACTACTTAATCAAGTAATTAAGTCGTGACGTGGGTTAAGAAGGAAATTCTGATAATTAATAACGTCAACAATGATCAAAATATCTCAAGAGACAGATAGGGTACCAACTTTTATTAAGAAGGATTCAAATATTTATGACTAAAGAGGTAAAATGGAATTTAACAAAGGATGATTTTAGGTCCCCGAACCACAATAAAGAATCGAACGAGAAGGACAACGACTGCGGACAAATAATCACAACGGAAATAACCAATATCAAGAATGTACATTTTCGAGCATGCTTCAACAACTTTGAGAATTTATCAACTTCTTAAAACATGGTTTGACAATGATCCAATAGCATAACATTGAATCCAACGAAAACAATTCTGAGCATTCGAGTAAATCCTTATTCACAGAGCATTGAACATGATCACTTCGTCATAGAAAAACACATAAGTAAGTAAAGGCCAAAGTTCGGCAACAGAAGTGTGGCTGAGAATTATGTATGATGACATAACTCTCTGGGCAACAAGACATGTTAACATCAAATGAACAACATTGATAATTAAACATGTTATCATGAATCAAATCAATTAGAGAAGATCCTTTGCGCAGCATTCGATTCCAGCATCCTCTCAAGCTCAACCTGCACATTTAGAAATATATGCAGGGCGTGAGTACAAAAATGCACTCAGTGGGTATATGCCAAAAACATAAAATAAACTTTGCTCTTAGAGCTATAAACTTGACTTGCCATAACATATGCTTTCATAATAAATACTTACTTGCTTTTGTTATCATAATAGCATAACATATGCATATGCATGTTTCATGTCTGCATGCAACTTTCTCTTTTCCTTCCCATATTCACGTATTATTTCTGCTTGTTGAGAAGTAAGCCTCCTTCTCAAACACCTTAATATCACATACCCGAGTTGGTCCCGAAGGTCACCAACTACGGTCATACCCGACTTCGGTCGTTTCTTTCTTTCTTTCTATCTTTCTTTCCCGTAGATAGTTAGTGCATTATGCTTATGCTCATGCTCAAAGCTTTGGCAAGTCAGTTAACTTTTCAAAGAAATGCATATCATATCATATCATCTTCTATGCTAAAGCATATCATATCATTTGAAAGTATATATATAAAAGCATAAGCATATTATTATAGAAAATACTTATACCCACCTGACGACAGTCACTCGATGACTGTACCTTCTATCTTCACATCGTTCTTCTTCCCATTCGATCATCACTCCACATAAAACGGCATAAAAGCCTATCAAGAACCAAACAAGAACATAACTCATCTTAGTCGTCGACACGACTACATCTTTTCGATATCAAGACGCATGGTCTATCAACACTTGGGTCATTGCATCCTCTAACATCTTAAACAAACAAATTCTAACGAAATTTCGGCAGAGTAACGTTTATAAAACGCATCGCCATTTCAATACCAAATCAACCAAACTTTTCCCAAACTCCACCAAATCATCACCATATGCATAAATGAGCATAGAAAACTCAACAACAAGCTTCAACCATCCAATCTTAGCCAAAATCTTAACAACCCCTTAAGACATAGCTTATGTCCAACATCCACTAAAAAAAAAACAGCGAATAGCGAAGGAAAATTTCGTCGCTAATCATGTCAGATCCGTCGTTAAAATGGATTAGCGATTGATCAACGACGGAATCAAGGCATCGTCGGAAATCTGGTTGGCAAACTTCTAACGACGGAATTAATCACATCGCTAATTATTAGCGACAAAAATTTCAGTCGCTAATCGACAACCTCCCGATCGGTCGTCTGATACATATTCCGTCGTTAATACGACTCTAATCTGTCGTTAATAACGACGGAGTAAACCGTAGCTAAAAATACCGTCGTAAATCCGTCATTAATTCGACGACAATCCGTCGTTGATCCGTCGTTATTTAGCGTCGGACAAAAGTCCGTCGTTAAAATTATGATTTTTTTAATTTCACATAACAAACCGCCGCTAATTGCCGCTAGTCCGCCCTCGATTGCCTCTAATCCATCGTTAGTTACAGTTTGTTCTGTTATTTCACGTTGTAAATCCGTCGCTGATCCGTCGCAAAACCGTCGCTAGTCCGTCGCAGATCCGTCGCTAAATATGCACAGACTGGACAATTTCTATTTGTATTTTGGACGGCCGTTTACAACAACAACAAACCTGTTTTCAAACAAACACAATCCAAACAAACCAATTCTAAATGATAAACATTATCATTCTAAATCAGGCGACACAATTGAAACAAAACAATTTCACGTCATAATATTAAACAAACCATACAATTCTAAATCATACGATAAGTTTACAAATAAAATGTTTTTGTTTGTTCATAATACAACCCAAATATGACGAGTGGGGAAACAGAGTCGATATCACGAGGGTGGGGAAACGGAGTCGCCATGAAGCGCCCAAAGCCTCCCGCCGAGCGCAGAATCGAGCTCGAATCGTGCTTGCACGTTATCTCGCTCTCGGTTCGCTTGCAACTGCCTCAGATTGCTCGCGCCGCCTGCAACCGCCTCTTATTGCTCGCTCGACTTGCCATCCGATTCCATCTCCAATAGTCGCGCATGATAAGTCGTGGAATCGGTGGGCACTCTCCACCGAATGAGACGACACTTCGCTCTGCATGTATGTCCGTGATACGTAACCAGCCCAAACATCCTATTCTTTTCTTTGAGGAGCTCCCAAGGACATTTTGAGAATTTGAGTCCTATCATTTCTGGTGTCGCCTCATCACTCCCCCCAGATTGGCTCAACTGAGTGACATGTTCCTCAACCTGCCTCTGTAATATAATTTCGTATAATTATTATTTAATTAAATGCTTGTTATTGCGCTAACAAATATACTTACCGCGATACTCCGAGCTTTCCCGTCTGTATAGCTCCCGTCGTCGGTGGCATGATACCTTTGGAATACATCCCATTGGACCTCTGATATGTCTACTCCATGCTCTCTTGCCTATAAATAAGTAAAACAAATTAAATAATTAACAAGTCTCACGATTCTTAAATAAATTTACTATATCTAAAACTTCAAATTAAGTACTTACAATCTCTCTCGCATACTCGAGTGCAGAGCGTGAGCCACCCCAATGCTTGACTATCCCAGTACCCTCGCCATCTGGCTCGGACATCCTGTTGCTGTGGGCCTTTGCCGCCTCTCTCGACGTCCGTCCGAGCCCAATATGCCTTCCAATTATCCCAATCTCGCCGGGGATAAATGGAGATGGGTTGGGCGAGTCATTCTACCGCTTGATCTTGTGAACAAGATCTTTATAGCGTTCGACGGCCTTTGCGCACCAGTAGGAGTAGACCATGGCCTCGTCCATCGTATCATCCCAATAAAAATATTTTTGAAAAAATATATGATTACAATATGACTCGTGTCAAAGGTCAAAATATAAATGACTTCAGTATAAACAACACGAACCTCGAATTCATCGAAATAAATCGCTTGAACTCTTGAGGCACCAATTTCAATTGAAGCCGTTGTGATTCATGAATTTACTGGAATGACTCAGTAATCACGCTGGCTATATCATTGCTCGGACACAAAATGCTACAATTTACAAGAAATAAAGACATCAGAATGTTATAATTTATTTTAACTGAGACATACAATAGATAACATACCCATTTACAATGGCTATCTTCTTCATCCCCTCTCTGGACGGCACTGCACTACTGCTCGAGGGGACGGGCTATGAGACAGTGCCTCCATGCCTTCTTCGAGCCCGGCAGGTGAGAACGACGGCGTATATGATCCTGGATGCCTCCGACGTGATGACGAGGCACCTCGTCCACTGTGAGACATCTACAAACAAAGGTAAAAAATGTTGTATTAAAATTTCACAAATAATACATATCATAACGTTTTGTGTGCATACTAGAAAATAAAACGTTTCTTGTGCATACTATATAATAAATTCAAACCCTATTCATCATCGTCGTCATCATCATCATCATCCAATGTATGATTGTCTTCTGACTCTGACAATTCAACTTCATCATCCGCATCATCAGATGTTTCTTCAATGTCTATGAGTGTACCGTCAGGATGAACTAGTGTCGTGTCATCATCCACAACAACATTAGTAATCGAACCTAATGCATCCTCTTGAAAATGGGAGATTATCGATGCGAACTCTCATCCGAGACTTCCACATTAGATCGAGCTTTAATTTTGCATACTTCCCACCACACTTTCATAGATTGTTTTAAACTTGGATATGCACAATAGTATATTTGAATGGCTTGATTGGCGAGGATAAACGGTTCGAACTTGTTATATCTTCGCGTATGATTTACCGAAACCAACTTGTACTCGGAATGAATTGATAACCCCAATCGTGAAGGATCAAACCACTCGCATCTAAACAATGTTGTGGTCTTCGTTGGTAGCCCAGGATATTCCAACTCACAAACCTCCAATAATCGCCCATAAAAATCGAGTTCTTGAGTGTCTGTACCATAAGTTTCACCTTTAATGCACACTCCACTACTCATAGTTGATCTTTGTGACCCATGTTCTAATGTGTGAAATTTGTACCCATTTATATAATACCCTGGGTACGTCTTAATTCGAGCTGAAGGCCCTTTGGCAAGAGATAATATGAACGGATTCACAATGTTGTTAGCATGATCTTTGACCTATTATTAGTATAAAAATGATTAGAATGACTAAACATACATATTAAATATTAAATATTTCCTAATAATAATCATCAAAACACTCACATATGCCTCAAACCAAAGAGGGAAGCCTCTTTCAATCGACCTTTGAATATCAGAGCTAGAGATCAGTGGATTTGATCTTTTCACATCATCGATGAATAAACTACATCAACATATATTTACGATCCTAGTTAATAATAACAATAATAATAATTAACAATGATTTCGAGAAAACACGACACTTACGCCATGTAAATGTCGCAACTTCAACACGTTGAGCAACACGTATAAACGAGCAAAGATCATATTCTCTACTATCCAAATATCTCGTTGACATATTTTCAAAAGGTCGCCATCTTGCTTGAAGATTTGAAGCATATCTGGATAGTCTTCGTGCTAATCTCCGCTAACCATGATGCAAATCTCGAACTTCGTTCTACGTGATCATCAAAATAATACGAGCAAAATGTCGATGCTTCTTCTACTAAGTAAGCATTGCGATAGAACCTCAACCACGGCTTTGTTTCATACGTTGTTCTTCAACTTACATAAGTATCTATAAATTTCGAACGTTGTTATTCAATTTATATATATATATATATATATATATATATGTGTGTGTGTGTGTGTGTGTGTGTGTGTGTGTGTGATAATGTATGTAGCAAGACCTTTCAAATGGATACATCCATCGGTATTGAACAGTGCCTCGCAATACGGGCTTCATCACTAGATGAATCGGTAGATGTTCCATGGAGTCGAAGAAACTAGGGAAAGATGCGCTCAAGCTTGCATAAAATCATCGGAATATTTTCTTGGAGTCCGCATGCATCATCAAGCCCTATGTTTCGAGAAGTTAAATCTTTGAAGAATAAAGATAATTCATTATGCTTTCCAAACATTGGATGGGAGAAGTTCACGAAATGCAATAGGTAGAATTCACGCATGAAAATGTGTGATCATGACTCTTCATCCCAAACATCTTCGCCGTCATGTCTACACATCTACCCATGTTCAAACGCATCTATCCGAAATCTTAAACCTCTTACCCACTCAAATAAGACTTTTTCTCACGATTGTTAAGTGTATAAGAAGCCTTTGGATATTTTCTGTTGATTCATTCATCGTCAACTCGTCTCAGTAAAAGATAAATTAAGTTCTTCTCTAGATTTGCTCGTATCTTTTGTCTTCCCTGGACATTCATGATCGTGTTGAAGACATTATCGAACACATTCTTTTCTATGTGCATGACATCCAAATTATGCCGAATCAAAAGAGAACTCTAGTAAGGTAGATCCTAGAAAATACTTTTCTTCCATCCGGCCCAAACTATTTGGATATTTCGCTATTTATTTCATCACTTTCAATCTACATTACTTGAGACTAGTCCCATACTATAATTAGTGATGTAAGCTCATCTCCGGTCGCGCTTCGGTGGATCGTTAGTAATCACGTGTGTTTTCTCGAAACCTCTTCGATCCCTTCAAAATGGGTGATTAGGAGCTAGAAATTTACGATGGTTATCAAACCATGACTGCTTAACACTTTTAGCTAAAGTAAAAGCATCGGTATACTCCATGCGGGCGGACAAGCTAATCTTCCAATTGTACTCCATCCAGACAACATAGAGTATGCAGGGAAGTCACTAATTATCCAAAGTAATGCAGCGTGCATTTGAAAATTTCGCTTCAACGATACATCATAAGTAAGAACACCGTTATCCCACAAATCTATTAACTCTGCTATCAATGGTAGCAAGAACACATCAATCTTCTCATTCGGATTACGCGATCCGGCACTAAGATCGTAAGAAACATGTATTGCTCCTTCATACACAGCCACGGGGGAAAATTATAAGGGTAATTATAATGGGCCATGATGAATATTGCTTTCCGATTGATCGAATGGTGAAAACCGTCGGTTGAGAGTCCCAATCGCACGTTACAATTTCGATGCAAATAAGGAAACTTCGTGTTCAAATGTTTCCATGCAATTGAGTCCGCGGATGACGATGACCCCATCATCGATCGATGATGCATGCCAACGATATTTTTCGTTGTAGCATGGATGCATACAATCTCGTAGTCGAGGAGTTAGAGGAAAATAATACATCTTTTTATATGCTACTTGTGCTTTCCGTCGACTTCCACCAGCTCGAGTATTGCTCTTGAAACGAGGATGATTACAGAATTTGTAGCTCGTCGATTCGTAATCTTCATGCCAATAAATCATGTAATTAAATGGACAACAATCAATTTTGTGTACGGCAACCCCATGCCACGCAACAATCTCTTCGTCTTTGTAGAAGTCATCGACACGCATTTCCATCTGGATGCGACTCTTTCATCGATTCGATATTTGATCAAAACCTTTCTCAGTAATGTTGTTCTCTGCTTTCCAACTCAGAAGTCGAGCCACAAATGACAACTGTGTGTGATTCGAGCAACCCGACCACAGAGGTTTATCGGTAGCATTCAACATGTCGTAAAATTTTTGTGCATCCGAATTTGGCTCCTCTTCGATCTCTTCAAAGTTGAACTGTAGACCAGCAACATCCACCACCATCGTATGATACGTATTTGGTTGACGGCTAACATCTGAATCCACAACATTGTCCCTACTTGTGGTTGTCGTGGTTGTCTCTCCTTGAAATATCCATGTGTGATAATTTGGAACAAATCCAAATTTTGATAAGTTATATCGCACAGTATCTTTCTTCTAATAAGGTATATTCTTACACTTCTTACACGGACATTTGATTTCTCTCCATCGGCGAATAAAAACTGAGCACTAGCGAATTCAATAAAACTTTCAAGTCCATCTCGAAATTCAATATTTAATCCACCAACCGAACTAAACCTCTTATACATCCACTCAGGATTGTCATTCATTCTTCAAGCTCCTAATTATAAATAATTAATTAAACATATTCAATATAAGTTGTACAATATAGACAGTTTATTGAGTGGAGTGAGCAAATCTTACTTATAATTATTGGTTTGTTATCTACGAGGCAACATAAACCCTAATTCAAGTTTCATATACTTAACCTTAACCTAAGCATGAAGTGAGCAAATCTTACTTATAAAACATCTTATTCATATCACTATTGTGAAAAACGTTTGAGACTTACGCCTTGAGGCTCGCCTCGAGGTGAGACGTTGTTAAAAGTATCAAGGCTTAAGTCTTTTCCGTTGTCCGTGAGGCTTGAGCCCCAGAGGGCCGAGGCGCACGCCTTAGTGCTAAGCACCTCGAGAATGCCTCGAGGCTTCTCGAGGCTTAAGCCTCGCAAATTTCAGTCTTTTTATAGAATTTCAAGTGTTTTGGGCTAATTTTTAGAACTCAAATAAAATTAAACAAAAATTTCATACTTGTTAAGTCTTAATTTTTAAAACCCAATACTCAATTAAACATTCAACCTTAGCAATAATTATATTTAAAAGACAAAACAGATAATCCTACGTTTTATATTTTATGAACATTTTATGCCTTTAGTTTGATATTCTTCAGAATTATAAATTATTAAATTTGATGTTTGGCTTTCTATTTAATGTTTTTTATGGAAAAAAAAATAGTTCGAGGCTTGCGCCTCGGACCGCCTCGAGGCTTACGCGTCGCCTCGCCAAGATGAAACGCCACATTTACGCGTTAAGTTTTTTACAACATTGATTCATATATCAATTCTAACAAAATTCGGCAGAGTAAGTTTTATAAAATTAATCGCCATTTCATTCCCAATTCAACCAAACTCATCCAAATTTCAAAAAATCTTAATTCAAGAAATGATGAATTTATCATCCCAATTCACATCCAAGCTAAACATATTCACATCCAAACTTATCAATTTCTCGCAAACATTTTTATCAAACACTACATATGCGTATAATTAATTCACGAAATGATGAATTTATCATCCCAATTCATATCCAAGCTTATCAATTTCACAAGCCCAAATCACAAGACTAACATTCAATGCATCATTTTCACAAACTCCACTAAATTCGGAAACATACATCCACATATATATATAAACTCAACAGATCCTAGCATATTAACAAAATCAACAAATATATATCAATAAAATTAAAAAAAATTGAAATACAAATCAATAAAAAGCGAAATATAACACAGACGCATGACGACGACGGGCGGCGACGGCGACGGCAATGGCGGCGGGCGGGGTCTGAGGGGTCGCGGGAGGTTGGGGGCGGGGGCGGGGTGCGGGCGGAGGCGGGCTGGGGTCATTGGAGGGAGACGACGACGGGGGGGCGGCGGGTTGGGGTCGGGCGCGCGGGATCGCGAGGTCGGGGTACGGGCCAGGCGGGCTGGTACGAAAGCGGAGCACGACGGGCGGGCGGCGGCAGCGGCGGCGGCGGGCACGGCAGGCGGGCGGGTACGGAAGCGCGGGCACGACGGCTGGGCTGGACGGGCGGGGCGAGACAGACGGGTACAGGCTGTGGGGCAGTGGGGTTGTGGTGGGGAGGAGTTAGGGCGCATATATGAAATTGGGGAAGAAATCCCGTCTGATATTAAAATTTTTAACGACGGATATTTCCGTCGTTAAATTTAAAAGTCGCTAACGACGGAATAACAACGGAACCAAGTCATTAACGGCGGACATAATTTAACGACGGACTCGTATCCGTCGTTAACTTACGTACAAAATTAAAAAAAAATTAAAAAATCTTTAATATAACGACGGACAGTATTCTATCGTTAAATTTACCGACGGATTTGCGACGGAATATCCACCGTTAATATTATTTGAAATAAATAAATTCAAAATTAATATTAACGACGGATTATTTTCGTCGTTAAATTAAATACAAAATAAAAAATAAAAAATCAGTTTAATTAGCTACGGATCAGCGACGAATAACAATTAACGACGGACTAATTCCGTCGCTAAAGAAAAACTACAATAAAAAATAAAAAAATGTTACTTTTAACGACGGAATTGTCCGTCGTTAAATTTAACGACGGACTAGCGACGGGTTTGACGTCGTTAACAGTTCACGCGAGATATTCCCGCCCCTTGCCGTCTCTGATCCGTCGCTAATCCATCGTTAATAAAATTTCTTTCTATTCCGTCGCTGATTCACGACCCGAATTTTGGCCGTCGCTAATCCGTCGCTGTTCGGCTGTATTTTTGTAGTGATCGAACGTCACATGAGACGTCATCCAACACCAACAACCCTCTACACATGCTCAACTATCATCAAACATCATCAATTAATCAACACAATACAAAGATCAAAGCTTTGGCATTGAAAACCCATTTTCGCCGACAAACTAAAATTTTACAATTTTTGAATACGTCGGCCGAAAAATCCGAATAAATCATTTTAAGCATTATTCGTATCATAGAATCCAAATATGAAGTCAAAATGATCAAATAAAATCAAAATTCCAACATTTTAATGGCTAGGGTTTTCGGCCATTTTGGGAGTTTCAATATAGTTTCGATTTCAAATGTTTTTCTTGCTCCAAACATGTTTATATCAATCCAACAACACATATATGAAGGCAATTCAAGTAGGGGTGAGCATTCGGGCGGTTCGTTTCAAAATCGAACCGAACCCGAAAAACCGAATTTTTTTAAAAACCCAAACCGAACCGAACCGTTTTATAATCCAAACCGAACCGAAACCGAACCGAAATATTCGGTTTGGTTCGGTTCGGTTTTAACCGAATTTTAAATTATAATTAATATAAATATTATAATATTTATAATATAATATATATTATATATATAATTATATATATGTATATAATATTAACTAATTTAAGTATTAATAATATAAATAACATATATATAGATATAATATATATAAAAAAATAAAAATAAAAAAATTCGGGCGGTTCGGTTTGAAAACCGAATTTTTTTCCCCAAACCTAAACCGAACCGAATTAATTTCGGTTTTCAAATTTTGAAACCGAACCGAACCGAATTACTGTACAAACCGAACCAAACCAAACCGCTAATTTCAGTTCGGTTCGGTTCGGTTTTTCGGTCCGGTTCGGTTTTTGCTCACCCTTAAATTCAAGCATATCAACATCATAAATCCAAGATCAAAGCATCCCCTTTTTCGAAAATATCATGAAATTCCCAAACAATAACATATGCTTCACAAATTTAACGTTAAACAATACGTAGACGATGAATATATCATAATATCAATAAATAATCAACAAAACATAATCCTTCATAATTTTTCCAAAATAGCCAAAAATATGATATACACATATGCTCATGATTTTAAAATTTTCAATCCGTAGACGTGTTCTAGAGACGAGATTATACCTCGTTTCAAAGACGGATCGAAAATTCAACGGTTGGATCTTTCAAAATTTGGCATGATCGAAATTTTGTGTGTGTGTGAGTGTGTGTTGGATGTGAGTTTGGGGATCAAAATGAAGATGAATAGTGTTTTCAAAGTCTAAAGTCTAAGTGTATAATTATGTAATAATTTAATTTATTTTTTATTTTCTTAAATAAGTGATTATTCATCACTTTTCTAGAAACCTTTTTCTTTTCTTTTCTTTTCTTTTCTCATTTTCTTTAATAAATAAATAATAGCTTTTCATTAGAAATTAAATATAATTATTGTAAAATAATGCATATCATTTGTATAATAAGAAATCAGAACTAATTATCTGATAAAACAATCTCTACTTGAATTTCTGCTTTTAAACTCAATACTATATCATAAACATCAAAATATAATTATAAAAATATATTTATTAACTCCGAAAATCATTTTAAATATTCTGCTCTTAATTCGAGCTTAATCGGCAAATGCCGACGTCACAAAAGCATAGATTTTAAAATTCTCAATTTTCTGAAATCAAGACTTCATTGAGCATGTATTTATCATCTCAAGATCCTTGGAATCTAGGTCTTCTTATTCTAAATAAGATCTAAGAATCTTATCTCGGTTTCTATCTCAAATCCTCCTCAATTCTATCTTCTCAACTCGAAACTTAACGTAAAAGCTTCTAACTTAAACAAATCTTTCTTAAGGATGCAATGCCTTCTTATAAAGCTCTTAATTAGAAGCTAATCTACACTTACAAAAAATACGGGTATTACATTCTTTATCATCTAATCTTTACAAAAATTTCGCTCATTCTAAATTTAGTACCATTCGATTAAGATGAGGAACTTCTTTATCATCTAATCTTTAGCTTTCATAGTTCGCTCATTCTAAATCATCATGCTTCCATGTCGATTAAGAAATTCTTTTCTTTACTTGTCGCCCAATCTTCTTTAGAATCTCGCATAATTCGATACACGACCATCTTTTAATCGACCATCTTTAAGAAGACTTTATAAAGCTCCATATAAATCATTACTGGGTAACGGTTGTTGTATGCGAATTTAATCTTGCCTTCATCTCTTATCGAAAACTCATCCAAAACGAGTTGTAAACTTGGAGTCTCTATTTGAGATGATTGAGACGAGCATTCCATGTAAACGTACTATCTCTCGACGTATACTTGAGTTAACTTGTCAGCTTCAGACATGATAGAGATCAGAATAACATAAGCGTACTTCGTGAGTCGATCGATTGTCACTTACGTTTCGATTTGGTAACCAACACGTATGTCGTCTCATCTTTTCAACTTTATGAAGAACATAACGGACTGATCCACAGAATTCATGAGCATATACTGCGACAATCTTATTTCTTTGCTTCGTACTCGTAAACTAAATCTCTTTCTGTTTGCAAAATTCCGAGGTATATACTTTCCGTATAATTCTTCCTTGGATTGCTTCCACGTAAAATTTATTTTTAACTGCCCGGAAGAAAGAACTTTCTGACGTAATCTCCACCAGAAAACTGTTGACCCTTCAACATAACGATATGCATAGGAGATATTCTTGATCAGAGTTCTCCAAAACTTGGAAACTCGCTCAATGAAGCGAACTCATTCTTTAAAATCAGCTCAGTTATCCACTTTATTAAAAGATAAAAGATTTTAACGCAGAAAAAGCTCCGCCATTCTACAATTGGTTTAAGAAGAGAAAGTACAAGTGGATATGGAAAAGAATTGCACTTTCTTATTCTTCCTCTTCAGAATGAGGATTTCTTCTTCTGGGTGACATACTGAATTGCAAATGAATACCAAAATGCAGTATGCTTTGCTTATCCATAAGCAGGAAAAAGGGTTTTCAATCGACAATAGGCTCAGATCGCAAAGGTCTTCAAAATTTCTTATCACAAAGTTATGATAGAAAATAAAATAGTTGGGTAGTGAATGATTATATGTATCACAAGAAAAATTGCCTCTTTGAGGACTTTTACAAAAGCAGGGAAAAACTTTGTCATCTGGGCTTTCAGGTATATAGATGCTTGGATATCTCTGGCAAAACACATCCGATATGATCTACAACTATCAGCTTCCACTCTGTCCATGAAAGATTGTCTTCGAAAGGAAATTGGCTAATATCTAGGGTTGTAGTTATGCTGTGCCAATAACTGGTACAACTCAAGTTCTTCACAAAAATCTCGAAACACTTGGGATCTCGATAAACTAGCTTGAATCTTTTCTCAAATTTTCAAAGGGAAGTCTTGGAACATAAGAAAATACTCTCTCCGTCCACCAAAATCGTGCATCGATTTTGGTGGCACGGGTTTTAAGAAAACTGTAATGAGTGTAAAGTAAATATGTATAAAAAGGTGTGTCATTGGGATAATAAATGAATATATTAATGGATTGTGAGTGCAAAAAGGTGGGCCATGAGTGTTTTTTTGTAAATAAGTGGATAAGTTGAGGGTAAAAATGTAAAGTTGGTGTTTCTAAAAAAAGAAAAGTGCACATTTTTGGTAGACGGACCGAAAAAGAATTAAATGCACGTTTATAGTGGACGGAGGGAGTAGAATAAACTGAATCAATGTAAAAATCTCAAGAGATGCGAAAGACTGACTGCATTAATATAGGTCAATAAGAAGCATCTCAATATTGATTTAAGAATAATCAAATTGTATAAGATCTACATCAGATTCAGGTATAAATAACTAAGCATTTGATAAAGAAGACTCTATTTATAGAGTAGAGGTACTAGCATCATGCTCAGGAATAAAAGAATCAACATATATGGGTTCAAGATTTTTTCACCATCATCATCATCAAGAGGAGAAGGAAAATTATCAACCAATTGAAGCTGATGAAAAACTGCGATAGGTTCAGCAATAGGGAAAGATGAATAAAAAGGAGGGGCTCGAGTGTTCATAATATTGAAATTTGATGGTAACTAGGAATCTGGAAAAAATCAGCTTGCTCGAAAGCAACAAAACCAATTTCAGTATAATCAATGACAACAACAACAACCCAATCTTGCCACTCTTTAGGCAATAAAGGAATCGAGTGGAATTTTCCATTTAATCTCGATACGCCTTGCTCAAACGTCTCTTTCCACGAATGATGGAATCGAGCGAGAAATTCGTCCAAGGTAAGCTACTCATCTGATGCATATAGATAGAAATTCTCTTTGATCTTTGCTGATGAATATAAACGAAACGACGACAAACGTAATGATGACAACGAGATAACAATAACAGGACGACGACAAATAAGTCGCACTCTTCCGAACGATCCTCGTCATCGTAGATAAAAACAATACTCGAACTCTTGCGGAAAACATATTCATATTGTTCTGTCATCTCTTCTCAGAATTTCTTTTCAACTTTAGCTCATAGAGCAATAGTTCATTTCAATCACACATTCTCATCTAACAATTCATTCATTAAGGCGTATACTCAAACATCATCTGAGATAACCATAATCATCATACTCATAAACATAATCATAATCATAAGCATAA
The DNA here is from genome assembly GCA_036937905.1 of Salvia rosmarinus. Lineage (NCBI taxonomy): Eukaryota > Viridiplantae > Streptophyta > Magnoliopsida > Lamiales > Lamiaceae > Salvia > Salvia rosmarinus. The sequence goes on along the minus strand of CM072822.1, from coordinate 15,169,337 downwards.
GCTTTTACCTGGTGAGCTAGAGATGATGGGATCGAATGCTGAGCTTCTCTTAAGAATAACTGACTCTTTACTCATATTCTTATTCAGAATCAAACAACTGATTCCATAAACTCAGAGTCTCAAGATAGAGTCAAACAAATGACTCCATAAACTCAATTTCTCAAACAGAGTCAGCTTAAAAGAATTTACATACTCAAGGTGCATAAACTGCACAAGACTCACAAGATTCATGATTTTAGAATTCATGACAGTGCATAAACTACACAAGGATTCGCAAGGATTTACATGTTCAGAATTCAAAACTATGCTCAGTTGTGCAAAAGTTCACAAGGATTCACAAGCTCAGAATTTCAAAACTGTGCACAAACTGCACAGTTCATGAGTTCACGTGTTCGTAATTCAAACCGCTCGATATTATTTCATCACAGCCCAACTACTTAATCAAGTAATTAGGCCGTGACGTGGGTTAAGAAGGAAATTCTGATAATTAATAACATCAACAATGATCAAAATATCTCAAGAGACAGATAGGGTACCAACTTTTATTAAGAAGGATTCAAATGTTTATGGACTAAAGAGGTAAAATGGAATTTAACAAAGGATGATTTTAGGTCCCCGAACCACAATAAAGAATCGAACGAGAAGGACAACAGCTGCGGACAAATAATCACAACGGAATAACCAATATCAAGAATGTACATTTTCGAGCATGCTTCAACAACTTTGAGAATTTATCAACTTCTTAAAACATGGTTTGACAATGATCCAATAGCATAACATTGAATCCAACGAAAACAATTATGAGCATTCGAGTAAATCCTTATTCACAGAGCATTAAACATGATCACTTCGTCATAGAAAAACACATAAGTAAGTAAAGGCCAAAGTTCGGCAATAGAAGTGTGGCTGAGAATTATGTATGATGACATAACTCTCTGGGCAACAAGACATGTTAACATCAAATGAACAACATTGATAATTAAACATGTTAACATGAATCAAATCAATTAGAGAAGCTCCTTTGCGCAGCATTCGATTCCAGCATCCTCTCAAGCTCAACCTGCATATTTAGAAATATATGCAGGGCGTGAGTAAAAAAATGCACTCAGTGGGTATATGCCAAAAACATAAAATAAACTTTGCTCTTAGAGCTATAAACTTGACTTGCCATAACATATGCTTTCATAATAAATACTTACTTGCTTTTGTTATCATAATAGCATAACATATGCATATGTATGTTTTATGTCTGCATGCAACTTTCTCTTTTCTTCCCATATCCACGTATTATTTCTGCGTGTTGAGAAGTATGCCTCCTTCTCAAACACCTTAATATCACATACCCGAGTTGGTCCCGAAGGTTACCAACTACGGTCATACCCGACGTCATTCATTTCTTTCTTTCTTTCCTGTGAATAGGTAGTGCATTATGCTTATGCTCATGCTCAAAACTTTGGCAAGTCAGTTAACTTTTCAAAGAAATGCATATCATATCATATCATATCATATCATATGATCATATCATATCATATCATATCATATCATATCATATCATATCATCTTCTATGCTAAAGCATATCATATCATTTGAAAGTATATATATAAAAGCATAAGCATATCATTATAGAAAATACTTATACCCACCTGACGACAGTCACTCGATGACTGTACCTTCTATTTTCACATCGTTCTTCTTCCCATTCGATCATCACTCCACATAAAACGGCATAAAAGTCTATCAAGAACAAAACAAGAACATAACTCATCTTAGTCCTCGACACGACTACATCTTCTCGATATGAAGACGGATGGTCTATCAACACTTGGGTCATTGCATCCTCTAACATCTTAAACAAACAAATTCTAACGAAATTTCGGCAGAGTAACGTTTATAAAACGCATCGCTATTTCAATATTAAATCAACCAAACTTTTCCCAGACTCCACCAAATCATCACCATATGCATAAATGAGCATAGAAAACTCAACAACAAGCTTCAACCTTCCAATCTTAGCCAAAATCTTAACAACCCCTGACATAGCTATGTCCAACATCGAACGTCACATGAGACGTCATCCAACACCAACAACCCTCTACACATGCTCAAATATCATCAAACATCATCAATTAATCAACACAATACAAAGATCAAAGCTTTGGCATTGAAAACCCATTTTTGTCGACAAACTAAAATTTTACAATTTTTAAATACGTCGCCGAAAAATTCGAATAAATCATTTTAAGCATTATTCGTATTATAGAATCCAAATATGAAGTCAAAATGATCAAATAAAATCAAAATTCCAACATTATAATGGCTAGGGTTTTCGGCCATTTTGGGAGTTTCAATATAGTTTCGATTCCAAACGTTTTTCTTGCTCCAAACATGTTTATATCAATCCAACAACGCATATATGAAGACAATTCAAGCACATCAACATCATAAATCCAAGATCAAAGCATCCCCTTTTTCAAAAATTTCATGAAATTCCCAGACAATAACACATGCTTCACAAATTTAACGTTATACAATACGTAGACGACGAATCTATCATAATATCAATAAATAATCAACAAAACATAATCCTTCATAATTTTTCCAAAATAGCCGAAAATATGATATACACATATACTCATGATTTAAAATTTTTCAATCCGTAGATGTGTTCTAGGACGAGATTATACCTTGTTTCGAAGACGGATCGAAAATTCAACGGTTGGATCTTTCAAAATTTGGCATGAAAATTTCAAAATTTTGTGTGTGTGAGTGTGTGTTGGACGTGAGTTTGAGGATCAAAATGAAGATGAATACTGTTTCAAAGTCTAAAGTCTAAGTATATAATTATGTAATAATTTAATTTATTTTTATTTTCTTAAATAAGTGATTATTCATCACTTTTCTAGAAACCTTTTCTTTTTTTTTCTTTTCTCATTTTATTTAATAAATAAATAATAGCTTTTCATTAGAAATTAAATATAATTGTTTTAAAATAATGCATAACATTTTTATAATAAGAAATCGGAACTAATTATCTATAAAACAATCTCAACTTGAATTTCTGCTTTTAAACTCAATACTATATCATAAACATCAAAATATAATTATAAAAATATATTCTTAACTCCGAAAATCATTTTAAATATTCAGCTCTTAATTCGAGCTTAATCGGCAAACGCCGACGTCACAAAAGCATAGATTTTAAAATTCTCAATTTTCTGAAATCAAGACTTCATTGAGCATCATCTCAAGACCCTTGGAATCTAGGTCTTCTTATTCTAAATAAGATCTAAGAATCTTATCTCGGTTTCTATCTCAAATCTGCCTCAATTCTATCTTCTCAACTCGAAACTTAACGTAAAAGCTTCTAACTTAAACAAATCTTTCTTAAGGATGCAATGCCTTCTTATAAAGCTCTTAATCAGAAGCTAATCTCTGCTACAGAAATATTTGGTATTACATATATGTAATATTTATTTAAACTTATTTAATAAGCTTTATATGTGAATTAATTCTAGATTTTATTGTTGATTTGTAATGGTTACAAGAAAATCATCATTTGAGTTTTGTAAGATAATACCATTTACAATATTATCGCTTATAACTTTCTTATTATGTTAATTTTTGTAGTTATTTTTGATTGATTGTTTAGTCATTTATAAGTAAATCTTACTATTTTATTTTTGCAAGGTATTAAAACATAATGAAAAAGAAATTTAGTATAAACAATTACTTATATTCAAATAATATCAGGCTTTTATTTAAATTATTATTTTTTAATTATTTTTATAATTATGTTTTATTATATTTTAAAGTTATAGTTAGTTGGGACCCAAAGAAAAATTTCATGATTCCATTATAAGTAAATAAATTTACATATAAATTAATTATCAGTGTTATCATTGAATAAAAATAATAAAAAACGATGTGCTATATGCTTTTATATATTAGAAATGTGCTGGCACACTATAACGAAAATATTTACATAACAATAAATTCGAGTTTCTTATGTACGTCAAAACAAAAATAACAATACTCCATCTGTCCACTTAAAACTTGCATTAATTTTTGATGGTATAAGTTTTAATAAATTATAATAAATAGAAAAAGAATCCAATAATGTAAGTGTAAAAAATATGTACAAAAGAGGAAAATACAAACTTTTAATAGACAAAGCAAAAAAAGGAATTGATTATCTCTTGAGGGTTGTACTAGTGTATATGGCAAGAGGGATACGTCAGTTAAGGCAAATAAAACTTTCTCTTAAATAAGATTGGACGTGCTATTGAAGTCAGTAGATGTTGGATTACTGATGTTAGTAATGTAGTTCAGTTTAGTTAAGGAGGTTTTATACTGAGTGATTCAATTAGCAATCATACTGACTACTTTAGCAGCTGATCAGTTGAACTGATAACTAATATGCATGGAAATTTATGATGATTACGTTTTGCCTTTATTGAAAATTGATACTAAAAAGATACTTAGCATATATTCGTTTAGTCAGTATTAATTTTCTCGTATAGCAACAAAGTGTTATTGATAGAGATTTTAACAGTATGTTGTGTTGCGTGTGTTAAATGATGTTCAGTTCAATAACATGTAAAGTAAGATACTGAAAGTAAAGAACACACTTAGTTCTTATGGTAGTTCATGGATCAACTCTTATGTCTACAGACTGATAAATCAGTCAATCCACAACTTGTGATTGGTCATGCTTACGGGTACAATAGAAATCTAGATACATAACATCACCTTATTAGTACCCCGACTAACTTGCCGTATCTTCATTTGCTTACTAGTACAAGGAAACCACATATTGCTACAAGTGCAATCGACCTAATATTTTTGCTTACGGTTGCAAGAAAACCAAACTTTCAACAACTAACACTTCATTACTTACTTGTCTAACTTCTACTTCTAACTTTTAAAAGTGTTTGGGAGGGGAGGGGGGTTTCCTACTTATGATTAAGCTTTTACAAACAAAAACTTAATATTTTCTAGGCATATGATATTACAAAGATTAAGTATAGACTCTACGAAAATGTATCTTTGAAATCTAAGCAAATAAATATGTTTGTGCTCTTATAATTTCTTGATTACACTTTGAATTCTCTTTTCGAACATGCGTTGTTCATATATGTACAAGTATGAACTTTGAAAGCTTTATGATCTTTGTGTGCTCAGTGTTTTCGGTAACTTTCAAATATTCACTACTAGAAAAATCAGTATAGACTACGCGTAATATGTATAGTCTATGTGCGTTTTGGACCGTAGAGAAAAGTGGTGTAGAGAAAACTTGGCGCGCATACACTACGCTTTTTATGCGTAGTCTATCGACTTTAGACTACACTTTCGCATTACTATGCTTTTCGTAGTCTATACATACACTACGCACATACACTACGCTTTCTGAGCGTAGTCTATACCGACTATAGACTACACTTTTCGCATATAGACTACACTTTTTAAGCGTAGTCTATACCGATAGACTACACTGAATTTCGCACATACACTACGCTTTCTGAGCGTAGTCTATACCGACTATAGACTACACTGAATTGCACATACACTACGCTTTTTAAGCGTAGTCTATACCGACTGTAGACTACGATTTTAATGCCAAATTTACTACGATTTTTAATGCCAAATTTACTACGGTTTTTATGCCAAATTTTATATTTATATACTACGCTTTTTCTATTACAACCGTAATCAATTTAATAACGACTACGATTTACTTATCAAACTGTAGTCAATATATCTTTTGTACTACGATTTTTCAATTTCAACTGTAGTTAATTTCTTTATTTAAAACCTATACAATTAATAACGCGTAATCTAATAGCAAATGAGATTAAAATATACTTGCTTTCATTACGTTCAAAATCACTATACAAAAATATACAATATGTTTTCATTACTGCTACAAAATCACTATACAAAAATACTTGCCACGTCACATAACAAAACAATAAGAACGTATCCCCCCATATCACTGTACAAAATAATTCAAAAGATCAATAACTTATAACTAAAACATCACAATACTATATGTGAAGAAGCATGAGATTTGCCCATTCAACACGAACTTCATCATTGTCCTCTTGAGAGTAAGTCCGATTTTGAAACTATTAACAATCCAAAAATAGAATATTAGCACAAGGCTGGCAAGCAACATGGTAAGCAGAACTTGTTCGCAAAATTCATATATTCCAAAATAGTTAGGAGTAAAAAAAATGTGCAAGAAGTGAAATAAGAATAATATAAATATAAATATAAAGATAAAAAACAGATCAAGACCAGAAACCTGCTTTCTTAATTCCAATTTCATTAGACCAAGAACAAATAGTTGCTAACTAATATAAAGTCAAGGTAATCTTACTTGATAAACTATTGCAAACATAGTCCGTCATGAAAGCTAAAAGCATTTCTATAGGCAATATGGAATCAGAAATTAATTTCTACCTTAGCAACCCATTTTATGTTAGAAGTCTCCTCTTGCAAGATCAGGGCAGGCAGGAGCCACTGGCAACAATATTGCATGAAGTTCATCGGCTCCACATTCAAAACGTAAAGATCTCTCGTCAATGAAATCAATTAATAACAGAAGTAGTTGATTGCTCTTAACTCTAAGCATAAATGCTAAACTCAACTGGATGGTATATCAGATATTCCATCATAGAGTTTCCAATGATTCAGACTAAAAGAACAATGAGTTTAGCTAGGAAAATTCAAATTACATCAAAGAAACCTAGCACTACTACTGGAATATAACAGAAACTAAATATAAGAATAATAACAAGTGATACAGATTACAGATGAGATATTAGCACATAAGTCATGCAACATTAAGAAAATTACAATCATTTTTAGGGATCCCTAAAACAGTTCAACAAACATGAGGAAGAAGAAATAGAAATTGCCTTCCAAATCCGTAGTTCAGAAATTTAGCTCCAAAGGACACTCAATTAACCATAGGATTAATTGTAGCCTAGCGACAATAGGTATAAGTACCTTTTCTCTAATTCTTCTGTTAGATCCTCAAACAAATCAATACACCCTGACTGTCCATAAACTCATTTCACCATATCAAGGAGAAATCAATACAATGCACAAAAAAAAAGGAATGAATGCAAAGACTTCTCCTCAGACAGTTTACACTATTCAATAACCACCACAATCTTGCCTTCAGATCAACGGCGAAGTTATAATTCCTACAAGGTCAGGAATACTAATAATAATAGATAAATTTTCTATTATCTAGAACCTTTCTACGTTTGATACCATGACATGCCTTACTTACACATGTTAATTCAGTTCATTAAACTGGATGATATGCTTGGTACTGGAATCTGGACTAAAATCATCAGCCTCATTGTGTATATTGTACTTCACTATGGAAAGAGTGCCATTAAACATTCAACATAGTTGAGGGTAGATAACATTCAAAAACCTCAATTCAAACAAAATTTAATGACAAAGTATTACTTATTGTAAATGAAAAAAGTGCCCACTGAGCCATTAGAATTCTTAAAATCTCATAATCTGAAGAATCATAAGACAACAAAGAATGTAGTACACAACAGAACTTCTATGGCAGTCAGCAAAAGAAAGAAAAATCAAAATCAAAAGTTTCATCTGGCACATTTCCAGTCATACATTCAGCCATTGAGTTCTTTACCTGTAGAGCTCTTTGAACCACAAAGGCAGGCAATAGATAAACATGGTACCACCAGACAGGTGTTGCTAAAAATTTATCAATCCATATTAACAGGTCAATAAAAAAAATTGAAGGAAAAAGAATCAGATATCATTTAACTTATGCCGATATTACAGAAAGAAATAGACATATTAGTTTCAATGGAGACAAACTCATTGAACATCTACTGAAAAAATAAATACAATATAAATTGTAAAAAATTATTGGTTGGATCGAACTTTAAAGATGGATGATGAAAAGAGCCTAGCATCAAGTAAAACATAAAGTAGGAGTGAAAATTCAATGCTACAAAATTTCTCGGTTAAAAAAAGTCAAGCTTGTATGATTGAAACCAAAAGTTATTTAGCAATAACATGTATATTTGCTCCCCAATTGGATGACTAATAAAGCACATATTATTCAATCAATTATTGGCAACAACAATCCACCAAAACAGGCTTATATGTCTTCTATTTGAATAAGTAATAGAGCTTGTACTTTCTTAATACTTGGGAAATGTTGCACCCACAGGTCACTATCATGAAAAATTAAATCCCAATAGTACATTTAAATGTAAATAGCAAATTGTTGCCTGCCTTGAGAAAGTGAAACCGTCTTCAAAGTGAGGACAAAGAGCAGTCGTTATATTTCCCTGACTTGCCATGACATCTACAAACCATTGAAGGACATGCAAATAAACGAGAATACATAAACAAGTTTACAATTATCAACGTCCAGGGCATAGGACAGTGGTTGCACAAGATCAGAGCAAAATGACTCAGAAATGAGATATGATTTACTAAGGATCTCTTAAGAAGTAACAGATCAAGAAATTCACTCACCTCTAGAGGGGTCATTAACTCAAGAGGCTTCTCCCAACTAGACTGCTTTGTAGTCTTGTTGTAATAATACCTGAGCATAAAGACATTTGCATATACCAATTAGAGAATATGGCAGTAAGAAGTGATGAAATCACACCCGCAACATGCAAAAATGGAGAAGCAATCAAGAACATAATCAATATTCATCTCCTACAACTCATGAATCCAAGACTGACTTGAGCCGTTTAAAATGTGAAATGGTGGTAGATTAAGCTAAAACAAAATTCTGACTCAAATGCCAGGAAAATTATGGTATCCACTGACAAGTCTCCTTAACAAAATCAAAGAATCAAATTACCTTCTGCCATCAGCAGCATCGTATTCTTGCCAATCAGAAGCAGACTGTTGAGCAGTACTAGAACCATTAACAGCCTTCGAAAAGGTAAGAGACAAGGTTAAACCCATGCCAGGGGTAGCACCAAGGAAGTAAAGACAAATATTATGCTAATTCAAATTAAATCATAACACATACTACAATAGCCAATAACTTCCTGCTGAAACTTTTAGGTAAAGAGCCATTATCCATATCTGAAAGAACAAACAAAGAGTGAACTTACTAAATATACACAAAAATTTAGGTAAAGAGCACATGCAGATACATTGAAGTGTACAATATCTCTGGTGCTATCCACTTAATGTACAGAATATACTCTACAAATTCGAATTTAAGATAAATCAATGGCTATTTCTCAAGAGGCCTACATGTACTGAGATAACAAGGATGATACCATCTTTATCAGTTCAGTTATCAGGATACACTCCACTATTTGATCCTTCCAATCTTCGATGATATACGGCCACGGTAATTGAAAAATGGACAGAATCAAACTATTTAAGAACGTTTCTGATATACCAAAATTTCTCCTAATTATGTAGACTGCAATCCGGTTTTCTACTATCCAACATGTGAAAAATAATTTACAAAAAAAACAAGCTCAAAAAAATCCTATGCGTAAATCATTAGTCAACAAATGATTAGAAATACACAAATCCAGCAAGCACAATCAAAATCCAATTTTGTAAACAAATAAACAGGACAATAGAAGGAAAAAAAATGTCTAAGAGCAATTGATATTTTACTGGGATTCAGAACCCCACGAGAGTAAACATTCAGCTACACGGAAGTAGACTACAGCCTACTATACTAGAAGAATAGCTCCCAACATCATTAAATTCAACTCCCTACTAAAAATTGGTCCACATTACAAATTAACTAAAATACATAGTATCACAACAATTTTTGAATATCTAATAATTATGTAACTACCCTAGACTTCTGATTTTCCAATAAACATCGAATTTGCAATATATGACTAGAGACAAAATAAAGGCTACGGTTTTCAGTCAACTAAACATCAGCAAACCAACAAATCCACTAGCATTATCCAGAAAATTCGCTCAAAGTGTCAATTCAACACTCATACTGGAAAAACAACCAAACGACTGAAAACGAGCTGTAATGTCAAATCCATTTGAATTCATGAGCAAGACCACTAACAGACTTCTTAAGCTCCTACTGTAATGTCAAATTCATTTGAATTCAGAAATTAAAACACCAGAAAAGCTCAACTTCCACAAATGAAGCAACAGACGGGAATAATCATCTGGGGCTTTTGCTAGGGCTTGAAAATCAAATAAATCCTTGTAGATGAAAAAGAAGAAAAAGGGGGGAAAAAGACTGACCGTCTGTAGCGGTATATTGTGCTTCAACTTGTGTTCGACAATGTAACAGCTTATGATTGAAGAAGTTTTATGAGATATATCCTATTCACACAACGGCGGAAATGATGAGTCCGTCGTTGACGGCACAACAGCGAGCGGCAGTGAGGGTTTTGGCGGTAGGGGAGGATTGGGATTTAGAGTCGCACGCAGGAGGGTTTTTTAGACATATAGATATTGATTTTGAGAAATCTGTAATTTAGGGTTCGAATTAAGTGTGTCATACTCATACGCTTTTTTACCTATATTGATTTTTATTATTTTCCTATTTCCTTTTTTTTTAATTCATGCATAGACTACGCTTTTTTGATAACTGTAGTGTATTGAGTGTAAAAAACATGCACATACACTACACTTTTGTTAAGCGTAGTCAATACTTCATAAAGACTACGCATATTAAGTATAGCGTAGTCTATATTTCAAAAAAATTCGCACATAGACTACGGTTTTGATAAAAAAAGCGTAGTCTATACTTATAGACTACGTTTTTTAAGAAAAAGCGTAGTCTATACCTAAAGTAAGATACTGAAAGTAAAGAACACACTTAGTTCTTATGGTAGTTCAGGGATCAGCTCTTATGTCTACAGACTGATAAATCAGTCAATCCACAACTTGTGATTGGTCATGCTTACGGGTACAACAGAAACCTAGATACATAACATCACCTTATTAGTACCCCGACTAACTTGTAGTATCTTCATTTGCTTACTAGTACAAGGAAACCACATATTGCTACAAGTGCAATCGACCTAATATTCTTGCTTACGGTTGCAAGAAAACCAAACTTTCAACAACTAACACTTCATTACTTACTTGTCTAACTTCTACTTCTAACTTTTAAAAGTGTTTGGGAGAGGGGGGGTTTTCCTACTTATGATTAAGCTTTTACAAACAACAACTTAATATTTTCTAGGCATATGATATTACAAAGATTAAGTATAGACTCTACGAAAATGTATGCTGAAATCCTAAGCAAATAAATATGTTTGTGCTCTTATAATTTACTGATTACACTTTGAATTCTCTTTTTCGAACATGCGTTGTTCGTATATGTACAAGTATGAACTTTGAAAGCTTTATGATCTTTGTGTGCTCAGTGTTTTCGGTAACTTTCAAATATTGGTTCTCATGGGTATTTATAAGAGGGACGATGAATAGTATTGTTGGAGGGAACACCAATCACATCTGTTTCATTTTTCGCTTGAATCCTCGTACGACGTTTTTTGTGTCTGCACAAGAAGTTGAGACTTTAAAATAACTTAAAACTTTCGAAATTCCAACCTTCCCTATAAACTTCACCTCCAAAATTCCAACTTGCTTCAACTCTAGGTAACTCTAGGAAGCAAGAGTTAGCAAGAAGATTAACTTAATGATCTCGCGAGTAAAATTAAACCTTGTGCTTTGGTTATGGGAGTTGACCTGTAATCTCCAGGTAATATGGGTATGATTTTACGGACTGCCCACGTGATAGAATCTTCCACAACATCTCGTATTGTTTCCTACAAACACAAAGTATAAGCGATGCCTTGCAAAATCATTATTCATTCCTCATATAATCCACAAGAGTTCTTCGGGTGAATAATGTGAAGAGGATTCAGTATGAGATTTTTAAACCTCAAGAGCATCGGATATTCCTGGAATTGATGATCGATAGATCTCCACCGACTACTTTCAGAGTAAAGTCTAGTTTTTTCTGCAGGTAACAAAGATGAGACACTCAGTAAAACACCAAGAACTGATAAACAATGATTACAAGATGCCATGAATATCAGTATCTCAGCATGAAAGTCATAGTACATATGCAAGTTCCTTTTCAAGCCAACAAACTTGAAAACACACTGAAAATAGAAAACCTAGTGGTTCGGAAATGTTCAGGAATCACATTTTCTCTCAATGAATAACAAAGAGCTCCAAAACAAGGTAACTCGTCAACTAATGGTTTGAATATTATCCTGAAAACCCCAGTAAATCCAATATTTTTCACCTGCACCAAGAAAAGTGGCGATGATTTAAATGTATTAAATATGCTATATACGGCAAAAAATGAGTTTTTGCTAAAAGAAACTAAAATTTTCCACCATGTGAAATGGTAAACTGCAAATAACGGAGATGGGATAAGGTAGAGTAATGCCATACTCATGGTAGAAGTTGCTGCAGGTACTTGTATAGGTAGTGAAACCAACTCTGGTCTTAATATCAAGAACAATTTTCAGGTTTTCATCACACTGCAGCTTCAACTCCGTGATACCTCATCGGATTCACCATCAATTATGGAAACTCCTATTGAGATTGATAAAAAGAAAAAGCGGCATGTTGAGCAAAGTCTTAAGGGGGGGGAATGGATCAATTCACTTCACATAGTTATGGTTTCACCTCGCATTCATATAAACCAGCTATTAGGAAAAGAGAACAGCTTTTTCCGAGAGGATCTGTAAATGCACTCAACAAGTGAAGAAAAAAGTTGCACTCAACAAAGGTAACTAAGTTACACACTTGAACTCTACAAAATCAATCCTCAACTAGCAGCACAAAATGAGGATACTAGATTACATAGTAGAAAAGATTGAAAAATCATCACAAACCTCCCTTTTTTCTTTTCTATTGTAATTTCTGGATTATTATATGATGATTTTTGAACTTTGAAAAGAAATAGAAAAGTAAAATTTTGAAACCATATACAGTTACTTGGCTAATAAAAACATAATTTATCTAAATCTTGATCTCATAACCAAGGGTGGTGCCTCATACTTGTCAATTTTTCTCTATAATTCCCAATTCAAGTTTTGACATTTTGTTGAGTTAGCTCCCAAAATGGATTCAAACATATAGCTCATATCACATAGCTTCCTCATGTGCATGAAAAAACACTTGAGCCAGCTCACCTGTTAACTGTGGTGCCACGGTACCAAGAGTCAACTTAGAGAACTCGAGAGATGCCAAAATTGCAGATTTATATTGCTCAAGAAGTGGCTCAACCGACATTCTTATTACCTCTGATGCTGTCTGTGCAACAAAAACAAGTTCCTGGGATGGCTCAAAACCCGAATCCAAAATAAAAGATGCGCACAATCCCATCAAAGAAAGAAATTAACCTCGTCAATATGAGGCCAAAGTTTGTGGAGGTGACTATTGAGCCAATTTAATAAAGACAGCCATTTTCATATATCCAAATTAAAAACAACTCAACACATAAAAACAATAAGGAATTATTGAGAGAAATACTGCGACAGCTTACCTTCTGTCTCTCTGAGAAGACAACCCAAGCAGGGCAAAATTTGTCCGGAAGGAGCTTCTTTGAATCTAGAACAGTCATCCGGGCTAAAGATGCAATTGCAGCCGCCTAAACAAAATTTCCAAATCAAGAATTTATCAGTTTCAGTTAGATAGTGAAAAATGGACATAAATTTAAAAAAGAAAAAGAAAAAATGATTACAAGATCCTTATTAACATCAAACTCAAAATGTTTATGTAATAACTAGAAGACTGAGCATTCTTGAGATTTAGGTAACAAATCAGTTCGACGTTTTGATCTGGTATGCTGATGCCGAGCAAAACCCAGCACATATCCGACAAAAAATCCCATCTTTCCGATTATTTCTTCCATTTCTGCAATGCCCAGAAATCTATTTCATGTTTTTCACTAAAGATCAGTAGTTTTTTACCCTCCTAATTGCTCTCTCTCTCAAAAAGTTGAAACTTTGTCGCTGAGTTTTGAGTTGTGATATATGGCAACAAGTAAAGGCCTAGTGCAATCTATCCCTTTCTTCTGCCTTCTGCAACATTTGTACACCCAACAAAAGTTTATACTCCACATGCTATGAAGTAAAGTTATTTACTTTAATTTCCTCAAAATCCATGTGACTAAATAGGCTGTAGAGAAAATAGACGATGAAATCTTTTTATCAACACATTTTGGGTTTGAAAACTGCATTCTCCATTAGAATTGGAATTAGTACAGCTGCCAAAGAGATGTTATTAGTCAACTGGTGACGTGTCAGTCATACATACTTCTCAGTTCTCATCTGCTGCCTCCTTGCCACGACTACACATTTCTTCTTCTTAATTTATGCTCCAGTATTTGAATTAATAATTCTTATTCGATTTAGTTATTAGTTTTCAAATATTCGTATATTGCAACAATAATTCTCAATAGAACATATTCACATATAATATTATTGGAACCAAATATCATTATAATCATTCGAAAAGTAAAGCGATTAATTTTTTACTTAAACTCATATTTGAATTTATTAAATTCTAATTCTGATAGACGAGTTGTGAATATTGTAGATCGAGCTCATAAATTTGGCGGTAAAGCGGATCCGGGTCGAGTGTAAGACCCGAGCAACAAGCGAGTCGCTCGCTCCACGTGGCCCTTTCACCAACTACCTTCACGAGCAATAACAGTCTCTATCTATTCTATCTAATCTCAATGCCATTTCCACATACACACACACACACACACACACTCGCGCACAGCATTTCTGCATCCGCACCCAGCATTTGCGCCGAGGAGCTGAAAATGGCGGGAAACGACTGGATAAACAGCTACCTGGAGGCGATTCTGGACGTCGACACCGGGATCAACGATCAGAAATCTTCTCTTCTGCTGCGGGAGCGCGGCCGCTTCAGCCCTGCCCAATACTTCGTTGAAGAGGTCATCACCGGCTTCAATGAGACCGATCTCCACCGCTCCTGGGTTCGCGTACGTCACTCGTCTTCGAGCTTGACGAAATTTGTTGATTTTATATATGCATTTACATCTGTGTAAACTGTATTCATTGATTAATTTTTAATGTGGTTGTAGAGATCGATAGATTGCTCGTGTTGTTTGATTAATGAATGCGAACTTGTGTCACCTCGATCTTATCCAGATTAATTTGCCTATGAATTGTTTGTTTGTGCCGTTCTGCATCTGATTTGGAGTATGGTTTCACCATATTCATAATGTGTGACCATGCATTTTGCATGTACTAGGCATCAGCAATCCGGAATTCGGAGGAGAGGAATACGAGGTTGGAGAATATGTGTTGGAGGATTTGGACGTTGGCACGCAAGAAAAGACAGGTTAGGAAATAGTAATCCATTCCATAGATGAACATTCAGACTAGTTGTGAATTCAATTCAATTGGTTTGGTTATTTCTTGGTAGATTGAGGGCGAAGAAGCGCAGCGCAAGGCAAAGAAGCGTCTTGAACGCGAAAAGGCCCGTAAGCAGGCTGCTGCGGATATGTCAGAGGACTTATCAGAGGGAGAAAGGGGGGATACCGTTGGTGAGATGCCAGTTCACGGAGACAGTAGTGTGAGAGGAAGAATGTCGAGAGTTAATTCCGTGGATATGATGGCAAATTTGGATAAGAAGCTGTATCTTGTCCTCATCAGGTGTAGGATTGTTTCGCTCCTAACATTGTAACTGAGATTAATGTTGCAATCAATATGATTTTTCTTCTCTCTTTTCGCCTGCAGTCTTCATGGATTGATCAGGGGAGAAAACATGGAACTTGGCCGGGATTCTGATACGGGAGGTCAGGTATACAAAACAGACGTGCACTAGCTCCAAATTTCTTCGTTTCAACTTGGCTTCGTGTGTATGTAAACTTGCTTTCTGCCATTTTCAGGTTAAGTACGTTGTGGAGCTTGCAAGAGCATTAGGTTCAATGCCAGGAGTTTGTCGTGTTGATTTGCTAACAAGGCAAGTGATGGCACCGGATGTAGACTGGACATATGGTGAGCCAACAGAGATGCTAAATCCATTAAGCCCCGAGAGCCAAATGGACGAAATCGGGGAGAGCGGTGGTGCATATATAATCCGCATCCCTTTTGGCCCTAAAGATAAGTACCTCTCTAAAGAAGATCTGTGGCCTCATATTCCGGAATTTGTCGATGGTGCACTTAGCTACATAATGCAGATGGCGAAGGTCCTTGGCAAGCAAATCGGAAGCGAGAGTCCGCTCTGGCCTATTGCTATCCATGGACATTATGCTGATGCAGGGAACTCGGCAGCTCTTTTGTCTGGCGTTCTAAACTTACCGATGGTTTTCACTGGCCACTCTCTCGGACGTGACAAACTAGAGCAGCTCTTGAAGCAAGGGAGGCAGTCAAGGGAGGAGATAGATTCGGTATACAAGATTATGCGGCGTATTGAGGCTGAGGAAATTTCTCTTGATGTTTCTGAAGTGATAATCACAAGCACGAGACAGGAAATTGAAGAGCAGTGGCGGCTCTATGATGGATTTGATCCTGTTTTAGAGCGCAAGCTAAGAGCCCGTATCAAGCGAAATGTTAGTAGCTTTGGAAGGATCATGCCACGGATGGTTGTAAGTCTTGACAGCATATCTGTCCATTTCAGATGTAGTGGTAGCTTCTTTGCTTCCATTGTTCTTCTTAAATCATGCACATAAAATCAAAATTTTCAGGTGATTCCTCCTGGAATGGAATTCCGTAATGTTGCTCTTCAAGATGGAGATATTGATGGAGAAATAGATGGTAACGATAGTTCTGGAGCTTCAGATCCTCCTATTTGGTCAGAGGTTTAATATATTTTCTCTGCTCTTAATATGTTTATTAGTGAAGAGGTGTGCTATATATTATGATTTTGTTTCTCATGATCAATGCAGAATTAGGTGGGAGGTTTTCTTATCCTTTAAGAGTGAAACAACCAGATTTATAATATTTCTACTTTGCTGCAGATCATGCGCTTCTTTACCAATCCGCGTAAGCCAATGATACTTGCTCTTGCTAGGCCAGACCCAAAGAAGAATTTGATTACTTTAGTTAAAGCTTTTGGAGAGTGCCGTGCCCTGAGAGACCTTGCAAACCTCGTATGTTGTAGCTATTGAATACCCCTCACTCCTATTATAACAAGTGTTTTTGATCGAGCTGTTAGAATGGCACTCTTCTTCATCTGTTTTCACTGTATTATTCTATTTCAACTTGTTGCAGACTTTGATAATGGGAAACAGGGATGATATTGATGGAATGTCTGCCACCAATTCATCAGTTCTCCTTTCTATAATTAAATTGATCGACAAATATGACATGTATGGTCAAGTTGCATACCCTAAACACCATAAGCAATGTGATGTCCCTGAAATATACCGTCTAGCAGCCAAGACAAAGGTACAAATCACTTGGATCTTTTTTCTAGCTATTAGTAATCACTGCCTAATGTTTGAGGTCTTTTGCAGGGTGTTTTCATAAATCCAGCTTTTATGGAACCGTTTGGTCTCACCTTGATTGAGGTGCCTGCAGATTCCCCTTCCATGATTGTACAAATATGTTTTTATTTATGTAATTCAGAGACCAAAAATACATTGTCTATATGCAGGCAGCAGCTCGTGGTCTGCCAATTGTTGCCACAAAGAATGGAGGTCCTGTCGATATTCACAGGGTTGGTATGAGATGTCCTGTTACATTTTGGTATCACTTGGATAACCACTAGATTATTTAATTTGTTCAGGTTCTTGACAATGGCGTGCTGGTGGATCCACACGATCAGCAGTCCATTGCTGATGCTCTTCTGAAGCTGGTTGCTGACAAGCATCTCTGGGCCAGATGTAGGGAGCACGGCTTGAGAAACATCCACCGTTTCTCATGGCCAGAGCACTGCAGGACGTATTTAGCCCGAATAACGAGCTGCAAGCAGAGGCAGCCGAAATGGCAAAGGCCAGACAACCCCTATGCAGATCCAGAATGTGATTCTCCTGGAGGCTCCTTGAGAGATATCCATGATCTATCACTGAATTTGAAGCTTTCATTAGATGGAGACAAGGCTGAAGGGATTAAAAATGTGGTTGGAAAAGGCCAAGAAAGTGGGAAAAAACAGGTGAAGAGTGCACCATTACCAAATGAGAAACAAGAAAACAGCAGGTTTACTGCATTGAGCATGAGGAAACTGATTTGCATAGTTTCTGTGGATTGTGATTCAGTAGGTGATGTTCTAGGTATCAGTAAGACCATATTTGCTGCAGCCAAGGATTCCTCTCCCTCTACTGGCTTCATTTTATCCACATCGTTTAGTATATCTGAAATAAACGGCCATCTTGACAAGGCTGGGCTGAAATCTAGTGATTTCGATGCATTTATCTGTAACAGTGGGAGTGAGATTTACTTTCCACCTCCAAGTCCTGAGCAGCAGAGTTCTTCGGAATCAATATACTACTTGGTAGATACAGATTATCATTCTCATATTGATTATCATTGGGGTGGAGAAAGCTTGAGAAATAATCTGGTGAGGTGGGCTGCTTCTGTGAATGATAAGACAAAAGATGATACTGTGATCACTGAACTTGACTCAGGATCTGCCCATTGCTACGGATTCGGTGTACGTGATCCGGCATTGGTAAGTTTAGTTCGAATCCCACCATTGCCTTGTAGTCGAGCAGCAAAGTTCGCTTTGATATATTTCTCTGACCATGCATGCAGGTTCCTCCTTTCAAGGAATTAAGGAGATTGATGAGAATTCAGGCCCTTCGATGCAATGCCGTGTACTGCAGAAACGGGGAAAGGATAAACGTGATACCTGTCCTTGCTTCTCGAGCTCAAGCCCTTAGGTATGTTCATGAATTAATTGCAGCATACATCTTCAAATTAATGTGAATTCTTCTTTCAGGTATCTGCATGTCCGGTGGGGCATGGAATTGTCAAAAGTAGTGATTTTTGTTGGAGAGTTGGGAGATTCAGATTATGAGGGAAGTTTTGGTGGAATGCACAAAACTGTAATTCTAAAGGGGTATTGCGTGAGCGCTGCTAAGATTCACTCCAACTGCAGAAGCTATCCTCTCCACCACGTCGTCTCTACTGATGATCCAAAGACTGTCGAATGCCAAAAATCCGACGTCCATGGAATCAAAGCAGCACTCGCCAAACTATCTCATCTCAACCTTTAATTTCAGCTCATCCATTACAAATTTTTCTTGGATATATACGCACTATATATTATATACGCTTATTGCTAATATATATGTTTTACAATATTGTTCAATACAATGTTATATTTTGTGCAATGCCGCAACAACAATACAATAAGTTTATTGTTCTGAGCTTGTTGATTTACGTATAATTATATTGGTGAGCATAATATTTGCTTAAATAGAATATGGTCTGTAAAATGAAGTTTTTCCCCCCCACTAAATCTGGCTGTGTAGCATAAAATGTAGCATGTGATTTGGTGCAGAGCTTCCACTGTTCATACGCAAGAACAAAACCAATTTAAGATGGAGTAAAACGGAAATTAAATTCCTTAATGAAATGAGACTAATCTAGCACAGCCGACCATATGTGATACGATATGTCATGCTCAATTACAATTTCAAATCTTTTAGCATCTTGCTTAATTTGAGATTATCTTCTGTAATCATATCACTCCCTTATTAATTTATTTTTACAAGATCGATTTTACCTTGATCAATTAACATTGAAGGTCTACACGTTCGGGGCCCGAGGGGAACAAAATTAAAACACAAATACCAACTCGGATACCTTAATTAAATTAAATTTGAATCGACATTTTTTATTTAATTTGTTTCAGAAACAACTAATATTACCTTTTTTTATTATTATTGTTTATGTTTCTTAGATTATACGTTAAAATTCTTTAAAAGCTTTTAGGTACACATACTAAGTTTTAACTAATTAAAGGTTTTCCGTAATAGCTATATAATATAAGTGATCACCGACGGGAATGCTTAGCTATCGTATCTTATTAATTAAGAAGAATTCCGGAATTGAATAATGCATAAAAAGGTTTTGCACGTTAACGGTTTCTGTAATTGAACTATTTCTTTTTCATTTGCTTTAATTAGATCATTAAACTCGGGGTCATATTGTTATTCTATTTTCAATGGCTGTACGTGCCTCTACAATTAATTGAACTCAGTTACAACTTAATACAAAGTTTAATGATCCAACTAAATCAAATACAAGACTCAATTAAGTCAGAGGACGAGGTCGCCACTTGCGGCATGGAGGCTCTAACTTTTGTTGTAATACTGCGTGCGACTGGCCTCAGCTTAGCTTCATTTATGAAGGCGAGTTCGCGCTTCTCCTCGAGGGTATCAAGGTTGGCTCGCAGGTCTCCTCGTTCCCCTTTGGTCGAAGTGAAGAGTGCGGGCTTGGCGCACCGATCTCGGCGGTATGCCTCGGCCTCTGCGTGAGACCAGGTAAAGGGGTTTCCCGTGCGACGTCGAGGTGTGGTCCCAGTGGGACCCGAGGACTTGAGGGAGATTTTCAGCCCGGTCACCTTTAGCTCGGGCAAGCCTCTTCTTCAATCCTTGTACGATCGTGCGATTCGTCACCTGGCCCCGACCGTTCATTGCGGGTGTGCGACCGAGGTGAAGCGTTGATCGATCCAAGCTCTTCGCATCACTCCTTGAAGTTTTGTCAACGAATTGGGTGCCATTGTCCGAGACCGGGACGTGTGGTATGCGGGCGGCACTATATTCTTCCACGAAAGTCCGAATCCCTTTTGCTCGTGAGGTTCGACGGTGGCTCGGCTTCGACCCATTTTGTGAAGTAGTCTACGGCAACGACTAAATATCGAAGTCGACCGGTGCTCGATCGAACGGACCAACGATGTCGATCCCCATTGCATGAAAGGCCATGGGCTCGCAGACGCTCGGATCGGTGCAGGGTAGCTGACCGTGGCACGGTCGGCACTTCGGACACTTTTAACGAGTTCGGTGAATCTCGAAAAGGGTGGGCCAATAATATCCCGACCTCAACGCCTTCTTTGAAAGAACCCGAGAGCCGATGTGGCTTCCGCAAGATCCTCTGTGAATCTCATTAAGCACGTCGGCTTCTTCTCGCCCGGCACCTCGGGAGGGTTGAAGGTAAGACTTCGGTGAGAGCCCTCATACACAAGATACTTTTGGGATTTCACCATCATCTTTTCGCCTCTAGCCGATCCCGAGGTAGTGTGCCGACTTCGGTATGCTTTTAAGGCGCCATCCAATTTGGTTCACCGAGATATGACGATGTGGGCGCCAATGCTTCCGGAATGAACTTTCATCTTGGCGGCTTTGTCGATGACGGCTAATTTACTAAGGATGTCACCGGCTGTTTTCCTCCGTGGGATTTGATTAATCTTGAAGTATTTGAATGAGGCCAAGATCTCTTTTGCTTTCTCAAGGTAATCGCTTCATTCGATCCTCTTTAGCCTCGTATGTGCTAAGACCGGTTTACCACGACAGGAATCTCCAAATATCCGGACTTTGTCCACTTTCAATTCCTTTGCTAGGCGAAGTCCCGAGATCGGTGCTTCGTATTCCACTTCGTTGTTGGTGGTCGGAAGGTAAACCGGGGCGTGATGTCACTTCGCTTATCTGGGCCGAGGAGGAGGATGCCCGCCTCCGCTGCGTCTTGCATGAAGCTCCGTCCACATACATCCGCCAACATTCAACGGGTGATGCAAGGATAGATTCCTCCGCCGTGAGGGTGGGAGTGACCTCATTGTAGAGGCGACCTCGGAATTTGACCTCCACCAGAAATGCAAGGGCTTGCCTTTTATGGCGATGCAGGGGAGTATGAGATATCGTGTTCGCCGAGCTCCGGTGCCCACTTAGCTATACGTCCAGATGACTCCGGTTTGATAAGACTTGTCTTAGAGGTAAGTCCGTTAGTACCGGACCGAATGAGCTTGAAAGTAAGGTCGGGAGCGCCGCTTGGCGTTCACCAAGGCCGAGCTACCTTCTCGAGGTTGGTGTACCTCGTCCGGTCCTTTGAGAGCCCGGCTAATGAAGTAGATGGGAGTTTCAGTCCCATCTCATCTCGCACCAAGACAAGACTAATTGCCTCGTCCGGGTGGCGGATATAACGATAGAGTTTCACCTTGCTTTGGGGCGGATAGTGTCGGCGGTCGGCGAGATATTCCTTCACCGTGCGGCGACCTGGTGTTCTTCCCGCCAGTGAAATCTGGGCTCTCCTCAAGTTTGTGTATTCCATAACCAAATTAATCCCAACAAACATATAAGAACCCCATTCCAAAAATATGTGATTAGGGACTTCTTTTATTAGTTAAAAATGGACACTACTACAAAAAAGCTAATTGACAAGGGGCATTGTATGTTGTGGTGTTACTAGAAAGTGATGAATATGAATATGGACATCAACAACAATTTAGTGATTAATTTAGATCTTATTTCATATATATTACTAGAAAGTGATGAATATGAACATCGAACTGTTAGGCCCGTTAAGCAGTACTCAACGCAAGATTCTCGCTTTTTCTCTATTATCTGTTATCATGTACATAATTATTATTATTTCTCATATTTATTCGAAGGAGAGACAAACTCCAAATCTTTTAGTTTGTTTTGTGCATTTTCTGTTAACAGTCACCCAAAAATTTAGTTAGAAGATAAACACCCCAACTTAATTATGGGAGGAAAATAACAAGCAAGTCGCCCTCTTCACCAGACTTCTACTGTGTGTGTGTGTGTGTGTGTGTGTGGTGTATATGAATTGAAAGAGTTGTAAATGGCAGGAAATGAGCAGAGATAAGCATCAAATTAAGGGAAGTCCATAGATATGGGAAGATTAAAATTTGGAGTGGCACCAGTCGTATATCCTTCTATTTTTTTGGTTCTCTTCATTTCATTCCTCAATTTTCACTTTCATTTCCTCTCTTTCTGGCCCACTACTCTTACTCATCACAAACAGGTATGGTAATAGAGAGAGGGAGAGATCTTTTGTGTTTGTATATATATGCATGCATGTCTATTTGTGCATGGATGTAGAGTTCAAGAAGTTTGCATGATTCTTGAGATTGAATAGTGATGGATTAATGGACAGATAAATAGCGGAGCAGTGGGGAAAAGAGAGGAAGAATTGAGTCGGGCTCGAGCAGCCATTCTTGAAGCTGGAAGAAGCCGCACTTACATCTTCAATCATATGCAAAACCACACCACTCCTAATTATTTCATTCCAAGAGGCCCCATTTATCGAAACCCTTATGCTTTCCACCAGTTAATTATCTCACTCTCTCTCTCTCACGCAAATGCATTTTTATATATTTAATTTAATTTGTACGTGTGTAGGAGCTACGTAGAGATGGAGGAGAGGTTCAAAGTATGGGTGTACAGAGAGGGGGAGCCCCCTCTATTCCACTTGGCCCCCTCCAAAAGCATCTACTCCACCGAAGGCCATGTCATATCCGAGCTCCACCGCAGTAGAATGGCGGCGCCCCACCCCGACGATGCCCACGCCTTCCTCCTCCCAGTCTCCGTCGCCAACATCGTCCACTACCTCTACCGCCCCCACGGCGACTACCACCGCGGCCGCATCCGCAACGTCTTCCAGGACTACGTCACTGTGTTGGCCAATAAGTATCCTTATTGGAACCGGAGCGCCGGCGCCGATCATTTCTTTGTTTCATGCCATGATTGGGTACCTATCTACCTGCCTACTCTCATCATATAAGAGATTATCTAATAGTAGAGTGGTTAATGTTGAGGCAAAAATCTTAAATTAATGTATCTCCATTGGTTAAGGGGCCTTACGCCACTGCTGACAACCCGGAGGTCTTCAAGAACCTCATCCGCGTCCTCTGCAACGCTAACGTCTCCGAAGGGTTCGAGCCGAGGCGCGACATCACCCTTCCGGAGATCAACGTCCCGGCCTCCGCCCTCAACCAGCCGGACTTCAACCACTCCAAGTCCATCCTCGCCTTCTTTGCGGGCGGGGCCCACGGCGTCATAAGGAAAGCCCTCCTCCACCACTGGAAAGACAAGGACGCTGACGTCCAAGTCCACGAGTATCTCCCCAAAAACCTCAGCTACTTGGACCTCATGTCGCGTGCCAAGTACTGCCTCTGCCCCAGTGGCTACGAGGTCGCCAGTCCGAGGCTGGTCGAATCCATGCATGTCGGCTGCGTGCCCGTCATCATCTCCGACGGCTACCCCCCGCCCTTCACCGACGTTCTTGATTGGACCACGTTTTCCATCCATATTCCGGCACGAAGGATACCAGAGATAAAGGAGATATTGGAGGGGATAGCGGCGGAGGAGTACATGGAGAAGCAGAAACGGGTTTTGGAGGTGAAGAGGCATTTTGTTATTAATCGGCCGGCGAGGCGGTATGATGTGTTGAATATGGTGTTTCACTCTGTGTGGCTAAGGAGGCTTAATGTTAGGGTACGTCTTTAGCTAGGGTTTTATTCTTTTGTAACATATATAGTTGTGTGCAAAATATTGTTTCAGCTTCTTATCTACTTTTGACTTTGTTTCACCACAAAATTGTGTTTCAGATTCAAAATTTCCCAAATTATGGTTGTTGCTTAAGTATTCATAACACTGTACAATGGTGACATTATACATATTTTGATATTATACACCCATTCAACATCAGCAACAATATTGACAACATTATTAAAATTAGTATTTAGTGATTAAATTAAGAATTATCTGATGTGTGTACAAGTAGTGTAGGCTTTAAAACCTTCAATTGCAATTCAATTATTGATTAAAACTTAAAAAGTAGAATATTTAACAAAAGCTGTAAATACTGATTAAAAAGAAAATAAGGAAATATGCATTGGTTACTAATGTCTGAGATAATTAAATAGTCTTGCTACAGTAACTAAGGCTAATTTATGGTAAAAGTCTATCCGAAGCTATTATATTATCAGATACTTTTAATATTTTTCGGAACCTACTACCTTTTACTATTAAGCAAAATCACCGAGTCTAGAAGTCCCATGTGTTTTTCACTTCTTCATTGCATGTCATGCTTATAACGAATGCAAATACAACATTCCATCTCGTTATTGTTGCAAGAATGTAAGATTGGTAAGAAAACCAAAAAAGAAAATCACTGCCTCTAACCAATAGAAGAGGAGAAAAACTCAATTATGGCATTTGCTATTGGATTCACTACAGATCAATATATGCCCAAAGGGATCTATCTGTATCGACTTTTCTCGAGGCTCTCCAAAAGCCTACAATACCAGTTCGCCAACTCAAAAACTAGAAAAAGATCCCTTCATTTCGGTATCTATAAATGTGTATATCACCATGTCAACTGTCCAGCTGAGGACAGTTGGCATGGATTCTATACTCCCGCTTTACTGGCTGAACCAGGGTCCAGTACCACCATTGACGTGACCCTTGCCATGGATCCCAACCACATTTGGGACGAGGGAAGGCAATCCAACAGCCATTGGAAGTGAAGTGGGAGGGTACAATCCGTGAGTGTTAGAAAGACTGTGACTACTTACAAGAGGACTGCCTCCTTTACGTTGTTGTATGGCATGGATCTGCCTCAACCCTTCTTCATGTATGCGTGATAGCGTTTCGAGTTCCTTCATTGACAAAGCCTCCAAGCCAGCACCATATAGAGGAGCATGTCGCGACATTTCCTCCTGAAGTTGGCCCTCAAGATGGTGAAAGTATTGCTGACAGAGGAGCAGAATGTATCAGTCAGTATTGTCATTCAGTAATCAAATTGAAGCACTTTTCATTTTGCACACTCAAAGAAATTATGCAAATTCACATAAACTTGAATCAAACAATCTCACTAAATGAAAACTGCACAAGCTTGAATAGAACAATCTTAGTGTCTGAAGAGGTTTTTTAATCAAAGTCTTAGGGCATCAAACTAAACACAACATATTAATATCAGACACTACCATTTAACATAACTTAGTGCATCAGTATCTGGAGGAATAGCAGCTAAGTAAGCAGTTAATATATAACAACATCTTCAAATCCAAGCAATTTTTGAAGCTCAGAAAAAAAGGGTTCTTAATTCTCATTGATAATTTCATATTAAAGAAAATTGAGGGAGCAGTCAACAAGATATTACTCATAGGTGTCACCAAAATAAACAATTTGGGTTAAATCCACAACCTGGCAAGCCTGCAATTTGGATTCCATCCCATCAATAAAAGCCTCACATCTAGCAATCTGATCCTCCTTTTCGCGCTTCTCGCCTTCTGATTGCCCAACTGTTTGTCTCAGCCTACGGATCTCATCCTCCAGCGATTGTCGTACTTCTTCACGAGTCACATTTTCTGTGGCAAATCTTTTCAACTCTTCATCAAATCGCTTTCGTGCTGCTTCAGCACTCTTCAGTCTCTCAGCAAGAGCATTTTTCTCCTTCATTACCCTCTGCAACAGACAGATGACAGCAGAGAAAAATTATAATAGAATCATGCTTGCCTGTTCCAAGGCCAGAGCTCACAAGCAACCTAATGAAATAAATTATAGAAAGCTGTGTCCTCCAATTATCATGTTGAGAAACAAATATGTTTTTTCAACCTATGTCATTAAAAGATATCAGTTTCAGCCCGACCTTCAATTCATCACGTTTTCGAGATTTCAACTGGGAGAGTTGTGCTTCTGCATCATGGAGACGCTCTTGAGAAGTTCTCTTCTCAGCCTTAAGCTTCATGATTTCATCATCTCTTTCCGATCGAACCCACTCAATTTGACTCTCAACTTCTTGTATCTGCTCAGCCAGCTCTTTTCTTTCCCGAGCAAAGCGATCCATCTCAGCCTTCATTTCAGACTGCCATCACGGGGGGTTTTGTCAATATGAAAAATGATTTTCTAAGAAAAAATTAGTAACAAAAAATAATTACCTTTAGACGACCATTAGAAGCCTCACATTCACCCAGCCTCTGAGATAAAAGAGCTTTTTCTTTAGCAGCACTAGCTACTTCCACCTTTCTTTCTTCACGGATACGAAGAATCTCATCTTCACTGGCACATAATTGATGCCAAAGAGCTGCCCGATCAACATTTGCAAGCTCAACAACCTCCCTTATCATGTTCAGGACTGGTCTCGCCACTTGCTGGTCCTCAGATACTAAGATTGACAAAATCTCCAAATATAAATCTACTTCAAGACTAGCATCTGAAGTACTTGTTGCACGATCAACCAGCCTCTTTAGCATCCTTAATCTGTGAGACTCATCAGCATACCATTTGAACAACAGGGTATAAAGATTTTTTACAAATCCTGTAACCCGTGGATCCTTGGAAAGGGCTAATGTCTCGGCAAGACCAAGAACTGAAGCAAAATCATCTGCTTGAGCTCTCAGTTGCTCAGCGGCTTCATCATCGGTGACTACATCAGGCTGCTCGAAATTTTCTGCTATATATTGGGAAGTCAAATTCAATCGTCTAGCAAGGCGTCTTTCCAAGACTACTGCTACAGATTGAGGAACAAAATTGCCACGGACTACAGCTCTCTCAAAAGTTTGAGCAGCTTCAATTGCAAGGCAAGGTATCGATAGCATCTCTATCAGAAGGTAAATATCAGAAAAATGACGACTAACATGAAAATGTTCTTCTTCTACTGAATGCAATTTTTCAGAAACAGGCCCACTTTCACCAAATATAAAAATCCCAGATTGCATACTATCAATAGTACCATCATCGCAATCAATATCTCCAATAATAGATTCAGCAATGTCTGCACAACTATTTATGATCCTTCTTAAGCAATCTAACACACATGAAGAGACCTCAGTACCCAAATTCTTTAGTCTCCCTCGTACTGATCTCACCTGCAATGGAGTTCAAATGTTCATTGTATACTAAAGACTAACAACCAGGGGGGAAGACAAATCAGATGAAAATGAAAGGTTTTGATTTCTTTTGTTCTCCACTTACTGCTTCAAGAAGATGTTGACTGTACAATGCAGCTTGAAATATGAAATCCACTGTTGCTGCAAGGACTTCACCATTAGAATCAGCCAAAAGCTCTAGTGACTGGAAAAGCACACGCTTCCATACTTCATTGCTACAGTCTAACTGAGTAAGTGCCCCAAAAACCTGGGAAATCAAGGATTTTTCTATAATGAGCTACAAGCACAAAAAATGAACGGATGCAGAACTCAGCAAATTGTCATGTCATGTACAAATCAGCTTAAATGTTTTGGCGACCAGAGAAATAACAATATGTGGAGTAGCTGCAGATTATCTTACCGGCAAACGCAGCGCAGGTTCTGCATCCGGCTTCTTTAGCCTCTCTAGAAGTGCACAAGCAGCAAGTGGATGTTCTGAATGCTCAACTAACTTTGGAACCAAAGCAACAAGGTCGGGCTGTAGATGCTTGGGAGCTTTATCCAATACGAGAGCAATCTTTTGGGCAGACTGTGGCCTCCTTCTTGGTTCTGGACAACCTTGCGGAACAGCTCCATCAAGTGCTCTCAGGGAGTTGACAATCAAGCCAAGAAGCTCCTCCGACTGCTCTGGCCACTTAGCCTGAATGAAAAGCTCTTTCATCAATTTATATATTAAGCAAATAAGGTATATATAGAGTTATAGAAGATAATGCAATTATGCCTTGGATTGATGAGAGTGGTATTCATTGGAAATAGTAGCACATGTCTCCGGCGGACAAATAGGCTGTCCAGGAACAGCTTTTGCACCTTGGCCAATCCTGTTCATATCGGAGCTTTGTACAGCAGACACGCTTACACTTTCACCAATTCCAAGCTCTAACCTCTCATCCACAGAAAGCTGTGCAGATCCTGCTGTTTCATTCTCACCATCAGACTCCAGTGGACTAATTGTGCCACTGCTGTCTGGGAAAGGTTTAGAGCTAACATCGGATGAATCATCACTAGAAGTCCCCTCCGATGGTTGGCAACACTCAACCATTATATCCAAAAGTAAATCAACTATAGCTTGTTGCAAAACTTTGACTCCCATCAACAAATTCATCAAACTGGGCGAAGATTCATCATCCTTATTCATTTTCTTCCTGTCATTACTACCAGATATCTTTGTAGGAAGAAGCAAGCGTTTCACTTTTGCAGGGTCATCAAGATAAACACGGAGTCCAGTTAGAAAACCAGCTATTGCTCCAGCATCCATTAGAAGTTTTTCTCTCAAAGTGACCTGAGGCTGAGATGGATTATCCCCATAAGTAAGGTGAAATCCAGCCCTGGATAGAAGATTTCTGAAGATGTCTTCTTCATCTCCACTTAGACCTTCACTATCGTCAGAATCAATTAGTTCATCAGGGTCAGTTGTCAAAGCATCTTGATCGTCTTCAGAAGCTAAAACCTGGAAGAACAAGAATATGCATCAAGTTATATGGGCACATGATCGTGGATGTTCAAGATATTGGTAAAGCATCTCTCTCAAAGAGAGAAAATCGAAGGAATTAAAATAGTTACTCAGTAACATCGGCGGGGGGGGGGGGAGTAAGGGTTTCAGGAAAGAAAGCTTCCACCTATGCAAACCGTGCTAATTGTTTGGCATATTGAGAAGTTTCCTTCTAATCCTCCAAAGTCCGGAGAGATCAGAAACGCGTATGCAAAAGAACAAATACCCCTCCATTTTCTCCCCTTGCCCTTTGGTTCCTACCCAACTATAGAAGGAATACCAATACTCCAAAATCACTCCCCTCTCTAGTCCTTGCAGATCAATCTTACTCTTCATAAGTCAAAACCATACAAGATAAACTTTATTTACGAATTGCTTAGCTACCTTTTCCAATAATTTCTAATAAAAATCATAGTTAAAAGATAAATATCAACATTAAGGAGGCTATCCTTGACAAACTACCGACATATAACTCTCAAGCAGTTGTTAGACTCTCGGAAGGATAATAGAGCTGATATACGACCAGTAAGGGTGATGCTTGAGACTCACCTTTGGCATAAACAGCTTATGAAAACAAAAACTTTACGAATAGTTGCATACTCTGGGAAAGCCATGAAAGCATTGCATAACAAGAGCATAAAAGTAGGTCATGATTTAAGAAAGAAAGAGATCATATATTCAGCTCATTCGAAAGGATTTTATCAACTCATCAATTATACAAATTTTTATAAAAGACAAGGAAAAAAGAGCTCTTCGTCTTCACAAATTGCAGGATTCTTTAATGATTCCAAATATAGATTGAACTCACACATTATTTATACCAAGATAAGATCCAGAAGGACTGTAACAAATAGCAAGTGTATTTCTAAACACTTCTTCAAAGCCATGCAGTGTATCATTCTGGTAACCCAAAAATATTATCGAAGATTCCCAACAGTAGTTGAAAGTAGTCACAGCATCTAAGAAAACTGCCTAACAGAATTATGCTGCTGACACAAAGCAAGTTAAGATGGTCTTTTAATTGTGTGGGAGGATCTTCACAAGATATTTTGCATATAATAAGCACGACACATGTGCAGCCAAGACGTGTTACATTTCTGAGAAACAGTATGAAGAAGTGGACAGAATAGGATTTTAAAGCATACTAACCTCCAGATCAGCAAACTCAAACCATGGGCAGCAGTCCAGGATCTCACAGACAAAGACAACCGTATCACGCAGCAAAAACCCAGCATCAGCTTCCATCATGTCAGATACCTTCATAAATTGAAGAACGGAGTTGTTCCACGTCTTTGTACAAATGGAAGACTCCTTCCAAACAGTTTTAGATGGATTCTTTTGATTCAGAATAGCCATCCTATACTTCACCCAAAAATTCTTCTCAGGCTCACAGCCAGTTGATTGGTCACTCTCCAGATATATACATATCGTGTCAAAGGACTCATAAACTCCTGCATAACCAAAGGTGTGGACAGTAAAATCAGAACAAGTAGTAACTAGAAATCCATATCTGCTACTACATTAATGTCAATTCTAAAAATGCGAGTTTTAAAAGAAGCACCCACCAATTCGAAGCTCACAACCACCAGCCTGAAAGAATTTGCTAAATATTTTTCTAGTTTCCATTATTTCCTTAAAAGACATGAAGTTCTCCACCTTCCATGTGAATGAACTCCTCTTCCCAGCTTTGTCTAATGAAGAAGGCAAATTTTGTGAGCTGGTATCTTGATCAGTGAACTCCTGCATTATGGATGTTTCTTTCAATATAAGAACCTCAGCAGAGAAGATAACAGTATCCTGGACCAGAAATCCAGAATCTTGATCAAAGAGACTAGTAAGGGTCACAAACTCGCGCCAACCCCAGTCCTTGGCTGCCTTGGAATAGCGATTCTGAGATTCTTTAGTAACAGACTTATCCTCCATTCTTTGATTGATAACTGACAAACGATGGCTCACAAAGCAACTCCAGTCACTGTCAGTATTTCGCGAGTCTGTAACTTCAAGAAACACTGAAAGATGGCATGGAGGCTGAGACTGTCCTGATATCAGAAGCATAAAAAAAGAGTTAATCAGTGCAAAACTCAGAAGCACACGGATCAGTTATGCAGATCTCATCTAAGCACGTAAGTTTAATACTCAAAGAGAAATATACTCAGGACTCTATTAAGATCACTTCATCCGTCATCACTTTTTCTATGTTAAACCACCCATATGATGTCAGTTGTGAGAAAGACCATGAAAAAGCTATTGAAAGAGCTCAACATAAAAAAAACAAAGAATACAAGAACAAGGGTGAGTTTCAGGATTGAATGTGATATAGTAATAGAAGCAACAGAAATAAGGAATCTGAGAAAAAATGAGGAAAAAGGTGAAGAAAATTTTGTATCAGAAGAAGAGACAAAAAGAGAAGATTTCCTAGATCAGACAAAGTTAGCTTCAAGGTCCTGGTCTCAAGGTCATGTTCTCTACTAATCTTGACATATATATGCATGTTGAATGCTCAGCAATCAGATTTGGTTATTACCATTCATAAATTCTAGAAACATCAAAAAATGTTCTTACATACTTAGCGTGTTCGATGATTGGAAAAGTTTGTAAGCCACATTTTACATGGACTTATAAGGAGCAATGACTGATGTGATATAGAAAGCACCATACAAAGGAATTTTAGCAGCTATACTAACTTACTATATTCCGGTGGTTCCCATCAGAGCACTCAATATATCACTTGCAATGCTAGATCTTTCTCACAAATAATTTCAGCATGCACTTCAGAGCTTCTTTACAGTTATATCTGTTAGAGTGCTCATACATAAGCTAACGTAAGACAATTTCTTGCTTAAAGCCATTTAGCATCAAACCAGGTTGTATAGCTAACTCTACTCACTGCCTTATGGGTCCATAATGAATAATCACCATAGCAATATCCGAGAAGTCCAAGCTGCTAAATCTTTATGGTCCTAATCTGGTCCCTCAAGACAGAAACAAATTATAATCCATTTAATGCAATAGGGTATTCTATGTTCAGGAAAATTAGTAGCTGATTGATGGTTTCAAATAATTGCTACACAAAAACAATAAACGCAATATTCATTGTTCTGTAAAATATGAAAATATTTATACAATTCTGAACTGCTCCCGTTTTGCTTCCTTCACAACCACTTGCCTATAATGCCAGGCTAATCAATAGTTCCTATTAAAGTTTAACACTGATGTAAGCGATGTCATACAGAATAATAAAATATCTAGCACTTTCTCTAATCCATCTAGTTGCACCTGACAGAGGCACAACAAAGCAAGTACCTAGAAGCATTATCATCTCTGACCCCAGTAAAGTGAGTTTTTGTTTACAAGTATATGCAAGAGCACATCATCAAGGAAACATTATAAGCATGACTTTAGGGCAATTTTCAATATTAGAACATAACCAGATAGCAAACCAAGTAAACTCGGCAGAGAAAATACATACATTGCTAGGAACAGAGAAATAGTGAACAAACATCAATCTATTGTCACCAAGATACAAGACACAAGTGGCAAGATGGCAATAAGAATCAAGCAAACTAATACTTTTTTGATTTTTTTATTGAATATATATAAGTACCTTGGCAGTAAACAATAAGACGGCAATAAGAATTAAGCACAATATTACTTTTTCAGTTTTCTTATTGAAGCAATAGAGAACATGACATCAACCTATTAACACAAGTGGCAAGACGGCAATAAGAATTAAGCACACTAAAACTTTTTCGGTTTTCTTATTGAAGTACCTCGGGGGTAAACAATAAGACGGCAATCCCGATTCCCAATCTGAAACCTCCTACTTTTTATGCAAAGGCCAGTAATCTTTCTCTTTTTCAAGAGATCCTTCAAGCGGGTAAAATTCTCAATTCTCCAGGTAAACTTCCCCATATGTCCATCGGACTTCCTCACATTGCCCCCGCCCCTCACACCAACCAAAGCACCACTCTTTGAGAAACTGCTCAACTCCTTAATAACATGGAATGAAGTGCTAAAAACTGCAGTGTCGTCCACCAAGAACCCTGATTCAGGAGCCAGAAAATCTGCCATTTTCATGTAATCATTCCAACCCAAACTTGTGTTGTCCCCACTCTTATTATCCGCTGCAAACCGCCCATAGCTATCCCGGTGCACATGGTTTGAACCAGCACCCAGCTTCTGATTCAACACGGACATCCTAAACAAACACCAGCAACTCCTATCTGACACCGACAAGTTCTTCTCGGTGTCCTTACTCTCCAAGCACATGGACAAATGCTCCATCCCATTCACTACACTTAGATACACACTAATCCGCAAATTACACTCCCCAGCGGGAAACACTGGGCTCATTATTTTCTGTGTCTTAATCATCTCCTTAAACAAACTAAAGTTATGCACTTTCCAAGTGAACTTCCCACTCAAAGAATCCCCAATGACCACCGGGCCGTTCCCTCCACCACCCATAGACGACACATTATTCGCCTGCAAATCATAGCTATCGCGCGAGAAAGAAAAGGACTCGTGAAGTATCAATATATCCGCCGTGATAAGTATGCAATCATTATTCAAATGCAAGAATCCAACCTTAGGGTCCAGAAGAGAATTAACCGAGGCAAAATCACACCAGCCGTGCGACTTCTTCTTGGACGAAAACCGATGCCAGCTGTCTCGGTGCATAGATTTTGAATCATCAGATAAATTCTCAATGCAGAGACGGTAGCTGGCGAAACAATCCCACTTGGACGAAGCAGTGTTTCGGGGGTCCATGATTTGTAAGTAGATAGAAACGTATCCAGGGAGCGCCTGTGAATCACCCTTGGGGTAAATTAGCAAACGGCAATCGAAACCCCCGACTTCGAAATACTTACTCCAGAGTGCGCGCGATTTGATTTTGGGGAAATTAGCAATGGTCCATTTGCAGAGGGCGGAGTAGTCTCCTCGGCGCTGGACGACGACAGAGTCGGCGGCGGCGGCGGTGGCGGCTGATGATGATGAAGAGGAGGAAGTGGTGACGGCGTCGCGCGATGGATCCTCAACGGCGACTGACGGCTTCTCAGATGAACGATTGGAGGGCGAAGGCGAGGGGGGCGCGGATTGCCCGGCGGCATCAGATGAGGAGACGGCGGCGTCGTGGGGGTGAAGGTGCTTCATTGTAGTGATGAATGATTAGGTTTGTTGAGAATCAATTTGTTTTATTATTCGTATAGTGAATTAAAAATATGGGTAAAAACACCTATCTCTTCTCTCCCTGTATATATATCATCTGATTTCAATGTTGTTAACTCATCATAATTGCAGAGAGAGGGAGGACGAGAGAAAAGTGTGTGTGTGTGTGTGGAAGGGAGAAGAAGATTATGTGGGTAAGGGGGAGACTGCGAGGGTAGTGGTACTGCTCTCTCTCTCTCTCTCTCTCTCACTAAGATTTTGGACAAAAGTGAGGGTGCACCATATACTAATGCTGGGGGATAACAATGGCTTTGATTCCATGTTTTCAACAAATTGTTTTTCCTTTCTTTTTTCTTGAAAGAGGATACTTTTTTGTAAGCGTTAATTAACTATTAATCTTCACTTGTTACCTAAAATCTTCATAACATTACATTAAAAGTAATTTTTCAAAATATATACCCCCTTTTTAACTTCTTTTAATTTCTTATTTAGGCTATGTTCTCACTTTTTAGTTAATTGTTTTTTAAGTTTGAATAAATGCGATTTGCTACCATCATCTAATAGTTTATGTTTTTTATTTTTTTATTCAAGTATAACTTTTACATACACTACATGAATAACAACTACTCTTGTTGCTTTTGCAATTGAAATACGATCATGATGAATTCGTACCAGAGATTCGAAATCAAACTCGACCAACACTCAATTCTAACAACCATATACACACACCACAGAAAGCGGGGAGAATCCAGTCGGAACTCCGACCTCAATTTCAGAGATTGCATGGATCGACGGTGAAATGGTTGGTTCCGATCGAGTTGAGATGAATAGCTTTCTAGAATAGTTAGTGTCGGAGACGCAGAGGCAGAGTCCGCCGGCATTGGTGGAATTCCGCTTTGGCCTTTCGCTCGAGAATTGAAGCCGGCCTCATTTTCGGTATGCTTTTTCTGAATTCATTATGAATTTGAATGCTTGGTGTTTTGATGTTTAATTTTAATTCTGTAAACAGTTGATTGGTTTGATGAGTATTTATTAGTAACATGTGATTTGTAATCAGCTAGCTCTGTATGCAAGCAAGATTTTTATGCTGTCATTCCAGTGAGTGGTGCTGCTGCTTTTTTTTCTTTTCTTTTTTTTAAGTGGATCTTTTTAATTGCTTTCTGGTATTGCAGAAATATAAACTTTTAAAAAGGACTAAAGATTTTGTAGTATATCGAATTCAGCTCCTAATTGAGTCACTGTGTGAGCTCAAGATCAGGTTTTAATGGAAAATATGAAATTAAGAATCAATATGCACCTTGTGATCGGATTAATTGAGGTTCTATTTGTTTGAAATGCTGATATAGTGCATTATACGTTCTATTGTGTATATGCTAAGTTAGGATGGAAGATATTTAGCCTATCATTGTAGAGGGAGGAGCTGCTGCATCACAATGCCAAGAGATTCAGATGGTCGTATTCAGTCTCTTCTTACCTCAAACATTGTCGTTCATTTGTGCTTTTGATCCTATTTAGTTAGTAGTAGCTGGATAATTTCTCCGACTATCTGAGTTAGGCAAACTATGAGGGAGGAATACTCATAACACACTTTCTGTCTGTAAATTAGGTTCTGTGTTTTCCTGACCACTTTCTTGGGTGTGAAAGAATGTTCCTAATCACAATGCTGCGTTTCTCCAAACCATTGTTGGTGAAGGTGAAGATGAATGCTCTTTTTTCTTCATATTTCTACTTCTTTATCCTAATCAATAGTTTCACTTTCTTGGCAATTCTCAAGGGGAAGAAGTTGCACAGCATTTCTGCTGGCATAAGATCGTCAATCACCTGAAATTCTTACAATTTACTACCACAGTACCATGCTTAGGAAGTCCGTGATCTCCTGAAGACGAGTGGTGCTGTAAGTGCTGCATTTTAGGTTGAATGCAAGCATCATCATAGATTTTGGTTTGACAAATATGTGTATCTTTTCATTCTTGGATCTCTGCCTAATTGCTTGAGCTTTAATATGTTATTGCTAAGTTTCTGTAGAATTTCTTTTGCAGCTCTTCAGTCGAATAACCATCGTGCATCCTCCTTTAAGGGACACTCGAAGCTCAAAATTTTGGGAATAGTAGAAAAGGTAATTGCATCCTTTATAATTTCTGAAGATTAAAGTTACTCTGTGGATTTTGAGACCTTGTGGTTTGGAGAATGTATTTTTCTGCTCTTTGACCTAACTGCTGATGAATGATGAATCTACTTCAACAAGTGATAGCATTTTCTCCGTTTTGATGTTGGTAATGTCAAGTTGAGGCAAATGCTATCTATCTGTAAATTTTGCATAGGCTTTTACTACAGTGCATGCCACAACCTACCAATACCATCTTTGTGGTCTGAGTGTGGTACTACATAAATCCTTGTCATGTAATTTGCCTCCATCTTTCTGTACAATGCATGAGAGAGAGAGACGGTCCCAAACGTCGTAGACATTAAATTGTAATAAGTTTTAACTGTCTGCAAAGTTCAATCATTACAGGAGAAATCAAGAAAACTGCAGTTTGAAAGGGTTGATATCTCATTAATTCCCCAGAAAGTCCACAGCAAAATTCAAAATTTCACCTCTCCCATCTAAAAATTTCAGAAACACGTCAAAACTGCGACTTTCTATCAAAGCTGGAAAACTGCTGTTGAAGCCTCAACTCTTTCAAACAGTAACAACTAACTAGACCCAACACTTTGAAGAAACTAGTACAAATTTAATGAAGCCATAATGTGGGCACAACCATAGAAAGAGTTGTTGCACATCAACAACAGCCTTCTACTTTACTTGGCTCCACAAGCATGTAAAGTGGCTTTCCATTCAACCTGTTCTGTCCCTCATTACTTAATTTTCAAAAACTTCATTATTTTGCATCTGAATCTCAAAATAATATTTGGCATCCTTCGAAATTTATATGCTTGTATATTTGTTTGCATTTATATTGCACTTTTTTTACAAGTGAATAACAGTTATACAATTATTATTAGCTGAATAGTCAATTTTTGAATTAAGGTGTCGAATTTAATAAAGTTAGGAACTTACGACGTTTCGTACCTATGCTGCTTTTATTGAATGATTTGATAGACTGTCACACTCGTAAGTGAAATAACTTAACTTATTCACGCATTTGCCTACAATGATGGACTTTCTTAATATCATATCTCGTATCACATTAAATCAAAATAAAGGATATTTAAATCAACTTTGATGCTTGAATTTACATTGAAGTAACAAAAGATTGAAGAATACACCAAAAATTGAAGTCACTCAACTCTTCAAGATGTCTGTAGTAGCTGCTTTTGGTAGCTCGATCTTCTTGCAATAGCAAATGAATTTGAGAGAAAGTTCCAACGGTCTAATCCTAGCTCACGATCTCAACTAACGTCACTGCTGCGAAGACGAGGAAGAGAGTGCCGCCAATGTATGCAATAGTCTGTTGAAGAAATAAAACCAACAAGGCATGTAATTTCATCACAGATAAGATTCCTTCCTAGGGCAAATCTATCCGGCTACGCCTACCTTCTCGGAGAGATAGGTTCCCAAGAAAGATCCCCCTAGAACAGCAAGCTGCATATCATGAATTAAATAAGACTTATCAAACCAAATATCTGAGTTCAAATCAATCAGCAATCAACTAGATCCTGCAAGTTTACCAATGTTGCCAGTCCATGACCAGCAAGTGCCCCTGCAATGACTCCAAGGGGCGATGAAGCCGCAGCAAGTGCTGCAACAATTAGTGTTGCATCATTAGTAACTTAGTACTAATGACACTTGATTTAGAAGGCATTGATGGGATGATGGGACGATACCAATTGTGGAGAAAAAAGATTTGTCGCCCCATTCAGCCACAAAAACGAGCACGAACGTGCTGAAGACGGTGTTTGCAGCAGAAAGTATGCCTGCGCCAGATCCTGAGAGTTCGGAGACAGCCAATTCTGCCTGGATAGAGCAAACATTTGTAGGTTGAATGGCATGCAAATGTGGAAAGACTAAAATGAGGTTAAGTTTGAATGTGTTGATAATATATATACCTCTTTCTGTTCTTCTTCTGCTTTGAGGCCGTCACCCGATGAAGCATCGAGCAAGGATGAAACACCAAAATATACCTAATATATATAGATAGATAGATACAATTAAGTGGCTATATATAATTAGTTGAGGTAGTGATGATGAGAAAGAAAGCAAGCGAACAAGTCCTTATATATATACCAGTAGGCAAACTGCAGCAAGATCATCAAGAGGCAAATCAGCATTACCAAGCCTGATTGTCAAAACCAAGATTTATGTTAATAGAAACAAATAAATTATCATTTGATTCGAACACAAAAGTAGACATTCAGAGAATCTTGATATGGGATTCCATATTCTTGTATCATATCACTAATACTGCAGTATAACAGCAGGTGGTGTGTAGCTTGAGGCATGACTTGAGAGGTGCAAACCTGAATGGAAGGATGTCGTCAACATAGTGAAAAGTTCGTCCAAGAATGACGGATATAACTGTCATAACCCTGCAAGAGAAATATAAAGGAATTTACAAGTCATATTTGATAGCTTGCTTATGTTTCCAACTCTGTTTAATTATGGGATGGAACCAGTGTCGCAAGAGGATGAGAACATACGCGAGTGCGCCAAAAGTCCCAATGAAAGTGACAGCAGCAGAGTTCCTAGCTGCTAGAAGTGCCTGCTCAGAAGATCACAATGCTCATCTTACTGCAAGCAAACAGATTATACAAATACAGCGATACAACAACTTATTTTGTTCCTTTACTCGTTAACCATCTGTACTGGTTGAACTAGAGAAATATTGAAGTATTAGTTCAGTTGATGATAGTTCAATGCGGGTTTTGTTTTGTAAGTAAAGAATAGATAACCTCTTGTGTTAATATAAAACATTGTATCTCAGAAATTCAAGAAAGCCAACAACTAATGCCGCGTTAGACTGCTTGTCACTGCTGGTCTTACCGCGATAAAGAAGGTTTTATCCCCAAGTTCTGAGAAAAATATCAGCAAGAAGGCCTGCAAGAAGTCAACTTTCTTCAGTATCTATCCGAGCAGAATATCATTAGTTAGCAGAAAGATGATTTAGGTTCATAACTCGTAAAAGTTCAAGAGCCACACATCACACTAGGAAGCAGTGCTAAATACAAGCATGAAGCATGTTAGAACTACCCCTTCTCTCTATTCTTTGATAAATATAAAGGAAATTTAGAAGAATTGATAGAGAAAAACCAAAGAATTTGGAGAGGCATGAAGATTGTAAAACCATAAGAAAAGCATATGTGGCGCATGCATAGCATTCAGTATAGAAGTTAACAGGGAGAATTTCCTAACTGAAGCAAAACCTGTGCTTAAATCGCCAGCATCCCCTAAAAACGGAAACGATTGTAGGCTGCTAGAAACATCTGATCCTGCAAGCGCTTGTTGAGTAGTTAGGAAGGTGAAATATCCAGAAGTCAGTAGAAACTTCAGGAAACTAAACGTTGGAGCATCTTGCAGTCGATTGTCTAACAACATGCCACATTTCTTCCTTGGCTTGTGCTGAAACGTTAATTTTCCAGGAGAGCTACAAAATTTACTAGTATGAGGCAAAAGCCTATAGTTGTAACATTTCTCCTTTCTTGTCTTAAATTCCTGACCAAAAAATATAGAATTTCAAGATTGTAACAGATATGCATGAATTTGATGCTTAAAAGTGGTTTAAGGTGAGACTACTATGCACATTAACAACCTTATCTGATGCAGAAATCGTGAAAGGTGAGACTCGAGAACCATATGAGGATGACTTTCCAGCAAAACTCTTCCCTACAAACAAGACAAATCGGCTACAACAATCATCTATCAAGAAACTAATGTGATACAAACTCTTGCAACTTGTATGTAAAATAATTCTAACTGGGAATGAAGAAAGGGTATCATTATTACATCTTTGTTAACTTGGACTAGAACAAATCTCAATAGTAACTGCTAACTCTCAACTTATATTCTTTAGTTAGTCAGCAACTGTAAGATGAGAGATTATAATAAAAAAATCTGAGGGCTAAATTGTTGTGCTTGGATGCAGCATTTCACAACAACTGAAATTTAATAATATCATCTAAAAAAAAGCTACTACATTGCAGCAACTAGCAATATCAAGAATCTTTCATCTTGGCAATAGCTATAGAGATTTAATAAAGAAAACTCATTTCCCTGCACACTATTCCTCTTCATATCCCAAGTAAATTATAATGCAAACCTCCAGAAAAGTCTGCCCAGAAAAAAAAGATTAATACAGAAGAATTAAATGAAGCACTAAATTTTGCTAACACATTAGATCTCATTGACTGCAGAATCTACAGAGGTATCACCTAAAAAACTCCAAATAAATAAAAAGAAAATCTTATTGTTCCAAGTAAAAGACAGCATGGATCGAGTAGATTACTCGAATGGAATTGTGAAGGGAAGAAGAAATTGAAGGTGGGATCAGCAAGAGAGCTCCATGGAAAAGTGGTCAAGCGAGCCCCAGATAGAGTGTGTTCCATTATTTCTCTGTCAAATTGGAAAAAAAAAAAATCAACCTTTATTTTCTCTGAAAGAATACAGAAGAAGTAGAGACTGGTGGCGGACAAGAAGCCATGAACTATGTGTTGATTTTAGGATGAAAAACGGTGGCCTTGAACTTGTAATTCTGTAATTGTGAAGTGATAACACTGATATGGCAGTTGATATATACGTGTGGTGGAAACAACTGAATTCCATGCTGATTTGGCATGTGGGGTTCAATTCAATTCATCCCACTTTTTTTTCTTTTTCTTTTTTTTATATACAGAACTACTCTATTACCTATTTTTAACTAATTTGAAATCGAATCACAACCTCTCATCAATTTGTGTGGCATAGAAAGAGATAGCCTTTTCGCAAGATTTTCTTTCCTCGCCCTCTTCATCACCATCTTCATAAAACAATTGCTCCACCAAAAAAACAAAGAAAAATAAAAAATCAAGAATCTTGCAGAAGCTGAAGTAGAACAGCCATGGCGAACATGATAATGGCCTCTTCCAGAGCTCTAATCACCACTTCCGTTCCCCCATCCGCCGCCCCCAAACTCAAACCCCAACCCCATGTCTCTCTCCCCAAAATCTCGCTGAAACCCCAGCAGCTCCCCTCCCTCCTGGCCGCCGCCACGACCTTCGCCCTCGCCCACGCGCCACCGTCCCTGGCGGCGGACATCGAGAAGGCGGCCCTCTTCGACTTCAACCTGACGCTGCCCATCATCGCGGTGGAATTCCTGTTCCTGATGTTCGCCATGGACAAGCTCTACTACTCC
The DNA here is from genome assembly GCA_036937905.1 of Salvia rosmarinus. NCBI lineage: Eukaryota > Viridiplantae > Streptophyta > Magnoliopsida > Lamiales > Lamiaceae > Salvia > Salvia rosmarinus. The sequence continues at coordinate 15,127,492 of CM072822.1, read as the reverse complement.
CCGCTGGGGAAATTCATGGACGAGAGGGACGCCGCCATCAGGGAGAAGCTGAACAGCGTGAAAGACACGTCGGCGGAGGTGAAGCAGCTGGAGGAGCAGGGGTCGGCCATGATGAAGGCGGCCAGGGCGGAGATCTCGGCGGCGCTCAACAAGATGAAGAAGGAGACGCAGGTGGAGGTGGAGCAGAAGCTCGCCGAGGGCCGCAAGAAGATCGAGGCCGAGCTGCAGGAGGCGCTCGCCAGCTTGGAGAAGCAGAAGGAGGATACTATTGCGGCGCTCGATTCGCAGATTGCGGCGCTCAGTGATGAGATCGTCAAGAAAGTGCTCCCCGTTTCTTGATCAAGATTCTAGTTTATGTATCTTTGTTTTTCTATAAATGCATATCGTGTCGAACAAACTACTATGTAATTACTGATTTTGATGTGGAATAGTTTGGACACAATCTTAATTAATTATCTGGGTGCTGATGGTGTGATTAGAGAGAGAGAGAGAGAGAGGTGTGATAATGGCTGAGTTGCAAGCATAATTTCACTACAAACGACGTATTTTCAAGTAATAAACACAGATTTGGCATTTTTTTTCTGATTTGAAATCAATTAAAGAAATTATCAAGGAAGTGTTAGCTGTTTTCTTGAGGGGGAAAAGATTCGATCTTGATGTAAATTTGTAGATGTTCGATCCTCCTATTTTTAGTTCATATTTCTTGGTTTTTGGTAATTGCAGAAGATGTTGGATAAACTACTGTGTAATTTCTTGTGAACTTTACAATAGTATTGAGCTATTTGCCTAGCCCAACCATAATCAGCTTTATTGAATGAAAAAATTATTTATTTAATATTTGATATATTAAAAAATTGATTTTACATTAAAACTATCTTATGAAATATAATTTTATCCTATCGAATGAAAAATGTTAATTTAAATTAATAAATTTAATACTTTTCAGAATAGATGGAAAAAAATATTCACATAAAAATAATTAACATATTAATTTAATATTATTATTTTATTAATTAATTATATTGATAATTATTAAAATATTATCGTGTGGTCAATCATAATGTGATCGTATAACTTTATTGCTAAAAATATTGGGTTCCAATAGCGTGCTGCTCACGTGCTCTCTTCCTTTTTTTTCTATGTTCTCTTTTTAAATCACAAGCATAATGTTCAGTAAATTGTACATGTAAAAACCCTACTAATCATCATTTCTTCAACGTTGGACAATTTAATAGCTTAACTTATTTGATTACAATCTTTTCGACCACTTGAATCTCTTCAACGTATCGAGTACTTGAGTAATAGCTGCGAGTAGCTAAAAAGGTCGGGACAAACCCTAACAAGCTCCCAAAAGAAAATTTGAAGTTGAATTCCAAATCCAGATCACAAAAAAATTATACATTCCCAGCTCATACAGTTTGTTTCCTTTCTTCCAACTTTCCCTGTCACTCTAAACACATGAATGCTACTTCTTTTACATTCTGGGATCAAACAAAAAACGACAGGCAGTGACTATAGAGTTGTTAAGAAGAATCATTCTAGTCTCTTCCAATGCCTATTCTAGTTCTCAAAACCAGAAAGAATGCTTTACGGAGTCCTCAACAGCAGCATGTCTTCCTTAGGAAGTTGAAGAAAACCCTAGCTATGCTTCCTATGTCGGACAAGGCAGAAGCAGCTCCTAGTCGAATATCAGAATCTCGTTCCACCAAAACAATATTAAGAGACGCGATGCACCAAAATTGATCAAAGATGATGAGTTGAGACTTGAAAGCAGTTATTTCCCAATAAGCTTATAATAGGCATACAGGCCTGAGCCAATGAAGCCAAGAAGTTGCCCAATCACATTCAACTGTGAGCAAGAAATAGACATTCATATTATTTACAGAGAGAGTCAAGAGGCATATGAGAAGAAAATGAAGTTTGTGTACTGCAATAGATGACAGGATGGAGACTGCACTTACCAAATCGAATGGCAGCCCACCAAAAATTACCCAGCCTAGAGTAATCGTGAAAAGATCCTGAGCAAACAGGAAGACGTGCAAATATAAGTATAGCGATTATAACCAATAAGGGTATGTTAAAGTAAGTTTCTTGGTAATCGAGAATAATGTGAACAAGATTTTGAATAAAGATGGCAATATTACAACAGGCTTCACTTCCAACCCTCGTAAAATGAATGTGGAAAGCCCAGAAACGAGTATCTTTTCCAGGGTTACGAACTCCAGATCATCAAATCGATCCAATTATCAGCAAATAAACTGGTCAGTGATTGAACAACTATTTTAATCTTTGATTCTAAAAAGAGTTGATTTCTATAAGCAAATTTATTCTGAGCCACAATTTCAGGCCAAAATCTTTTAGCTCCTAAAAATCATTGTCACAACTTTGAAAATCAAAAGTAGTTTAGCAATAAGCATGACAAAAGAACGAGAAGCAGAAAAATAGATGAATTTCAGGACAAACCTTCAAATTACCACAGATTGTCTGTGTCAGTGCAGAGTTCAGAGTTGTGTTGAGGAATATACTATAGTTCAGGAAGAAAGCTAGTATGCAGGAAAACAGCAGCACCACCTAAAAACAGATAAGCAGGAAACAACTTATAAATGTATTAAGACGTAACCTAAGCATGAGCAATATCCATGATCTTCCAGTAAAATGACGCTATCAATTGGCAACTGATAGTCCCATTCATCACACTGTAGAAACTCATATAACAAGTGCATCAATCACACATGCATTAGTTTGCAGTAGAATATTACCAGGAAACCAAGAGAAAGCAGATACGGAAAATTCATCGTCATCTCCAAGTCACCTCGGAAAAGGGTCCAAAGCAGTAGAACAGGACCACATAAGATTCCTACACAAAAATAGTCCTAAGATTCAAATGAAAAACATGGTGTCTGAATAGTTAGGACTATTTAGCTGCAATGGTAAAGTTACACACCGTTGCACCACATGAGGCCAAAGCTATTGAGCCCACTGGATTTTCCTGGGGGGAAAGAAAATTGGAAAAGTAAGAAAAGGGTGAAGCTACAAAGGGAACATTTGAACTGAGAGTAAAGGAGTAATACCAATACGGGCTATAGTTGCTAGGTATATTGCCGTGGTGAAGTTGGACAGAAAAACGACAAGATAGCCATAGGAGTCGAATGACAAGTCTCGGGATCCAGCAATAATAGCACCCAGAACTATGAAGGCCACACTGACAAACCATAATCATTAATTGAGGAAAGGAGACTATCAAACTTCAAATAGATCCAGAATCTTTTGGTAATAGAGTCCAGAAGAAGAAGACGATCCAACAAGAAAAAGGAAAACGAGTATAATACTCTGTGCTAAATAGCATCTTCCAGAAATAGCATGTTAATTGCCTTTCAATTCATGAAACTCATGATCCTCCATGAACTTTTATAGTTGCTTCTTAAGTCTTCCATGACTTGTTCCGTCTTTTTCGAAAAACATTTGCTCAAAGGCCTAATGTTACCAATAATAATTGTAAAAGGAGATTTTCATTGCAGTAAATGTTCAATAACCTCAGATATACCACGACCTTTTTCATCTAAAATTTCCAAGTGTCGATCAAAATGTCTGATTTACGCGTGATTCTAGCATACTGAAATATAAGGTGGTGTGATGATAAAACGTCTATTTGCAATGTTTGTGTAGTCAATGCAAGTAAATGTGGACTGTCAGCAACCTATGTGCCAACATATTGATCATGAAGGGTGAAAGTTTATCTTTACGGGCAGTGCTTTGAACAACTTGATCCAAAGTCAATAAACTTGTATATCATATGATTCCTATTTGGTTTGCTATCTCAAATGATTGGTGCTAATGTAAGTTTTGTCATAGTTCAACCATAGTGATCCTTTTATGCTATCATGCCACTTTTTGTGAGAAAGCAGTATGCTCTTATGCTAAAAAAGCAAAGGCAGAATAGCTTACCTTCCAAGAATAGGACGTGTATACTTCTGCCTCACAAGGAGGTACTCAACAACCATTGTAAATACAACTGTAGTTCTTCGCAATGTTGTGTACATTGGAACATTAACACCTCGAATAGACTCCATAGTAACTAGCTTTCAAGATAACGAAGGGAATTTGTGAATAAACTTTTCTATGGGGAAAAAGATTACCAGCTGAAACAGGAAAAAGCTAAATAAAATAGTAGAGAAATATTACCATGTAAAGCAAATAGGTTAAAGCGAGAGGTGAAGTACGAATCAATGTTTGTATTGAGACCAACGCATTGGAAATGTCACCGGAAGCTACGGATTCGTTAGCATTAAAAGAAATGAGCTTTGACCGTCGTAGAACATAAAGCAAACAACATGAAGATATCATCTGCAGCAGATAAAATCAATGAAGTTATGAGATATAAGAAATCCAACGAAATAAAAACATGTAAACCAAAAACTAAGCACAATAAAGACTTAAGTAGTTTACTCCTTTAACAGTTAAGAGACAGCAGATGGATTGTAGTTCGACCAGAAAGAACACCTTAAATTGGGTTTAAAAGTGATTTTTCACAAGGAACCAAGATTAAATAAGTCTAATTCAGCATACAAGAAAGAATTTATTCAGTATACCTGACAAAGTGTAATGACGTTGGCACATGGGAAGTTGTATGAAGAAAGAGCTGCTTTATTGAATAATACCAGGAGCACTGCAAAATCACAATTAACTCACTTTCCAAAACATTACAGAAGACAAACCAACCATAAAAATCTGAATGAGGCATGATTTGCTCAGGACTACAAGGCTGTAATTCCCACTAAAGAAGTCTCATAGTGTCAATAAATATTTCCATGTTCCATAGTTTAAATTGAGCAGCCATTTACCATTAAAATTATTTCTTTCAAACAACTGCAAAGTGATCTGTTTGCAATAGGTCTGCATTGTGGGACAACTAGATGAAGCAAAACATTTGTAAGACTATGACCTAAATCCTCAGCAACCACAATTCATTTTGATCAATTGAGTACTGTGCTTCCAAACTTTCATAGATGTACCATGTAAGACTCCATGCTAAGGGTTTTTTATAATCCATGTAAGACTCCATGCATGCCAGCCAACTCAAATGGGACTTATCATGAATATAGGTTTCATTTTTATCATTTCCAAAGACATCATAAGGACAACTTGATCTTTGATTAGCAACTGATATTCCTTTCGTTGGTGACAATTATACTTGCACCGAAAATCCTCCCGCAAGATTGATACTTGACGCTCCAAGACTCAAGTAAACTCGACATTAATTTGAAAATTGACAATTCAGAAAACTCAACTTTAATGAATATCAATATCCACGGAAATCAACATAAAGGAAAACTTAATCTTTCATTAGAAGTTTAGAACTAATACTAATTTCTTTGTCCGGTAGTTATACTTGCAATGAAAATCTGCCAGCAAAAAACTGACGTTCCAAGACTCAAATTAAACTAAAAAATAAATGAAAATCAACAATTCAGAAAAGCTAACTTTGATGAAACACCAATATTTACACGGAAATCAACATAATTTTTTCTCTTGAAATTCACCACCCAATCGTTCTAAATAAGGATAAAATGAAAATATGACTTAACATAAAAGAGGCCTCTTGAAAAAAAAAACCTTAACGAACTATAACCGAATTCCACTAAATTACCCAACTTTCAACAAATTCAAACAGAACTAATAATTTTGGGAGCCCATTAATTCTTATCGAATAATTCAAACTGAAATTAGAGCATTTAAATATTACCTGCACAAGTCATGTAAGAGATGGCGGCATAAGCTCCGCGTTTACTCATGGCGGAGCCTTTGAAGAGCTTCTCCTCCACTCTCGGCGGAGAATCGTCCGACGCCATTGGTAGAATCGAACTGCTCTTAGCCATCGATTTTGTCTGTTGATCTGCTTTGTTTGATTGTGATTCTTGAAACTAAACTATCTTACAATAACTCGTCTAGATTTTTGTTTTCCAGTGGGACACTTATCCTTTCTGTTTAATATTTTTCTTCAACACGCTCATAACTCTTCGTTTTTTAATCGTATAAATATAGTATTAAGATAACCATGTATTAGTTCATTATAAAGATTTTATTAATCGAAGATTATTGTGATAACGGCAAAATAACCACTTCTTAATAAATTGGAAAAGTTATAGCTTTGAGGATTGGGATGGTCTCCTGTGTGCGCAGTGAAACCAACCTTAATTAAATTTTAATTAATTAATTAATTAAAATTAATTAATTTTAATTAAAATTAATTAATTTAATAAATCATAATTATGAATTAATAAGTAATAATTTTGAATTAATAAATTCTAATTATGAATTAATAAATCTTAATTGTAAATTAATAAATCCCAATTGTAAATTAATAAATATTAATTTTGAATTAATAAACCATAATTTTGAATAATAAATCCTAATTTTGAATTAATAAACTCTAATTATGAATTAATAAGCTCTAATTTTAAAATAATAAATCATAATTATGAATTAATAAATTATAATTAAATTAATAAACTTTAATTATAAATTAAGAAAATATAATTATCCTTAGTCATCATAATTAATATATAATTATTTTAACAAAAAAAAAAGGGTGAATTCACGGTGAGGCGGAGCTCACCCAAGTTTTTGTTAGGATTATATTATTATTTCAACTTGTATGCGAGATATTTGTTTTATAGCATTAATCACTCTAAACTTCTCTCGCTGCATCAACAATATATTTGTAACTTTTCTATGAGAAATTGAGAATGCTCTATAAATTTAATTTTATTCTGCATTCAGATTATTTCTCAATTCTATACTACTCTTTGTTCAAAATACTGAAGTAGCTCATCATATAATACATTTATATCCCTTAAAATAGTTATATGTCATCAATTGAAATAATAGAAGTACTGATTATCATATTAAGAGAATATAATATAATCTCTTAAACATAAATGAAAAGGTAAGAGAGTTGACTCTAGACTAGGACTGGTAATTCGTGCGTATCGGGTCGATATCGTGTCGACACGATAACGACGCGACCGATAAGGCCAAACACGAACACGACCCGTTAAGGATCTGTCCGACACGAACACGACACGAAATGTGATGACACAGACACGACACGAACACGAATATGACATGATTTTTTTCGTGTTGACACGACACGACACGATAAATTTAAATCAAAATTAGAAAATAAATAAAAATACAAAATATATAATTAAATTAATATTAAATATATAAAAATATTATCGAATTATACGAAAACGACATGAACCGACACGAACACGAATGTAACACGAAAATTATCGGGTTACACGAACATGACATGGATCCGACACGATAAGGACACGAACACGATAAGGCTGAACACTAACCCGTTAATTTCGTGCGTGTTCGTATCGTGTTCTGATCTTGTCGAAAATTATCAGCCCTACTCTAGACACTCTACCCACTTCTACTTTTCTCAAGTTTTGATAATGGATGGTTCTATTCAATAGCCTTCATTTTATTTGTCTCATGCCTTCGCCATCATGATTAATATTAGACTCTTCAACTATCTTATAACTTAATTATTTGGGGGGGTTCAAAAGAGACGATACCTATTTGTTTTGCAATTCTTGGATAATTTTGTCTTATATTTGACGGTGTTGTTGTTTTCGTAATTTAAGTAACATAATGTAATTTTGATGCACCAGAAAAAACAAGAGTTACCTTATGCAAACAAAAAATTGGGGCTAAAGAGTGACTCCAATAAATTAAGATAATAGATAATTGGTCTCATAAATTGGGATAAGAAATTATCTGTTAGAGACAAAATGGTAAATTAGTAATATTTTAATTAATTTTGAATAAGAAGCTATAGTGAATAAAATGGGATTATAAATAAATTTGTAGTTTGACAGTTTGTGTTGGAGAGAGCTGGGTTCAATCTTGGCCCAATAAAATCTCAAATCACATATCCCGGCCCACGTTCAAGTTTACTTTTGGTTTCTGTGGGATCACACAAGCCCCTTCATTAATTATATTTCAAGGAAGTTCGTAGAATTGTTAAATAAATTAAATGATATAGTCATTTCTAATTATTAATGAATCGAATGAAATTTTTTGGATATAAATTATTCGATCTATAATTTATATTCATTATTAGTGTATCTTTTTAGTTGTAGTCTTACAATTATTTCCATTCCTTTTCAAGAATAAATAATAAGTTGCCCTTTGTTTAAAACATAATAATAATACATAATCTAATCCTATTAAATATTTATAAGTTGGAGTTTACTATTGAGAATCAGCCTAGATAGACAAAAATAATATAGGTTAATCCATTGTTTATTAAAATTGGATCACAAAAACTCTTATACATCCGTCCACATCGTGCGGACAGACAAAAGTGTCATTTATTGTTAAGAAAAACATCATTTACATTCAATAAAAATATCATTTATTTTTTACCCTAGAAAGTAATTACATTGAAAGTATCATTTACATTGAAGAAAATTATCATTTACATTTACAGTGAATAAAAGTATTAAAATTCGTATGTACGGATGGATGTATATGAGACATCTCAAAATAGATTGGAACTTTGAGATATATAAACTCCCTCAAGATTTGTTAAAAACTTAAAAGAAAAAAAGTCTATACACGGCTTTAGTCGTGTATTATTAATAGTGTGCTGTGTGCAGATGTGGTATCGTTAACAAGAGCACGCAATATCTCAAACAAATTAAACTAACACCTTCAATAGCTAACATTCCTGACTTACTATTGTATTGGATTTATGACTACAAAATGATACAATGTGGCATTTAAGTAAAGACAGGCCTCCCAAGAAATATTATAAATCAAACCTCAATTTATTGATCTGTTCTACAACAATTAAAGTAATCTTAAAAATTGTGGAAACCAAGGAGACATCAGACATGTAGTGTGTGAAATAAGTTTCATAGTTGGAGAATTTCAATGACGAGTCCACCTCCACCAAGCAGGAATGCAAAATCACATATTATAATTATCTGAATTAGTATTACATGATTTGCACGAATACTATATCATCATATCGTATGGAGGATGAATCATATATTATAATCCATTGTATGTTTTTAATATATAAGTTCAAATTATTGGTGGACAATAAATGATAATTTTGCATGCAGATTATGTGGCACATAATTTTGAAAGTAACAAGTCAGAAATGGAAGCATGGGTCGAGAAAGATAAGTAGGGGACCGTCATCTTTTATGTGACCCGACCCACAGAATGTATAGTTCAACTCATCTCTTAATATAACTTTATCATATTTATTTTTATTATCTTTTTTAGGATAAAACTTTTATCACACACACTTAATTATATTCCACGAATTTTCCCATGTTATTTTTGAGTTACTTTGTCCCTTTTGTCTCCAAGAATGTCCAAAACATATTCAATATTATATTAAGTTGAAGGTTTACAATTATTTTAAATCAAACTTAATACTACCTGAGTTGAAGTCGAAGTTTCCGAATATAATGATTTTAAATCAGAAATTTTGGACAAAAAAAACTCAAAATTATGATGTTTGAATGGTGGATGGGGTGCTCAAGCTCCCCCAGACTCCAACCCCGCCTATTTATATATGTTATATTTTTCTAGGACGACTATATATATATACATGTATTCTCTACATAGAACTTGGACATGCAAGAGATAAAATGACACAACTGTAACAAATTAATTAAGACAATCAAACACAAATTAAAATTGTTATTTCTCATGTCAATTAATTGGATCAGATACTAATTGACTAACATACAAATCTTACCTTTCATAGTTAATTTAATTAGATCCAATTAATCATATTCAATATATTGAATTTTGAATAAAAAGTGAATATATACATATATATTGTTGGAGAAGATATCAGAAAAAGGGTTCGAAGAATTACATTGTAAAGTTTGATATATATTGGAGATGGTCTAAATCTTATCAATACCCTGATACGATCTCGATACAAAAATTATAACTTTACCATAGTTTATATATAGTAGAAAAAACCCTAACTAGACAATAAACGAATACGAAATCGTATCGATCATAATTTCACCATTATATATCATCCATCGTCCTCATAAGATTTTAGGTTATTAAAGATTGCTTTGACAGCTGTGATTATTCGAACGCTAAATATTATCAAGTAGCTGGGTGCATACGTGCTAGGAGGAAAATAAATATTTAAGCTAATAAATATGATGGATTGCAGTGGAAGTGAAACTAAGAGAAGAGGGACATTGAATGTGTCCTTTTTTAGGACACGTGCGAGCAACAGGGTATTGATTCCACAACCGACTACATTGTCTCAGCTCATTATGTATCTATATGTGTATCTATACATCCAACGCCCAACAATGGTGGAGTTCATGGGACTGCCCTGTCGTGCCTGCCGCCATACAGCGCCACCACGTGAACCTCACGACTTTTTGTTCAGACGGATAAATTTTTTGAAATATTACACCATATATAATTACATAACTCAAAAATGTTTTCCACACGCGTATACACATATTATATTTAGGGGCATTTAGTTTGGTGAATGAAATAGATAAAATTGTTAGGATAGAATGACTATTTGTATTGTATTCGAATTAATTGATTGTAGTCTAAGTAAATTGAAGAATTATGACTAAAATGTAGGATAATATTGAAATTGTCCTTGTGGTATAGAAAAAATGTAAAAGATAGAGATAAAAATGATAAAAAAATAATTTTGATGATAATGTTTTTGGAATTTCGTATTATGGGATGGATGATGATTAAATAATCAACACAAATTTTGGATGATAAATTATCACCCAAATGAATGATTGGAACTCGGGCCAAGTTATTCATCATATGCTTAATTATGCAAATCAAACATATGATAGAGTAGGGATGTCAATTGGTGGGTTTTACCCGGATCGATCCAGAATCGCTCAAAACCCATTAAATTTTAAAGCAGCGGCTCTGATTCCGGTTTCGATTCTAGATCCACTTTAGATCCGGACCGTTTAGATCCGTAGTTTGATAGTCCGGTCCGGATCTGGTTCCAGAACCCGAACCAATACTTATTTATTGATTCTGGTCCAAGTAAAACTCGTTTATTATTGGTTCTGATCCGAGTAAAACTCGTCTATTGATAGGCCTAAATTTAGGCGTGTCAATGAGCTAGTTTTATCCATATCGATCTGAAATCAATCATAGTCCATTAAATTATAAAACAACGATTCGGTTCCAGTTTTGATTCTGATCCGGTTCTAGTTCCAAACCGCTCAGATCCGGACCTCTTAAGACCCATATTTGATGGTTCGGGTCCGATCCGGATCCAGTATCTTATGGGTCGGTTCCAAAACCAGAACCATTACTTATTTATTGGTTATGGTTTGGGTAAACTCATCTATTGATATCCTATGATAAAGTATGATTATTTTACCAATCAAGCCTTATCAATTAAACCAAATACCCCTTAAAAAATTATTCTTTATGGGAAAACAAATATCTATCTCCTTAACTAGTTAAACACTTTAATAAGACAAGCTACAATGAAATGCATGAAAAGTCTATAATATTCTCCTCTTTCTTTTTGTTATTTATTTCCCAAAATGATTTGCTTTGTTGGTTGCTTTGTCTGGAGTCATTCCCCAATCCCAAATCATATCATTGGGTACTATATATATATTATCTTGATTTGGTCCGACAGGAAGAATCACAAGTAAGAAAAAAACACATACCAAACGTATATGTGTGCTTTGTTGGTTGCTTTGTCTGGAGTCATTCCCCCCAATCCCAAATCATATCATTGGGTACTATATATATATATTATCTTGATTTGAATTTTAACTACCGTCAATCCGACAGGAAGAATCACATTTGATCCGATTAAGAAAAACAACGGTTTTTACTTAGTTTCACATTTTTTCAGAATGTTCGTATATGTAATCATGTACACGAGGCTGGCCCATCTGTAGTTGTTGGAATCTTGAAAAATAATGTTTTTTTGGATATCCATAGCCACAACCGTTGAATTTGTGAGGAAGAAAGTAGAGGTTTGAGAGAATAATTGGGAATTTATGATTAATGGAATACCATTAATACCTTCTATGAGCAGAGCTGACATTTAATCCATGTACATTAACATGTACATTAAAAAAATTATTTTTTCTTTGTAATACATCAAATTGAAATTTAATTTTATATGATTGAATTTGATGATATTAATAATAATTTATAAAATATAAAGTAATATTAGAAAGGAAAATGTTAAGGTTGAGTAAATATCAAGGGTGCTTACAAATGATTATAGCGGATAACAATTCTCTCTGCAACCATTAGTTATACATATGGATCCTTGTACGAGATATTTTGTTTTTGAGAAAGAAAAAAGGATATGGTAAAAATCAATTGCAGGATTTTCAGATCGCTCTCCACGGACTAAGCTGGAATGTTTAAAATTATTGTTTATTAGCAATTTAATCATCATTATTCCTAATTCCTCAAATTTGACGAAACTAATAAACCTACACTTAATGAAGAGTTAACAAAATGTAGATGAAACACATATTAGTGGTGATATGTTTTCTTTCAAGGAGAAATAGTTCTTTCCAACATAAAATGAAAAATATTGGTTCACTTTCCAGTTACAGAGAACCTCATAACCACTATCTAAATTGCATTGATAAGCTGGATTTAGTAGAATAATTCGAATTTGATATTTTTTTTTTATCATAAACTTACTCGCTCCACTCAGAGTATGTGGATTTGGGGAATTATTCCACATAGATGCCATTTTTGGTTTATGTATTTTTAAATTATAGTTGCCTTATTTTTCATCGGGTTTTATATTTGAATTTTTGATAGTTTGGTATTTATTGTTATATTTTGAAGTTAGAGAATATTTTGAAGTTGAGAATAGCTTGAAGAAGAAGAAGAAGAAGGGTGATGGTCCGATGTACTTACACCCGACCATAGTGATTTATAGGCGTGACTTTAACAATAAATATTTCCTTCTTCTTTTAAGTGTCCTCATATATCAAATTACACATACCAAAAAATATATAAATTTATTTACATAATTTTATTAATTATCATGATAAATACATCTATAAATTAATTATCAAATGAAAAAAATACATAATTGTAGCCTAATAAATAACCTTTTGATAAATTTAATTAGCCTCAATCAATCCTAATGAATTGAATTTTATGACAATTTTAGCCTAAGTGGTTTTGGCGTTGGAAAACATAATCGACATCAGAAAATGATATATGAAAAGTAAAAATCAGAAACGACATCGGAAATGATTTACGGCTACATGTCATATATCACAATTTTACAATCAAATTGTGAACTATAACACTTAATAAAAAAACAAGAAAAATGTGAAAAGATGACATTTATTAAAAAAGGAGGAATATTGATTTATATACAATAAATTACCCGTATATGTCGCTTATCATGAGGACCCACATAGTATATTGGAGATTTACTTAGAAATTAATTAGTGCTGTAATTAATCTTTCCGTCTCCTATACCAATCAGCCACGTTATAATGACTGTTGTTTACCAATTTATTAACCCAAGAAAAGGGTGTCCCCAAAAGTATTCATTCTCATAATTGCATTACAGATTTATTGTTGCCAACATAAACGTGTTACGACTTGGTCGCTGATAATCTAGAAAGCAAAATTTCGCTGTGTGGATAATTAAATGATTAATCAACCTTTAATCTTTACCTCACTTTAACGTGTCAACACTTGCAACTAAGGAGGTCCCAAGTCATCCTTCAAAATATTTCGATAAGTTACCTATATTTGACGATATTATAAATATATTTTTTAAAGTATTATACGTATAATATCTCAATTTAAAAATATATATAGAACTCAAACTTATGATTTTTTTTGGATATCATGGGAACCCGCAGCCGTTATCTAAGATGCACACTGGGTAAACCTCATATTCATGTACAATAGCCTGCAAACCACACAAGACAGATAAACCACACTTTAAAAACCACTTTACGAAGGACTATCATGTGAATGCAAGAACTCAAAATTAGCCGCCCTCTTAATAGCCTTTGAAGTTTTTATTCCTCTAATTTTCTCTTAAAACATATTACACTAAACATTATTAATGATCACAAATTGGTGGTAGTGGTACTATATAGTGGACGATGATCTTATGAGTATGATCAAATATTACGATATTAATATCACAAATCTTACATTTTTATAGGGATATCAATGAGTGGGTTTTACTCGGACCAGAACCAATAAATAAGTAAAAGTTTTGTTTCTGGAACCGACCCATTAGATACTGGATCCAAACCGGACCAGGACCATCAAATATGGATCTTAAGCGGTCCGGATCTGAGCGGGTTTGGAACCAGAACCAAAATTGGAACCAAAATCGTTGCTTTATAATTTAATGGGCTATGAGTTATTTCGGATCGATATGAATAAAACTAGCTCATTGAGAAACCTATTTATATTTAGACTTGTTAATAGATGAGTTTTACTTGGATCAGAACCAATAAATAAGTATTGAACCAGAACCGGATTCGGACCATCAAACTATGGATCTAAACGATCCGGGTCTAAAGCGGATCTGGAACTAAAATCGGAACCAGAACCACTGCTTTAAAATTTAATGGGTTTGAGCAGTTCCGAATTGATCCTAGTAAAATCCACCCATTAACATTCCTAATTTTTCATATAATCAAGATTTACTTCGACCACACTCCGATTATCAGTGTTTCTATGAGGAAAAGTAAGGGGAAGAAACAATATTATGAGTATCGAATAACTAAAGCGCTCCTAATTTATATTCGTGCTTCTTTTCGATTGCATCCTGTAACATCAAATTCAACATGTCACTCGTGTAAGTCTTAAAAATTGTTGCAGTAAAAAAAGGCAACAAAGTAAATCTAGTGTGTGTGTGTATGAGAGAGTGAGAGAGAGAGGAGGCATAATAAAGACTAGTGTGTGTAAAACACAAAACAGTCCGAAAATTGAAGAGGCAAACGCAGTCTATACTTTTTGATTTTTCCTCGGCTGTCCGAATCACTGCCCCGCTTTAGCCCGACCCAACTTCAATGCTGCCCCTCCTGTTTTTCTCCTTCCCCACCCAGTCCCACTTCTCTTTTTTGCCCTTTTTCTTTCACTTTTTTTCGAATTCATCCATCTTATATTCCTACTGTCACAAATTAATAAATCTTTAAGATACAGGCAAGTACAGTTATACGATCTCAATAAAAAAGACAGAATATCATATTTTGAAATTAAAAGGAAAATCCATTGTCTCCTACCTAGATATATATATCACTTCCAACGCACACATTCAACATACTTCAAACTAAAGCTACACACTTTGTTCTATAATATAAGCAACCTCGAAAGTTGAAGTCTTTGAATTTTATTTCATTCCATATTTGTGAATACAAGATTGATTGATGGAGCTCGAACTAGGACTTGCTCTCCCCGATCATCAGTCTCGGATGATGATCAAAGGGCTCGACCTCAATTCTTGCAGTAATGAAATGGAAAAAGAAAAAAGAAAAAAGGGTGATTGTAACATAGAATATAATCATCGAAATTTCACTTCTCTTGATGATGAAGACGGTGACGAAGTTGAAAGCAAGAGTACTTTGCCGTTGCTGTTATGGAGTGGTCAGCCCAATGGAGGAGACGAAGGTCGAAAATGGAGAAATCTTCACGTAGACGACGAGTAAGATTCCTAAAATGTGCTACCTTTTCTTTTCTTTCTTTTTTTTTTGATAGGATTCGAACTCATAATCTTGAAAGCCCGTTTTAGGGGCTAACCCGATAAGAGTCTTGCTAGCTTTTTTTCTTCTCTCTCCTCGATAATGGTGGAATTTGAATTCATAACTTGGCTAGGCCAATTGGATTCCATGATATATATGTGTGTTTATGTTCGGACAGGGAAACTGATGAAGATCAAGAAAGAGTGGGGTGGCCACCGATCAATTCTTTGAGGAGGGAGCTGCTCCACCACCACCACCATCATCGCGGTGGTGGAATGGCGGTTGTAGCCCCGGTTAGAAACTCCATGTATGTGAAGGTGAAGATGGAGGGCGTGCCCATTGGGAGGAAGATTGATCTCAGGCTCTATCATTCTTACCAAGCTTTGACAGATTCTTTGATCCACATGTTTGCTAAATGTAATGCATATATATATATATATATATATATAAGCTTGTCCCAATATTGTTAGCTACGTATTCGTAACTTGTGAAATCACCCACTACACCGACTAACCTATCACAAAATCTTCCATTATTTCAATAGTTTGCATAGGATTTATTGGTTGATTTGTGGGTGCAGACCTTAAAAACGAGACTAGATCAAATGGGAATTACACGATCTTGTATCAAGACAAAGAAGGAGACTGGATGCTAGCAGGAGATGTTCCTTGGGAGTACGTACACTATTTATGTATTTTATCTCCATATATTTAATTTTTTAAAGGATGTTCGGTTTGATGGATGGGATATATAAAATTATTAGGTAGAGTGGATGAGACTATTTGAATTTTTTTTAATCTCGTGTTTAGTTTGATTGATTATAGTGTAGGATAAATTGAATTATTATAACTAAAATGTAGTATAATATCGAAATTACCCTTATGATTAAGCAAAGATGCAAAAGGTAGAGGAATAAGACCAGAAAAAATTTGATAATGGGGTTTTTGAAATTTTACATTATTGAGTGAATGATGATTACATAATCAACCTAAATTTGGGGTGATAAATTATTACCCAAATGGATGATTAGATTAAAGGTCTAGTTATTCATCACGGGCTTAATCATGCAAACCAAACATGTAATAGAGTATGATTATTTTATCTGTTAAGCTTATTAATCACTCAAACCAAACATCCCCTAAAGTATACGTCTTTAATGAATACGTGGCATACATTTGACATGTATTGATGATATGAGATACGAAGACTTAGAGGGTGTTTGGCTAAGCTTATTTTAAAGAGCTTATAAGATGAATGTCTCAAAAGCTTATAAGTTGTCAAAATGTTTGGGATGATTGAGCTTATAAGCTAGAGAAATAATTATGAGTTAGAAAGAAATTTAACAAAATGTGAAGTTGATAGTTTATATGTAGGAAATAACTAACCATAACAAGGTTATTTTGATAAATTAAGTTGCTGTTGAAGAACTTATTTTTAGGGGAGCTTGTTAGAACCTATTTTTGCAGCTTATAAGTTGTTTATAAACTTATTTTGCCAAACACTTCGCATGAGCTTATAAGTTATTTTGAGGAGCTTATAAAATCAGCCAAACAACACCCTCTTAATTCGACTGACATCTGACTGTTTGTGTGATTTTGCAGAACGTTTGTTGAATCAGTCCGGCGTATGGAGATACAAAGGAATGGCAGGTAAAGTGGACTCGCAGATTGTTAAGAAATTAACATATAGGTTTCTTGAAAAGAGTTATTAGAGGAAAGAAATTAAGAAGAGGGAACACACAATGTATTCCTGCACTACAATTTACCATTTCCAATCTTTTGATTGTGTAATATTATTGTTATTACTTTTTGAGGAGGATTCTGTAAAATTGTTGTTTTGATCACTTGCATCTTGATATTAATTATTCTTGCACAATGTTGCTATATATATTTTTCAGTCCTTGAATATGAATATTTAAATTCGTTCTATGTATGATATTTATGTACTCTTTATCTTCACAAAGGTTTTCTTTTTGGTGTGTGATGTCCCTAAAGTTTAGGTTGCTTGTGAACTCTTTTAGGAAATATTATTTTATACAGGCCCAAGCCCATTGCGCATGGTCTTAGAACAATCATATAGCTATATTTGAGAGAAAAGAGTTCATCCCGAGTATTCTTCTTTCTTTCTTTTTTTGGTAAAAGTAAGTGGTATATGGATGTGAATCTCAATCCTTTGACTAAAAAAATAGTTAAAAACATTTATTTTATTGTATAATTGTGAATTTACGAATTATCAACACGTGCCAATGAAAGTAGGAAATAGAAAATAAAGATATGAACTTACGATGAATCAATTATGACATTTAGTCACTCCTAGGACGAAATGTTTACTTTATTGTAAAATTGTGACATCTTCTATTATATTTGTGAATTATCAACAAGTGTCAATGAAAATAGAAAATAAATCTGAATCAATTTTACTGGTGAAATAGTTTACGACTCCACTAACGCTGACGCTGTTGGTTTATTGATATCCAAACAAGAAAAAAAACAGACAACTGTGGGTTTAACGAAAACTTTGTGAAATTGGGCCCTTTGATCATATCAGACGGCTCACAATCTTCCATTTACATTGTTGTAAATGTTTACCATCTTTTTACTTTACCCCTCTGTCTCCAACTTCGAAGCGCGTATCTAGTTATTAGAGAGAGGAAATTTTCCCGTCAAATCAATTTCCAACTTCCTAATATTTTTTTCTAGATCTCTCGGTGCATTCCTTCTCCGCATTCATATCATATCGCATCGCTTCTGTCCTGATCTAAGTGCTTGATTTTTTCAGGTAAACCCATTACTAGTTCATTTTGTGTGTGTGTGTGTTTTTTCTGCGTGTCTGTTTGTTTCTTTCACTCTCAATTGTTTCTGAAGTAGCAATTCATTAAAGTTATTTTGTTTGAGATGATTTCTGTTTAGAATTAGTTTAGATGATTAAAACTTTGAACAACGATGCACAAACAATTAAGTAATTGGGTTTCTGGAATTAATAGTCTAGTTATCTAGGGGGATCGAATTGAATACATGGCTCCAAGCACTTTGCGCAAGGCGATCGGGGCGGTGAAGGATCAGACGAGCATCGGAATCGCCAAAGTCGCTAGCAACTTGGCGCCGGAGCTGGAGGTCGCCGTCGTCAAGGCGACTGGCCACGACAATGACCCCGCCTCCGAGAAGTATATAAGGGAGATACTGCAATTGACGTCCTATTCTCATGGATATGTTAGCGCTTGTGTTGTCCTAGTGTCGAAAAGATTGGGGAAAACGCGTGATTGGATTGTCGCCCTCAAGTGTTTGATGCTCATTCACCGTTTGCTCAATGAGGGGGATATTGTTTTCCAGCAGGAGATGATGTATGCTACTAGGAGGGGGACGAGGTTGTTGAATTTGTCTGATTTTCGCGATGAGGCTCATTCTAATTCGTGGGATCATTCGGCTTTTGTTAGGACGTATGCTCTGTACTTGGATCAGAAGCTTGAGTTGATGGCTTATGACCGGAAGCAGAGTGGGAAGGGTGAGATCGAGAGATTTGGGGGTTGGGATGACAGATCTAATTATCGTTCGCCTCCGGAATCAAGCAGCAGGGACCGTGATTATGAGTATGGTAGGGATGATAGACCTGGTTATCGTTCTCCTCCTGGATCAAACAGGGGTTATGATCATGATTTCAATGGAAACCGTGATGAGACAAATAATGGAATGCGCAGATCAAGGTCATCAGGAGATGTAAGAGAGTCAACAAATGACAAGAAAGATGCTACTCCATTGAAGGAAATGGCACTGGAGAAGATTTTCGGAAAGATGGGCCATATGCAGAGGCTGTTGGATCGGTTTTTGGCATGCCGTCCCACAGGATTGGCAAAGAATGAGCGGATGATTTTGGTGGCACTGTACGCCATAGTGAAGGAGAGTTTCAAGTTGTATGCGGATGTGTGTGAGGTTTTGGCAGTGCTTCTAGATAAGTTCTTTGATATGGAGCATCAAGATTGTATAAAGGCCTTTGATGCATACGCTTGCTCT
Source organism: Salvia rosmarinus (assembly GCA_036937905.1). Classification (NCBI taxonomy): domain Eukaryota; kingdom Viridiplantae; phylum Streptophyta; class Magnoliopsida; order Lamiales; family Lamiaceae; genus Salvia; species Salvia rosmarinus. The sequence goes on along the minus strand of CM072822.1, from coordinate 15,107,718 downwards.
GCAAAGCAGATTGATGAACTGATTGGATTCTATAACTGGTGCAAGGATATTGGCGTGGCGCGATCCTCTGAATATCCAGAAGTGCAAAAGATAACTGACAAATTACTCGAGACTCTGGACGAATTTGTGAGGGATAGGGCAAAGGCAATGAAGAGTCATGAGAGGAAGGTCGAGAGTCAGCCAAAGCCACAGGAGGAGCAAGTGCAGGATATGAATGAGGTTAAAGCACTGCCAGCTCCTGTAAACATAACTCCCCCACCGACAGCTGAGCCCGAGCCTTCTAAGCCTGCAGTTCAGGCAGCTGCGGATTTGGTGGATTTGAGGGAAGTGACTGCAGACGATCAAGGAAATAAGCTTGCATTGGCATTGTTTGCTGGTCCTGCTGCAAACAACAGGAATGGCTCATGGGAGGCTTTCCCATCGAATGGAGAGGCGGAGGTGAGTTCTGCATGGCAGAATCCAGCTGCTGAGGCTGGGAAGGCTGATTGGGAGTTGGCTCTGGTCGAGTCTGCTAGTCATTTGTCCAATCAAAAGGCTGCAATGGGTGGTGGATTAGATTCATTACTCTTGGATGGCATGTATGATCAGGGGATTGTTCAACATCATACAAGCACTACCAAGATGAGTGGCGGCAGTGCCAGCAGTGTAGCATTGCCCGTTCCTGGGACAAGTAAAACTCCTGTATTAGCACTCCCCGCACCCGATGGCACAGTCCATACATTCGGACAAGACCCGTTCGCTGCATCGTTGAGTATTCAACCCCCTGCATACGTGCAGATGGCTGATATGGAGAAGAAGCAGGGTCTGCTAGCGCAGGAGCAGATGGTGTGGCAACAATATTCCAGAGAAGGCATGCAAGGCCAAACCAGTTTTGCTAAGATTGGCACAGCTGGGTATTATGCTCCGGTGTGCAACCCATGATGCCTTATGGAATGCCACCAGTAAGCGGGCGGAGTGCCACCTACCGGTACTCATACGGTCCTTTCTAAATTTTTGTATATGTCTCCATACAATAGTAGATTACTTTTCTTTCAGTTATCATAATATTCCAATTCAAGTTAAGGAATGTTAATTATATAGCGAACATAAAATGTCAAATTATAGCCAAATAGTACCAATAGTACCAATAGGACCAAATGGTCCTATCGGTACTATTGGTGATAATAGTCCCAATAGGACCAACTAGCTATAATTTGATACTATAATTTGATATTCCTTTGAATGGCTATATATATGTATTTCCATATTCCAATGTATTTTATGTGGTTTAGTTCCAACTACATGACTTTGGAGAAAGAGGGGTGGTTAATAGTTGTGGGGGATTCTTTGTGCATGGAATCCTATAATCCACTTATGTCATCTCTCACCATCTTTGTAAACTTGTCTGATGACATGAATACATATGGTGCTCATTTCAGAAAACTATACCAGTCATGTTCATGACCATTTACAAGAACCTAATTAGTTATTGGTATGCATTTTCTATATTCCCCCTTCTATGCTTCTTATATTTGCGATTTGTTAATTATTATGTCAATAGACATCTTTTTCAGCTAATAGTTTTACATAGCTGTTTGTAAGCCTGCAGCAGAAAGAGTTACAATGTAGGAGGTCATGGTACTGTATTGGAGTATAAAAGTTTGTCTGCTGAGGTTTATTTCTGTGTTTCAGAATTCTCTTGCGCTTGCTGTTGAGAGCCAGTGATTATCATCGTGTTTTTTTCTTTTTTGAAATTTAGATGCCTTGGTAGTATCTAAATTTGGCGGTATGCATTTCTCTAAAGGTTCTCGTGGATATATCCAATGCAAATCAATGCTAAATTGGAATGTAGCACTCAATGTGACATCTTGCTTAAGTTGTAGTTAGATACAAAGCTCTTCGTTTGAAATTTGGCCAACTTGACCTTAGTTGGCCAATTATCCAACTGATCGGTCATCATGGAATTTAATTGCTAATTATCCAGAGGGTTCAACACTCCTAGAATTGCCTAAAATAATTGACATTTCTGGATGTATATCAGTCAACTCTTTGATTTTAGATTAATTTTATCCATACCATCTTTTTTCTTTACGAGTAGAGTAACCCGTCAAATGGGTATTAGACACGTATATGTCACAAGTTGTTGTGATCCATTTAATTTAGAAGTTAAGAGTATTTAGGAGGCACTAGGTATGATGAAATCAAATGAAGGTAGGAATGCAATGGAGACAGGAAAGGAATTACTATTATCATAGGTTAGAAAAATAATTGATTATGCCTAATTTAGTATGAATAGTAAAATGATGATTTTTGGAAAAGATTATACCAAACAAAGGAATGGAGGTATGAATCACCAATTTATTCTCTCATTCATTTAATCATACTAACTAGGTGCCTCCATGGTGCGTGGAGTATTACTTCATATTTGGGCTCAAGGCTTGTTATGGAAAAGGTAAATCGGCCAGCTAATTTTATTTTTATCAAATTTCGGCCATCAGTTTGAAGCCCAACTACATGTTATTTTTGTTAAATTTTTTTATAGTTCTTACATTGTGTGTAGCATTCATAGATGTCAATCCAACCCGAAATTGAAAAATTAAGCGAAATAAACCAAAAAATAAGTCAGGCCCCAAATTTATAGTCTGAACCTTATTGGCCCAAACCAAATAGTTTGATTCCGATAGAGTTGACTTAAAATTGAGTAGGTTGGTTTGATTAAGATCCATAGTAGCATTTACAAATGAACAAATTAAACTAGAAGAATGGACTTACAATTAGTTATTATAAGTAAAGCATAACAATATTCTGGTAGAAAAAGAAAGTGAATAAAGAAGAACAATGTAAATTAATTCGGATGGTTATGCTATTTAATTCACGTCCACTAAGAATGGGAGAAAATATTCCAATAGAAAGATATTTATCTTGCTTTTGGCCAAACGTATTTTTATGGGTGAAAAATAACTTCCCCACCGTCTACATCACACGGATTAAAGAGTCAATTTTGATTTATTCTCCTAATGGCATAAGCATTATTTGACACAATGATATAAAATTTGTTTAGTTTTAGAGTATGATAAGGATAGCAACATTTCAATCCCACTATTGCACTTAACCCCACTATCCTTAACCAAACAAATGACTTATCTTATGTTCATAACAACTTCTGAATCATAATCCAATTGGATTCTTATCTCTTACCAGAAATAAAATATATTAACATCACTAAGCAAACTCGAATTCATAGCTTTTAGTGTTGAATAATGTGTCTTTTTAAGGGAAATTTTCTAACCTAGGGCTTAGTTTAATTGTGAAAAAGAGTGCTATTCAAGCAAAAGTAGCTTTAACTTTTTAATAATAATTTTCTTGGACATGACTTTTAATTGAAATTTTCGTGCTTTTCTTGCTGCAGTTTTTCAATGCCTAACCCAACTTGGACATTGTCTTGTTTAGAGACTAATGAATAATAATTTGAATTAATTTAGTTATTGGGAAACGGATTTTATTTCATATTACGTTCCATCAATATATGTATAATCATTGATATAGCCTATTATATTTTTGAAAGGAAAATCCACGCAACATTTATAAATCATCAAAATAAGATGCGGAATAACACACTTTGTATAATAGATACTTTTTTAAAAATAAAATAAAATTATGCCCTATTGAATCTTGACTATTCATGTAACTTTTTGACTTATCCTTCCTTTTTCTCGCTCTGATCAAGTCGTTAGTTTAAAATTGCATTTGACTATTTTTGTTTTAAATCATAGGAACCCGCAACTTTCAATGTATACTAATTAAATCTCATATTTATATAAAATAGCTTGTAAACCATATACAATGAGTAAATTATATTTGAAAAACTATGTATGACAGATTCATATTCATAAAAAATTTATTCGATAATGACCAATTGAAATTTTTCTTGTTTTAGCTTTTTTCGGGAGGACGGTGGGGGTTATTTGATTATATATTTGCATTTTGCATGATCAACTCAATTTCAAAGGTTAACGTTGTACTTCGCTATTTCTAAAAACAAATGGATACGCTAAAATAGTGTTTCCTACAATAATCAATAAATTAGTTTTAATACATTAATTCGTAGTATACTTTTCAGGCATAGTCTCATTATTATACTTTAGTTATGAATCAAATTAATGTATTATTTCAATTAGAATATTAAAGAGTCCACAAACACCTATTTAGTTTTTTTAAAAAGATCGACATTGATGCATCATGTATGGTTCTAGCAATCCGCTAATGGAGTAGTTAATAACATTGATAATCACAAATCTGCCAGCTGGATAAATATTTAATGGAATAATAAATAAAATTTGATGACATATCGAACAATATTTTTCTTGTCATTTCACAGACCCACGAAAACGTTATCTTCGTTAGTCCCAAGATACGAGAATAAACTTTGCTTTATTAATTTATTAAACACTTGATCTCTAGAAGGTTTAATCGTGCTGGCACCTAATAATCAATCCTATTTGTTAATCACTTAGTATTTATTTGACGTTAAATATTCCTAAGTTTCTGCCATAATCCCCAATATCGAGAATCTCTTCACTTGCATCAAAATTAAGCTCATTATTGTGACACTGAAAGTTGAAACAACGTTGGAGGAGTCGAAATATTGGATTTATGGCTGAACAGAAAGAGAAATTAAATAATAAACAAATCAAGAAATGATGACAACAAGGGTCCTACTCCTATATATGTTGTAGATTTTATTGTGAAGATGAATTTTATTTTGTGTTATTTAATTGTTACAAGCTGTAATATCATGAACAATTCATATAGCAGGTAAGATATGAGTTTCAAACCTGTCTAATCATAATGAAATGGTACGAATATATTAAGGTATATAAAGAATAGACTGACGAAATATTCCAATTAACGTACGTTGTCAATTCTTGAAGAAGACTTTAATTAGAATTTATAAGTTGGGCCTGTCTAAATTATAAAAATTTTGTCTATCTTACAATTTATCGCTACTATGCAAAACGAAATTTACCTCGAACTTAAAAGAGCAAGAATTCAATAGTCTTTTTCGAAATAAAAAAAATATGACTTCCCGAAAACAAAATTTTAATTAGAACGTGCGTCGATGTGGAGGAATTAATGGGACGCAAATCCCGAAATCGAGTGAGATGCACTTCACCTAATCACGATTCTATTTGTCATAGTAATAATATTCATCATATCAAATAAATTCCAACCATCTGATATTAAATAATTCGAAATCTGATTGAATTACTGACGCAGGCTCCAGCTACGCGCATATGTAAGCCGCATGCAGCAGGAAAATATTCATCTTCATTCTTCACCACCATATTAATAACTAAAGTGAAAAATATTAATTCAAAAAAGAAACCCACCAAATAATAATAATAATAACAATTTTCCTATTCTTACTTCTCATAAAATATTTTTGAAGTTTATATCAAATTTTAGTTTAGCCAAAAAAAATCCAAGCGCTTACTTACTCTAAAGAGTTGGTTAAAGTTCGAAAAACTTACAAAGCTTTGGCTTTAAATGAAGGGTGTCTGTGAATTTATTTGAAAGCTTAATGAGTTATGCCAAACACTCTAGAAAAATTTCATAATTTTTAGTATTTTATGTTAACCAAACAAAATTTATAGTTATACATACATTTGAAAATCTGTTATATAAAAAACCTAACAGTATAGTTGGTAGTGGTAACATATGATCACTATGAATATGAATAAAATAGATTGATTAAATAGTATTAGGTGGGCTTCAATTGTTTAATGTTGTTTTTTATTACATAAAACCATCAAACATAATTAAGTACTATGCATGCACGTTCCAACTGGAATAATTCATTAATGTTGTCCTGTGAATGCATCTTTTAATTACTCATTTTCATGTAGTTACAATATGTTTGAAATATCAATCCATGGATTATACTCCTTCGCCCTTCTTTTATAAGTGTCTACAGTTGTCAAATTAAATATACCAAGAAAAATAAAAAAAATTATCTTTATAACCTTATTAATTATCATGCTAAATGCATTCATAAAAAGTAATTAATCCATGATAGTTCAAAATTGAAAAGAGGAAGATATGTAGTTGGTATGCTTTAGACCTTGGCTGGTTTTTTTCTTAATTCATCTTTTCATCAAATTCGTTTTAATTATCACAACCCTCATTATTTCCCCATTAATTCCCCTCCATCCACTTTTAATAAAACAACCTCTAGATGCTACACGGTATAAACACATACGGACAACGCATTATTAAATTTCGAAATAATTTATACGTTTAATCTATGTTATATACATGCAATCAATGAATCAACCTATAGAAATACATAAATTATGTGTTTCTCCAGCATATATGAAATGCAATAGTGGATACCTAATTATTAATCGCCATATTTTGAATTCCATTCTTTCAAGAAAAAAGAGGCTTGTTGCATGAGCCGGAATTCATCAATGAAGTAAAAGTAATACTCTCTCTACCATTATTATTATCATTTTTTTTTTGACCGTGTCCATTATTGTTGATCGGCCCAAAAAGTAAATAATTTTATACTAAAAAATGTATCGAATTTCGTGTCATATATTACTTTACACATAAAACATAACTCTTCTTAATCTACATGTAAAAAAATGAATCAATAATATTGTGATAAAGGAATTGTGAATTGTCCCATTTTACATCTAACCAATTACACACCCTACCAAAAAGCTGTGCCAATGCAGCATAGAATATTCACAAATTCGTGTGAAACTCTTTACACCCAGCACAAGTCGAGAAAAACTTTTAGGTGGGGTTGATGTTGAATTCAATTTGTTGACTTATTCTCTTATTATTTCACATACATACGCAAACACTATGCAACACATACATAAGCATTTTCTTGATATCACGGAAAGAAATAAGTAAACCATGGATCAACGAAGGTCCTACTTCAAAATCTAATCTTTTTTTTTCGAAAAATTCGTCATCACCCCAAAATAATAATATGTTAATATCCACCTGTATTTTTGGACAATAAAAAGTTAATGCCAACCTCAGATCTCTCCAAGCCTTTGACATAAGCAGAAACAGATTCATCTAATTCTCTTTGTTGGTTTCTGCCCTCAATTCAGGAAAATGCCCATTTCTTCAAATCCCACTTGTGTTTCTTATTCTTTTTAATTTTCTTCTTCAGTCAGACTTGTGCAAAAAAGACTCCATTCTTTGGTGGCTGCGATTCTGTGAATGGTATGTGTGCATTTATTACTGCTTACTACCTACCTTCATTTAATGCCTTGCTGCAGAGTATTTTCCTCTTAAATTCAAAGTCTTTCTTTTTCAGCAAATTGCAGTCCCATTTGATGAATTTGGACTGCAAATTTGTGTGGGCTGTCCACTTTTCCATTGGATCATTTATTTGTCAAGCTTCCTGTTTGAGTCCATTGGTTAGTTTTTTTAAGGCAGTTCTGTCATTGTCGGAACTTCCTCTGCTGTCAAGAACTTGAATTGGATCATTGTGAATCCAGCAGTTTATTGGATTATTTAGTGCTATATTTGTGTGGTTTGCAGTTTCACAATTGTGAGGTTTCTTGAAATTCTTGAGAGAAAAAAAGGGAAAGGAATCAGAATTCAGTTGAAAGAGTGAATTTTCTGGTTCACAGCTTGGTTTGGCTTGGTTTAGTTTTTTCCTGGTTTTGCAGTTTCAGAATTGTGGGGGTTCTTGAAATTATTGAAAAAAGGGGGGAACATCCAAATTCAGTTGGTGGAGTGACTGTTCTGGTTGAGGTATGTTGAGTTTGACGGACTAGAGTCCGTTTGGTTTTTCTTGGTTTTGATTGTGGTTGTTGCTGAAGATAAATCTCTATGTGGTGATGGGGGATTGGGGATTTTCTTGCATTTCCATCATGTTACTGCTGCTGCTGGAAATCTGCAATGGGAGTGTGCAGAAGATAGGGAAATTAGATCCAGGATTCAAAGGGTCTCAAATGTATTGGATAGACAATGATGGAATGTTTTTGTTGTCAAACAACTCAAATTTCGCCTTTGGTTTGACCACCACTGATGCAGATGTTACTCAGTTTCTTCTTGCTGTGATCCACAAGAGCAGCTCAACTATAGTTTGGGCTGCCAACAGAGATTCCCCAGTTAAGAATTCAGACATCTTTCAGTTTGATGATTCTGGCAATGCTTTCTTACAGAGTGGTGGATCCACTATCTGGTCTTCTGATACTGCTAATAAAGGAGTTTCTGCAATGGAATTGTTGGACAATGGGAATCTTGTGTTGGTTGGGAGTGATGGCAACAGCTTCATTTGGCAGAGTTTTAGCCATCCCACAAACACCCTCCTCCCAAATCAAGAATTCTCCCAAGGAATGAGGCTTATCAGTGACCGTGGCACGACTAACTTGACTTACTCGCTTGAGATCAAGTCAGGGGATATGTCCCTCTCCGCAGATTTCCACCCTCCACAGCCGTATTGGTCTATCGGAAGGGATAGTCGCATAACCATCAACAAAGGGCACGGTGCAGTCACTTCCGCCGTTCTAAGTGGCAATTCTTGGAAATTCTACGATTCGAGTAAAGTGTTGCTTTGGCAGTTCATCTTCTCGGAGAGCACCATTGCTAATGCAACATGGATTGCGGTGATAGGCAGTGATGGTTCCGTCACATTCTCCATGCTTCAATCTGGCTCGACTAATCCCTCTGCAACAAGAATACCGGCAGATCAATGCAGTAGACCTGCAGCCTGTGATCCCTACTCCGTCTGTTATCCTGGTAACAAGTGCCAGTGCCCCTCAGCCATCGCCTCGTGCAAATCTGTTGCCTCTCCTCGCTGTAATAGCTCAACGGGTGAAGTAGAACTCGTTAATGGTGGCGATGATCTGAGCTACTTCGCACTGCCATTTGTTCAGCCGTTCTCCAAGACGACCTTAGATGGTTGCAAAGCTTCGTGTCGTGGCAATTGCTCGTGCGGCGCCATGTTTTTTCAGAACAGTTCGGGGAATTGCTTCCTGTTCAATGAGATAGGAAGCATGGAGGGGTCTAGTAACGGAGGTGGATACACTACCTACATCAAAATCTCGAGCAATGGAGTCAGGGACGAAAGCAGTGGAGGCGGAGGCGGAGGCAGTAAGCCTTCCCTAATAGTGATCATCATTGTGATTGTGACTGTGGTTGTGATACTAGCAATGGTGTTTGCTGCACTCCGTTTCTACCGGAAAAGCAAGAAAGCGCCCGAGACGCCTAGGGAGAGCTCGGAGGAGGACAACTTCTTGGAAGGCCTATCCGGGATGCCAATCCGATTCAGCTACAAAGATCTTCAGACAGCAACAAGGGACTTCTCTGTCAAACTCGGACAAGGAGGGTTCGGTTCAGTCTATGACGGCACTCTCCCCGATGGGACCCGACTGGCAGTCAAACAGCTTGAAGGCATCGGCCAAGGCAAGAAGGAGTTCCGGTCTGAAGTGAGCATCATAGGCAGCATCCACCACCTCCACCTTGTCCGGCTGAGGGGCTTCTGTGCAGACGGGAGCCACCGCCTCCTAGCCTACGAGTACATGGCCAATGGCTCCTTAGACAAATGGCTGTTCAAGCAAGACAAAGGCAAGTTCATGTTGGATTGGAACACGAGATACAACATTGCTGTTGGGACAGCCAAAGGGCTGGCTTATCTCCACGAGGACTGTGATGTGAAGATCGTGCATTGTGACATCAAGCCCGAGAATGTGCTTCTCGATGATCACTTCATGGCTAAAGTATCCGATTTCGGGCTGGCGAAGCTCATGACGCGAGAACAAAGCCATGTGTTCACGACAATGAGGGGCACCAGAGGCTACCTTGCACCGGAATGGATCACGAGCTATGCTATATCAGAAAAGAGCGACGTTTATAGCTATGGTATGGTGTTGCTCGAGCTCATTGGTGGCCGGAAAAACTATGACACCTCGCAGGGTTCGGAGAAATCTCACTTCCCCTCGTTCGCGTTTAGAATGATGGAGGAAGGGAAGGTGAAGGAGATCATGGATGAGAAGTTGAAGATCAGTGAAGAGGATGAGAGGGTTGCTATAGCCATCAAAGTGGCTCTTTGGTGCATACAAGATGATATGTGTCTTCGCCCGCCTATGACTAGAGTAGTGCAGATGCTAGAGGGTCTGAGCCCCGTCCCTCCGCCTCCAACGGCTTCACAGATAGGGCCACGGCTTTACTCGAGCTTCTTTAAGTCTATCAGTGAGGGGGGAAGCTCCTCAGGGCCGTCGGACTGCAACAGCAACGCCTACCTCTCCGCGGTTCGCCTCTCCGGTCCCAGATAACACACATATATCTTTTAGCGTTGAAGCTTGGGTTGTGTAAATGATAGTTCAAGTTTTGTTACGCTATCATGAAGCTGAAATATCATGTCATGTTTTGTATTCTTGATTTGTAAATTAATGGTTTTGATCTATAGAGGAGTTTACTTTTTTGAGTGTTGGAGTTCGTTTAGCACGGCTGTGTCGTATAGAAATAGAGGATCTCATTTGTCATATCTCTAAAGTTGAAATTAGTTGGGAATTGGATGTTTTCTTCGTATCAGTAACTAAAATACTCTAACTAGCTGTATTTGGTTATTCTTGAAAGAAATATCAACATTAACTATATTATAAGAAAGCTCAAATCAACTAAAGTCTTGTCTTAAATTTCGTTAATTACTTTTACTTTGGAGAAGGTCACTCTATGCAATTTTAAGTCTTTACTGCCACAATTCCACCAACCATATATATATTTTTTAAAGTGCTAATGTATGTAAGTAACCAAAAACAATAGGAATGAGAGTTTTATAGCCTATATGATAAAAACATGAGTTTTATAGCCATTTTGGTTTAAAAGACAAAATTATCCTTGGAAAAAATAAGAAAAAAACAATGAATATTCTCTTTCTCTCTCTTGCGCCCTACTCTCTCTCTCACACCAAACCCACTTCTCTCTCTCTCACTCACTCACTCACTCACGACGCCTCCCCCCTCCCCAGCAAAACCGTGTCTTGACATTCAAGAACAATAGCCGTGTGCCCTACTCTCAGCCGTGCACTACTCTTTCACTCACTCACTCACTCACTCACTCATTCACGGCGCCTCCCCCAGCAGCTTCATCACTCACGGCGCCTCCCCCCTTCCCATCAAAACCGTGCACTCTTTCAATCTCACATTAGCACAACATGAGTGATACGGATACAGATCCACGGTACTCCCCGGATGCGGCCGAGCAAGCGGCGGCCGAAGGAGAGAGCTCCTCCACGGCGGAAGAAGCTTCGGGAGGCAGTCCACCACCGCACACAAGCACGCCGTCGACCTTCTGCTTCGGGTCGACGAACTTCCGGCACCGATTTAGGAGCACCACAGCCTCCGGTGAGTAATCGTGCATTTAAAATAGAATTTTAGTATGTACACGATAATTTTCATGTAAGACACGATAGTTTTCATGTATGACACGATAGTGATGAAATTTCGATAGTTGTGTGTTTAGAAACTTATAAATTGAAATCGATTGCAATGTTGTTGAAATTCGTGAAAATAATGATGTTTGGTGTACACGGTCCTAGCAGTGTCAGATCTTGAATAGACGGTTAGCAGGTGTCTTCAAGAACCATACACGGTTCTTGATGACAGTGCTAACTGTACTCAAGATTCAGACATGAGTTAGGACCGTAATCTTAACAAATGTATGGTTCTTGAGACACGATCTAACCGTGTATCAATATCTCAGACACGTTGGGACCGTACTACGGTTGGTTTGAACGTGTATTACGTTGTTAGAACTTCGTTTAGTGTATACTGATTAATCTTGTGCATTTACAGCCTCGTTATAGGTGGTTACGACCGCATATGCAAGGCTACGCCGGACGCATCAACCAATACATCCGAATTGATGTATTAGCCGAGGTGAGGACATGTCAGAGCGGCGGATGTATCGACGTATTTAGACAGAGGCGCTTTGGGCATCTTCTTCATCTCAGGAGAGGGGAAAGCGCTAATAATGCGCTGCACAATCTGATGGCCCGACAGGTTGTGGATCCTAGTTTTGCGGAGTTCGAGATTTGGTTTCACGTTTGTGGAACCGATATATGATTTTGGATGATTGAGTTTGCCCTGGTCTCCGGATTGCGCTTTGGGCCGTCTTCCTTTGATCCGAACTTGAGGCACGAGATTCCCCAGACCAGCATGTTCTATAGGTTGTTTCGGCCTGGAGGTACTATTTGAGCTCGCAACCGATTCATCAAACAACGGTGGGTGATGATGCCGCAGACTACTGAAGGCGGCTTTCATATTAGTAGCTTACCTCATCGTCCTTTGCCGCGATAGGAAGCCATCGAGCCATGGGTTTGGGCGTTGGTCGAGGATTTTGATATGTGGCGAGTTTTCCTTGGGGCTCCTATTCATTCCGGTCCTCCGTCACGGGATTGATGTGCTCAAGAGGCACCCGGCGAGGTGGCGCCGAGGAAGACGTACCATTTCTATGGTCTGTTTGGGCCTTACTGATTTGGTCGTATGAGGCCATCCCGACTTAGGACGTATGTGTGGGTGCCGAGACAATGAGATACGGATTCGAGATGCTTGATGTGGACTACATGGAAGTCCCCACCCGAGATCTTGGATTTTCGAATGACGGTAATTTTAATCTCATGTTTAGTATTTGCTATATATTTATTAAATACATTATAATCAATAATGTGTATGTGTTTTTGTAGCGTGTATGTCATCGTAGGCTGGAGCCGCTCGAGACCGGGTTGTCGAGGCATACTACTTGAGCCTATCTGAAGGCGATCCGATGGTTATTCGGTTTGTGCTGCGGGCGGCATGCGAGGCGACATGACGAGCTGCGCAGCCACATCAAGTGCACGTGTGCGTGAGAGTGCCCGCAGCGGTGGCGGCAGAGCATGTCCCGATCATGCAGCGAGTGGCGAAGGCGGCTGGGAAGCTGAAGTGCGGAGATACATCTCGGGTTTTTGAGCCGAGTCGACCTGGCGCATCTCGATCGCAGTCGAAGCGTCGTAGACATGAGGAGGCGCCAGAGCCAGACCACGTGTGCTGCGAACACGCCAGGAGTGTTCGACTAGACGAGGCCTTCATTGCTGCTGTGACTGAGACTGTCCGTCGTGCCATTGTGGACGACGATTCGGAGAGGGGCCTCGTAGCTCGAGTGGCTCGACGTGTGTTCGAGCAGTTGACGGATTTCTTCGGGCGCAGATCTTCGAGACGTAGATCTCGTACCCCTATATCTGCACGTGGGAGCTACGTCGGCTATTGAGCATATCGCCGAGGCGCGCCGCCTCCCGGCATGAGGAGGGGCCCGCACTAGCCACGCGATCCGCTACACGGCGGTCGATCCGGAGGAGGTGCCCACATTAGCCACCGACGATCTGCTTCACGGCAGGTCGATCCAGAGGAGGGGCCCAGCACTAGCCACCGACGATCGGGTCGTCGAGAGTCTAGTCACGCCAGCCAGCGGAGATCGGCAGCTCGAGAGCCAGTCGTGCCTGAGGGTGATGGATCGTCTGATGGTGGGGATGCTGCATCGGAGACCCCACATGCAGCTCCCGTAGAGTATGGTACCCCTGAGGCGCGACCAAGGGCCTTCGAGGTCTTTAGGCAGGCGGGCCCAGATGTTTTTGTCGTGGCTCATTTGAATCAGCATGTCATGACTCAAGCACTGTTCGATCATATCACCGACCCAGATTCTGAGTTCACGGGCGAGGTACTTTATTACAACATTTATTCAAATTTTGTTTATATATTTATAATTCAATTAATGGTGTTCTTTTTTTATGTGTGTTAGATTATGGAGTTGTTCACTTTGTACATACATTGGAAAATAATCAACCCACATCGTCCTGGCAATGTATTATTGCCCACGATCAATGAAGCTCGATGCGTTGTAGCACCGATTGGATTTTATGTAAGTTTGAAATGTCCTTAAATTATTCCAACATAGATAGCTTTAGCTTTATATGGGTATAAATTATTCCTGACTAAATTTATTCATTTATGCGCAAAGCGCTTTTGCGTGAGTTCACCGGCTTCATCCGATGATCCTATGGGCTATAGGGTGGTATCAAAGACCACATATCCACGATGGCAAGTACCGATGACTTGTTAGCGATGGTGCGAGGGCGATGCGAGCATAGCGAGACCGTGGTTGTCTTGTTGTCTGGTAAATTTATTACCTCATTTCTATTTTTTCTATCCAATTGAATGTAAACTTTAAAATTATCAATGTTGCGATACTAGCCATCATAACGCGGGGCAATCAACGGGTCACGATTCGCATATCTCATTGCGTGGACTCTTGAGGTGTACGACTACATTGTCGTACAACCCCGACTCTCGGCGTTGAGGCGTTACGGATGTTGCCCATTATTCGGCTTTTCCTCGATCGATGAGGGTAGTGGATTTTGGAACAACAATCCATTAAGGACGCCACACAACAAGCAATAGCCAAAGAGGTCACAGCCTCCACAACATATACATAGAGGTTATGCTGCCCGTTTTTTTACATGTATATATAGTTTGTAAGTTTAATAGTTTTGTCGAATTTGCAATTAACCGAATAGGGGGATTCAATTGGATTCAATTAACCGAATATGGGGATTCAATTGGATTCAATTAACCAAATTTGCAATTAACCGAATAGGGGGATTGAATTGGATTCAATTAACCAAATTTGCAATTAACCGAATTTGTTGGATTAGGGGGATTGCACGGGGTCTGTACGCGCGCACGGGCATTGTTGGCTATTTGTCGAGTGCATGTCGTGCACGACCGTGTCTGTGCTGCGACCATCATGTATGCACGATCGTGCACACACACGATCGATGCACATTACACGCCCGTGCTGCGATCGTGCACGCCGTGCACCGTGTCTTTGCACGCGCCGTGTACCGTGGTGCGATCGTGCACGCCGTGTACTCTCGCACGCCCGTGCACGCCCGCACACGTCCGTGTACCCTCGTGCACGCCCGTGTACCCTCGTGAATCCAATTGAATCCCCCTAATTCAACAAAAAACCAACATAATCCAACAAAAACCAACATAATCCAACAAAAATCAACAACAATCCAACTGAATTCCCCTAATCCAACAAAAACCAACATAATCCAACAAAAACATAATCCAACAAAAACCAACATAATCCAACAAAAACCAACAACAATCCAACTGAATCCCCCTAATTCAACAAAAACCAACATAATTCAACCAAATCCAACATAATTCAACAAAAACCAACAATATTCAACCAAGTCCAACATAATTCAACAAAATCCAAAAACAACGAATATCACTGCATATAACAAATATCCTTACTCACGAGGCCGTTGAGGACACAAATTCCTTGTATGCTCTTCACTTCGACAAATACTACATTTTTTCCTACGTCGTGTCCTTTCCACACATGTTTCATCACTAATGGCAATAAATGTTGTGCATGAGCGTTTGTTGTGGCCTTGACCCTTGCAACGTGTGCATATTTGACGACGCGATCTTGACGAACCCTCAACAACCGATTGCATCCTACTCAATCTAGGACGCCCAGCCTGACGTGTGATGATTGGAGGTCGAATAATGTAAGCTGATACAGAGTCTGGTACAATCCATGCACCAGGATGTGATACAGATGCAATTCGATAAGAATAAGTCGTCGCAAAAACAGACTGTCGATAATACTGAGCCACAAAGTCAGTGACTTGTAAACCAGCACGCCTAAAAAAAAGAAATTAATCACAAAATAAATTAACGACAACATATGAGTTGGACTTGACGTTTAGATAAATACCGTACCTAATAGCAGCACAAGCGTGACAACAAGGGATCTCGTCCAAATCGAACTCACGACATTCACATGTCCCATTCTGCAAATCAACCATGTATGATGTGTTTTCCTCTTCGACTTTAAACATGTGTGTCGTCGTTGAACGAACAACCAAGCGACGCCCCTTTTCGACAGAGGCATGTAGCTTCGACGCGGCTACTTCAGTCAACTCATCGGACCTTGCTGCTGCACTAGCTCGTCGTACGTCAAACCATTTCTCCGTAATAGATCGAAAAGTCTCAAGCAACGAGCAAGCGGTGAGCGCCGAGCCCACAACAACCGACTATTGAAACTCTGCGCGATTCAAGTCATGAAACTATATCGTCATGACAGACACTTCAACCTGACCACCTATGCTCGCCAATGGAAAGTAGATGATGGTGGGTCATCGGTTTTAGAACATCCACGAGAAAAAATCTCTCGAAATCCTCGATCGACAGGCATATGCGGTGACTTGATAGCTCGTACAAACATGCGATCCAAATCGTGCCATATTCTTCGCAAATGGTAAAAGCACAACACATGCGCGACGTTCGGATACACGGACTCCACGGCTTTTTCGATGCCCTTATGTTGATCGACACAACTAAGAGATCATCGGGATGACCAATGCACGAACAGTACCGAGATAAAACCAAGTCCATGACTCTTCATCCTCAATCGGACCTAACCCAATAGCAATCGGAAGATTCCTTCATTTCCATCCTTCGTAATGCGACAAAACAAATTCCTTTGTTCTTTCCCTTAAGATGAGTCCGTCTACAACGACGATCGGCCGTAGGTAATGCTTGAAAGCATACAAACACCGCCCAAGAGCAAGAAACAATATCGAAATTCGCCATCATGAGTGTCTCAATATCATATAGTGTCCGGGGTTTGATTCTCTCAACAGATGCAAATATGATGGAAGCAATTGATAGGACCGCTCGAAATCGCCATATGTCATCTCTATAGCGACGTTTCTTGCTCGGAGAGCAAAGTCAGAATCCATCTCAATGCCAAATTGTCTATGCATCTCTCCAATCATCTCTTTCGGCCGATCACACCTTCATCGACCAATTTCCGTGCAAAATACTTGCCAACAATCTTAGCGTGCACCGTCGTGAGCAAAGGCGATTCAAATCAAGTGACAAGTATGATCGTTGTTCAACTTAATTACTCTCCATATCGTTGCCCTCTGGATGGCTCGTAGCTTAAAAGGACAACCGTTGCCATGCTTGCAAACATACCCCAAACGTGTTTTACTCGACCGATCGACCACGCACTCTACATGATTCTCCAAGTGGTACAATCCCACCGCTATCGCCAAGTCATCTTCGTCTTAAATATCGAATCAACGCATAATTGGTCGATATGGGGTCCACAAGGTTCGACCCAATCTAATGGCAATGCACCGTCACAATCAAGTAATGGAATAACCAGTTGCGTAACTCATGCTCTGTATCATCATCTACGGTTCGTGAAGTTGTAGGATGAGCCTCACCATCATGTTCTTTGTTCGGAAGTGAAGTTGCGTTGTCCGATAACCTTATCAAGATGTCCCGGTTGTCGAATCCAAGCACCAAATTCAAGAGCCAATGAATCAAATATATCTCTACGCCGGTTCGTGTCTTCCTCTTCATCCGAATACACCAGCTCGCCTTCCTCCTCATTCAAGATAACGGCTCATCTTCGTGTATAGTGAACCAAGACATCTTGCATTAGACTCGGCAAGGCGTAGATCGTTGTGAACTATATAATACCGGTGTCTCTGTGTACCGTGGTGCAGATCGCTTGCCCTTTTTCAATCACATACACAATGGATCATCCTTTGTTCCACAATCAATCGGAACAAATCGGTGTCGGCCAACGATACTTTTATTCTTCTTCCATCACTAGCGCCGTCGTATAGAAAAGCATATAATCCGATCCACCATTGTTTCCTACTTGCTCATGAATCTCTCTTAGCAAATTAGCACGTGAAATCTGTTCTACAGCCATGTATACGAGAACCTCGTCGCCGCCTATATACTCTACTCTGTCCCAACTACCACCATGACGTATAATAAGACGTTGCCAAGACATCTGTTGCAAAATAAGACATAAAAGATAACAGTCATATACATAGGATGCACGAGATACATAGGATGCACGGATGCACGGCCATGCACTGCAGCATCGTGCCGCATCATGCACGTGCAGTGCGGCCGTGCACCATGCACGTCGCGTGCACGGTGCGACAGACAGCACGGTGCGGTGCAGCACGATGCATGCACCGCGCACGGATGAGTAAGGTGCACGGTTTATGCGTTCATAAGTATGCGGTATAGCCGGTGTATCGTATACTGTATAGCCGTGTCTTATACCTGGATTCGATGTTAGCATCCCATATTTTTAAATTTAACTTGTTAAATGATCCTAAATATTAAATTAATCACTTTATTAACATAAAATCAACACAAATAACATATGTGACGATAATAATTCTACCATGTACAACCGTGTACTCAAGAACGCATTTTTTTCCTTCAAAACATGAAATTTATCATTCCATAATATAAAAGTATTAAAAAACATATTTAGTCAGAATCATCAACTGTACAACCGTGTACTCAAGAACACGTAAAAAATTCTATACTGGATTTAATTTACCTTAATCCAATTAGCAATGCTCGATTTTCCTTGTTTGATTGAAAAACGCAGTAACAACTTCTTCTATTAATTATTTTCGACTCACGCTTCTCTTTGAAATTGTAATGTTACAAATGAATTGTTTGTGATTTGAATTCAATATCTACCGATTTTTCAAATTAAATGTTTACTAACCTCTTTTACAATTAATGTTTACCAACTTTAATTTAACATTCAATTTTAGCGAATTCATTTATTTTTCAGAGAGAGAGAGAATTCTAGCAGAGAGAGAGGAGAGAGAAAGTTGTGATTTTCGGTAGAGGGAGAGAGAGAGAGAGAGAGTGGGCCAATGATATTTATGTCTTTTAAAGTTCAAAATGGTATAAAACTCATGTTTTTATGAGTGTGGATATAAAACCTATCCAACTATTTTTTTTGGTTATCTATAAAGTTCTCCCTTTTTTAAATCTCTATACGAAATTTTTATAAATGAATAATGGGTTGATAATAAAATCGTGAATTATTTTTATCTTCATGGTTACGTTCCATACTAAACAGAACTTATAAAAAAAAGTTATTATCTAGTTTTGAGTTCGTCCGATGTTTGATTTTGGTTCCCTTTCAAAAAGGTTGCTGTTTATGTTAGTTGGTACATCAGCAATTCAGCATGACTTAAGGCCCTACTCATACCTAATTTCACTCTAATAGTTTTAATTCACCTTATTAATGCAACAATTAGCAACTGATGATGCATTAGTGATTTATTCAGTCTATATAATATGGCAAATTCTGAGCTGTGTCAGCCAGACCGACACTAGGGTTAAATCAAGAATATTTGAAATCCTTTTATGATGATTTACTTGGTCGAGAGCATGTTAATTTAAGCTCGAAAATTGATCTCTAAATATTGGTGGCCAATTCAAACAACAGACATTTACTTTGTAAATCTAACATTCATAACCAATACACCAAAATGATAGATTGTTATCATTTTTTAAAATTAAATACAAAATTTTGTAGCATTAATGAGATAGATAGCAAAAGATCCAAGTAAATGTTCGTCTGAGTTTTAATAATTTATCCAATTCTTTTTATTTTGTATATACATTTATATGTTAAATAGACTATCCAAATTCAATTAAGATCTGAAATTAGAAGCTAGCTTTATTAGTTTGATAAGAGACTTTTCCGCCTAAACTAATCAATTTAAACCACGCACTGACCTCCAAGTAGTATGCATTTTGCCATTTTGGATAATATGATTCTTAATCCTTATTCTAATTTCCTTTCATAATTACTTTTGTAAGTACTCGACATATAAAAAGTATAATACATCATTAAATTGCGTCTTATAACCAAGTAACATACAAAAATAAAATGGCATAGAAATAAAGGATACTGTATATAAGTATAGGGGAGTATAGTATAAGTATTAATTTATTGGAGTAGTCTAAAAAAGGCAAAATTTCCCATTACTGTAAAAGAAAGAGAGAATAGATTTCGTTAGAAAAAGCCAAAGAAGTAGGGTCGCTCACACTAAAAGGTTTTTCGTCTTTTGAGTATTTATCTTGACCTTTTTTATTTCTAATCCAAAAAAATTCTTACCAAAATAACAAAACCAGGATTAACAATACACAGAACTCAACAATAAATAAATAAAATGTCAACATCTCATCTCTTCTTCTTTTTTATTTTTTTCTTTTCTTTTTTATCTAACAAAAAAACAATTGTAACAGAATTTCAGGAGAGTCAGTTTTATGTTTTGAAATTATTCATACGAATTACTTAAATTAGTATATGGTGATCGGTTCATTTATATTTTATTACGTTGCTAGTGTGTTTCCGCTGGTATTGTGTTGTCGCATCGTACCAAAAGATTTTATTAATCATGATGATAAAAGTGAATATTAAGTTTCCAATCTTAAGAGTCATGAATTCCATGAAAATCCGACAAATTCTGTTTTTATTATTATATTATAAAGGTAGAAGGTACGTTACTCGTTAATATAATTATCTCAACGAAAAAAAATAATAGTTTCAGTGATATATTTGTTATATGCAAATTGATGCAAACATAATTTAAATTAAGTACCGAAAGTTCATATTGTATCTTTATTTTTTATCGATAATATTTAAGGAAATGTAACTATGACCTACAATTGGGCCCTTAAGTCCAAATATAATAGTATTGAATAATAAGTTTGATTGGTATCAATGATGTTATATTATTATTATGCATTTATTTATTTTACAGGAAATTCTTTACTAAATCTATTTACAGAAGTTTTTGTAATTATCGCCAACATTCGATTTCCTCTTTTCAACTTTGGGGACTTATTCAATCGATAATTGATTGGGGGATGGACTATAACCATCTTTTAGATTAATGCTGGTGGCATTATTAGGTTGATTATAAGATACTCCTACTAATGAAAATATGAATCTCATACATGTCTATCTAAAAACAAAAATATTGTTATCATATCAATTTTTCCCAGTCAATTTTATACTTGAAAGTTGAAAATGATTGACTAGAAATGACACCACCACTAAAATAATTATAGAGAAAATATTCAAATGAGGACCTAACCTAACACTCGACATCTTTATCATTTATATACAAATATTACTTTATATATCAATGAATAAACTAAATACATTTTTTTATCTAAATTAATTTGTGGAGAAGAGCCAATGGTTACAACAATTATGGAGTAAATTAAAAGGTAAATATAACTAGGAAGACATATATAAAACCAATCTAATATATCTTTGAAAGTTGAAACGATACTTATTTTCTACAAAAAAATCTTAACTCTTATAACGACATTAATCGCGAATTAAAGGAAATAGTGACGCTCTATAACCTCACTCTTGATAATATTAATATTTCTAGATAACTTGACAAGAAAATCTGTATTTGTTTTTATTTTTATTTTTTGTGATTGTGAAGGCAGCAGTTAATTAAGTCTGTGCAAACCTTATTTAAATTATCCCATATATGATTCCAAGCATCTTGAAATTAATACGACAAAGCATTTCATGCTTGAATTTAAATTTAAATTTGCACTGTAGCACTACTAAAGTACTCCTCCGTCCCAACTAACTTGAGTCAGATACCATTTTAAGTTCGTCTCAACTAACTTGAGTCATTTCTATAAATAGAAATAATTAACAAAAATCGGAATTTAATTACAATTAGCGTGTTACTAATTGGATGATTATTACATAATTGGGCCCAATTAATAACTAACCCATAACACCCCAACTCGGATTCATACCCCTCTCTCTCTCGGTACATTTGCCCTACCACCCCACAACCCTAATCTCCCTTTCACTTGCACGCCCTCCTCCTTCTCTCTCAGTACATTTGCCTACTCACCCCACAACCCTAATCTCTCACTCATTTGCACGCCTCACTCACTCCACTCCCATCTTCTGCCTCTTTCCTCCGATCGATGACTTCTACCTCTAAATCTGACCCCCCAAACCCGGATTCATTCGGATGGATTAATCCTCGCCGCCCCCTCACCGCGATGATATATGTGAGCGGTGGGCTCGCCGGCGGCATGGATCCTCCAACCCAATCGTCGTTTCAGTCGAGCACCGATGGCTCCCATCCTTGCTACGGGGCTCTTCGTAGACCCCGATCCCGACCCCCCACCGCTGTGAATAATGGGAGCGGTAGGCTCGGCGGCGGCCGATCTACATCCCCGGAGGACGCTCACGCCCCTCCAACTCGCTCTCTCCATCGCCACCCCCCTGTTGCCGCCTCTACCACCGATCCATACTGGATCAAAGGTGGTCTTCTTCCATTCACAGCAGAGGACCACTCCGACGATGAGGGAGACACATCACTCGATGGCTCGTGCAATGTGGGGTCGGCGGCGTGGAGAGATAGCTTAATGCTTGATGCTCAGGTAGCCTCTACCACCGTTCCCTTTCATCCCGGAGCAGAGTCACAGGCGGCGGTGTTGCCGAGGCGATGAGTGGGTGGAGAAGCGATCCGATGGGTTTGCTATGAGGTCCATTTTTCCGTGAACACCATGTTTTTGTGATGAATCGATGCATGTTTATTGTTGGTGCTTTGTGATTAGGCGAGGTCGATTGCTATGAGCACCTGTTTTCGTGATGTCTCGAGGCTATGTCTTGTTGGTTTTGTGATTAATCGAGGTCGATTCTATGAGCACCTGCTTTCGAGCATAAACCGATTCTATGATTACTATAGGTGCATGTTTGTATGTGATGAATCGAGATAGTTTCTTGTTGGTCTTGTGATTAATCGAGGTGATTGCTATGAGCACTTCTTTCGTGATGAATCGAGGCGCTTTTTGTTGGTATTGTGATTAAACGAGGTGATTGCTATGGTTGTATGCGTTTTTATGTGATTAATCGAGGTAGTTTTCTTGTTGGTCTTGTGATTAAATTAGGTGATTGCTATGAGCACCATGTTTATGTGATGAACCGAGGTTTTGCTTGTTGGCGCCGTGATTAAACGAGGCTGATGTTGGGATTAAAGCGTGATGAATGGGCCTTTTCTTGTTGGTTTTGCATAATTGATGTTGATGGCTATGATCGCATGATTACAAAATGTTTTGGCCGATTGCATCTAATTGCATACTTTCAAAAGTGTAGGCTGATGCATCTAAGTGCATAATTACAAAAAGTATATGCTGATTGCATCTATGTATCTAATTAAAAAAGGTGAGCCTAATTTTCAAAAACTAAAAGACTTATGCTATGTTTACACCCAAAACATAGATTTTGCTTGTATGTTTTGTGAGCATAAACATCAAAAACAAGCTGCCCTACATCCTAAAACCCTTCAATATATGTCAAACCCATTGATTGTTCTATGGCTGCTATTCCCTCATTGCTGCCCATTTCTTTGAGGTAGTTGAGGCATTGTATCACTAGTTCTGTTAGCACTTCTAAGCTCAGTGGTAGCTTATCTGATCTTCTTAATGCACCTTTTGCCATGTGTGGGATTTTGTAGCAGTTTTGCCCCTTCAACTTCATGATCTCTATCATGCATCCCTGTAGACTTAGGAAAACATTGTTAAGTTTTATAGGACATAGCTGTGCAAATGATGTACACACTGCATTTAGTAGTTCATCCATTGTTTTACATGTTGTCTCCACTTGCAATGATTGGATGGCTCTAAACCATCCTAAATCATTGACATTTGTGTCTGGGGAGTTTGGTGGCTGCTGGATCAGCTTTATGTTGAAGCTTGATTGGGAAGCAGCTGCCCTCCATTCTGGATCACTATCCAATATATGAGGCCTTGCATTATCTTGCTGGATGTTGATATTTTTGCTTGCTCCTTCTGGCCACTTTGCTATAATTCTTTGGTATAATCTGCTTTCCGAAGAAATGATCTGATTGTTGAGTTGCTTTTAATGCATAATTCAGGTTGGTAAGTTGCATTTATGAACATTAATGTGATGAGAACAGATATTAATGCTTGATGTAGGCAATAAATGTGCTGAGAAAAGGGCAACAGATCTGTGATGATGAGAAATTCTCATTCTGAGATCATTTTACATTAAAAATACAAGGAGACAAAGCATTAACTGAAACTAAAACATGATGGCTGCCCTATTCTATTTGTGCTACCTGATTGATTAAACATCCTTTAATGACTTGTTTTGTGATGGATTCAATGGGTTTTGTCTCAAGTGTGCCTGCTGCTCTGTTCCTGCTGTTCCTCTTTGCTGGCACTTGCATTGTGAATGGAAAAATACATATTTTTCCATCAATAAGACTTCTCCATTGTTCGCAAATAATGGCTCGCTACATACACACATGAACATTATTTTTCCAATGAACTTTACTCTTACAGGTCCTATGTGGCTCGGGTTCATCCGGGCTAAGTAAAACCTATGTGAACCTCTTGTTATGTAAAACCATTTTCATCAATATGCCGATTGTGCATATTCCTAAATTGATCTTGTTAAGAATCTATCCAACTCTAAGGCTTGAGAGAGAATCTCACCTTAAGAGCTTGTTAGGGGTTAATCTGGTTTAAGGCGGATGTGTGCTCTTATTTTCCAAAGAAGCACCCATCTCCCACAAGACTCTTATCGCATCCTAAACCCATCGCTAACCTTCTAATTGTGCTTTCTTTGTGTAATCCAAAGATGACAACAAGGTGATGTCAAGGCGATTTCTTTTCTTCTTTGTTATTGATCTTACCATTCACAAGATGTATCATCTCACCATTTTCTTGTTGTTTTTCATTTCATAGCCGAGTAACGGTTTGACGTGAGATGCCGAACTTGAGTTGAGCTTCCTTCATCTTGCCTCGGGTGGCTTGCCATCGATGCACCTCCAGGATGAATTCGACGACTTGATTTCTCTTTTCGTTGATAAATCTCTCCTCTCATTTCTTCAAATTTATAGTGTAGTGTAGTGCTAAATGATGGCTTATGTAATGCTATTTATAGACTTGTATGGATTTTCGATTTTGCATACTTGGTGGGAAATTTGAATTAGTCATGATTTTATTTTTGTAAGTTTGGCTCTGTAATTTTATACGCTTGGCGCGATAATTTGAGGCAATTTTGAAATGAATTTAGTTTGTTTAACTTTGAAGTTTGGTCCCTTTTTTTGTTGGTTTTTTTTTTTTTTTTGGATGTTGTTTCGGTTTGGGAAGAAAATAAAGGGTCGCCTTATTTCACGATTCAAAAAAAAAAAAATTTAATATGTTAATTAAATTAAGAATAATTTAAAATAAATTTGTTAAGTAAATAAATAAATTTAAATGTAAAATAAAATAAAATACAAAATATATATACTTAACACATAAACTACTTTATTACCAATACACTTTAAACACTAAACACTCTCTCCTTAATTCCCGTGCCCAAAAGAAACGCCCCAAGCCAGCCGGGACGGAGGGAGTAATAAAAAGTATTATGATATGGTTCAACGGATTGACTCCAAGTCTCCAACCCAAAAGCGGGAATCTATATTCTGTATTGGGATACATTTGATGTTGCAACCTCCTTCAAGATAAGGATATGTGGCAAATTGTGGGGTACCGTTGGGTTTTCGATCGATTGGAATCTATTTAAGTTGATCGTAATCAATCAAGATCCCGACGATTTTCCACAATTTACCATAATGAAGATGTAATGTAGGAGGTTGCAGCATCAAATAGCTGGATATATTATTTAGTAACATCTACTTAACCTCAATACACTTCTAAATTGAAGATCTCAACCCTCCAAACTAGGGACTTTTTGCTACTAACTCGCACGTGGATAGATAATACTCTTACCATGGATGCGAGCGCGATACAATAAGAAACACAAATTGAATTATATATAAAGATAAATGACACGTTAAAGTATATGCTGTAAGCCTGTGACAAGTAACATGAATAAGATAGAAAATTCGGGCTATATATTTATTTTTCATTTATGATAACGAATAAAACAAAAGTACGTACCATAAAATGACACGAACAAAACAACATAACAATATGAAATAATATTTGATCCTATATTTCAGGATTCTTCATGCATGTTTTGTTCGTATTTCTTTCCCCACATAGGGTTACATTACATTGGACTATTGGAGGGATGTCGCAATTGTGAAACGTGGGATACTATTTCAATATGGATATGCAAATTATTCTCTCGTATAATTATATTGTTGGTCTATTACATTTGAGTTTGGCTACTTGGAGGATTTCAAATTGTAAATGATAATACAAAGCAAATACGGAATTATAAAGGATGGTAAAATTAATAAAACAAAACATAATTGCCATACTGTTATATTAGCCGTCTGAAGTGTGACAGAAATATTAGTTTATTATAGCCCAGAAAAAAACATATATAGAAAAAGATTGACTTGACAAAAAAAGAAGGGTAGCCGATTTGGTCGATCATCAAAGAAACCAGCAACAACTATTGTATCTTCGATTTGCATCATCCTCAATCAATTTCTAACTAAGGTATCCATATGCAATACATTATATCTTCGATTCTATCGTGTGATGATCGTAGGATTACTTGGGTGCTTAAGTGTTATTTTTATCCCCTTTCAGCTCTACTTTTCTATACTTTATATCTTGGATTCTATCTTGTGAGGATAGAAAAATTGCTTGGTTAAATAAGTGTTATGTTACCCTGTTCCCACATCGTCCCATCTTGCTGCAAATTTATGTTAATATGAGATAGATTATCATGTAATCGATATGTTAACTCTACTTCCTCTCCCCTTTTTCATTTCTTTTTCCGATTGAAAAGCAAAAGAAGAAAATTAACCAAGAGTCAAATATATAGATATATCACTCAATATTTATTGGGTTTATTAACACTTACAAGTTATGATTTTCCTTGAATCGAATAGTTATATTATACAGTCTCTGAATTCTAATATGTATGTTGTCTCTGAATTTATTTCACAAGTTATATTTTACGGTCTCTGAATTTGTTTCACAAGTTATGTTATATTGTTTCTGAATTTATGATGTGAAATGTGTTGAGCTTCCGCATTCAAAACATAGAGCGCGTAAAATTATGATGCTTAGTAAAATACAAGTATTTATTTAAAATGTATTATAATACAATTAGAACTCTCGTGTAAGTCATCTTTGTGCATGTTTATTCTCAATAAAAGAAATGTCGACCACTGATGGAGTCATCCCTTTGAGTGCCATCAACGGAAAAACAAGGAACAAAATTGTGGTTGTGAGAATCTGCCGCTCTTGTTGATTCAAAAAGATCTCTCCAGTAGGGAAGGATTGAAAATTATTTGAGTTGATGAATATGTAACTATTTGCAATGATTTTAATAATTACACTATTTTTATAAGTTATAAAATATTTTTATGAAAACAATTTAATTATACAGGGCAACAAAATCCAAACGTCCATCTCCATACGCTTCAACAACAAATTTGTGCATTTTCTAATAGAAGGGCTAAGTGTCAATAAAACTTCCAAGTTTTGGAAAACAAGTCTAATCTTTTAGAATGCCAAAATCAACCATTAGTAGATGATTGGCTTTTGCCTTGCCAACAAGGTTTTCGGACCGCAGAAATGGGTGAAAATTGTGGAGCATGGATTTAATTCTATCTATATTGACGCACAATTCCACATTGATCTTGAATAAGTACAATTTCTTAAATCTTCAAATATGATTTTTCCTATGCAACTCACCTGAGTTCCATATCCATTCGGATTACCTCAATCGACCTAAATTCGACGTCCAAAAAAGTCATGTTTGTTGTGAAAAAGTAAGTATTTATGTCATTACATGACCTAACTAGTATAAATTGATATATATATTTAAGTCCCCATTAGTGGTCCACAATGAATAGTAGTGGGTTCTTTATGATTTTATGACATATTACTAATTATTCAAATGATAAATTTACAAATTTTAATTTTATAGATAGTCATAAACACAACAATCACAATTAGTATGGAAAATTGAGAGAATTATGGTTCGACAGTTGAGACCTCATGCCGAGGGGTCTCCATTGTTGATATTGTCGTGCGTCGGCATCTTCATGTCGTTCCTCTATAGTGTTTTAGGTTAAGATAATCCATACTATCAATAATCTATGAGAAATATCTAATATTTGCTAGAACTTGACTTTCGTTTAGTTTAAAGTGAATGGAACAGTTTGACATGTGATTTACGTATATTTTCCTATTATAATTTGATGGTTGCTTGTACAACTTTATCTAATTAATTATTTCAATATTATCACTTTGAAATAAAGTTTTTTTAGAGGAGATGAAATAAAAGCTTAGAATAGCTTCTTATAAATTTTACTTGAAAATTTTAACATCGAGTGATTCCCGTCAAATGTCGATGGATTACACACTAGTTTATATAATTTATTTTAAAACACGCCAAATAGCAAGGATAGAAACGTAATCGATAATGTTGTGCAGTATCATGTTATATCTTTACTCTAAATATATATAGTCGCGATATGCATTAATAGAAAATCATATGTACAAGGTTTCGCTTTTATAGTGGAGAAAGAAAGAGATTTTCTAAAACAATTTCAAAAGCTTATATAATTTCTGAAAAATATATATGTTATTAGAATATCCGTTTAGGAATAAATTGTCACATTTTCGTCTATATGTTACACTACAGTCTTACAGACGCTAAAAAAGGAAAAAATGTTTCAAAATTAAATTTCAATTTAATTTCATATGCAGTAGGTGGTATGTTTTAAACGTGTCACGGGTTGTGCCATAAATAAGTATTAATTACTAATGTATCATATCATAATTATATGCCAACTTCATTATCAATTCCCACCCTTTGTCGTACATTTATAATTATAGGCGTAAATATAATTTCATTCGATTTATGGATATGTCTATGTAAGTATAAGCTTCAATCTTAGATATATATAGCTATTGTTTACAATTCTATATTATATAAGTTATCATGATCTTTTGATAAAAATAAAATCGCTTAAAATAAGAACGTAAATATATAGTGTGTAACTTATAAATAAAATAGTCACTCGTATGAGCCGTATAATTTATAATATCATTGTTCATACTTAATTACTGTATACCCTTATTTCCTCGGCACTCAGCAGAGCTGGCACGTGCCAAAACCATCAGAAACAAAACAACTTTGCCTCTGTTTTCTTATAGAGAGAGAGGGACTCCAATTCATTTTGACAAAATTTGGGTGGCTGCTGCACGCATTCACGTATATATTAATTATATATTATATATTGATTATAATAAATAAAATAATTATAGCTCATTAATTTATAATTATAGTTTATTAATTTATAATTTATTTTATCAATTCATAACTAAAATTTATTAATTTCAATTAAGATTTATTAATTTAAAATTAAAATTTATTAATTCATGATTATGATTTATTAATTCATAATTAGGATTTATTAATTCAAAATTAAGATTATTAATTCATGGTTAGGGTTTATTAATTTAAAATTATTATTTATTAATTCATAATTATGATTTATTAGTTTACAATTAAAATTTATTAAATTAATTAATTTTTAATTAAAATAATTTAATAATAATTAATCAATTAAATAATTAATTAATTAAAAATTAATTAGGGTGGTCTCACTCACAACTAGAGTTGGCAAAGTAGCGGGCCGGCCTGGACCGGTCGGCCTCGAACTCGTCGAGCTTTTAAATTTTCTGTCGGTCCAAATTTTTGGGCCTAAAAATATGAAACCCAAACCACCCAGAAGCGGGCTTTCGGGATTTAACTTTTTAGATAATTTTTTAATATATAAAATTAATATTTTAAATTTTAAAAATTAATTACTTAATTAAGATCTCATAACTCATTCACTAAAATAAAGAATCAATGATGAGAATATTTTGAGTTTACTTATTCTTATGATAATGTTTTCAGATATCTTGACCTATTTATGTATTAAATACGATGATGTCAGAATAAAGATAATGTTAATTTTTTAATTTAAGGAGAAAAATTAGTAATTACAAATCAAAGATAAATGATATTATTAAACGTCAATCCCACTTATAGGCATAAAATAATAGAAGAAAATAAATTAATTATATATATATATATATATATATATATATATATATATATATATATATATATATATTTAAGATCAAGGATTCAAAATAGATTTTACATACTATAAGGTCATTAATCATCAATGTATATATTTTGGAGATTATTTCTCTTATGAATTATTTTGAATGATTTTGAGGTTATTATTTTTCTAGAATTTATTTTCCTCACCAAGATGTGAATTAGTAAGAAAATTGTTACTATAAAAATAAATAATTATATAAAATATAATTAATATTATTAAAAATTATAGAATGTATATTAAATAATATTATAAATATATATATTTAATAGAAATCAAGTAGCTTTTTAGCTCAAAACCCTGCGCTTTTTGTCCCGCCCCAGAGGCCGGGGTTTTTTTTTGAGCTTATTGCCCGATTTTTCGGATCTTTAATTTTGCTCAACCGGTCCAAATCCGGATGCGGGCGCTTTTTAGATCGAGCTCATTTTGCCAACTCTACTCACAGCTCGCACAGGAGGAGACCACCCCATTCATTTTTCAATTGTGTGTCTGTGTGTGTGTGGAGAGAGAGAGAGAGAGAGAGGGCTTCCAAATTTTCAATTTCAAGAAGACCACCCCCCATTCATTTTTCAATTGTGTGAGAGAGAGGGCTTCCAAATTTTCAATTTCAAGAAGTACCGATACATAAAAAATATACTAGTAAAATAAAAATATCACCCCTTCCCCTCCGAAAGAAAAGAGGAAAATATTAAAAGAAAAAAAAAAGAGAGGAGAGAGAGAGCAGTCTAAAACTTCAAGATTATTTCAATTCAAAGTTCAGACAAGAAACCTGACCAGACCAGACCCATTTAACAATCTCTCCAGATCTTTACAATATTTTGCTGATTCATCAGCCTACTGATTCACTCACTTCAGATGCTCTAAAAGGTAAGGACTTTTCACGCATTACTTCTCATTGTTCTTGGTTGAGATGTGAGAATGTGGTGCATGTTTTTAGATGGGTGATGAGAAATCTCTTGCTGGCAAACTGGAAAATGAGTTTTGCATATGAATCTTGTAAGCGGTAAAGGTTGGATCTTTGGGGGGCTTTAGAGATCTAGTGTGAGTGTATTTTAAAGTCCCTTTTCTCTTATGATTTTTGTCCTTTTCTTCTGGTTTTGTTGCTAAGACTTTATTCTTGTTGGGTTTTGTTTATCTGAAACGATTAGTTATTATTTATGGTGCTATTTCCTGTTGATTCCTAGTGCATTAGTGTTGGGATTAGATTTATTGTTGTTTCTTTGTTAAAGATAGTATTTTGTTCGAATTTAGTGGTGTTTGTTTGCTAGGAAAGAAAAGGGAAGATGGAAGAGTTAATGGGGGATGGGAATGTTGAGCTTTTTAGCTCGAGATTTGTTAGTATCTATCAAGACTTTATGTAGCTATCTTTGGTGGAGATTCAGCTTTATTACAGATTCTGCTGAGTGTTATTAAGCATGCTGCATCTGGATGCTTTATCATTTAAGATTATCTATATATGTTGCTTGCATTGCTCATTTAAATATTTGGGTGTGTAGGAATGCCAACTTCTTTGTTGTAGATGGACAATCTATCTTTGCTATTGCGATTTCAAGTGAATGTTTTGATGCAGGCTTGCTGCCTCATCTGAAGGAGTGTGCTATGGTTTTGTTAGGTAAATAGGCTTATGATGGCGGCTAACAGCAATAACCCTGTGTGTGGGGCAGAGTTGGAGAATGGTCTTCACAATCACGAGCCAATCGTAATCTCTGAAAAGGTTAACGGGAGTTCCAATAGAGACTTGGAGATTGAAGAATTAAGTGCTAATCTTGAAGATGCTGTGAAGCTGGGAGATCATTCTTTAGTCTCTGACAAAGAAATCATTCAAGAACCGGCTATGCAACCAGAACACAACTCGATTGTCACAGATGAGGTTTGAGTTTCTGGACTTCTTAATTCTTATCCAGCTGCATAGCTTCACTAATACTTTTTGGAACTTCGAATTTTGAATTTTCATTTTGGTGGGTGTGTGTGTAGGCTCTTGGAGTTAAAGACTCCAGTGATTCTAAGAATTTGAAACCGCAAAAGGGCACAGGGAAGGCCAAGAGTGGGAAATCCTTAAGCCCGAGACAAGTGCCATTGGCAGGTTTGAGTAAGAGCAAAGATGGGAAAAACGTGCCTAAATCTTCTGTTGCTTCAAATGGTAATTCTTCAGAATCAGTACGTGGAAAGACGCCTTCTCTGAAAACAAAAGTTAAATCTTTCAATGAGAGGCAAGCTTCTGATAGCTTGAAAGCAATAAATGTTCAAACTGCTTCTAAGGTATAGGTGATATATCTGCATGAATTACCTAGGAATGTATTATTTCTTCATTTTATGGAAGTTAATTCCTTTATAATCTCCTGCAGCAGCAACAGCATCCTGATGCAACATTGTCTTCCACTGGCGAAGCTCCTCCAGAAGATCCCACGTATGTTGTTTTTCAATCATGGGTTCATTCTCTTCTCTAATATTTCCTCCATGACTCCTAAAATTGGAAATTTGACTCGGAAATGCAAGGTCCATAGCAGGCATATAGATGAAAGAACTTTGAGCTTTCTTTCTTGTAGTTATACACTATTCGTGAAGGTCCCATAATTCTTATTCCTTCAATGATGAGGACTGTTTCCTCACTTCAGGGAGGAGACAAAACCGAAGGTAGTTAAGAAAGGCCCTGCCAGTAAAGCTGAAGAGACCTCCGAGTCTTCTCTGTATCCTTTGATATTGCACAATATTTCTAAGATATTGAAGTTGCAAGTATATCATATTGTTCTTAAAAAAATTATATCCTACTTTTGAATGTCTCATCCTTAATTGATTTGTTGAAGTCCTACTTCTGATGATGGCAAACCCCGCAAGTTGGGTACTCTTCCAGCCTACAATTTCAATTTTAAGTGTGACGAGAGGGCTGAGAAAAGAAGAGAGGTTAGTTTGTGTGCAGTGACTCTCTAGTCTTCCATGTATGATCTGGGCTCATAGGTTTCACTGTAATTTGTTTGGCAGTTCTACACAAAACTTGAGGAAAAAATTCATGCAAAGGAAATGGAGAAGAACAATTTGCAAGCCAAGACTAAGGTTTGGTTTTAATTTCATACTATGGCTTTAAGATCTCGGGTGGTGGGCTTTGATATCTTCATTCTCATTCCCTTCTTTTGCACAGGAATCTCAGGAAGCTGAGATTAGAATGTTGAGAAAGAAATTGGGTTTCAAAGCAACACCTATGCCAAGCTTCTATCAGGAACCTGCACCTCCAAAGGTGGAATTGAAGAAGGTAGTATGATAAATTGATTCTCGTAAAACATTTGAAGATCCCATCTTTATAAATACTTTCTGATGTCGTAACTCTTGTTGTGTAAGTTTGATCATGGCCAAACTATTTAATGGAAGCAAAATTGAGCCTCTTCAATGCTGAAATCAACTATTATTGATGTATACTTTAATAATTAGGCTGGTGTAAAAGCTCGTTTTCAGGAGTCTTCTCTCAAATGTGATGTCTATTCATGTTCACATAAACTGTAATAGAAAAGGCTTTAGACATTGAACAAGATCATGTTGTCAGTAGTTTATGCATGCTGGAATCAACTGAAGTCTCAAATGGTTTAAATAATGTCCATATTTACTACCGAGAATGGTCAATTTGTACACAATTAATAATGAAAACGAGGAAATCCAGAAGTAAAATATATCCTTTTTGTCTAGAAAATCACTATCACTGCTATCCTTGGTTTAGGCTCAGTTTCATGCTTTTAATGTGTGTCGATTTTGTAGCAAGCAGTGAAGTTTTCTAGTTCGTTCTAATGCCTTCTTGTGAACAATCTTTAATGTAGATACCTACTACAAGGGCCAAATCTCCCAAGCTTGGTCGAAAGAAGCCTTCATCTACTGCTGAATCTGAAGAAAATGATGCCCCCATTGCTCGTCCAAGTAGGCTGAGCTTGGATGAGAAATTTTCAAAAGGTAATGTTGCAAAAACACCACCTCCTGTTGCCCATGTTAAGAAGCCACTACGAAAATCTCTTCCTAAGTTGCCCTCCGAGAACTCCACCTTATCCGGTGAAAAGAAGAGAGCTACGTCTAACAAGACCACAGCTTCCAAAGAAGCAGCAGAATCCAGACATGACCCGAAAGACATATCCAAGGAAACGAGTGAAGCTACACCTGCACAGAAATCGGAGGCTGGGACTGCTACTGCTGTGCCAAATGAGAGTGAGACGTGCATGGAATCACAAGAACAAGATAGTTTGGTGCATGAGGCGATTGCAGTATGAGCTGAAAGAAGAGCGCCAGCGCAGGTTATGCATCTTTTCTAAATTGGTGTTATACGATGATGATATAAAATGTGGAAGATGTCTGAATAAGTCTCTATATTCAAGCAAGGCATGGAGTACAGTGTAGTAAGGGGTGCCGGTTTCATTCTACCCATGGTCAGCAACGAAGTTTGCTTGTTTGATATGCTGGTTGTTTTATATGTTTGCTGAATGTGGTGAATTTGCTATCCTAATTTATGCTTAGGCATGATTGTCACCCGAGTTAGTGAAAATTTTGGGGAAATTCTGTGTTGGAATGATTCGATGTCGAAGACAGGCTGTTGAAATCTCTAGTGGTGCAGCTACTTTGGTCTGTTGCTTTTCAATTGTTGATATAAAACACAAGTTATCAGTGTAGTATATTTGTTCTTGTTTGCTTTCCTATGCTTTACACTTGAATTCTTCAACTTGTGTTGGAAGCTGTAACTGCTTTAAAGTTGAATCAATATTTTCTATATGGGATAGTGGTTATTAGTTATGTCTGTCAGAAATCCAAGTGGAATTGATAAAACATGTGGAATTCATAAATTTTAGCAATAAGAACCTACTTTACCACTAGACATTTTTGCCTGTATGGGTGTGTGTGTATTTTAAATTGTATCTTGGTACCATGGCATAAACTTTAGGATTATTGATATATAAATACACAATTTTGATGAGATTTTGGTTTTGCATACTGAACTTTAAAATGATTATATAAATACATTAACTTTGATTTAATTTTGGTTTTGCACATAAACTTTAAGAGGAGTATATAATTACGAATTTATTAATTTTAGTAATTTTACCATGATTTATTTTTTCGATCAAATTGATATGACATTAGATATGATGAGTTGAGAACGGCGTGAAGATAAATTAATAATAAAATATAAAATAAATATTTACACTTAAGAAACACGATATCGACTCATTAACATACACAACACATATACACTTCACGAAAAAAAAAATATAATACAAACACAAAACGAAAAAGAGCACTTCAAATCTTAAACTTACCATTTGTAAATAGAGTAAATGGCGAACAAGTATGTTACTATAAATATCGTCTTCTTCTTCACACACGAATTTGAAGATTTCCACATCGTGTTGCCAACTCATCATATTTAATGTCATATGGGTTTAATTTGACCGAAAAGTAAATTGTTGTAAAATTACTACAATTAATAAGTTCGTATTTATATACTCCTTTTAAAGTTCGTGTGTAAAAATCAATCAAAGTTCGTATATTTATATACTCCTTTTAAAGTTCGAGTGCAAAACCAAAAGCATTAGTTTATGTATGAATATGCCAATAACTCTAAACTTTATAACGACTATTTACACTTTTACATTTAAAGAATTATTAAATTTTTAAAAATTGAATATACTTTCAATTTAAACGTATTAATATCCTTACTGCAGCCGATGATTGGTCTTTAACGGATGCAACTATTGATGGTTGTTCTGCTTCAACCGAATCAACAGGATCTACTGTAAGTAAGTGTGAGGCGGGGTGGACATCGGATTAGCAGTATATAATTGTCGGGATGCCCCAAACGCCGGCTCGTTCTTGAGCCCTTCCCCTATCCCCGCTCCTACCGTCCAAAACAGCCTATGGAGTATAGCAGTGGTAAGGCATCGGTTTTGGGAAAAGGTAACCGACAACTTTTAAAGGTGTGATACCACTAGCAATGATGAAGGAATAATGAAAAGAATTCATCCCTCTACCGAAAAGTGCCCGATGCTCTTGTAAGGTCGAATACTAACGCGCCACGCCTATCTGCTCAAGTGTCGTTATGATTCAATCGAGTTAGAGGCTACATTACTCGTGATCCTCTATTGCTTGGAACCGCCCGCCGCAAAGAGAAGCGTAAGAGAGCGGGAGAATCTTGATCATACTTTTTAGGTCTTCCTCCACCGAGCCGTAAGCTGGTTGGAAGACTTGGTGAAATGGCGTCGCCATCTGAGTAGTTATATGATCAATATATGATCAAGGGATCGATCGGCTGAGAGCGGGCTATTCTTCTTCTCGGGAGTCTTCGCCTTGAGTTCGAGGACCCGTGCTAAAGCATTATCTACGAGCTAAAGAGCTAACTCACTCGTTACCGAAAGAGGCAATGTATCGCAACCGGTGATTTTTCGCAAGCTTTATTAAAGTCATCGATGTGTTAACTCTCAAAATAGTCAAAGGACTCTTTATGCCTATGATTTATGGTAAAACAATAGGTAGCACTATTAATGATCTCAAAATTTAGCAACAGGAGCTCCTAGATACATCGGCCACTGAACTCATAGCAGCTCTAACTCGTAACTAGAGAACTCATAGGGGCTACAGACACCGATTCGGTAGCCTAGCTCATTGGCTCCGCCGTCCAATTGCCGCCGAGTAAAAGTAGGAATGCTTGATAGCGTGCTACTTAGATAGTAGGAATGCCTGTCTCGCCATGGAAGGATCTCGCCCTGGCCTCCCATGCATGTCAGTGAGGGATGGAATAACATATGAATAAGAGAGTCTTAGTTGACCCCAAAGCAAGAGAGAGAGGTAATCCTTACTTCACGCCTTTATTATGTCAATTCGGTCAACCATATTCCCATCCTCGGCCACCTCGAGACTTTCCAACCTTTTGGTAGGAAGGATCACTACAACTTTACTCGGTCGGCACTACCCAATGATCAAGTACCGGTTCTGACAGGATACCACAACTAATTCACGACTATCACTGACTGCAAAGGGGACCTCTTAAAGAGAGTTTGCATGAGTCTAATGGCTTTGCTTTCTCTCAATCCACCATCCACCACCGACCTATATAAGATCCGGAAGCGAAGAACAGTATATATATATATATATATAGGGGTTGGATCCATGAGAACTCATCTTTTATGAGAACTTGAGAACCATGCATAAGACATAGAATATAATGCACAAGCAGGTATAAAGTTAGCATAGCTAAAACTTTCTAAAATTGTTGCACAACAAAATAATTTTAGAAAGTTTTCGTTATGCACAACTTTATACCGCTTTTGTGCATCATCTTCAACGTCTTATGCATGGTTCGCAGAGTTCGCAAAAAGATATGGTTCTCATTGATCCACTCATATATATATATATATATATATATATTATATGTGGTCAAGTTTCCGAAACTACTTTGACCAAGATTTTGAGTGACGAACGTTTAATTTTGTGAAATTAAACGGCATAGGATCGATCTACGCTTCGAGTAGATGATCGTGGTGTATTCACATTCTCAAACCGATTTTGGTGGTGAGAAATAATGGATCAAAGTTGGTCACTTAAATATGGAGTTATGTGATTAAGTGGATAAGCATGGATTAATTAATCCTTATCCCACATTGATTAATGTATCTTCATTAATTGTCTATATAAGTGGTTCATTGAACACTTAGTATAATTATGTGCACAAGTGACGGGTCGAAAGCCCACGCCACACACACGCGCCGCCGCCGCCGCCGCCGCCGCCGCCCGCTGCCGGTGCCGGCGCCCGACGCCCGCCGTGCGCCTCGCCCGCCCGCCCCCGACCGACCCCGCCCGCCCGCCCGGTTCGTGGATCGTGGATCGTGGATCTTGGATCTTCGCACCGATTTGCGGGTCATTCTTTGGGCTGTTCGTGGGCTTGCCGTGGCCCATCGCCTCATATTTTGGATCAATGTTTGATCGAGCCCAAAGATGGAGTTGGTCCGAGGCCCAACTCGTGTAGCCCAACCGTTGGGCTGTTGTGCGATGGAGTTGGTTCGAGGCCCAACTCGTAAGCCAATCCGTTGGGCTCGCTTGTGCACTCAAGAGACGTCCGGATACGCCCAATGAACTGTATGCACGCGTTGTCCGATTCATCGAATCGCCGGTAACGTTCGACATGAAGGCTCTGCGGAAACGTGGGCACGTTGTCTCGAAACCGTCGCGTAACCCTCTCGCACTCAATGGGGACATAACTCGTAACACCCGACATCAATGCGGTGTTGACTCAAAGATGCTCCCCGTGAGGGACGACGCCTATAAATAGGACATGTCTCCTCAAAGATTAGTTACCCATCAGAAAAGCATTCTAGCATTCTCTCAAAGCACTCCCTGCATACATAGTTCGTGTCCAAGCTCTGTCCTCACCTCCGTCCAGTTCACCGGAGCTCGTTGGTTTGCGGTGCTGCCACCCACGAGACGTTTGCCGTTTTATCTTTGGAGACAATACGCCAGAACCGAGAGCACTACCGGGGCGTATCTCGTCTTGCGGAAAGAGGCCTCCTCGACTCGGCATTAGTTTACGGTTTATTTTCAATTGTATTTCAATTCAGTTTAGTTCAATTGTTATTTAATCTCCACTTCTACATTTCTGTTTTAAGTTGTAATACGCCCGACAAGTTCTGTACTGTTTGTACACATTTTTCCAACAATCGCAAGACGAGTTAGCACTTGCCAAGGAGTTCAGACTTTTAATTAACGTAAAAACTTTCGAAACTTAATACCTTTACTTGGAGATGTCGACCGCACCGCCATCGACCGCTTGCCGCCGCCGCATTGCCCGCCGCCGCCGCCACCGCACTATGGCTTCGGTCATGTTTGGTTCGATGCCTTCGGTCAACCATTGGACCCTTGGGTCGATCGCTGGTTCCACTTTTAGTGGTTCAACAATTGGTTCCACTTTTAGTGGTTCCGAGTGGGTCACCGTTGGATCCATGGGATCTAACACCGTGGTTCTCATTCGAGTTCCATGTTTCAAAGACACCCAAGTGGTGTGGATCCGATTTTTGATCGATCTTGGCGCTGCTCATACGCGAGGATGATGCCGCCCACCGAGAAGTCGCCAAGTTTGGAGGATCGACTTCAAGAGATGGCGCAAAAGATGTTGTTCACCACGACGTTGGGCTTCGCCAATTTCTTGGTGGAAGATGAGCCCGCCATTCCGGGTCAAGTGACGGACTTTCATGTCCGAGCAAAGATATGACAACCAAGACCGCGACTATCTTTGTAAAAATTTTATACTGTAGTTTAGAAGATAGTTTGTATAGTGTTTATCTTTGTTGTAACGACATCTAAATGTATGTGGGACGCGCTAGAAAAGAAGCACCGTAGTGATGATGCAGTACGAAGAAGTTTATTGTAGCCAAATATTTGGACTACAAGATGGTCGATTCTCGACCGATCACGGACCAAGTGCAAGAGTTTCAACTCATTGTACACGAGGTTCAAGTCAAGGGGCACATCGCTTCGGACGGCTTTGTCGTCGCCATGTTGATTGAGAAACTACCCGGGCAGAGACTTCAAGGTCTACCTTAAGCCAAGCGAAAGGATATGACGCTGAAGACTTGATCGTCAAACCGCGCATCGAGTCCGACGTGAAGAAGCAAGATCTAAAAGCCAGAGGCTTGCTCGATCGCTAGCTAACCTGTTGGAGGCGGTCCCTCCAACAAACGTGTTCGCCCCAAGGTCAATGACAAAGGCAAAGGAAGGTGGTTGCCCGTAAGTTTGACGGGATCATATAATTGTGGCAAGCATGGTCACACAGTAAGGACCGTCGACGCCCAAAGAAGAGGCATAAACAAGTTGCCAACGTTATCGGTAGCGACTTGACAAATGGGACAAGAATGACTTGGCCGCCGTGGTGACCGAAGAAGTCAACCACGCCGAGAATCAAGGTGGATGGTTCATCGACATCGGCGTAACCGCGCACGCCCTGTGCCGAAAAGATGTGTTTCTCCACCCACAAGCTCGTTGAGGAGGAAGCTCAACATGGGGAACCAAGTCGTCCGAGGTTGCCGAGTTGGTGATGTGGTGCTCAAGATGTCGTCCGCATTGAGATCACATTGAAGGATGTCGCATGTCCCGGACATTCGTAAGAATTTAGTGTCGGGCTCGATTATAGTTAACAAGGGTTTAGACTAGTTTTGAGTCGGACAAGTTTGTCTGACTAAGTTTGAGAAGTTCCTTGGTAGGGTTATCTCACCGGGTCTTTTCAAATTGAATGTAATGGTGTGCTACTGTACCCAAGATCGTTATGAATGAAAATGCAACTACTTCCTCTTACTGATGAAAGTGTTCGATTTATGGCATTGTAGATTAGGACATGTTAATCTAAATGCAATAAAAGATTAGTAAATTTAGATTTACTAAAGTTAAATGAAGTTAATACACAAACGAAATGTGAGGTTTGTGTGGAAGCCAAATGGCTAAGTTACCGCTTCATTCGGTAGAACTGAGCACTAAGCCTCTAGAACTTATTCACACCGATGTGTGTGATTTAAAGTTTATACAAACTAGAGGTGGTAAAAGTACTTCATCACTTTTATTGATGATCAGACAAGATATTGTTATCTTTACCTTCTAAGAAGTAAAGACGAGGCTATTGAAGCTTTTAAAACTTCAAGAACGAAGCCGAGAATCAACTAAGTTGTCAATTAAGACTATTCGAGTGATAGAGGGAGAATATGTAGCTCTGCTTGAGGCATTATGCAACGAAAGTGGTATAATACATCAAACGACGCCCTTATTCACCTCGCCTAATGGCGTTGCTACGAACGAAAATCGAACATGATCAAGCTAAAAACACACTCAAATTCACTCGTAATCGTACGAGGTAATCGTAGCGTGATAAGTTAACACGAGTCGTCTCTCAGGGAAAACTTAACAGGGCGATTGTTCGTATCAAACACAGAAAGCGATTAAAACCTAAACATTCTAATGCCAACAAGGGTTTGAAACATGCAAGAATAGAAATACGAGAAATAAACAGCGATCCTAAGCTGGGGGTTGTCAATCCCAAGCTAAACTAATAAAGCGATAAATCTAAACTAGGGGTTGTCAATCCCTAGTTGAACTATGAAAGCCATAAATCAAAAGCGATAAATAAAAGCATATGCAATTCTATTATTCATAGGGTTTGTCAAGCCCTAATCTAAATCTAATTGCAGATAAATCATAATCATCAATCCATCACAAAGAACATGAGTAAATCGAAAGCGATATAAATTAAAGCAACATGAAAACAATCCACTGTCACTATGAATTGAATCCAATAAAAATCATCAAACAATAATATAAAGAAATTGATTCCGACAAAACAGATGAATCCAAAGCATGAACTGATAATCTAAATTATTCAAGAATGAAATGAAAAGTAAATTAAAACTAAGAATTTATCTGCTTGTGTAGATGCTCAAGAACTCCTCAAGATCGTCAAGAAAGCTGACGCCGCCGTGAAAAGGAACTAAGAAAATCCGCCCTTTCGTGACCTAACGCACATATATATATTAAAATAGATTGGTATTTGGATGAAGTTGAGCGCCGCTTAGAAATCATTCGACTTGCGCGTGAACGCCGGATGAGTTTGAGCGCGAGGAACGTCGGTTGATGGTCAGCGGCGCCGTCAAGTGAGCGCTGGAGTTGCGCGGGTGAAGATGGTGGGGCGAGGCATCGGGAGCGCGGGAGGACGCTTGTACTGAGTGTCGCGCTGTGGGCGATGAAAGCCGGGTAATGTGGAGCGAGCGAGGGAAATTCATGAGATGGCGTTCGAATGAGCGCGGAGGAGGCTGAGCAAAACATGATGTTGAGTGCCGCCGAGAGTGAACCGCGCCGAGTTTGCTGAAATGAAATGTGAACGAAAGGAAATGCCGGGCGGATGCTGAGGAAGGCGCCACGGGCGCCGCGGGTACGCGGCGGACGCTACCGGTGCGCGGCGCGGAGGAAGGTGGCGCCACTCGAGCGCACGAGCAAGATTGCGAACGTGCGCCGAGTGAGCGCCGCTGGGCGGACGAGCGACGGGCCCGCGGGACACGCGGTGCGGCGTCTTGGGGGTGGCGCGGCGCGGGCCATGCGACGGGCGCCGTGGCGCGACTTTGGTCGCTCACCCGCTCTCCTTCGTCTCGAACTCCGATTTACGCACGGTTTTCACCTACGAACTCCTGTCGAAATGCTCTTCAATATATTTGATTCTTGGTGGATCCAATTCATCCTATTTTCTACCGTTTTCCTACAAAACATCGAAACGAATGAAGTAAGTCCAAATCGATAGAAACTAATCAAACCAACGGCATAAATAGGACAAACCATAGAAAATGACACGTAAAACAATACCAAGAATCATCACAAAATCATACCAAATAACTCCCCCACACTTATCTATTTGCTTGTCCTCAAGCAAAGTCTATACTAATAAGAGTCGAAAGATAACTCATGCAACTTAACCCTTATTCTAATCAATCAAACCTTATTGCATTTCCACACTTGGTGTTTACGAATTCAAAGATAATGCGAAATAAATCAAGAACGACAGTTGACTTCAATAAATAAAAGGTAATCGCCGCCGGACTCCAACTCTCCGTTAGGGTGAACTAACTAATGTGGTCACCTTTAGCAACACGCTTTTATAAAGCATAAAGAATGTTTTAATGATTTTGAATAATATTCGAAGGTGCACTCTCGATGAACTCGAGTCTCCTAACGTGGTTTCCCATGTCCATTTCTCAAATTACGAAAGAGGATGTAATCCCATCCTCCATTTCAACAATCTCAACAAGATAATTGGAGCTTTATTCTCCTCATTTTCTTCTTCTTTTCACATATTTTTTATATATAAATAAATGAAACAAGTATATAGCAACCACAATGTTAACACTACCTAACATTAGCCGGACAAATCACATCAATTTTCCCTATTCAATTTCTATCAATCACGCCTCGTCAATTCACATTATACTCAAATCATATATCACCAAAAGTTTGAAAATTCAAAATCAATTTGATCAATACCACGTAGTTCAACAGCACAAATCAAGATCCTAACTTACTCGCATAGACAAAGCTTACGTCCAAACAATCAAAATAAGCACAAGGGCACATCATTACATACAAAACAATATATCACGCACACAAAACCGAGCAAACATCCCCACATTTTAAATCGAGCATCGCCCCTGCTCAAAACATTAAAAGCTCAAATGACTATAGAGGATGATACTTCGATAATCGATTTAATGTGCGCTGTAGAGTTGGAGCATCACGGCTTCATCTCGCCGACAACTTTCCAGATCCGAGCAAAACAAACTCAACAACAATGATAGATCAACAAGAACAACAAA
This sequence comes from Salvia rosmarinus, assembly GCA_036937905.1. Taxonomy (NCBI): domain Eukaryota; kingdom Viridiplantae; phylum Streptophyta; class Magnoliopsida; order Lamiales; family Lamiaceae; genus Salvia; species Salvia rosmarinus. The sequence continues at coordinate 15,064,332 of CM072822.1, read as the reverse complement.
AAAAAGACAAAGAAAGAAAGAAAGAAAAAGCAATAAAAACCGCGGGTCAACCCCACGCGAAGATCGCTTAACGTCGTGAGCACGACGTGTTCCGGCCAACAACGGACTATCCATAGTCCTTCACCGCAGAATACCATCTCGCCGTAACATCGAGTAACCATATACGCACAAATGACAAGAAAGAAAGAAAATAACAAATCATTTAAGCTCAAGTCGAACATCCTATTCTCCAAAGTGAAATAGATAATTTCAATTCCCAAAGCACAATACTGGAGAATTAGAAGTCGACAATCATGGATGTTACCTCAACCTTGTTATCACCGTGTCCTCCTGGAACACGACTTCACATGTCGAGGCAGCTCTTTCACTTCCGTGAGTGGGTTTGGCATGCTATTCACTTTATTTGCCCACTCTTCCTCGCTTTTCCACCTCTCTAGTTGCAAAGAACTCATCAGAGTCTCTCCCACCCCATTCTCAACAATCGGGTCACTTCCAAGAAAAGTTACCGTCCGAGTCCGATCCGTTGGTGTGGGAAGGCATGACTTCGCCTTTATCCTTTTCCACCTCATGTGGCCGCAACGGCTCTTTCCGGTGTCTCTTCCACCCATTCTCAATAATTGGGTCACTTTCTAGAATTGTGACCACCGATCCGCCGGATTGGTTTGGAGGTTCCTCCATTGCCGCAATGCTCTTTAAGCAAAGCTATTAACATGCCCCGCCATGCCTCCAAACGCCGAGACGAGGTGTTTGCAACATCCATTTGTTAAGTAACATATCCATTCGGGTGAACGAATCCTCAAATGATGACCTCTGCGGTGGCGATGCGTGGTGGTGAATAATACTCGCTGCGGGTCGTACTAATCGTTCTTTGTGGAGGTCAGGTGGCACGTGGATCACACCATTCATAACCGTGTTGTGGATTCCAATATTCCGGTCGGGTTGTGGTTCCCACCATTCGAACCGGACCGAGGGGCCGCCGCCGCATGGGTATGAATATTGAGGTGGAGGTGGTTGCTCGGGAATATTACGGCAGAGGTGGTTGCTCCGTAGGGATCGTAGTTGCTTGCGCTCCCGGCCCGACGGATATCCTCAACATGGTCGAACCGGCCCTTCTTCAAAGAAGAATTTGCCTAATACGACGAACTTTTCTCCCCCAACTGGGTCGACTATATTCGCATCGCTGATAACCCCGCATTAATGCACACCAACAACAAAAACAAGATCACATGCACCGTGGAGAAAATAACCAAATGTAAAGAAAAGAAACACGGAAAACAAACAACACAAACAATACGCCTTAAAGTTTTCCCAAGAACGCGCCAAAATTGATCGAGCTAAAACATACTCAAATTCACTCGCAATCGCACGAGGTAATCATAGCGTGATAAGTTAACACGAGTCGTCTCTCAAGGAAAACTTAACAGGGCGATTGTTCGTATCAAACACAGAAAGCGATTAAAACCTAAACATTCTAATGCCAACAAGGGTTTGAAACATGCAAGAATAGAAATACGAGAAATAAACAGCGATCCTAAGTGGGGTTGTCAATCCCAAGCTAAACTAATAAAGCGATAAATCTAAACTAGGGGTTGTCAATCCCTAGTTGAACTATGAAAGCCATAAATCAAAAGCGATAAATAAAAGCATATGCAATTCTATTATTCATAGGGTTTGTCAAGCCCTAATCTAAATCTAATTGCAGATAAATCATAATCATCAATCCATCACAAAGAACATGAGTAAATCGAAAGCGATATAAATTAAAGCAACATGAAAACAATCCACTGTCACTATGAATTGAATCCAATAAAAATCATCAAACAATAATATAAAGAAATTGATTCCGACAAAACAGATGAATCCAAAGCATGAACTGATAATCTAAATTATTCAAGAATGAAAATGAAAACAGGAATTAAAACTAAGAATTTATCTGTTTGTGTCGATGCTCAAGAACCTCAAGATCGTCAAGAAAGCGGACAGCCGCGTGAAAAGCGAACTAAGAAAATCCGCCCTTCGTGACCTAACGCACACATATATATATTAAAATAGATTGAGCGCCGATGAAGTTGAGCGCTTAGAAATCATTTCGACTGCGCGTGAACGCCGGATGAGTTTGAGCGCGAGGAACGCCGGCTGATGGTCGGCGTGCGCTCGCTGAAGTGGCGCTGAAAGGCGGCGCGGGTGAAGATAGGGGCGAGGCTCGGGAGCGTCTTGCGGGAGGACGTGGCGCTGAGTGTCGCACGCAGCGTGGGCGATGGGCCGGGTGATGTGAGCGAAGCGAGGAAATTCATGAGATGGCGTTTTGAATGAAGCGCCGGAGCAAAACATGATGTTGAGCGCCGGTTGAGAGGAACCGCGCCGAGTTTGCTGAAATGAAATGTGAACGAAGCTGAAATGCCGGGCGGATGCCGGAGGAAGGCGTCGCGGCGCCGCGGGTACGCTGGGCAGGCCTACCGCACGGCGGTGGGGCGCGGCGCCACTCGAGAGCGCGAGCAAGATTACGAACGCATGCTCGAGTGAGCGACGGGGCTCGGGAGGTGCGCGCGGGTGAAGCGGGCGGCGCGCGGGCCCGCAGCGAGCGCCGCGCGACGGGTGCCGGCGTGACTTTGGTCGTTCGACCCGCTCTCTTCGCTCGAACTCCGATTTACGCACGCGTTTGCCGCCACGAACTCCTCGTCGAAATGTTTTCAATATATTTGATTCTCGAGGATCCAATTCATCCTATTTTCTACCATTTTCCTACAAAACATCGAAACGAACGTAAGTAAGTCCAAATCGATAGAAACTAATCAAACCAACGGCATAAATAGGACAAACCATAGAAAATGACACGAAACAATACCAAGAATTATCACAAAATCATACCAAACAGTAACACTTAAGGAGATGATGAATGCTTTGTTGATTAGTTGTGGTTGCCCCGTAACTCATGTGAGGCTGTTTGTACCAACTACATAAAGAACAAAATTCCATCAAGAGTAAGGATGTCACCCTTACGAGTTGTGGAAAGGAAGAAAGCCATCGACAAATATCTCAAAGTGTGGGGTGTTTGGCTAAGGTTGAGGTGCTCTTCCTAAACAAGTTACAATTGGACCTAAAATAGTCGATCAGATCTTTATTAGGTATGCATCGACAGCAGCAGCTATCGCTTTTTGATCCACGTCGAGGTACCGGATATGACCGTGGGGACGACGATTGAATCAAGGAATGCTATATTCTTTGAAAGTGTTTATCCTCAGAAAGACAAGGATAAAAGTGAAGCCGATTCTAGCAATAGAGCCGATGGTGAAGCTTCGAGTTCTAAACCTTTGGAGGAAGAACCGATATCGCATAAGCGATCGAGGTCCGATCCGAGGGTCGGAACCAAGACGAGGCAAGAGAGTCGAACGCCAAAGGATTTTGGTCCCGACTATATTATGCTCATGTCGACGAAGAACCAACTTGATCAGTAGCTTATGCTCGGCCGATCGGAATGCTCGCAGAGGTCGCTCAAAGCGAGATTGATTCCATTCGCAAAACCACACTTGGGCGCCGTTGATTTGCCGAATGTTGTAAGCCCTAGGATGCAAGTGGATCCTTAAAAGAAAGTACAAGGCGATGGATCAATTGAAAAGTATAAGGCCCGTTTGGTTGTCAAATGGTTTAAACAAAGAGGGTACGATTTCTTCGATACCTATTCACCGTGACGAGGATTACGCCTATTAGGGTGCTTTTGCAATGCCGCTTGCACAATCTTTAGATTCATCAAATGGACGTTAAGACCTGCGTTTTGAATGGTGACCTCAAGACGAGGTATATATAGAGCGACCGAAGGGTTTGTAGTACACAGTCGAGAGGCAAGGTATGCAAACTCGTGAAGTCTCTATATGGTTTCAAACAAGCGCCGTTACAATGGCACTTGAAATTTGACAATGTAATGTTGGCAAATGGTTTCAAGATCAACGAGTGTGACAAATGTGTCTACGTTAAGAACAACGATAATGGTTATGTTATAGTGTGTCCGTATGTAGATGACATGTTGATCATGGTAGCAATACTCAAGTCATTAATGACACAAAGCGCATGTTAAAAGAAATTTTGACATGAAGGACATGGGATTAGCTGATGTGATTCTTGGAATCAAGATTCTAAGAAGATCGACGGAATTATCTTGACACAATCTCATTACGCCGAGAAAGTGCTTAAGAAATTCAACGCGTTTGACGGTTTGCTGCTAAGACCCATTGGAGCTCAATGTTCACTGAGTAAGAACAGGTGAACTGTTGGACAAGAAGACTATGTTAAGGTCATCGGGTGTTTGATGTATCTTACAAATTGCACCCGACCCGACATAGCTGCGCTAGAACAAATTGAGTCGTTACACGAGCAATCCAAGCAAGGAGCATCGAAGGTTTAGTGAGAGTTTTGAGGTACTCAAGTACACTCAAAATCACGGGCTACATTTCACGAGATATCCCCAAGCTTGAAGGTGCTCGTGATGCCAATCGATATCCGACACGAAAGATTCACTTTCACAAGTGGGTACGTGTTCACGATCGGGAGGTCTTGTTTCTCGAGATCCACGAAGCAGCACTGATAGCCCGATCCACGGAATCGTAATTCATAGCTTTGGATAAAGGCGGTGAGGAAGCCGAGTGGTTCGTAATTTTTGGAAGATATTCCATGTTGGTCTAAGCCCGCCACCGGTGATGATTCACCGTGATAGCCAAGCAAGCTATTGGAAGGGCGAAAAGTGGTTTCAGATAATGGTAAGTCTCGACATATACGTCGGCGACATAATACCGTGAGGCATTTGATCTCAGTGGGGTTATCTCGATTGACTATGTCAAGTCAATAGATAATCCGCGATCCGTTAACCAAAGGGTTGAACAGGATCAAATGATCAAGTTGCTAGAGGAATGGGATTAAAATCCACATCTTAAGAACAATCATAGTGGTAACCCAACCATGATGGTGGAGATCCCAAGAACTTGGTTCAATGGGAGAACTAAGCTATAGGAGTTCGTGTAAACACTCGAGTTAGTCTGTTCCTAGAAAGCAAACGAGTGTTGAAAAACTTACCTAGTGGCGAGGTTGAGTCGTTGGCTCTTAATGATTCCTAAGATACCCGGGAGGTTGAGTATGGCAAGATACTCGGTAAAGAATCACCTATGTAAGTGCAAAGTGGGGCGGCTCAAACAAAACACTTATGAATCCAAAGTGGATGTCCATGGCCAAAATGGAATCAAACGTGAGAACGGATGAGGTTGAGGTGTTAAAGTGTTAATACCATTGTCTCGGCACGTTGTGGGGAATAGTTCAGCATCGTGTCCACTAATCCGCCTGTACTCTATGGTACTAACTATGGAAGGTTGAGGCCATAAACCACCGTCCAAATATTTGAACATCTCTCGAGGATCGAATGTGTTCGCATACATGCATATGGCTATTTCCACTCATGTGGGGATTGTTGAAATCGTGTATATATATATTATATGTGGTCAAGTTTCCGGAAGCTACTTTGACCAAGATTTTGAGTGACGTAACGCTTAATTTTGTGAAATTAAGCGGCATAGGATCGATCTACGCTTGAGTAGATGATCGTGGTGTATTCATATTCTCAAACCGATTTTGGTGAGTGAGAAATAATGGATCAAAGTTGGTCACTTAAACATGGAGTTATGTGATTAAGGGATAAGCATGGATTAATTAATCCTTATCCCACATTGATTAATGTATCTTCATTAATTGTCTATATAAGTGGTTCATTGAACACTTAGTATAATTATGTGCACAAGTGATGGGTGAAAAGCCCACGCAAGACGCTGCCGCCGCTTCACCTGCCCGGCCCGTGCCGCTCGCCCGGCCCTACCGGCCCGGCCCGGTTCCGTGGTCCGTGGATCGTGGATCTTGGATCTTGGATCTTGGATCTTGACAATTGGTCTTTGGGCCATTCTTTGGGCTGTTGCTGGGCCCGGTTCCGTGGCCCATCGCTTATATTTTGGATCAACGTTTGATCGAGCCCAAAGATGGAGTTGGTCCGGCGCTCAACTCGTGTAGCCCAACCGTTGGGCTGTTGCAGCGATGGAGTTGGTCCGAGGCCCAACTCGTGTAAGCCCAATCCGTTGGGCTGTTGTGCACTGAAGAGACGCCGGATACGCCCAATGAACCCGGACGCACGTGTTGTCCAGATTCGTCGAATCGCTTTAACGTTCGACATGAAGGCTCTGCGGGAAACGTGGGCACGTTGTCTCGTAAACCGCCGCGTAACCCTCTCGCACTCAATGGGGACATAATCAGTAACACCCGACATCAATGCGGTGTTGACTCAAAGATCTTTTCTCATGAGGGACGACGCTATAAATAGGACATGTCTCTCAACATTAGTCACCCTCTGCAAAAGCATTTTGGCATTCTCTCAAAGCACTCCTGCATCATGGTTCGTGTCCAAGGCTCGCCCTCACCTCCGTCCGGTTTGCGGAGCTCGTTGGTTCTTGGTCTGCCGCCACCCACGAGACGCTTGCCGCTTTATCTTTGAAGACGATACGTCGTAACCAGAGCACTATCGGGCGTATCTCGTCTTATGGAAAGAGGCCTCCTCGACTCGGCATTAGTTTACGGTTTATTTTCAATTGTATTTCAATTCAGTTTAGTTCAATTGTTATTTGATCTCCACTTCTACATTTGCTTTTAAATTGAATACGCCCGTGAGCTTCAGATCTTGTTTGTACACATTTTTTCTACATATATCATGTAACAAATATAGTAAAATTGGCTTGAAAACTTCGAGTTGAATCTAGCCAAATTCAAACTCAGAATTCTGAATCTCATGAAAGTTCGAGCTCGATAAATTGGAATGCAATTCCGATATTATTTATTTACTTTAGGTGGTTGGTTACTCAAATTTGCAAATTGTACATTATAGTGTCTATTACACATTATTTACTTGTGTAGATAGTTGGTTACACAAATTTGCAAATTATACATTATAGTTTTTATTTACTTGTGTATTAGTCTAAAACTTGCGAGTAACTCGAGTTTGCAAATTGGACCTCGGTTACTTTCATTATCGAAATATCCATGAAATTAAAAATTGTAAATGCCTAAATTTGGTAACAGTGCAAATGAGTAAAACACGTCGGAAACAAAACTAATGTCAAAATGTCGACAAATATAGACGTTCTAAAATTATTAATTATTCTAAAATATATCATTTACTTCTGCAGTAATTTGGTAACATCCATCATAATGAGTAAGGTACTAAAATAGTAAAAGACCTTAAATTAGGTTAAACACTTGTATCCAGAAAGTATTGTAGAGCTTTACCAGTATAGTAACGGAACCCTAAACAGCACAACGAATTATCCAAATTCAACAATACAAAACTATTCCACTACTGAATCTAATTGCCTGCTCAAATAACAGTCACAAACTCAAAGTTGCAAGCTTTCGTTGCCATGGCGGCCTCTAACATCACCATTGAACACGAATAGAAGATGAAACATGATCTTTCCACAAACACACGACCACCACAACTGTGGTAGCTTTATTCATCAACAGAAATACGAGACAGAAAACAGAGTACAATCTTACGGGAGCGTTACATTAACAAGAAGGTTGCGCAAGACAGCTCAAGACAGGAGAAACCTGCAAAACCGGGCTTGGGAAAACAAAAACGACCAAAGAGGTCATCGTGGCAGCAAAACTCACTGCCACGGCCAAAGCCCTGGGAAGCAAGGCAAGAAACGATGACTGCCAAAAGAAGCAACCCTAAAACAGTAACTCCAACACCAGACATGCATAGTCTGGCTAACGGGTTTAAACTACAACATCCATAACACTAAGATAAGACCATTGGAAGGATCAAAAGATCAGTAGTCCACTGCTGCAGAGTTCTCAGCTAACCATAGGGTATTTTTAAAAAGGATGGCTCCTGTAAAGGCAACCATCCTGCAAACAGCTCTCTCAACATCAAGAGAGCTGCAAAAAGTAGTACCAGGCTAGCTTAGCTGGAAAAAGGCGAGACTCGTGGACTCAATGATTTTCAACACCTCCCAACGGACCCAAAAACAACCAACACTGCTATACTTACTAAGTAAGAAGATATGAACCTTATCATCACCCATCATGTGTGGCTTCTTAGTAAAGTATATCACACCTCCACAGTTGATCAAGAAGCAGGCTGGTGGCACCAAAGCTGACTCCACAGCAACGCTGGATGTTCAGCCCCACCAGAGTCTTGCCCAAGGCGATCAGATAAGGCAGGCTTTTGTCGGATATCAAAGAGCAGCCGACGATAGAAAATATCTGCAAATTCATCTGCTCAGCCGCTGCCAAGGCTGTAACTCCATAGTCTGTTACTCCGGACTGCGAGACATCCAGCTCACTGAGCGACAGGCAATTCCTTGCGATTTCCACCAAGCTCGTGTCAGTGACGTGTCTGCAGCCATCAAGGTTCAGAAGCTCGAGAGTTTCCCCATGAAGCTCTGCAATGGCTGAGACAGCATTGTCCGATAGGTTGACACAGTTACTCAGATTGACCTTCACTAGACCAGCCTCTGAGCTCTGAATGAGGGGCACAATGCCAGTGTCTGTTACACTCTGAAGGCCACTAAGATCGACATGAGTCAGTTTGGGGCAGATGCTACCCAACATGCTCAAGCCGGAGTCACCAAATCCAGGACAGTTGCGGATGGTCAATGATCTGAGGGAGTCGCAACGAGATGTCAACGGAAATCCAAAGTTCAAGTCACGAATCCCCAAGCAGTTCGCCAGTGCAAGAGCCTTCAATTTCTCACCGCAGTTTGCAAGGATGCCAAAGAAGCCACACTGCGTGATCATGTGGCACTCCTCGATTTGAAGACTTTCAAGTGAACTGGCAGCTTTGGCAAACGACACAATGCCATTGTCGGAAACCCGCAGACATTTCCTGAGGGCAAAAAGCTTGAGATTGGGGCAACCTTCACCCACAGCTCCCAGCCCTAAATCAGAGGCTCCCTGGCAAGCAGTTACCGATAAAGATCTCAGCTTCTGCAGACCTTGACCCATACCCATCACCCAGAAACCCCTCTCGTTCACATTTTGCAGGTCGACGAGTGAAAGAACAGTGGTTTCTCTCCCATAGTGTCCGATGACTGCAAGGGATACATCCGTAATGTTGAGTGACTCAAGTTTTGCCTTTGTCAGGATGTGACCAGCTGATGTAAATAGACTAGCAATTCCCTGATCACCAACAAGTGGGCAGTTTTTAATAGTCACACACCTGAGATTGGTACAGAAGCGGCCCAAAGCTTGTAGGCTCTCGTTACCAATTTTACAAGATTCCACTGTAACTGACATCAGATTGGGGCAGTTCATTGCAATCGCAATTAGACCTTTGTCAGTGATCGCAGGGCAATTGCAGAGGTCAATTTTCTCAAGAGAACGGCACCCATTTGCTATGTCACTTAATCCTTCATCAGAAATTGAATATAGGTTCCAAAGAGAAAGGACGCGTAAGAGGGGAACCGGGATATGGCCTTGAGACCAAGATTTGTCAGTCCCGAGTTGAAGCATTTCCTCGGATAGAAAGCTTGCCTAAACCTCCACGGCTCGCAGTTCCAACAGCTATGGAAGCAAGTCTCACATCTGTTGCCTTTTTCCCCTCCAAGCATCTTGACAGATATCCGTTAGATTCTTCTTCACCAACAGCACCCAATTCACACTTCCCTTACTTTCAGAAGAATCATCTGCCTCCTGAGGTTTAGATTGGGTCTCGAGCTGGGCAGATTGAGTGACTTGAGGAGTGCATATTTCATCCCTTGTAATGCTACTCAAAGCATGAGCCAGCGCTTTGACACACAGGCGCAAGCACTCCTCTCTTGCCTCCGGAAGACGTCTGAAAACCTCAAGAGGCACTCATCAGGAAGAACTTCAATCGATGGCTGCTGCTTTGCCTCCCAGAGAAGACAAATGGAGAACAGACCTAGATCTTTTGAGGCAAGAGATAGAGATCCACGAGGTTAGCAGGAGACAAAACAGACTTGAGTCCTTCGGGTTCGGGAGAAAACTCCCAGAGCGAAAAGCGCCAACATCTGTGACAGAGGAAAGAACAAAAAGTTTACAATAAAATAATTAATGATTCACAAGTTCAGATATACTATCAAACATCAAAGAAACGCATCCATATCAAGGTCAAAACTTAAAATAGCGCAGGACTTCGATTAGCCATCGAATAAATTATACGATCAACAAAGTCCCCGCTATGACAATCATGCCGCACAAAGTCTTCGACCAAAATCAGCTAGCATAACATTTCACAAAGTCAAATAAACTATCACAGAATCAAAAGATAAAGAATGAAGAAAGAAGTTCAACAACATACTGCAGGAAACCAACTAATAGAATAAAGCATAAGACATAGAAGACCCAAGGTACGAACTTTCAACAAGCCCAATTATCAATTACAAATAAAAGCCTCAAAATCAGTAGATTGCCATATCTTTGCACGAGTATGTATCAGAAAATGACAAGATCTAATAGTAAATAAGGAAAGTTAGAGCTAAGGTGACGAACTTTTACTAATAAAAACTCATTAAAACCGAGGTCATACCACTGAAATCGAAGACTTCTGACATGGGAAAGGCGTGGAAACCTCAAATCCAAGCCCAAAAAACCCTCTGGTGAGAGCAAAAACGAGCAGATCAAGCACAATCAACAGAGCCAAGAGAAGAACTGAATGCATGAGAGAAAAAAGTATCAAAGAAAAGAGATCATCGAAGAAGAAGAAACCCTTTACAACAGGGCAAAAAAGAGGAACAAGAGAGAGAGAGTGTGGTGGGCGTAGGTTGCAAAATGTGTACCAAGTAATACTAGTGTGTGTGTTTGTACAAAGAAAGATATAAAAAAATGTGTGTGGTGGCGTTGTATCATATGCATATCTTTTGTTTCATTTCTCTCTCTTTCTTTATTAAATTGGGCTTTCTTTTCTCCAGAGACAGAGTCGGAGAGAGAGGGTTAGATGCAATGAACCAAACCTTTTTCTATGTTCAGAATTGAGAAAAACGTCTTATCCCAAAACCTCACTTTTCAGGAAAATACCAATCCAAGGCGATGATTTTCACGACTGAAATACTATTAAATTTTAAACAATTATACTTTTCCTTGTAATTTACAATGCCGGTTCCATATGACATATCTCTACACAAATAAATTCAAGAAAAATGCCTTTTCTTTCTTTTTAGTTAAAGCAGATGTAATTTAGTTAAAGCAGATGTAATAAATGACTAAAGTTCTCACAAATTTAAGTCATTTATTATAGAGGGTATTCGGTAGGGTGTGTCAATCTGTTCGGCTTTGCTAAGCGAATCAATTTTCTGTTAATCGAACCGAATTTCTCCGAAAAAATTGAACCAAACCGAACCGCTTTAAATTTTCGGTTAACCGAAAACCGATCGATTCCGTGTTCGGTTTTCTGTTAACCGAAAACCGAATTAAAATTAATTATTAATAAAACAAATAAAATAATAATAAAACAAATAAAATAATAATTAAAATAAATAAAATAATAATTAAAACTGAAACTTATTAAAATAGATAATAATTAAAATTGATTTTCATAATTTTAATTAATTAATTAGTAATTGAAATAATAATTAAAAATAAAAACGGTTTTCGGTTTTCGGTTCCTAACTGTTCGGTTATCAGTTAACCAATAACCGAATTTTTTCAACTCGAATCAAACCGAACCGATAACCAAATTTATCGGTTTTGATTAACCTAATTTGTCGGTTTGCCGGTTCTGTTCTAACCGAAACCGTTTAGACACCCCTAGTATTCGGTAAGAAAATATTCAAGCAATAGAAGGAACAATAGAAAAATGTTTTTATATTTGGGACAATAATAAAAAAAGAAAGTTTCTTTATATTAGTGGGGTGGAGGGATTATATTATATATAGCATATTTGTTCAAGTTTAATTATATAACAAATTAAAGTATGTGGCAGCAATGCAATGTTTCAAATATTATGTTGGAAGTGCAAAGACACTTTAAAACCTTTACGTATTATTAAAAATATCTTAATGACCAAATAATTTTGATAAGAAAGAATTGAACAATTCAAGATGAGTTTTCTACAACTAGTGCAAGTGGATCCAGAGGTTAGGAAGAATAACTACAAAATTGCTGGAAAAGGGGACAGGTAGGAATACATAATAGAGAATCCAAGTGGAGGTATAAATAATTCTACATAATCTAATTTAAGATATTAGAATTCTTGTTGTAAGTTAACCATTATTTAATCATCCCATGAACATCTCATGTTCATGCACATTCAATGAATAAATATACTCTCCTATCTATAGATGTTTCCTATTATTTAATCGCATTATACATCCAACAACAAGAATCTGTATACTTTTAAATATAATAAAAATCTTCTATCGGTGTAATTTTCTATTCCTCCGCCCACCATTTTCGTTTATTGATTTTGGTGGTACAAGCTTTAATAAATTTTAATTAGTGTAAAGTGAATGCAGATAATAAACTAATAGATAGTGTGATTAAAAAAGATGTCATGTGGATAATAAATGAATGTATAAATGTATAGTGGGTGTAAAAAGGTGGATCATGAGTGATTTTTTTGTAAATAAGAGAATAGATTTAGAGTAAAAATATAAAGTTGGTGTTTCTAAAAAATGAAAATATACATTTTATGTTACTGACCAAATTGTAATTAAACGAACGTATTTGGTGGACGGATAGAGTATTTTTATTATAAAGCGTCTTGTAAGGACTTTCTCAAGTGAGAATATGTGGAACTGTCTTCAGTTAGAAAATTATAATTGAATGTGGTCATCACATGTCCTTATGTGAGGACATATGAAAATGAATTGGATACCCACACATTAAGCATTTTCAAACTCAAACTTGTCTAAAATGATTCATCCCATGTAATAGCCGCTAATTACCCACTCAAAGTCGTTTATATTTATATAATATTTAAATATTCAAATATGAGCTATTAAAAAATTGATACATGTCCATATAAAATCTAAGACTCTAAAAGTATATGTTAATTATCATTACTAGAAATAATGATTAATTATATAATAATTTTTAAGTAAAGAGTTATACAAACTTGAAAATTATAAGACAAAGATAATCTAATAATTGATAATTAAATTACTACAACGAGTGATAAATTTGAAGAAAAAAAGATGGAAGTATTCAAATCATTACAAGTTAGAGACTCGATTCTTGAGAATTGAGATTGAGAAGACGCTTTTTTTTTAAAAGGACGAGAAGACGGAAGTTTCTTATGAAAGAGGGGAAATGGAATTTGAGAATTATATCTATGTTCAAGTTACTTTCGTTATTCATTTGATTTTCTTATTATTATAACTTTTTGAAGTATTTACAAAATTAAAACTCAGAATGTTACATTTCCAAAGTGAACACTTCAACATTTTTATTCAAAACATATTTTACATTATAATATAATTTCATAAAGACATTATTGATATTATTGATTATGTATATATAAATTTAACTATTTAGTTAACTATATAATAACTATATAATTATAATATTAATATATTATATAAACGGGCTTGGGTAGCAAAACCTATAGATAGTTTACTGTATCCGATCCATGCCCGTCACATGTACTATTTTTACTATCAAAACTCGTCCCAAATGCATTTTATATTACCCAAATCCATCCTATTAGGATTTGATAAAAGCAAATATTCACAAAATCCGACTTATTGTCATTCTTAAGGAAAACGTACCTTCACAGTATACCACCTCTGTTTTTTATAGGAAAATTGCATTAGAATATACAACTAAACGATATACTCTTTAGGGCTACTTATTGATTCCCCAAATTCAATAATCGATACATAAAATCTATCGGTTAATTGGTTATCCAATCAACCGATCGTTAGTTAGTTCGGTTATTGGATAACCAAATTATCCAAATTAAATTTATTTCTTTACCTATTTGGTTAATTAAACTAATTTTAATTTAATAATAATAATAAATTAATAATTATTGTAATTTCGATTATTTGGTTGTATCCATTCGTTACCGATACACCGATAACTGAAATTTTATGTTGCATTATCGTTCGGTGCAACAACTTTATATCGCTTAGTGCAACAACTTTATATCGCTCAATGTTCAGATTCTTATTTCTTACTAATATTTGCATTCTTACGTAAATAAATTTAATTTTAAATATTTAGTATATTCCGCAAAAGATCATATTTCTTAATATTTTGGTTATTTTCAGATCTTAAGTTTCACATTTTAATTATTTCAGTGTATGTCTTGATTAATTAACGATTTTAAAGTTTATTTTGTATTATTTCAACCACTTTTTCCTAATTATCTGACCTATTATTGTGTAATCTTTAATATATATATATATTTTGTAAAATATCAATAATTATCAAGGCTAACATTATCTATCGATTATTAGTTTATATAGTGTGTATTATCTATAGACTATAAATTAAAGATTGAAACTTAAAATTACAAATAAAGATCTGAATTTATTTCAAATACTAACATGCAATGGGAAAATTACACTCCAAACTATCTACAATGCATTTGAATGTCGAGTTTCTTCAACATATGATTATATGTTTATTTAAATTTAATTTCGAGAATAGTGTATCATTCCAACTGAAAACTCATGCAATGTAGGACATCCACTTTACCTGCTAGATACTGAATAAATTAAGTACTAATTACTCAGTAAGAACTTTCTAAACAACATTGACCAAATCTCAACTTGACTAAACTATAATCTGCCAACTAATTACAGAGGATTGACCATGATAATTATTCCATAAATAAGGGGTCATGTGGGCAAGCATGGCAATTTAATCTTGATTATATAAATAATTTACTAAATGCCATTGCTTATAGTACAAGCGGGCTAACATTAGATTATGCAAAATATTGATTAACTAGTATCCAAAATATATATATATTACTTATGTGTTACTTTTATTGTTGAGGGGCACTCTCATAGGACCGTCATTACCCAAAAAAATAAATTACAACAAGAGAACACGTTCGACCATCTCATTTATCAGACTGCTCATGGCTTATCTCTCACTCTCTATCTCTTTATGGATACATGTGTCATTATCCTATTGACGGGTTATATTTTATTTGGATGAATATATAAAATCATCATATCTTTTACATAATATATTTAAAAAATATATCAAATTTTGTAATTTTTCATTCGCCATAACTAGATATTAAATTTGCTATATTTTCACACATCAAAAAATTCTCTTATTTTCTATACTTATAAAATCTATTATATTTTTCTTCATTTTTCTATGGGTCGAAGTAATAATTCTTTTTACAATTCCAATAATTTAAATATCTCTCAAGATTATTATCCCAGTCTTGAAAATCTTTCAAACTCCAATAATTTTCAAAATTCAATTATGATATGAATTCTCAATCTCACATGATCCTACTCATTTTCCTATTACCAAATCTCTCAAAACATCACCCATAACTCGTTTCACAATGTTCAAAACATCTCACATGATTGAGCTTATTTGACAAAAATTCAGCAATCGTATTGAATGCATATTTTTCATCATCTATTTTAAGTACCAATTGTTTATTTTCAGTTTCATATATAGATTGTTGTAATGTATATTCTTAGTTTATTTATTTTATATTTTATATAAGTTTTTTATTTTTGTGTTTTTTATACTGTTTGCAACAACAATAGTTTATCTTAATTATTTTAGTATAATTAATTATATTACATTTATTTAAAAAATAAAATGATAATATAAAATTATATGACTTTAGTAGTTGTATGGTCATTGATAAATTATCAAAAGTATAGCGGTTGAGTGTGAAAAAAGTAAACCATGAAGAGGAGAGAGAAATTAACTAAATATTAAAAAGGTTGGGTGGTTGAATTTTTAGGTGGTTGTTGATAATTGTATTCTAAGAACGGCCCCTCTCACGAGTTTGGTCGGATCGATCTGACCGTGACCCTGACCCTGATCCGTTAATGTTGGTATGCTAATTATGTTTTTATTTAGATAAAGTGATACATTTATTAAGAGTAACCGATACATTTAATAACAACAAATGATACAATGATCCGATTATTCACATCAAATGATATATTTATTCATAAAAAATGATACATTTATTCAGAGCAAGTGGTAACACTTATTAAGAACAAGTGATACATCTATTCATAACAAGTGATACAATGAGACGTCCATAAGCTAGATCGGGTCAGGTCGACGTTAATATTGGTATGTTAATTCGTAAATGATACATTTATCCAGAACAAGTGATACATTCATTTATAAGATTAACATTATATATTTACTAATAACAAATGATACATTGATTCATTTATTCACAACAAGTGCTATATTTATTCAGAGTAAGTGATACAATGACACATTTATTCAGAGTAAATAATGCATTAATTCAGAGCAAGTGATACATTTATTCACAGTAAGTAATACAATGACACGTTTATATGCCGAATCAGATCAAGTCGACCTACCTAAGTTTTTATGTTTATTTTTTTACATGAAAAAGAATTTTTGCTTACATTTTATCTTACACAAGCCCTAGCTAGAGACTTTAAATTTATAAAGACACAATCATCTGCAAAGAGGAGGTGCGAGGTAGGAGGGTTGTACGGAAAATCCGAGCTCCATGAGCTACCTTAATTGATTGAACCTAGAATCCATATGTACTAAAGTTGATAATTTAATGATTATAATATCCACTAATAAAATGGTAGTAGGTAATTAAAACCAAAAGTAAAAAATCCACATTGTGCAACTTTTCTTTTTTCCTATAGCAAGTTGCACGACGAAGGTTCCTTCATCTTTTCACTAACGCGTTTTTGGTGCAAGTTGACCAGAGCAGCCTCCAACGTATAATAGAGATTACCATTTTTATTTAATTTCTCACATGTTTATTCAGTGTCATCGGCCAAATTTATTCTTAGCATCCTTATACTTGGAGAAATATATGATATTGTAAAAATTATCCTTAAAGTATAAAATATGAATTCATGAAATTATTTTAATTCATAGTAAAAGTATCTGAATTCAAAACAATGAAAATTTCTCCCTTCATGGGATTCGAAATCGGGTGTTTGATTCATCAAACAAAGTGATGAATATACTGTAGAATTTCACAAACAGAATGCCGAAAATGATTCCTATTTTATTATATGTTATACCCCAATAAGTGTATGTATCATTTGTGGACAATACGGGTTTTAATAAATGTTTGTGAGTGGTGTTTGAGTAGAAAAAGAGTCTCACCATTTGTTAGGTTATGAGTGGTAGGAACGATTTGTTGGTAAATAATGAATGATTGTAAAGTTAAATAATAAGAAGTAATGTCCTAAAAAATATACATTTTTCATTAACACCGAATAAGACAATTGTGATACACTTATCGTAGACTGATGAAATATGTGTTTGTGTGTGATATTCATCTATACAATAGTGTTAAGTGTATTATCCTTTGTATATGCGAAACATACGAATAGAATATTGAAATTAAATTTGAAATAATAAATCTCACATAAAAGGAATAGTTACAGATGTATATACTAATTAATTCTCTAACACTTTAAAATTGTCTTAACCAAATACCAAACAGCTACATGTAAATGATCTATAAATTGATTGGTAGTTATGGGTTCATGTAAACCATAGTCAACAACACCATGCAATTAGTAACAAATATTTGACAAACATTTGACTCATATGAAATCGAAAATTTACAATATTAAAGTACAGAGTTAATAATCATACACTCTCATGGCCTTTAATTGCTAAATTTGCAATTTAATCACACACACGCACACACACGCGCTGCCACACACACACATATATATATATATATATAGAGAGAGAGTTTGGTTCAAATAAGAACCATTCTTATCCTAAAACTAAGAACCAAATGAATTAGTTATGAAAGTTGATGAATCCGTTCGAAAGTTAATGAATCCAAAATTTAGATTTTTCACCGGGTTCGAATCCCATGAGGCGAAAATTCTATTTTTGGATTCGATAATTTTCGATGGATTCATCAACTTTCACCGCGAATTCATCGGTTTTGGTTCTCACGTTCTCACAATAAAATGGTTCTCACGTTAACCTCTCTCATATATATATATATATAGGGTTGAGTTCCGTAGTACCCGGTCCCCGGATAGTATGTAGTACTCAATCTAGACCATACATTTTGAACACGTGGACGCACCAAAATTTTACACGTGGCAACCCATTTTCGTTCAAGGACAAAATGGAACGCACGCACTGGCGTTTGGTGCCCGTCCGCTGCTGGTAGGGAGTCCGCGGCGTTGGGGTCTCCATGCGCCGAGTTTGGGTTGATGCACAACAAAACACGATAATGCATCTGAATAACATGACAATGTATTTAAATGAACACAAAGCGCATCGCGCCAACCCGTTGGGTGCTAAGTAAGGTATTTGGGTGGGCTCCAACGCTGGGTAAGGCGCTGGTGCACGACGTTGGGTAGAGACGTTGGGTTGGAAGAGTCACAACAAAACACAAAAATGTATATGAAATAACATAACACCGCATTTATTTGAACATAAAATGCATCGCGTCCAACCGTATTTGGGTGGGAACAAGCAAGCCGGAGTGTGTTTTGCGAGAACGAGCATACGTTAGGCGCGCTTCGAAACACGCGGACGCGCTCGCGCCGCTGGCGCGACTCTAATCACATGCATTATTCTCTTCAAGCGCATGCATTTTTGTTCATTTCAATGCATTATCTGTTCAACTAAATGAATTGTTTGTTTCGCAATCACATAACAAATCAAATTACTAATCTACCCTTAATGAAGCGAAAATTAGCGAAATTAAGCTTAAAAAGTCCGAAAAATCGAACCATAGGATCTATTAGATGAGTGGATGAGATTAAGTCTACATCTTATCACAGAACTGATCTATATGATCTATCCTCAATTAGCCTTATGAAATTGATTCAGTTACTAGGTCTCACTTCCAAGTCCCAACGATTAAAATAAAAGGTTGGGGTCATATTTTAATGTACTAATATGCCCACAACAATAATATGATTTATGAATACCTGCAACTGAATTTAAATAATTAAATATGGATAACTAAAAAGTTGGGATCATAATTCCAAATCGATTTAAATCGTGACTCATGTCCCACATATTGTATGCATGCCTTAGAAACCCATACATGTCATGTCATATACGAGGTTGAAAATTGAAACCAATGAGGCCCTTTCTATATCAAATTGGCCGGCAATATTAAATTAATGTCCAAAGATTAAAGGAGTGGTTTTCCTTAGCAAATGGCCCACATTTCTTTGATTTTTTTTTTTTCATATTGACGTTAAAATAGACTAATGCACGATTAGTCACGATAGTTTGAGTGCTCTATCTTTTGTTGGATTTATATCAAATAAATACATATCATATAAATATAAAGTAAAATAGAATATGTCACATACGATTTCATAACTAAACGAAAGTGTATCGACGTAACTTCTTATAATATTTTCAATGCTTCACTTGAGACACAAACACAGTTTCAACAGAATGATCAAATAATTGTGTGCCCAACTTCCTGATCATGTAGTAAGAATCAAGAATGGAAGGAAGATATTGTGATACATTTCCAAGAACTGAAGCTTTTGTATTAGGAAAGAATTCAAAGCTTGGAATTGCATTGATTTCACAATAGGGTAACTGAGAAGGTGGCCTGATATATCTTCCTCTAACGTCTCACTAGAATAAAATCTCCAGTTTTGATCAGCAATTCGATTGACATTTCGAACACGTTCAAGGCTTTCGGGATCAATAAAAATGTTGTTGTCACGTAGAAGATGTTCACACCATAAGGCCATTCTCAGGCCAAATATCTCGCCCATGGCTGGAGACCTATCTAATGCCAGGTGATGAGGTTGGAATACTCCCATTTCTATCTCGACCCCTGTCCATCGATCTCTGATTGATGTTGTCTGATTCCGCCATAATGTATTCATCATCAACTGTTGAATGATAAGCAACAAATTTAAGAAATCAAAATTAATTGTGCTATCTTTATAGTTTGATCACCTACCATCATCTTTGAATGAATCGTATATCATGAATCTCCTGGCTTGTTGAGCCTGAATGTTGTTCCTTTTGGGCTCAGGGTGGTCTGGGGAGTGTACTCATCCCCCCGACATCTTGACTTCCCTATTGCCAAGGCAGAAGAAAGTCAAGTATTCCCTGCATCCACTACATGGATGCCTTTTGTTGAGAACGTGTTCTAAATGTCTATATACATCATCTCCATCGTTCTTCTATGCCAATCAAGTATGGCCTGAACCGAGGTACTCTCAAGTATGACTTCAGGCTACATTCGGATCAATGTAGACGGTGAATCTCTTCTACTTTAATCTTGCTCACTATCTTGAGAGGGACTTCTTTAGGAATGGGATGCATTTCGTTTATGTCATCGTCTATCATCCCATGACTTTTTTTCCAGTCAAATGAGCTTCCAAGAAAGTACTGATTCTCAATGTATATAAATCTTCTTGCTCTACGAATATCCAAGATATGGGCATCTTGGATGCTCTTCTCTATCAAATTGTCCTTCCCATTGAGCAGACCCTACTTCTGCCCGTTGCTCGGGCAACTCTGGTAAGCCGGTAGCAGCTCCACCATCTATTGACCTAAACAGTTGCACATTCCAGGTTTCAGGATCTTCCAGGCCAGTGATTTCTAAGGGGCGAATGAGTAACTTGTCTAGCTCATTGATTGAGTATATGAGCTGATTTCCGACTTTTTTCCTCCATCTCTGCTCAAAATTGTATAGCACGTCCCAAGCCATGGGCCCTTTCAAGCGACAGTGGATGTCGTGCCAAGGCTCTCTCGAGCAGCCTTTCTTGATGGAGGCGCTGAGGAAGTTTGTCTGGTGGAAGTCATCATGGTGAGCCGTGTTCAATGTCCTGAAAAAAGAGTGGTTTCGTATCATAACGACCATCACAAAGATCAATTCCACCTAAAACTAACTACCCTTCTCTTCTGATCCCTACAGGAATTCAGCGTCTACCACAACAGTTTTCAGATGGTGCGTGAACATTGTCGAGACCTCCAACCCTTGGACAATCCTCCTACCACCATCAGGATTTCAAGGGCACAACACGCAGTGCACGATCGTGCCCTTGAAGAACTGTTTAGTTTCTTGATCATGAGTCGCCATTAGGCCATCCTTCTTGAAATCAGGCACATAAGTCCTGTCATCACACACCAGCATTAGAACTCGAACTCTCTGCTCTGCTTTGCGCTTTAGCAGTTGCCCGAGGATCACATCCCCACTGGGCTTAGGCCTTCTCGGGTCCCTGACTAATGTGATGTTTGTGTAAACAGACCATCCCATTATGTATATCATATGTTGAGCACGCTCAATCGCGTCAAATATGTCCTCCCAATATTTCTGAGGCCGATAGAACTTAGCTGACCGGAGGAACTCTGTGATGCTATCTTCGGGCACATGAGCATTAGGATACAAGGAAACCTTGCACCCCTATCTTTGCCCGAAGAACGTGTAGGGTAACCCTCCAAAACCTGGATTCTTGATCCTATTAGCCCAATTGACATCTTGAGAAATAGGAAAGTATTGTCGTTTCACATGTATTCTCGAATCTTTATGGATTGGGATCTTGTCTTCGTCCATTATCTCGGTCCATTTATCCCCCATTTGACCACTCATCGACTCCCCACGCCCAAATATGCTCTACCAACCAATGTAGTTCCGACATGATTGTCTTCTTTCACCGTGAAGATGATGTTTGACTGTGAGCGTACAATAGATGCGAAAACTGTCCAACCATCACGGACTAGAAGGCTCGTTGAGCATTCTAGTCCTCACCACCCTCGCCCTCTCCAAATCTATGGTGGCACAGAGCTTGGCACCAACAACCTGTTACAAAAATCACATTCTTTCATAATTGGTACGTCTTTCAAAATAGTATTCCATCAACTATAAGATAATGTCTATGCTTTACATATATACCTCGGGCTATCACAGTATAAATCTCTTGATTTAGCCTAAAGACCTCTTTGTTCTTTTATGAGAATTGCCAATCTTCAGACAACCAAGAACACAACATTAATTAGATATTTTCGTACATTTCTTTTAGTCAAGTGTAAGACGAAATATTTCTAAAAAAATGTACCTTTCCAAACAGATTATCAACGCTGAATCGGCCCTGCAATTTATCGGCTTCGATACGGTTGGGTAGATTGTTCCATGGAGCAAATGTGGACCCATGCTTTATCTAGTACGATCAAAAAATAAAAAGAGAAATTTGTTGCACTATGAACATGTCACATAAATCAGTAGTTTTAATTAGTTCATCTAAACAATGACTTTTTTTTGAAGAAAATGAATAAATTTATTTTTAGTTTAGGTTGAAACTTATGAATACATAGATTTCGGACCGAACCAAAAAAATCGAACTAGAATTGACTTTAAAAATCCAAATCGAATAAACCGAATTGCTCATCAAAATCGAACCAAATCAAGCTGAAAATTTTCGGTTCAGTTCGTTTTGGTTTTGGAAAACAGAAGAAAATGTAACAAGCTAATTGTAAATTTAAATTCCAAATTTTAAATTAGACTATACTAAACTACAATGATACTAATAAAAATTATCATAATCGAAAAAACTTAATCTTAATAGTATTTTCGATTAATGACTTATTTAGCAATATGTAGCTAATTGATGAGGTTTAAAAAGCATTCTAGGGTTACAATTATGTGAAAATATAATCATCTTTATTACTATAACATGATGATTTACTACCAATTAACAAACTTGGTAATTGGTAATTAGTAAAAGGAAAGGAGATACATATCCTAACACAATAATTATTTTTATATGGATTTCGATGGTGATTTTTATTTTGTATAAGAGAAAATGTACGCTGCTCCTACCGAATAATTGTGCATTAATTATTATACTATTCCTCAATTGTCAACATGTATTTTCAAATCTATTTTGTCACGCCCAAAACTCAAATGAATAGATAACGGGGATATGACTTGAAATCTTGCTTATACTGAAAGAGGAGTGAAAAAATGATTCTTTCAAATTTGACGAAGCTAAATTTTCGAGGAAAATATCGAGATGAGATGTTATTTCAAATAACAATATATAGCTAGTCCCCAAGATCAAAAGTTTAGTTTCGTACTCTGATAATAACCACAAATGACATTAGATAAAGCGAGAAAATGGGAAGTTTGAGTTCAAGCTCAACATAGAGAAACATTAGAAAATGTAGTGTTATCTTATTTTGAAGGATTAGAAAGCTAGATAATGACTAGTCATTCGTGGTCAGTTGTGAAGTGAAACCCTAGCCTCACTCGCCTGTCAACACCTTCCGGTCAACACGAAAACATTTGAAAGTATTTTGGGTGAGTACTAATGTACTCGATGGGCATGCAACTTTAACACATTCACAAGATCAAAACAGTTTATCCGATATTCCCACATAACGAAGAAGGTTTCAAAACTAAAGCCACTTCCCGTTATGTTAAAGCAGTTTAATTTTTCTTATGGCGCAAGATCACGCGCTCTGCATTACTCTTATCATTATACATTCCTTCTCGATCCGGGCGGCGCCTAACGGATCTCGATCCGGGAACATAGCCACCGTCGGATCTGGGTGAAACCATTCATTCGGTGAAACCATTCATTTGGCCGTTTCGCAAGTGGAGATCAAGCCACCGCGATTCGAGCCCGTCGCACAACCCTAGTAAGTGTGTTAGACCGACTAAGAGCCACAATTGTTATATAAGAGCATTAAGCAGAGCGAGCGTAACAAAACATTTATCTTGGATAAACATTCACATTTTAGAAATATCGAGCATGTAACTCAAAATACTTTTGTAAAATAAGCCCACCTCGAAGAAGCGGCGGTTAAACTCGCCTTGAGTGAAGCGAAGTCAATTCCTTGGTCAATGAAACCTACAAGATAGACTAATCTTAAAAGGTATGGCAATACTAGCCTTAAGTCTATAAATAAAGTAAGACTACTATTCCTAAATTCCTAAGTCCGGATTTTCCAAACTTTATAAAAAAATATAGGGTCAAAGCTTAACTAAGGGTGTCAATGATACCTTCGCCGACATTTTCTTTAGATCGAATTGATTTTGGAAAATCAATTTATCAATTAAAACTTATTAGTATTTGATATATATATATATATATATATATATATATATATATATATATATATATATACTAACATAATTAATTAACTATATTATTAATTAGTTTTATTTTTAGTGTTATTTTATAATCTAAACATCATTTAATAAAATTTCCTTCAGTTAAAGATTCACTTAACACAATTAAATATTATGTTAAGTTAAACCAATTTAAGATTTAATTACTAAACCATCATTAATCAAAAGCTTATTGTGGACCCAAATGAGGATACATTTAACTACAACCTTATATCTCTAATGAACTGTAAGTATAAGCCCAACAATTATTTAGGCCCATGCATAAATTATTAATTCAAAAATTAAAACAACCAAAACAAAAGGAAAAGAAAAGGAAATGAAATGGAAATCTTTCTATCGCTTCTCTCACTACTCGTGGTACCCTCCCCAAACCCAAACAATGATTTTCTTTTCCTTTTGTTCTCTCTCTCTCTCTCTCAGTATCTCCCCTTCCCGAACCCATTTCTTTTATTCTCCCTCTCTCTCTCGCCGCCGCCTCTCCTCCTCTTCCTTCACCACCGCCTCCTCTCCTCTCTCTGCGCCGCCGCCCCTTCTCCTCGCCACTGCCGCCTGTCGACCTCCCTCTCGCCTCCCGCCGCCGCCTCTCTCTTTCGCACCACCGCCAACCACCGCCGCCTACCACTCTTTTCCTTCCTCTTCCCTTCACCGCCGACCTCTCTTTCTCCAACTCACGCACACACACTTTGGAAAACATACACACACGCACATTCTTTTTTATTATTATTATTATTAATCTTTTCTTTTCTTTTAGGAAAATGGAAGCGGAGCTACCAAAGCCACCGCCTCGTTTCTCCCTTTGTTTGCCGGTATCCAACGGTGGTCGCGTCTCACCATCCTCACCACTCCAACCTCTTTATCTCACGGACGTCTTCCACAATGAGAAGAAAAGAAGAAAGAAATGAAGCAAATAAAGTGAAGGCTTCACTTTTCGTCGATTTAAAAAACAAAGAAGATTTCGTATCTCATTTGCATATTTCGGACTTATCACATATTGTCCTATTTTTCTCGCCTTCAATTCGTTGTTTCTTTGGAGCGGATGTTATATTTCTTGATTTCTTAGCTTGTGATGAATTGCTTGCGAACTTAAGTTGAGTTTTGTGTAGGTACAAGACTAAAATAATCCCGATAAATTGTTCTAGGGTTGGCTAAATAGCATGGATATAATATCTTTGAGTCCTTAGATGATTTGGCAAGATATAAATAAGTAGAAGTTTAAGTGTGGGCCTCGGTGTGTCTTTTGATGGTTTTACGTAGAGTAGAAAAGAGTCTCATCACCTTCTTTTGCTTCTACATTAAAGAAACTAATGATTAGAATGCGAGAAAAGTGGAATCAAAGTGTGGAAGGAAACAAAGAAATCTTTACCCAAAATGGAGTCTCGGGTGAATGGAAAATGGTAAAGAGAGGCTTTTATAGAAAGGGCTTTTCTTGAAATGAGGAATGAGGGTCGACGTGGAGGACTTTGGTCCATATAAGGATCATATATCGTCCTATCAAAATTAAAATATATATATATATATATATCACGGATCTTTTATGATAAGGTCTTATTATAGTATTGTTTATTTGCTTTATTGTATTTTACAAAAGGGCCCAAAAGCTTTTCAGTAAAAAAAAATGGGGTATTACATCCTTCCCCTCTAAAAAAAAAAATTCGTCCTCGAAATTTACTTACCTTAATACTTTAGTTCGGGATATTGAGCTTTTATTTTATCTTCTAGTTCCCAAGTGGCTTCTTCTACCCCGTGATGATTCCACTTTACTTTCACTAAAGTAATCTGCTTATTTCTCAAAACTTGAACTTTTCGATCGAGTATCTCGACTGGTTTTTCTTCATAACTGAGGTCCTGAGCTAAAACCACATCATCATGTTTTATTACGTGTTTCGGATCAAACACGTACTTCCTTAATTGCGAGACGTGAAACACATTGTGAACATCTCCAATACTAGGCGGCAAAGCCAGCCTATAGGCCACATGGCCTACCCTATCTAGGATCTCAAAGGGTCCTATGTAGCGGGGTCGTAATTTACCCCTCTTTCCAAAACGAACGACTCCCTTAGAAGGTGAAACCTTGAGAAAAACACGGTCTCCTATGTTAAATTCCAAATCTGATCGTCGTTTATTGGCGTAAGACTTCTGTCTGTCCTGTGCTTCTTTGATCTTCTGTCTGATTTGGTCGACCTTTTCAACCATTTGCTGTACTAATTCCGGACCCAAAAGCTTTCTTTCACCCACTTCATCCCAATAAAGAGGTGACCTACATTTTCGTCCATACAATGCTTCATATGGTGCCATCCCAATTGTTGCCTGATAGCTGTTGTTATAAGCGAATTCCACGAGGGGCAACAAATCCTCCCAATTGCCTCCTTTGTCGGCTATTAGCGCTCGTAACATATCTTCCAAAATTTGGATGGTTCTTTCGGATTGTCCGTCGGTTTGAGGATGAAAAGCTGTGCTGAAATTTAACTTGGTACCCATGGCTTCTTGTAAGCTCTTCCAGAATCTTGAAGTGAATCTGGGATCACGATCAGACGTGATTGACACAGGTATGCCATGCAGACGTACTATCTCTTCGACATATAACTTTGCAAGCCTTTCTAATCCGAACGTCATCTGGATTGGTAGAAAATGCGCTGACTTTGACAGTCGATCCACTATGACCCAGATAGCAGTATTTCCACGTACTGACTTTGGTAGGCTTACTACGAAATTCATGTTGATGTGTTCCCATTTCCATTCTAGAATCGGCAATGGTTGCAACGTCCCATAGGGTCGCTGATGAATTGCTTTAACTTGTTGACAAGCAAGACATCTTTCGACGAATGCCGCGATGTCTCTTTTCATCCCTTTCCACCAGAAATTCTTTTTCAAATCTTGGTACATCTTTGTACTTCCAGGATGTGCTGTGTAGGGTGTATCGTGGGCTTCACTCAAAATTTCATTTTTCAAGTCTTCTCTGTGGGGCACACATAATCTTTCACCGAACATCAAGCGTTATCCTTCGCTTCCGTGAATCCTTTGGATTCATTTGTCCTGCAAGAAGACACATCTTTTCTAAAACCGCCTTCTTTGAGCTTGATGATTCTCCTGAGGTCGTACTACTGGTTAAACTAGCCACACAAGTGAAATGGTGTGCGGGAGTGAACTATCTCTAGATCGAAAGCTACCGCAAAATCGCCAGACAGCCTTTCTTGTTGAGTAATAAAAATCCCAATTTAGCTCTAGTTTTTCGGCTTAGGCATCCGCCATTCACGTTTGCCTCCCCGGGTGGTAGTTGATGGTACAATCGTAGTCTTTTACTAATTCACCATCTTCGTTGTCTCATGTTTAGATCTTTTGCTCGAAAAGTATTTTAGACTCTTATGATCAGAAGATTTCACATTTAACTCCATAGAGATGATGTCGCCAAATTTTTAGGGCATGTACGATGCGCACCAATTCAAGATCATGGGTTGGGTAGTTTAGCTCGTGGGGCTTCAATTGTCGAGACGCATATGCTATAACTTTATTGTTTTGCATCAGTACGCAACCTAATCCCAACTTTGAGGCATCTGTGTAAACCACGAATCCTTCACTTCCCTTCGAGATTGCTAAAACTGGAGCAGTAGTTAATCTAGTCTTGAGCTCCTGAAAACTTTGTTCGCAATCTTTGGTCCAAACGTACTTGATCCCTTTTCTCAACAGTTGTGTCATTGGCCTTGCCAGTTTTGAAAATCCTTCAATAAATCTTCTGTAGTATCCTGCCAAACCGAAGAAACTTCTTATTTCATGGGCGTTCGTTGGAGTCTTCCATCCTTTGACTGCTTCTACTTTAGCAGGGTCCACTTGTATTCCCTCGGCTGATATTATGTGTCCAAGAAACATGACTTCTTTCAACCAAAACTCACACTTGCTGAATTTGGCATATAATTTTTCCATGCGCAATGTCTCGAGTACAATGCGCAGGTGTTCCTTGTGTTGTTCTTCTGTCTTAGAGTAGATAAGAATGTCATCAATGAACACTAAGACAAAATTATCGAGGTACTGGTGGAACACTCTGTTCATCAGATCCATAAAGACAGCGGGGGCATTTGTTAGGCCAAACGGCATTACTGTAAACTCGTAATGCCCATAGCGTGTCCTAAATGCTGTCTTAGGGATGTCCTCTTTTCTCACCCTAAGTTGATGGTAACCGGATCGAAGATCTATCTTAGAAAATACACCAGCTCCTTTTAATTGGTCGAACAGATCATCTATCCTGGGGAGAGGATATTTGTTCTTTATCGTGAGCTTGTTCAATTCTCTGTAATCTATACACATCCTTAGTGTACCATTTTTCTTCCTAACGAACAGGACCGGTACTCCCCATGGTGATACGTTGGGTTGTATGAAACCTAGATCCAGTAGTTCTTGTAACTGAATCTTCAGTTCTTGTAATTCTGGCGGGGCCATCCTGTATGGTGCTTTTGAGACTGGGGCTGCTCCGGGTTCCAGGTCGATCGTGAACTCCAATTGTCTGTCAGGCGGCATACCAGGCAATTCCTCCGGAAAAACATCTTCGTATTCACGAACCACAGGAACCTTATTGATCGTTCTCTCCTCCTTAGTTTTTCCTGTCAAGGTGACTAGGAAAGCTTGGCAATCTCTTTTCTTAATATCTTAATGGCCTTCATGGTAGAAATCATTGGTCTCCTTTCCCATTCTTATGCCATGATAATAGGCCTCGTGTTTCCGTGGCATTGGAAAGAGATCCTTCTCTTATCACAAAGTATTGTGGCGTCGACTTTTGTGAGCGGTCCATTCCTAAGATTATGTCAAACTCTATCATGAGATGACATATAAGTCAAGACTAAGCTTTTCGAACCTATGTCCGGTTCTAAGTTCGAGATAACGTGTTCGTGAGACATTCGGTCCCACCGGTGTATTAATTAATAAGGTGTTATCGGTTGGATTTGAGTTAAACCTAATCCCGACAAGCGACATGTGATATAAAAGAGTGTGATGCTCAAGATCAAACAAAACTACAATAGGTACACCAACACATTAATCATACCGCCGATTTCCTTGTGCCCGAGCCGCTTGTCTGGTTTAGGCATATGCCTAGCATTTGGCAATTGTCTCGATTGCCCCTCGGCCTCGATTCGCCGCGGTTGGTTCCGGGTTTGTTGCTGATTTGCATGGTTCCACTTGGTTTCCGGGTTTCGTTGTTGAGGAAATCCTCTATTCTTCTTTAGGCATCTTTGCAACAAAATGCCTGGTTGTCCTGATTAAAGCAAACATTCTCCCTTTTAAACATGCTCCGTGTGAACCTTTGCATTTTGGGCGGTGGTGCTCGTCCTTTAGTTTGAGGTTGTCATGCGGATATTGTTGTTGTTGCTTGTTCGATTCGGTTTCCAAACCAAGGTTTCTTTCCATTATTTAAGTTTCCGCTTCCTCCTCCCACTTTCGTTTCCTTTTCAAGATCTTGTGGTGGGTTGTACCCAGTGCGCACATGAGCTTTTCCTTTCTCTCGGTAACAATGACTCGATGGTGAGGGCTCGCTCGGTGTGTCGTGAATAAGTAAGATCTCCTCGACTCGCTAAGGAGATCGATATCTCATGGTGCAGACCATTTCTGAACTTTTCTACGCTGCTTCGATCTGTGTCCACGGATGTGGGCGTACCTTGATAGTTGATTGAAAGCCCTATCATATTCGGTGACGCCCCGATCCTCATTTGAGATTCCGAATTCATTTTGTTTTTCGTATGCATGTGACTGGTATGTATTTCTCATATAGTTCTGTCTTAAACTCATCCCATGTAAGATTTTCCAGTTCTTCCTCAGTCCTCGTGCGTTTTACTGATTCCCACCAAAAATCAGTTTCTTCCACCAGTTGGTAGGTAGCGACGTTACTTTTTCCTTATCTTCACAACGGATATAATTAAAGATCCGTTCTATGGCCCGTATCCATTTTTCGCATCTGCGAGGTCGCTGGCCGTCGAACATTGGGGTTTCTCTTTGCGAAATGTTTCTTCTATTATGCGGTTCGGTGTTGTTGGCGGGGCCCACTCTTCAATAATGGGTCCTCCCACGCCCACGCCCACGTCCATTTCCACGACCTCGTCCTCGTCCTCGTCCTTGTTCTCTTCTCGACCTCACGTTCCTCACCTTCGTTTTCCATTTTATAAATTGAGTTTTTATGGAAGTTAGTCAAAAGGGTTGTTCAGTGAATAATTACATACATATGCAAAAAAAAAATGATCTGCATAAGATAAAATCACACAACACATAATTTATAACATTTAAAAGTGCTCTCATCGAGGACCGATTTAGTACAAGAGATTACAAAAGTCGCTCAGGATCAGGGTGTCAAGGTGAAGTCTAGGCTGAGCAAAAAGGTGCCAACTTCACGATCAAAAAGGTTGGGAGGGTCCAGCAAAAGGGATCATCCTTGCCAACCTGAACTATACATCAAGACTAAGAAACAAAACACCCTTCCTGACGATATACGATATACTAGTCTAGAAAAGCAATGGCTAACAGGTGCCCTAAACAGACCCTCTATTGACGGTCTAGTCTTGGTCTTCCTCTGGTTCTTCTTCCTCTGGATCTTCTTCCTCTTCACCCACAGCTTCAGGTTGTGCTGGCTCTGCAGGGACAGCAAGGGGAATAGACCCAAGGTGTTCTTCTAGGTCAGCTGGGTCTGCTGGAGGTAGTGCGAAGGGTTGACCATACTCTGCCATGTCGATGCGATGCTCTCGACGTCTCCTGACTCGTGGAGGGGCTAGAGGTACGCCATTGTGAGACTGGCAGTCTGAAAGCTGTCGTGGGGGCTCCTCGATACGTGGTTGCAGAGTTGCAAGTCTCTGCTCATCATCCAGGGGAACCCCAGATGGGCCTCCCTCATAATCGTTCCTCCTCCTGAGAGGTAGGGCTTGAGGAGGTGGAGTGGGTATCATCGTATGTGGTACTGCGGGAAAGTTTGGGACTAGAAACTGATCAGTGTATAAGGCACCAGATAGAATTTCATCAAGAAAAGGGGTAGTTGAGCCATGATTCATCCATCTCTCGAAGATCCTGGAGGCAAATGCTGAAAAGTTTCCAGAAGGGCGACTCGTGAATAGCTCAGGTTGTGATGTGTCCTCCAATTGGGCATCAGCCCATGGTTTCCAGTCTTCTAGGAGAAGTTTCACTAGCCTTACCCCTGCATCGTAATCGTCGAGTCCCGCAACACGAGCCTCTCTCCACAGCTCGACGAAACGGGTTAGAAAAACACCAAGAAGTTCAGTAGGATCCCTCCGGAATGTCCAAAATCGTCTCAGACGTTCCTACTTCCAAAAATGCTGAAACCAGTAGTCCGTGGGTGGTACGTTCGGCGTGTAGTATGGTGAAGTCCGAGTTGGATCCATCTAAAAGAATAAGTTGTTCATGAGATGAAAATTCTTAATGACAACGATGTAATTTAAGCAAAATCTTAAACATTAGAGTACTGTTCCTATGTTCAAGAGTTTTCTACATAAGCAGCTATTCTCTTATCAGTCATTCTAGGTTCTTCTAATCAAAGCATTTTGATTGACAAAGTGATCATATCCTAAAATGACAGTGTGATACTCATTTCTTCACTTGAAACCTTCAATATAGAGACACTAGATTGTCTCACACATACTAAACTTTGTTGGTTCAAAGAAAACCAAAGAATCCATCTCGTTATTCTTATTCCACTTGAGTCGTCATGGGTTCAGTTCGCCCCAAACACGACCATCATTTAATCATTGAAGTTCAATGACTCACATAATAGCCTTTATCATTATTCACTTTAAACGAACCTTTGTTGACCAGGCAGCGGGATGGTAGCTGAGGGCTATTGAAGTATTTCAGAAGTCTAGGAATACTATTATGGATTTGACGATAAAATAGGGATTACCAGAGACACGAAAGAAAACAGGTGCTCTGATACCATTCTATCACGCCCCAAAACTCAAATGAATAGATAACGAGGATATGACTTGAAATCTTGCTTATACTGAAAGAGGAGTGAAAAAATGATTCTTTCAAATTTGACGAAGCTAAATTTTCGAGGAAAATATCGAGATGAGATGTTATTTCAAATAACAATATATAGCTAGTCCCCAAGATCAAAAGTTTAGTTTCGTACTCTGATAATAACCACAAATGACATTAGATAAAGCAGAAAATGGGAAGTTTGAGTTCAAGCTCAACATAGAGAAACATTAGGAAATGTAGTGTTATCTTATTTTGAAGGATTAGAAAGCTAGATAACAGCTAGTCATTCAGCAGAAGTCAGATTGTGAAGTGGAACCCTAGCCTCAGCTCCGCCCTGTCAACACCTTCCAGTCAACCTGAAAACATTTGAAAGTATTTTGGGCTGAGTACTAATGTACTCAGTGGGCATGCAACTTTTAACACATTCACAAGATCAAAACAGTTTATCCAATATTCCCACATAACGAAGAAGGTTTCAAAACTAAAAGCCACTTCCCCAGTTATGTTAAAACAGTTTAATTTTTCTTATGGCGCCAGTATCACGCTCTCTGCTGTTACTCTTATCATTATACATTCCTTCTCGATCCGGGGCAGCGCCCCTAACGGATCTCGATCCCGGGAACATAGCCACCGTCGGATCCTGGGTGAAACCATTCATTCAGTGAAACCATTCATTTGGCCGTTTCGCAAGTGGAGATCAAGCCACCGCGATTCGAGCCTGTCGCACAACCCTTAGTAAGTGTGTTAGACCGACTAAGAGCCACAATTGTTATATAAGAGCATTAAGCGAGCGAGCGTAACAAAACATTTATTTGGATAAACATTCACATTTTAGAAATATCAGAGCATGTAACTCAAAATACTTTTGTAAAATAAGCCCACCTCGAAGAAGCAACGGTTAAACTCGCCTTGAGTGAAGCGAAGTCAATTCCCTTGGTCAACGAAACCTACAAGATAGACTAATCTTAAAAGGTATGGCAATACTAGCCTTAAGTCTATAAATAAAGTAAGACTACTATTCCTAAATTCCTAAGTCCGGATTTTCCAAACTTTATAAAAAAAATATAGGGGTCAAAGCTTAACTAAGGGTGCCAATGATGCCTTCGCTCGACATTTTCTTTAGACTGAATTGATTTTGGAAAATCAATTTATCAATTAAAAACTTATTAATATTTTATATATATATATATATATATATATATATATATATATATATACTAACATAATTAATTAACTATATTATTAATTAGTTTTGTTTTTAGTGTTATTTTATAATCTAAACATCATTTAATAAAATTTCCTTGATTAAAGATTCACTTAACACAATTAAATATTATGTTAAGTTAAACCAATTTAAGATTTAATTACTAAACCATCATTAATCAAAAGCTTATTGTGGACCCAAATGAGGATACATTTAACTACAACCTTATATCTCTAATGAAGCTGTAAGTATAAGCCCAACAATTATTTAGGCCCATGCATAAATTATTAATTCAAAATTAAAACAACCAAAACAAAAAGGAAAAGAAAAGGAAATGAAATGGAAATCTTTCTCTCTCTCTCTCAGACTCATCGGTCCCTCCCAAACCCAAACAATGATTTTCTTTTCCTTTTGTTTTCTCTCTCTCTCTCTCTGTATCTCCCTTCCCGAACCCATTTTCTTTTATTCTCCCCTCTCTGCCGCCTCTCCTCTCCTTCTTCCTTCACCACCGCCTGCCTCCTCTCTCGTGCGCCTGCCGCCCTCTCCTCGCCACTGCCGCCCGTCGACCTCCTCTCTCACCTCCCCGCCGCCTCTCTTCGCCTTCACATGCCGCCGCCACCACTCTTTACCTTCCTCTCCCTTCACCGCCTGACCTCTCTTTCTCCAACTCACGCACACACACCGGAAAACATACACACACGCACACTTTTTTATTATTATTATTATTAATCTTTTCTTTTCTTTTAGGAAAATGGATGAAACGGAGCTACGAAGCCACCGCCTCGTTTCTCCCTTCGTTTCGCCGGTATCCAACGGTGGTCGCGCCTCACCATCCTCACCACTCCAACCTCTTTATCTCACGACGTCTTCCACAATGAGAAGAAAAGAAGAGAAAGAAAGGAAGCAAATAAAGTGAAGGCTTCACTTTTCGTCGATTTAAAAAACAAGAAGATTTTGTATCTCATTTGCATATTTCGGACTTATCACATATTGTCCTATTTTTCTCGCCTTCAATTCTATTGTTTCTTTGGAGCCGATGTTATATTTCTTGATTTCTTAGCTTGTGATGAATTGCTTGCAGAACTTAAGTTGAGTTTGGTGTAGGTACAGTACTAAAATAATCCCAGATAAATTGTTCTAGGGTTGGCTAAATAGCATGGATATAATATCTTTGAGTCCTTAGATGATTTGGCAGATATAAATAAGTAGAAGTTTAAGTGTGGACCTCGGTGTGTCTTTTGATGGTTTTGCGTAGAGTAGAAAAGAGTCTCACACCTTTTTTGCTTCTACATTAAAGAAACTAATGATTAGAATGCGAAAAGTGGAATCAAAGTGTGGAAGGAAACAAAGAAATCTTTACCCAAAATGGAGTCTCTAGGGTGAATGGAAAATGGTAAAAAGAGAGGCTTTTATAGAAAGGGCTTTTCTTGAAATGAGGAATGAGGGTCGACGTGGAGGACTTTGGTCCATATAAGGACTGTTATACACAGTATGAGCTGTGAAAATTTAATTGGGGCCCAATTATTTTTAATTTTAAAAATAATAAAATATAATTTTAAAATTAATTAAATAATAATAATAATTTAAATAATAACATGATATTATTTGAATAGAGGTAATTATTTATATTAAATTTCTTTTTCATTATGTTCTAATATCTTGCAAAAATAAAATAATAAGATTAACTTATAAATAACTAAACAACCAATGAATAATATCTACAAATATTAAAATAATTAGAAAATTATAAATATTAATATTGTAAATTTTATTATCTTACAAAACTCAAATCTTGATTTTCTTATACCCATTACAAATATACAATGAAATATAGAATTAACTCAAATATATAACTTATTAAAATAAATTTAAATAAATATTACCTATAACTATTATAATAAATTCATCACAATATTTTTAGAAATTGAATTGATTTTATTAATTTATATATACAACTTTATTATTTATATATATATTTTACTTTATCAACATAAAACAATAGAAAAATGAAAAAAAAAAGTGAAAAAGTGGAGGAAAAAAAAAGAAAACAAAGAACTGTAAGAAGGAAAAAAGTAACGCATAGAAAAATGAAAAAGAAAAGAAAGTGAAAAAGTGGAGGAAAAAAAAAGAAAACAAAGAACTGAAAGAAAGAAAAAAGTAACGCTCAATAAGGGATTCGAACCCGGGCCAACCGACTTAAAGTCAAAGCCTTTACCAACTGGCTAGCAACGCTATTATGTATAATATGTGATATGGATATATATTAGTACTAATTTGGAAAAATGTTGGGGGGCCCAAGGGCCCCTGCGCCCAACGCCATCTGCCTCTGCAGTTATACATCCTATCAAAATTAAAAAAAAATACCAGATCTTTTATGATAAGGTCTTATTATAGTATTGTTTATTTGTTTTATTGTATTTTACAAAAGGGCCCAAAAGCTTTTCAGTAAAAAAAAAATGGGGTATTACATATTTAATTGTTGAGAGAGCCTAAATTAAAGTGAAACCCTAGTACGTATCAAACATACTCTTACTTTAAAAAAAAAACTTATTCGATCGGGTTCGGTTTTAACCGAATTATTTCAGTTAAACCGAACACGAACCGAATTTAATTTGGTTTTTATTACGTTGAACCGAACCGAACCAAACCGATTTGATTAAAAAACTGAACCAAAAGGCCAATTTCTGTATGGTTTGATTTGGTTAGTGATTTAGATTTGGGTTTGCTTACCCCTATAAATACATGCTAGTATATCATTTTCTAATACATTTAGCAAGAAACCGAGGGGGGAGTTGCGTCGATAATGATGTTGTTAATGTATGTGCACAATGTGTATTGATAATGGATATGTAGTATGTAATGAAACACTAACTATAATTTCAGAATTGATTAAGTTGTACAAGGATGAATTTTTATTTTTTTAGGTTAATTTAATACATAAATTTAAAAGTTGTATTGTGGTGGACTCAAATCCGAGATCAATTTTTTTTTGACTAATTTAATATATAAATTTAAAAGTTGCATTGCGATGGATTCAAAACCAAGACTTTTGATCTTGGATATTAACCACTCTAACATTATACCAACGCACGTCACGAGATCAAGTTTTTATGTGTTTGAGAGTCGAGTAAATGAGTTTTCGTGCATTAATTTCTCATTTTCTCTTTTACATGCTTATCGCCTTAAAATAATGATGAATTAATTTGTCACAGATAAAACAAAAAATAAAAAAAAATAGGGAGTTGGACACTATCTTATTGCGGAATAGTATTTCATTTGATGTGATGTCGTACTAGAAAAATTCAAATCGAATGTCATGTCCCAAATATATATCGTATTATATATGAAAATCAAATTTTATGCAATGGAAATGATTAAAATGCATTGATTTTTCAGGTCGAAAGGCATAATAGAATTAAGACAAACACTCCTGTGAGCGCGCGTTCACAGGATTAATTAGATAATTAATGATAATTTAATTTATTAATTATTAATTAGGATGTATTAATTATCAATTATAATTATTATTTTAGTTAAAATTTATTATTTTCAATTAGGTTTTATTAATTCAAAATTTATATTTATTAATTCACAATTAAAGTTTATTAATTCTAATTATGATTTATTAATTTCAATTAGGGTTTATTAATTCAAATTAGGGTTTACTAATTTTAGTTAAGGTTTATTAATTCATAAGTATAGTTTATTAATTTATAATTAGGGTTTATTAATTCAAAGTTAGGGTTTATTAATTCACAATTAGGGTTTATTATTCAAAATTAGGGTTTATTATTTTCAATTAGGATTTATTAATTCAAAATTAGGGTTTATTATTCAAAATTAGGGTTTATTAATTCAAAATAGGGTTTATTAATTCAAAATTAGGGTTTATTATTCACAATTAGAGTTTATTAATTATTAATTCAAAATTATTATTTATTAATTTACAATTAAAGTTTATTAAATTAATTAATTTTAATTAGAATTAATTTAAACTAATTAATTAATTAATTAGGATTACTTAATTAACTAATTAATTAGAATTAATTAATTAACTAATTAGAGGTGATCTCACTGTGCGCGCACAGGAGACCACCTCTAGAATTAAATGGGGATGTCGAAGAGTTCTTACTAGACAATGTTTTAAGGAGAAACCTTAATTTGATACCAAAATAACTATTGGGCAATAATACGTGTACATATGTACTTACTGTTTGACCTTAATATGAAGAAAGAAATCACCATCACCCATAACCAGCCTGTAGATTAGAGTTAGAACTGTAATTAGCACAATTATTTCATTAATCTTCTTATATTTTATATTATTTATTAACCTTTTTTCGAATTCATGGGAACACGCAATGCTTATCTTGATCGTCTTGGGTAACCTCACGCTCATACGCATAGCGCGCAAACCACACATAATGGGTAAACCACACTTGAAAAATCAAGCGTGACAGACCCATACTCATAGAAATATTATTGGGATTCGAACATGTGATATTTTGGCCACAAAAACTCACTTTAACACTGGATTGTTCAAAAGGACAAAGTTTTTCTTATTCTTGATTGATGGGCACAAATGGTCAACTTCACAGTTGTATATCTGGAGTATTAGTGTAATAATTAAAAATATGAAATTCATTCTTCTAATATAACCTCTCAAAAAATATATATCTTTATAAAAGTGTGCAAAGTTATATGTTATTTATGTGATGATGAGCAATTAATTCGTAAATGCAATGTTTAAATATTTTGATGTAAAACTCACTTCGTCAGCTCGGTCATCCAACGTGGCAAGAAGTTTTGTTTGCTTGTTACTCGAGTTAAGTTGCAAGAAATCATTGATGAGAATGAAACTATGAAAGCAATGGAGGATTGTTAAAACAAGAAACTTGCAAGTTGTCGAAAGATGATGATCCGGGTGCTAGCAACTTAGGACAAATTTCACGTTTTTTTTGTTTCTTTCTATCGATTCTTGAATGGGGTGGTCTCCTGTGCGCGCGTCGCTCACAGTGAGTCCACCCCTAATCAATTAATTAATTAATGCAAATTAACTAATACTAATTAATTAATTAATTTAATTTAATTATTTCTAATTAAAATTAATTAGTTTAATAAACTTTAATTATAAATTAATAAATAATAATTTTGAATTAATATATCTTAATTTTAAATTAATAAACTCTAATTGTGAATTAATAAA
This sequence comes from Salvia rosmarinus, assembly GCA_036937905.1. Lineage (NCBI taxonomy): Eukaryota > Viridiplantae > Streptophyta > Magnoliopsida > Lamiales > Lamiaceae > Salvia > Salvia rosmarinus. The sequence continues at coordinate 15,025,665 of CM072822.1, read as the reverse complement.
CCTGAATTAATAAACCCTAACTTTGAATTAATAAATCCTAATTGTGAATTAATAAACCCTAATAGTGAATTAATAAACCCTAACTTTGAATTAATAAATTCTAATTGTGAATTAATAAACCTTAACTAAAATTAGTGAACCCTAATTTGAATTAATAAACCCTAATTGAAATTAATAAATTCTAATTAGAATTAGTCAACTTTAATTGTGAATTAATAAATATCAATTTTGAATTAATAAAACCTAATTGAAAATAATAAATTTTAACTAAAAATAATAATTATAATTGATAATTAATACATCATAATTAATAATTAATAAAATAAATTATCTTTAATTATCTAATTAATACTATATTAAAGCAGCTATTATGTGAGCACGCATGGTGAGCGCGCGCTCACAGGAGTTTTTGTCTTCTTGAATTAGTTTACTACATAATTTGCTTGAGTATCCATCAATTGATTATAGACAAACAGATTGAAACAAGTTAGGAAATTTGATGGGAAATGTATCCATTTCTTGGTCCCAACAAGAGAGAATTCTTTTTTATGGAGATAGATACAATCATACAAGAATGATGGATTGCATTTGTGAGCGATCGTCCTTCAAAGTTTTTTAATTGATTGCTTGACTTGGCTAAGAACTAAGGAAGAAAGAGAGAGAAAATATAGTTTCACCTATACAATAAAAACACCTAACAAGACAAATTAAGCCTAGTCTTCTAAGCAGCAACATCCACTCCGAGAGAGCTGGGCCTAAAAGATAAAAGTGTTGTGCAATTCGCACACTCTACCAACTTTGTCAAATTCATACAAAATGATGATATAGTTATATTTATTTTATTTAAGTGATTAATTACGCGCTAAGAATTTATTTTTTCTAGGCAAACATTTGTGTGATTTCCTTTTATGAAGTAGTTATTTTCCCATTAATTCAATGAATGAATTGCTCGTTTATTGCTTTATTGTGTAAGGATTTGGATTTTTAATATTTAAATGGTTCTGCTTGATTAAAAGTGGTTGTCTCTATAGATTATACGCCTTTTTGAATATGGAGGATATTGTTCCAATTACTATTGATAAGATTTCCTGTTATATTCCTATTGGTATTAGATTTGTTAAAGCACAATCTTTCGAAGGTGGCTCCAAACAAAGACAATGATATCCTTGCCTTTTTTTGCCTAGTTAAGAAATAAGAAATGGTCGTGCTTTTGGAATATGTTCAAAGGGTTAATAAAGTGAAAAGTGTAGGCGAATGAATATTAACAAGAATAAAAGATTGGCTTGTATTTATTTCTTGGAGCACTTATTCCTTGAGTTTTCTTTGTTTGGTATTCTATCCATGAATGGTTCATTGGATGTAGGCATCCGAGGTACGTAATCTATACGTATTTGAGCTGATATAAATTGTTGGCTATTATCCTTTGGAAAACATCTTTAAATCCCTTGACCTTCATGGTGGATTATTAAGAATAATATCTGAATGCGGAAGCTTACTAAATTCATGATTTATGAATTCTTGTTTAGGTATCAAACTTTCAAATGATCGGCTACGGTAATGTTGACTCCGATTTTCTCAACAACAATAAATACTAGAAAATGAGACACTTAGCAAAATCAGACAAACAAATAAATAATAACACAAGATTTACATAGTTCGATAATTTATCTACATCTACAAAAGGAAGAGCGATATTTCCTTTTTATGAGATGTGTTTAAATACAAGTGTTTGTGAAAGGGGGAACTTGCCCTTATTATAAGTATAAAGAGATGTATGTTTAAATACAAATGTTTGTGAAAGGGGGACTTGCCCTTATTATAAGCAGAAATGCGCTAATTATAAGAAAATTACATTGGGGAAGGGGGAATGGGCAAAAATAGTAAACCAAAAATGGTCTTGAGGTCAAGCCTGTTTCCCTCACGTCTATATCATAACCTTCAGATCTGAGATGGGTATTCGAGAGACACTAATATTTGAATGTCGATACCCAACATGTCTTTACCTCGTGAGATTTCTAGATCTGACTTCGACTTTAACTCATACTTCTGTCTTCTACTCTTGTGGCGAGATGTATGAAGCTCGACACTGGCTTCCGGATCTAGCTTGGGTCAAAATTGTCAGCTTTGGGTATGTAGCTTTAGGTCTGGCGACAATATCTCTTTTTTGTGACCAATCTCTTTCAATTATTTATATTAAATCCTCAAACCCGATATGTACTCCAATTATGTTATATATGTCAATAAAGATATTCGCAATAATATATATATATATATATATATAGAGGATAGATCATATAAGACTCTAGTTTGGGATATTATAATACTCAATCTCATCCATTCATCTCATAAATCCTATGGTTGAGATTTTTCGACTTTTTAAGCTTAATTTCACTGATTTTCGCTTCATTAAGGGTAGATTAATAATTTGATTTGTTATGTGATTGCGAAAACAAACTATGCATTTAGTTGAGCTGAATAATGCATTCAAATGAACAAAAAATGCGATTGAACACAATAATGCATGCGATTGGAAGCTTGCGTCGGTAGCGTAGCAGGCGTGCCTAGCGTGCGCTCACCCAGCGCCAGCGTGCGGCGTGCTCGCGAGCGCTCCGACGCCGCTCCGACTTCCGTTGGCTGCATTTTATGTTTTGTTCAATGCGTTGACATGTTTTGATCAATGCATGGGCGTCTTTGTTCAATGCATGAGCGTGCTTTTGTTGATGCATGTTTGTGTTTTGATGCAACATACGCTTTATGTTTTATTCAATGCATTGTCATGTTTTGTTCAATGCGGTTTCATGTTTTGTTCAATGCATTTTATGGTTTCGATGTAAAATCTCATTCATCCTTATATGTCAATTCCGTCGTCTCTTTCGGCGATTCTGGCGATTCGCCGTGAACCACCGCCATAGCCATCATATTTCTCGATTCTTCAATCATTTATCAAATTTATCTTCTATTTTTCTCAAAATCCATCAATTTTGTTTTCAATTTTTTTCTTCTTTTCTTTCTTTCAAAATCTATTGTTTGTTGTTGTTTGTTTATATTGTTGATGTTCGCGGTGCTACTGCTTAATCGTCGTCGGCGTCGTCATTGCCGTTGGTTGTGGTCGTCTCCGTGCCGCCCGTTGCCACCAAGGAGGAGAAGAAGGTTGATTTGATTTCTTCCCATTTTGCCCTTGAAAATTAAAAGAAAAGAAAAGAAAAGGAGTTGCCATGTGTCACCATGGTGCGGTGCGTATTCAAAATATGTGGTCAGATTGAGTCTACATACTATCCGGGACCAAGATTATTTTGAACCCAACCCTATATATATATATATATGGGTTGGTTATAGGAGAACTCCTCTAAGATAAGAAATAAGAACTAATCATCACCCTAAATTTAATCTAATCTAATGGATCATATTTAATTCATACTTAAAATGAGTTTCACTATTTTTATACTTTTTATGATTTTAAACGTGTTAGGGGCATTAAGGTCTATTTAAAGATTCGTCCAACCCTTGATTTTCGCTTATTCCCTAATTTTTCGCATTTGCCTCATTCACATTCTCTCTCTGCTAAAAATAGTAGTTGTGCATATGATTGTAATGATTATGCATATGATTGTAAGTAGTTATGCAAAACAACACAGTAACTAACAATCAAACTTATAAAATTGAGAATTTATATTTGAATAATAATTAACATAAAAAAGTATCAAATTTATAAAACTACCTTGAATAATAATAATTAACGTAAAAATATATTTTTTACCTTAAAATAAAGATAACAAATAAGAATTTTGCACCGCAAATCTTACAATTGTGATACAACTATGGTTATTTCCGTGAATCGACTAACATGCATAACTCGATAGTAGTTGTGCATATGATTATAATGATTGTGCATAAGATTGTAGAAAAATACGCATAAGAAACTGTATAAAAATGCACAAGGTCAAAAAATACATTACACGTGAAATGCTTATGTTATTTTTCTATATGTGCACATTCAAGTATTAAATTCCGCATTGATATGAAAATGCCAATCTTGTATATGCGTAAAATATTAGTTGATGTGCATTGATTATCATGCATTTACGCATAAATACCTGGAGAATCCATGGAGACGAAACCAAAATACATAAAAAACGTTTACAATAAGTATTTGTAGAGACGAGGTTATAAAAAATCAATTATCAAAAATATATCAAAAATGCATATAGTAAAATTCTATTGACTATCGATAATAACTATACAAATCTCATGATTGTAGGGATACTATAATTAAGCGAAATTGTATATATTACTTTAATGACCTTTTCGTGCATAAATAAATATAAATTACGCATAAATTAAGGATAATCCACACCATAGATTGCATCTAGATCTACGAATGATATTGGTTCTCATTTCTCAAAAATATATGGTTCTCATTTGATCCATCCCTATATATATATATATATATATATATATATATATATATATATATATTAGAAAATAAATGGGCTTTTAAGCTGTTGGGCTTTAGATTTTCTCTATCCCTTTCATCGAACTAGGCCCAATACAAAATAGAATAAAATCCTCCTCACCATGTAGTAAAGTGCTTCTATGTGTGATAATGTATTAGCTGTCACGGGATCAAGTCCTATTTAAAATATGTTATCATTAATTTGCAATTTGGTCCTGCAACAATTTTTACTTTTTTATTTGATTTCCATACAACAACTTTCATGACAACTCAGTACTCTTTTGATCCAAATATAAAATCTTGATAGATAATTTTAATTGGATTATTTTAAGATAATAATAATATTTAGTTTACCATATATTTGTCAAAATAAGAATTTTCCAACACAAATACCAATTTTTCAAATGGCAATTTCTTGAAGAATGAAGAAATGAAGAAAGTTAGAGTCGCTGAGCAATAATATTTAATACGAAACATTTATATATGGATGAAAAGGCATATGCATGTCCATAATAATTACTCCACTTAGAGGGTGTTTGGCTGTTTATAAGCTCTTCAAAGCGAATTATAAAATGTTTAAGAACTTATAAGACACGCAAAGTGTTTGACAAAATAAGTTCTTAACGAAATTAATTTGTGAAAATAAGCTCAACGAACATAAGCTCCCTAATAATAAGTAGCTCAACCTCAACTTATTTTTTGAAACTTATAAGTAATAGTGAATTTACCAAAATAACATTTCATGGTTCGTTATTTTCTACATATCACTATCGATTTCACCTCTCGTCAATTTTCTCTCTCTAACTATGATTTTCTCTCTAACTCATGATTCTTTCTCTAGCTTATAAGCTCAATCATCCAAACACTTTGGCAACTTATAAGCTCTTCAAACATTATGTCTTATAAGGTCTTTAAACATCTTATAAGTTCGTGGAGCTTATAAGCTCTTTAAAATAAGCTTAGTCAAACACCCTCATAGTCTCAAAATTCTTGGCTCAAAACTTTTGGATATTTAGATTAAGAAGAGTTGTATTTTATGTTTAAAATAGTACTGTGGCTTACGGAATTTGAGAAACTTTAATGTATAAAATAATTCAAATAATAATAAACGACTTAAAAAGAAAAACGAACCAACAATAATAAGATGAAGATTGTATAATGGATGCACAATGGGTGAACTCAAAAAAATTATCTAAAACTAATAAATTTATTCTTGCACACGAGCCACCTTCTCATATACCATACTTAGATCCATAATTTCAAACATCTCGATTTAAATTCATATCCAGTATATGAACTTGTCAGATTATTCAAATAAATTTCTAGATAGATTTAATATTAATTTTTGAGATTCAATTTTACACAGAAGTACGCAAATGCTATTCCCTATTCCTAACAAACTAACATCAAAGTTATGACTCTAAATGACTTATACTATTGATAAGCTTTTCAGATCTTGATGGTAAATAATCAATTTCTTAAAAAGAAATAATTCTATTAAATATAAATTCGATTTTAAAAACTTGTTTGGACTTGTTTAAATTCACCGGCCTCAAAATATTCCATAAATAAAATTTTAGATTTGATTCTATAATAAACAAATTAAAGTATGATAATATTCGGTTTGAATGAATTCGATTATACCACAACTACAAGTCAATATAATGCGGTGTAACCAAACTATTTAGAAACCAGCTAGGAGGGCCTATATGCAAATACACAAACAACAACCCCCGCGTATCTGCCGGTCATACCATTAGGAATATTTAGCCTAGATAAAAAATATATTCCGTTAGAGATGCGCATATTCCCGCCTTCATAAAAAACTGCCGAATATTCTCTCTCTTTAACCGATTCCGCCTATACATACACTCCGATTACGTATATATACGCGCGCACTTCCACAACCGCTTCCTCCTCCACTTCCGGCGGTCTGCTTTACTGAAATCGGGATGAAGTTCTGGAAAATTCTGAGAAAGCTGCTGGACGAGATTTTTCCGGATTGGCAGGATAAGTTTATATCCTACAAGGATTTGAAGAAGCAGCTCACTTCGATCTCTCCGCCGGAGAAACAGGCGGAAGGTGTTGCGAATGGCGATGATGAGCTGTCGAAGAAGCGGCTGAGATTGGGAGACGATCAGATTGATGAGGAGGGGAGAGAGGTGACGAAGGAGTTGAAGGATTTTGTGATGCTCTTAGAAGGGGAGATCAAGAAGTTTAATGGCTTCTTCATGGATAAAGAGGAGGAGTACATAATTACGTTTAAGGTGCTGAATTATTATCCTTTGGGCTATTTATTTTGATTTTGTTTTGGAATTGATTATCTGAATCCTGTGATTTTGGTATTAGAGTTGAAGTTGTGAGCAAGTAGCAGATGAAAGTGAAAAGGAAATGGAAACATATGAACAAGGTTGATTAGTTCCATTTCAGAATTTTCAACTGGAGCTGGATGTAACTGAACAGAGAAATGTAGTAAATTGAGTTGCAAAATTTAACCTATAATCTTTGAAACAAAAGAATAGAGAAGCTTCAGTGAAAGAAAATCAGTGGATGGAGCCTGAGATTGCTAGCTGAGTTTCTTTTAGATAAGCATATTTAATTTGGACTCCTTAGCCTAATCCGACATTTTTGTATTGCGAATTTTAGGAAATCCTCATCGGTTACAGTGTTTTGTTTAGCATTGTATTGTATTTATATACTGGACCATTGGCCACCGAGAGAGTATATATCTGGTTAAGGATTATAACATGGATATGCCTATTAGTTCAAATCGCAAAACAATGACATTGTTTGAGTTTCTATCTATTCCATTTGATCTTATTCTGTTTTGATTTCTTTTCGAACTTAGTTGCTGCAAGACGAGGTTGTTGAGGCTAAGGATTCAAAAGAAGAGCTTATGAAAGTAGGACGGAAGCTTGTAGATTTTCACGGAGAGATGATTTTGTTGGAAAACTACAGCGCTCTTAACTACACAGGTTTTTTCTCTAACTGTCAAACCTTCCTATGGTACATGGGCTGCAACACCATAAAAGCAGCTTCATTTCTTGTGATAAGTTCCATTTGTGCCGTTGAAATGCACGAGTATTCTGTTCACTTCTTTCCTTATTGCTTTTTCTCGCATACATACAAATAACATCTGGTCAGTATGTTAACTAGAAACGCACAACAACAGAGTTTTATAGATTGACTTGTCAATACTATTGCTTTCACTTGATGGATACTTGTAGAATGGGTGGTTAGTATCTAGTCAAACAGAATAAATTTTATGCTAACAGTATGTCGATAGGTGGCTGCTGCCATAGTCTTGGGTGGATCACTGGACCTGGATTACTTGGTTAACCGAGTAGCAGATAGTATGTCTAGAGAACAGAGAAAAGCTTTAAGTTAACTGGTTGAATTTATGATTTTTTATTTAGTTTTTTGTAGTCCTAATTATCTCAATCAATACAAGTTTCAAGCAGCTTTCATTCCCTAATGAAGTACAAGAATTGAGTTTTGGAGTGTTTATGTCATTGTTCTTGTTTGTTGTCAACCAATCCCATGCATGTTTGCAAGCCTTAACTAATGGTTCTTAACTGTTTCCTTGCTTGGAACAGGCTGTTGAAGATTTTGAAGAAGTATGATAAGAAGAGTGGTGATCTCATTCGATTGCCGTTTATACAAAAGGTTCTACGAGCCATTCTTTAGGACCGGACATGATAAATAAACTAGTAAAGGGTGTGAGTCGATGATCGTTCGCATCTTCCGTGACATGAGGAATTGGCTCCCGGAAGATCTTGATCGCCGGATGGGCTGCGGTGATCGACCGGCAGATTGATGAAGAGGTTGGAAAACTCGAGTTCTGAAGAACTTGCAATCAAGTCTATGGAGAACATGTACTTGAAGCTCACCATATCGACTCTACGGACCATGAAGGAAATCGAGGTGGAAGTTCCACCGTAAGCATGTTCTCGTTGCCACCGATGCACGAAGCAGAGCTCGAAGAATCGGGAAGTGAAATTCATCTTAAAGCAAAAGCCGATTGGTTATATGAGCAAGAATCCGGTGGCCTTTTGAGGTTTCGAAGCAGACGATTAACGGATGTGATATAGAACTATATGTGAAGCAAATGTTGTGAATCGAAAAAGTTTTGATTAGCGTACACTAATTATGTAATGTAGAGCTCTAGCGCTTACGCTTTCTATTTTCTTTCGACAATTTGTAAAATGTTGAGGAAGAGCGAAAATCTATTGAGATGATTACGGGCGGGTTTTGGTGCATACTAATATACTATGTTGTTTGATTATTCTTCATATTCATTCTTCACCGGGTGAGCCATTTCCATTTTGACTACATCAATTTACGATGTTAGTTCAACACACGAGATCGTCTATTTCATATTACTCCATAAACCTTGATGTGTAAATAAAAGAAAAGAAGTGATATCTAGATTGTATGCATGTAGAGTGTGTCGCATGTTACATGTAAAATATCTTAATGGATAGTGAATATGAATACTGACCGATCTTAATTTCGTTAGGGAAATAAATGCACAATGAACACGAAGGATTTACGTGGTTCGATCTTTGAATTAGATCTTCGTCCACAGGGCGAGAGAGTGTATGTGTATTGAGTGTAAGCGATTACAAAGAGTGTAGATGATCTTTTCATCTAATCTAACCTCTATTTATACACAATTATATTGACACAGATCTCAAGTCGAGATCTTCTCTAACTAGGATCTTAATCCGGATCTTCTCTAAATAGGATTCTTTAGATGTGTCCAGAATCTTCTGCGTCTCCACTTGCGATTTGGGTTGCACCGACTTAGAGTCTTCTTGGGCGAACTCACCCTGGCCGAGCTTAATATCGAGCTCACTTTTATTGGGCACGATGCTTGGGCCCAGTAGTTGGGTCGTGTCCTATCATATCCCCAAAAGACGAGTGCGAGGTCGTGATGGGTTTAGGGGTCGTGATTCGCGATGTTTCGTGTGTGACGAAGTGGAGCGCGATCGGTGAGTTTTGAGTCCTTTCACGATTGTCCTGTTGGTGACTTCGGTTTGACCATTTGCTTGGGGATGGGCCACCGAGGTGATTTTTTGTTGGATTTGAAGCTCTTGACACCACTCTTTGAATACCTTATCCGTGAAGCGTGTCACATTATCCAAAATGAGGATATGAGGGATGCGAGGCGACACACGATGTTCTTCCGCACGAGTTGAGGCGTTTTGCTTGTGATTTTTACGAGGTTCGGCTCCACCCACTTGGTGAAGTAGTCGATCGCGACAATCGAGAATTGAAGCTGCCATGGAGCTTTGCGAAGGGACCTACAATATCAATCCCCATTGCATAAATGGCGAGGGCTTTGCATCTTTGGCGAGGTTGGTTTGAGGTAGCCTCGGCGCGTTCCATGGATTGACACCGGACACTTCTTCACGAGGTCGATTGAGTCTTGGAACATTGTTGCCAATAGTATCCTCATCGCATGACTTTCTTCGATAGGTAGCGGGGTCGATGTGACTTCACACGATCCTTCATGTCTTCTCGTGAGTACGTAGCCATTTCGGTTCGGACCAGGCACCTTAGGAGAGGCTGGAGGTATGATTTTCTATAGAAGATTCCCTGCTCAAGTGTATATCGCAGGGATTTGCTCAAGATTTTCCTAGCCTCGGGCCTGTCGTGGGGTAGTTCGCCATTTTCCAGGTATTCTTGAATGAGAGTCATCCAATTGGGTTCGTCGTCAGAGACTATGTTGACCTCGGCTTCAGTACCAGTATCGTCCATGCTTCTGTTTTGGACTTCTTCTACAGGCGAGCTTGTTGATGACGAGGCCAATTTGCTTAAGATGTCAGCTCGGCTATTTTGCTCCCTTGGGATGCGAACCAACTTGAAGTGTGAGAAAGTTTGTTGTAGGCTTTTGGCTTTTTCAAGGTATTTCTTCATCCTGTTGCCTTTTGTCTCGTACTTTCCCAACATGTGGCCTATTATGACTTGTGAGTCACTGTGAACTTGCACGACTCGTATCTGAAGACTTTGAGCTAGGCGAAGTCCTGCAATTAAGGCCTCGTATTCCACTTCGTTATTCGTATTTTTGAATGTGAATCGAAGTGCATAGGTGATCTGGCCATCGGTCCCAGTAGGATGCACCTTGTTACCGCTTTCCCAAGCTCAGTCCACATAGACTTGCCGGCAATTCTCAGGTGCTTTTTTGATGTGTTCGGCCGGCATTGTCGGGGCAAACTCGGTGGGTTTAGGTTTTCTGCAGTTAGCCTCTGAGGAAGTACGCTGGGCGACCGCGATGGCAGCGATGGAAAAGCGATATAGCGTGTTGCTTAATTCAATTCCCCACAGCGATTCTCCCGAGGCTTCGGCCGTTAACACTTGCCGAAGTGGATGGTGGTGAGAACTTGTATGGGATGTGCATGGAAGTATGGACGCGATCTCCTTGCGGCATTTACTAAAGCCAATGCGAACTCTCCAAAGGCGATACCTCGTTTACGGCCCTTTAGTGCTCATCGATGAAATACACGAGGAGTCGCCGTCCATCCTCTCGTACTAAAAGCGCACTTATGGTTTCGTCAGGGTGGAGAGGTATAAGGAAAGGACATCTCCTTCTTCGGGACGAGATAAAGTGGGAGTTTGGCGAGGTAGTTCTTGAGATCTTCAAGGTCGACTTATGCTTATCATCCCAGGAGAACTCTAGAGCCTTTTTGAGTATTTTAAAAAAGGGGAGCTGCTTATCCGCGGCTTTTGAAAGAAAGCGGCTCAGTGCGGCTATGCAGCCCTTCAATCTATGCACGTCATGGATGGTCTTCGGCATCTTCATCTCCAAAATGGTTTGAACCTTGGACGGGTTGGCTTTTAACCCTTCTTGTGAAACCCAGCACCCAAAATTTTTTTCAGACCGGACTGCGAATGTACACTTCTGGGGGGTTTAGCTTTAGGTTCACCTTCCGAAGTAAGCCGAGGACGATCCGGAGGTCGGCAACAGACGTGGCTTCCTCCTTGCTTTTGAAGACGATGTCATCTACGTATACCTCCACATTCTGACCTATGTAGGGCTTGAATATTTTGTCCACCATTCTTTGATAGGTAGCCCCTGCATTCTTGAGTCCGAATGATATTTTCTTATATGCAAAGACTCTGAAGTCTGTAATGAAGGCAGTCTTGGATGCATCTTCGTCGTCCATCAAGACTTGGTGATATCCCTTGTATAAATCCAAAAAGCTGAAGACTTCGTATCCGACCAAAGCGTCAACCTTCTTGTCGATATTGGGAAGTGGATAACAGTCCTTTGGACAATGCTTATTGAGATCGGTGTAATCGATACACATTCTCCACCCCCCTCCTCCTTTCTTGACCATCACCGGATTGGCTATCCAGGTCGGATACTTGACTTCGAACAGTATGCGAGCTTTTAATAATTGATTCACCTCGTCATGGATGACCTGATTCCGTTCAGCTGCAAAGATCCGTTGCTTTTGCCGAACTGGTTTTACACCTGGGTCGATGTTGAGACGGTGAGTGATAATACTTGGTGAGACCCCGGTCATGTCGAGGGATGACCAAGCAAACACGTATCTGAATTCCCTTAGGAGTTGGATGGTCTGTTTTTTTAATTGAGGTTCTCGGTGGAACCTATTTTGACGACCTTGAGTGGCTCGTCTTCATCTGATCGATCTTCTCACACGGTTTGTTGGGGACGGCGACGTCTTTCCATTTCAACTCCTCGGGTTTCTTTAATTGCTATGCTTGTGGGTCTTGGGCAAGTCCTGCGCCTCTTAAAGCGACTGCATGCATTCTTTTGCTGTTTCGATCTCCCGGATCACGGCTACCCTCCTTTTGGGGATCTTCATTGTCGGATGGTGCGTTGAACATACCCCGCTCGTTTAGCCAATCTCGTCCCCGTATGATGTTATCTGACAGTAGGCTTTTACCTGAACTGTACCACCTTGGTAGAGCTCGTGGCGCTTTTCCACCGTGACGGGTAGTTCGATTATTCCTTCGGGCGTCTCTTCATGCACAAAGCGGTGGTAGCGGAGTGGTGCGGCGTGCCTCCTCAACTCCTAACTTGTCAAAGCATTCCTTGAAGAGAATGCTTACCGACGCACCACTGTCGATGTACACGCGTTTTACCAATTTATTAGCGACCACTGCCTGGATGACCATTGCATCCTGGTGAGGCACTACGGCCGGTACGGGGTCGTCATCGGAGAAGGTGATTGCCTCGTCCCTTTTGAACCTCTTGTTGACGGGTTCGCTGGTATGTGGACTTCGGGCTTCAGCCTTAAGAGATGACTTCGTAACTTCGCGAGGGAGCCCCGTGATGGTGGAGATGATCCCGTCGTATTGGGGCTCGTCATCTCCTTCTTTGTCAGTGTCGCGCCTTGTCTTCTTGTGAGGGGCACAGTTTTCCCTCTTCTCCTGCTTCCTCTTTTTCTGACCTCGGTGGGGGGCTTCGTGCTGACCAGCTCGGCGTCCATGCCCTTGGTACTTCTTTAGGACTTCGTCCTGTACCAAATTTTCGATGTCTATCATGAGGTCTCTGCATTCTTCAGTGTCGTGCCCATAATCCTCATGGAAGGAGCAGTATTTGTCCTTGGATCGGCGTTTTGGCGCCATCATCGGGTCGAGGCTTCTCGAACAAATTCATGTGGAGCTCGTAGATCATCGCTCTTGGCTTCGTCGAGGAGCATATTGGGGTCGCTCCAGAGTTATTCTGTGACTGAGCTCAGATTCTCTTGGACGACGTATTCTTTCCAAAGCACTTCGTCGTACGGTTTGGTCTCCTCGACCATCGTCTTTTCTCCCTTTGTCGAGGGCTCCATCTTTTGACGCGTTTTTCTGTCGGCCGTCCGCTTTGACGAACCGGTCGACTATCTTCGCCACAGACTCCGTCAAGATCGGGGTTCGTGACTTAACGATCTCTTTGTATAGGGGCTCCGAAGCGGGATGCCGTTTTGGAAGGCGAGATGATGAGGAGATCGTTCACGTCTTCGACTTTCAGGCTCTCCTTATTGAACCTGGTCATAAAGTCGCTGATGGACTCGTTCCGGTCTACCTCAAGGTGAGGAGATGTGTCGATGTCGTTTTGGACTCGACCTTATGGAAGAACCTTCGATGGAAGGCTTTCATCAAATCGCGGTACGATCCAATACTCCCAGGAGATAAACTGTCGAACCACCGACGGGCCTTGTCGATCAGTAACTCCGGGAAGAGTTTACACATGTGGACGATGTTGAGGCGTTGGTTGATCATGTTATACTGGAATTGTGAGATGAAGTTTTGCGGATCCCTCAGTCCGTCATAGGGTGCGATGCCCGGCACCCTGTACTTGTCTGGGAGCGGAGTGTCGAGTATTTCGTTTGAGAACGGGGTAACTATCTTCCCGTACCCGTCGAACCCGCCTCCCGGAGAGTGAGGCGGAGTTCGTCGATCGAACTCGTTTTGATGACGGGGATCGACCTCGCGGTGACCACGGCGTCTTGTCCTGTTGTTCATCCTCGCACGGTTGGTTTGGGCCTGACCCGTGTAGAGGTATGGCCTTTATCATTTGAGGCGGGGATCCACCTCATTGTCTTTGCCTCGTGCTTGACGAGGCTCGCGTTCTATCTTCGTGATGTGGCCGACCTTGTTCTCGGTTGAGGTATTGTAGGAAGCTTTCCTTATTTTTCTCAAGGAATCCTTTAACGGCCTCGTCAAGGTTCATCTGCGGAGTTGGAGGTTCTTCTTGGTTGCTGTTGCGACCTCCCTCGCTATGGTATTCTGCTTCTTCATGCAGGATGGGATGGCCTTGCTCGTCGAGACTCTGGACATGCCCTTCGGGGGTCGGTTCTCTGGCCGGGCTCTTCCCAAGCCGAGCTCGGCGTGTCCTGCCGCCGTTATTGTTGTTGTTGCCGGCGACGACCCTGGATGTATGACTTCTGGTATTCATCGTTGTGATTGTTTCCCTGTAAACAAAAGTTGATCGAAAACACAGAATTTCGGTTCCCACAGACGGTGCCAGTGATCGATCTTAATTTCGTTAGGGAAATAAATGCACAATGAACACGAATGATTTCGTGGTTCGATCTTTGAATTAGATCTACGTCGGCAGGCGAGAGAGTGTATGTGTATTGAGAGTGTAGAAGCGATTACAAAGAGTGTAGATGATCTTTTCATCTAATCTAGCCTCTATTTATACACAATTATATTGACCAGATCTCAAGTCAGAGATCTTCTCTAACTAGGATCTTAATCCCGGATCTTCTAAATATGATTCTTTAGATGTGTTCGAATCTTCTTCTCCTCTCACTGCGATTTGGGTTCTGTGACTTAGGAGTCTTCTTGTGAACTCACCCAGTAGAGTTTAATATCGTGCTCACTTTTATTGCTCGATCTTGGGTGCAGTGGTTGGTACCATATCCTATCAATACCAAAAACTAAAAAAGTTACATTTTTTAGCAGCACTTTACTCAGAGAATATTGATGGTTTATGCATTATTTTCACCAAAACATTGATTTTAGATGGAAAAAAATAAGTAAAGTAGGAAAGATGAAAATATATTATATCCCAATTGTGTAAAAAAAATACTTTCTCCGTCTTATTATTATTGATTCGTTTTTTTTAGACCGTCCCGTTATTGTTGATCAATTCCAAAAAAGAAATAATTTTATATTAAAAAATATCTCGAATTACTTTATATATAAAATGTAATTTTTCTTAATCTACGTTAAAAAAAAAAAAGACCCAGATTAAATATTTGAACGGACGACATTACAGGCTTCTATGGCTTTGTAGTCTACACAATAAAGGAAATCACTACACGACTCAATAAAACGCTCAGCATGATTCAGGGGCACAACGGCCAATTCACATACCCAGGCGTATCAGTGATAACCTTCAAGCTCCAAGACCGTTTGCAGAAATCTCTTCCCCTCTCCGCTCTCCTCTCTGCTATCTCTGTCTCCTTCTCATCTTAATCTTCTCTCTCTACTCTTCCTCCGAGTGAGAACTTTTGTCCTGCTTTTCCTAACGTTTTTGTCTGCAGAAATATCTGAAACTAATTCTAACGTTCCTGAACTCTCTATCCTTTCTATCAGATCTAACAGGTAATAGACGAAGTAAAACCCTAGCTTTGCTCATCCGTCGATTTTTATTTTTAAAATTAATTTTAAATGCTTAAGTAGGGATTTCTTTTTCTTTGAGATATATGTGTATCGAAGAATGAATTTTATTTATTGATCTAGTGCTTCGGGTAGCAGGCAGGTAAATGGGAGACACCAAAGAGAACGAAGCTTACGAAGAGGAACTCCTCGACTACGAGGAGGAAGATGAAAAAGCCCCCGATTCGGTCAACGCCAAAGTCAACGGAGAGTCCGGCAAGAAGTGAGTTCCCCTTGGATCTTGAATTGTGAAAGCCCTCTTACTCAGTTAGATCTTTTGTTTCAGTCTGTTGCAGCTATCTCTTGGATCAAGTTTTTTTTTTTTTGTAAAATGTTCATAATTCTTCCCACTAGCATTTTTCTTGTTTTATATTTTAGTTTTAATAGTTTACTGTTGTTTTTTTATGGAAAGCCTGTTATTTTTTAGCAAGACTATATGTGTAGTTTGTCGTTTTGAGTGTCTTAGTTTTTTCTTTTTTTTCCTAAATCCTACTACGAACTACTGGTCTATGAGTTAGGAATGTTCTTTTAAAAGACAAAAGTTTCAGATTTGATGTGGCTGAGCTTGTTGTTTAGGTGATGAATTGCTTTTTGTCTTTCTCTGTTTGGCAATTACTTATGTATGACGTATATTGTACGTACAGAGGCTATGTGGGAATCCACAGTTCAGGATTCAGAGACTTCCTCTTGAAGCCAGAGCTCTTGAGGGCTATCGTGGATTCAGGATTTGAACATCCTTCAGAAGGCAAGATTCTCTTTTTTATCTTTAAGCTGATCTGCTCAACAATGTCCATACATGCCAGTCAATTGTTTGAAAGAGGCTTTAACTTATTATAAGCACCAATTGGCTTTCTACATTACTCTTATCTTTTGACCGTAGGTACTATGCCAGTGGATGCTATTTGAATTGAATTTCACGTGATCAAGTTTGAAATTTTCCATTCTAGATAATTTGTTTTACTCTAAAATTGCTCTGAAGATTGCTGACCGTCTTACTTTTGTTTGCATGCTATTTTATGGTTTTAGTTACTCTGTTGGTCTTTCTATTTCATGCAAGTATTTATTTTCACACTGTTTGATTCTGGATACCATGCTCAACTGGAAGTAGTTTAATGTGTGCCTTTGGTGCTTCTGTTGCTATTGTTGTTGAGCGAAAAGTAAAGAATACATTCTCCAAGTCCTCTGTGTATGTTTTTTAAATGATATTGTTCAGTGGTGTACTCATTACTCAAGGCTATTACTGTTTTATGTCTGTTTTCTTGATCCTCGCAGTTTTTTGTAGATTATGACTTGTATCATTATGTATTTGTTCTTCAGGTAAATCACTAACATCATCACTCTCCCTTGGAGAAGTTGAATGGTAAAACCTTTTTTAATTGAAACTGAGGCTTCCTTGGATCAAATTTCTTTGGTTCTTCATCAGTTCAACACGAGTGCATACCTCAAGCCATTTTAGGAATGGATGTCATCTGCCAAGCCAAGTCTGGTATGGGGAAAACTGCTGTCTTTGTTCTTTCGACATTGCAGCAGATTGAACCCATCGCAGGTCAAGTTGCCGCTCTTGTGTTATGCCATACAAGGGAACTGGCTTATCAGGCATGTATCCTATTTCTGAACTACCTTATTGGTTTTTAAAATTTTGATGCTGTTTTGACTTATTGTGTATTTCTCTGTTCTGAAATTTACAGATCTGTCACGAATTTGAGCGATTCAGCGCCTATTTGCCAGATATTAAAGTTGCTGTTTTCTATGGTGGCGTCAATGTTAAGATCCATAAAGATCTTCTGAAGAATGAATGCCCTCACATTGTGGTAGGAACACCAGGAAGGATTCTTGGTCTAGCAAGAGACAAGGACCTTTCTTTAAGGAATGTGAGGCATTTCATCCTTGATGAATGTGACAAGATGCTCGAGTCTCTTGGTATGCCTGCCATAGAATATCATTGTCTTTATAACATCATGTTGGTTCTCACCAAAACATCTGGGAAAATGTCATCATTTAACCAAGTTATTTTTGCCTCTACCCAGATATGAGAAGAGATGTGCAGGAGATTTTCAAAATGACACCTCATGACAAGCAAGTTATGATGTTTTCGGCTACGCTCAGTAAAGAGATTCGACCTGTTTGCAAGAAATTCATGCAAGATGTAATGTCCTGTGGCCAGTTCTACTTGAATTTGAAGCCTACACTCTTTCCGTTATTCCAGCTTTCTGCAAGTGACATGTATGCCAAGAATACAGTGGCCAAAGCACTGTATGCTTGCTGTATCATGCTCGCCTATGATCTATCCAACATCTGATGGTTCATTTCAAATGGTTTGGTGGGCAGGGTTTTGTTTGGTAGTCTTTAGATCTATATAGATGACGGTCCAACATTGGCTTTTGCTTGTAGTTTTCTTGTTTCTTCAACTAGGCATTTCTTTTTTCACATTTTTATGTAGAAATTGAGAGGAGAGGGATGGAAGGGGAACTTGAGTTGTTTATGTAGTTGGAGAAGTAGGTTACTTTGAGCAGCAGTGGTGCACTAGTAAAGTCTCGGCAAGGAGTCATTCAGATGAACCTGGAACTCAATTCGGGCCATGCTCGTCCATCAATTCATTTCATACTGGATAAAAATTAGCTTCTCATGGGGCCCTAATATGCTTTACTGTGATATTTCTTCCTTTCAGCCTATGGAGATTTACGTGGATGACGAGGCAAAGTTGACCCTTCACGGTCTTGTACAGGTTTGGTCATATACTCAGTGTTCCGTTTTAATTTTTTTAAGTTTCAGTATTTGTTAATGGGTATTGCTAATGACAGCACTACATCAAATTGAGTGAGCTGGAGAAGAACCGGAAGCTGAATGATCTGCTCGATGCATTAGACTTCAATCAAGTTGTTATCTTTGTCAAAAGTGTTACTAGAGCTGCTGAGCTGAACAAGTTGCTTGTGGAGTGTAACTTTCCATCGATTTGCATTCACTCTGGCATGTCCCAAGAAGAAAGGTCTTTTCTAGCCCCTTTTATCTGAATACCTACTGTTAACCATATAAATTAATGGTTGTTTTTCCAATATCATGTTTAACACGCATTACAATTACGTGTATGGATTAATTAATATTAGTTGCTGATAGAATGAATTCGTTGTTGGTATTTTCACTTGTTTATATGCTGAATGGGTTTGATTTGCAGATTGACCCGATACAAGGGATTCAAGGAGGGACATAAGAGGATTCTCGTAGCAACTGATTTGGTAGGAAGAGGAATTGATATAGAGCGAGTTAATATTGTGATTAACTATGATATGCCAGATTCTGCGGACACTTATCTCCACCGGGTATGATTTGCTTGATCTCCCTCTAGTTGCCAGTTTTTGGAAAAAAACTAACTCCTAGTTTATGTTCCTTCCCCCATGTCTGTACACTAGGTGGGTAGAGCTGGGAGGTTTGGCACCAAAGGGCTAGCCATCACATTTGTTTCTTCTGCCTCTGATTCAGATGTTTTAAATCAGGTTTGATATTAGGATTTCTAGTCCTTATGTAGAAATTGCTTATTGGGTACTTGCATTTTATGTGACATCCCACTTTATGTTGCAGGTACAGGAGAGGTTTGAAGTTGATATTAAAGAACTACCTGAGCAGATTGATACTTCCACATATAGTAAGTCTATCTGTCTGCTTTTTACTAGGTCATTGTGTTTTTCACGTTTAAACATAGGTGCCCATTGCTCTTGTTGATTCCTATGCAGCACACTTGTCTTTCCCCCATATTGGATAGATGACTCGTTTTTTTCTGCTTGCATTTTGTGTTCTGTATCTTCTGATGATTGATCATGTTAGGTTTTTTTACTTTTGTATATATATGTACTATATTTGAATGAAAACCCATTTAAATTTTGTGAGATACTGCACTTTGTCACTAAGCATATACATTTTGATTTTTTTCTTAAATATTCAACAGCAGTTGCTCATGTATGTTGCAAGAGCTTATAGTACTGCCCTTCTAGCATATTCCCCTTTAAAATGTGGAAGTACATGAGCGAATCTCTCAAGGGAAACAAATATAGGTATATGGTGGCCAAGTGCAACTTTTAATAAGCTTAGACAGCAAAGCATTTAGATAGTTTGGTGGATTTTTGTAGGAAAAATTAACTGTAAAAACCTTTTGCTTTGTAATTTGTGTATCATGTAGATGAAATTGGTTTTATTTTCTGTTATTACAGTAGAACCTCCTTAAATTAGTACTCCTTAAATTAATACTCAATAAAATAATAATCTCTAATATAATAATTTTCTTTGGCCCCAACTTGGGCTCATTATGTAAATTATTTCGATAAATTAATAAGATAATATTGTTTGAAGATCCTTATATAAATCTAGGGTCCCGTCAACATCATAAATTAATAATCTCCTAAACTTACAATGATAACTAGGATAACCGTAAAATATGAATTTATTGTTGTTTGGTTTGTATTAAAATATGATTTTATTGTTCGTTCATCAATATGCAACATTGAACGTATTTAGTTCTAATACATTGAATAGATTCATATGTTCATAATATTTATTACTCATGTATCTTTCTGTGTAATTAAATTCAAGTTCTTTGAATCTATATGTTATTAAATTTTAATTTGCTGAATTCCTATGTAACTAAATACTAAATTCACTGAATATAAATTATCTTTTTAATTAATAAATAAATTATTAATTTATTGATCCCGACAGTATTATTTTATGGAGGTTCTACCGTACTTGGTTTGTATTTTGGTTGCATTTTGTTTAGCTAAATTTTATACGAGGCTATTGGTCGCTTGGTGATTCAGTTGCACAATCTGCTGTGTATTGCTTGTTCTTGTCATTCTTTTATTTCCTTGATATATCGAGTGGTCTGTTCTATTAAGCTTACAATAGCCTTGGATGCTGTGCAGTGCCGTCGTAGAGTTATCCATGTTTTGCAGCAACGGAACATGTAAACTAGACACATGAGATGAGGAGAGTTGCTCATGGTTATTGAAGGTCTTTCACTTTGTTTAAGATGAAAACCGACAGTGGCTCCTCTATTTGCTGTATGGTTGCACCTTCTACGTACTTTAGGGCAGTTGGCCATCAGATTAGATGTAATCACTCAGGTATTTGAATTTCTGAGGGTGATGTTTCAAAACTTGTTTGCAGACCATTTTTCGTTGCTCTGCTGTTTGTGGATTGCTTATTTCGATTTGAGGTGGCTCAACAATCAAGATTAGCTCTCGTAGCTTGCGTCTGCTTAGCTTGTGATTTAATTGATTTTGACCTTGTTAAAAATTAATATTTCTATTTATGTGATATATATATATAGGATTGGTTTATGGACATACTATTTTTAACATATATAAATAGAACAAATCATGTCCAAAAATGTACATACTTTAAGTATGTACCTGGATTAGTTAATATGTACATTTTTGTATATAATTGTGTATTTGTACATTTGTGTCATAGTTTGTGCATCGAGTCTGAAGCGTCTGTATTGATTTATCGAGAGTTATATTTGTCTTCATGTTTACACTATAAAAAAATTTCTCACAATAATTGTTTTCTCTCTCCCCCTCTCCCTCTCTCTCTCTCTCTATATATATATATATATATATTTAAGGAAATTTAATGTTTCTGTTTCCTATTAAATGAGTTATTTACTAGAGGTACAGTAGTTTTATTACCAGACAATTTGTAGCTGCAACAACGGCGGTCTTTGTTGTGCCTAGATTGAAAGATTCAAAGCTTTTGACAAGTTTTGCGTAGGGTTGGATTATGTATCGAATGAAATTAGGAAACAGCTTTAAAATACATACTAAATGATGATATTATATTTTGTGCTTTTCTGTTTTCATCGTCATTAATTGACTCTCTTTGTCTCACAACATTAGCTGTAGCATCTGCTTGAATTTTCAGGACTATTATATTTTGTAATAACTTATATTTTGGGAGGGGTGCACATTTATTGCTATCTATGGAAAATATTAATATCTACTGGTTAATCCTACATATCCCTTCGTGTCCATTTTTTTTTTGAGAATCTTCAACAAATTTTAATAAAAGTTTTTGGATGTATTGTTATTGGAGTAAGGAATTCATATTAGTGTAATATTAAATTAATTAGTGGTGGAATGTAGATGATAAAAAATATAAATAAGTGGGTTGTTGAAGGTAAGAAATAGAAATAATGATCGATCATGAGTGATAAAAAATATAAATAAAGGATATTATTGAAAGTAATAAGTAGAACATATTTTGTGGAATAATTATCATAAGTGAAATAGGAAGAAAATTGAGATACGTATTAAAAAAAAACTAGTAAGGAAATTGAGGGATAGAGTGTGTTAAATATTTAACATTTTTAGTTGCATGTTGTCATGTTATTTCCATTTTCATTTCTAATTTGAGCAACCTAATCATATAAATTTGGTCTACACTTGTTGATATTCGGCATTGCTAATGTCATAGCTATAAAAAATTCCCCCTCCTTTTTAAGGAGGAAAGTCATAGTTATCAATTAAGGATTAAATGATCAAAATTATTAATCAAAGATTAAGAAATATATGTATTTCTTTTTTAATTAAAAGATGATTAAGGGAATCTTTATTTAAAATTGATATAAAATAATTAAAAAAATAGATATTTAAAATAAGTTGATTTTTGAGTGTTCTATCATAGTTCTAATAAATTTATTCGTCATATCCTAAATTGATAACTAATCAGTCGTGAAATTCCGTTATCGAAATCAGAGATTAAATAGTATTTTAAGACGAAAGAGTAGATTTGGGTGGCGCCTCAAAACATGAACTCTATTAACAACTTTAACTCTTCACCTTACTTCACAATGATAGTATTAGTATGAGTGAGCAAATGAAATAGAACTAATGTCACTATGCCTTCACAATGTCTGAGTAATAGCCTCAACTCTTCTTCATTTCAACCCCACTTGTTACAACTTACACCAATCGGTATTTGTTTTCAACTTTTGAAATGTTGGTATGTGAATTCCAATCCTCTAGAAATTCCCGACCGATGGTTGCAACATTGTATTTATTAGTAGCAAGGAAGATAGAGATAAGAGAGATTAATTACTTTGGACATAAAAATGAAAATTGGAAGCCACCTAATTATATCTAATTGATTAAATAGATAAAAAGAACCGAGTCGGCTTAAAAATTCCCATTTTAGATTGCAATAGATATTGTGGCCGATGCACATTAAGCAAAACCTAACATAGACTCTTAACGATTTCTATTCACTATTGCAGATTTCCACGGTATAAATTTTTTTCCACAAGATTTGTCATCTATAAATGTATTGAATTGTAGTCTTGTAGTATTTTTTTACATTTGTAAAATATAATAGATCATATTCAATCTCTAATTCTATCAGTCTTAATCACTAAGGAGGAGCGAGTTTTTGACGAACATAAAGAGTAAAAAATATATCGACCAAGAGTATCATTTGGAATGAATTTTTTAAATAATTTTATATTATATACTCATTAATAAATTCTAATTTCTTTTAAAAGAAAATGTCTGATTGATTCATGTAATGTGTTGACCACGGCTAGGGGCCGCTTGACGTGGTCGCATGAGCTGTCGAGTTACTTGCGGCGCGGCTAGCAGCCGTGTGAGGCTGAGCCTGGCGGTCGTGTGAGTTGAGCGGAATTAAGAGATAATTGTCTTTTTGAGTTATAATTCAAGTCAATTTTAATTCTATTCATCTTCGGACTTCCATACATCAAATTAAAACTATGAATACCCCCCTCAAAGCTCTAAAAAAAAGGAACCTGGAACCTTGTATTATTCATATGTTTTGGAGCATTTTGAGACCGAAAGAGAGAGGAGAAAATTAAAGAGGATTCAAGTTTGAAGATAGCGAGATTCTACGAATTTCCTTGTGATTTTTATTATTGATGATATTATTTTCTTTGGTTTTGGTTTGCTAGTTTATATATGTGGTTAGTTCTCTTTTATCCTAGAGTTGAGGAGTAAATGTATAATGGTTTTTGAACATATTTTGGTTAATTAATCTAGACCCTTTCTTCCTTTTCATGTTCTTAATTTGATGTTTGCATGATTTATTAGCTACAAATATTGCAATATTAATTGTTTTTAGTTTGAGACTAAGGTGGTGTTTACTTTTCATGATTAGGTTGGATAGATAAAATTAATCCAACCTAATCAAATGTTTACTTTAAGGATTGATATTCGAGGATATCCTAAAGCCGAGATTGTTTTAATTATTTGAATTGCTCTTCATTAATTTTAATCCAACTAATATATGTTGGATTGAAATAATCCTCAAATAAAGGAGAATTATTTATCCCAATTTTAATCATTCATTAATCTTTTGTAGTAAACAAATGATTGATAGATAGAAATTATCTTATCACATATTTAATCCATCAAATAGTCAATCCTTCAAAATGTTAATCATGAAAAGTAAACACTCCAGAGAAAATAATTAATACTCAAATTGAAACATAAAACGTACTTTAAGCCGAGAGGACTTTGTTGTTGATGGGACTATTTTTCTTTTTATTTCTGTCGAAATGGAATGAAATTGTATTTCACAATGGCAATTAGGGTGGCCACATTTTTGGTGAGACTAATGAATTCCTCAAGCTTGGCACGGACTTCATGAAAAGGCAAAGAGCCAGGTTATTACCTCTCTCTCTTGCGGTTATATATATATATATATATATATATATATATATATATATATATATATGTAGGAGCGTCGATGGGTGGATTTACCAAAAGCAAGAGAACCAATAAATAAGTAATGATTCCTGTTTCGAATCAAACCCATTAGACATTGGACCCGGACCGGACCCGGACCATTAACTATGAGTCTTAAGCGGTCCGGGTCTAAGCGGGTCTGGAATCAGAATCGGACCAGAACCAGAACTAGAACCGAAACCGTTGCTTTATAATTTAATGTGTTATGAGTGATTTTGAATCGATATGGATAAAACTAGCTCATTAACAAACCTATTTAAACTTAGGCTTGTCGATAGACGGGTTTTACTCGGACCAGAATCAATAAATACGTATTGGTTCTGGTTCTGGAACCAGAACCAGATCCGAACCGGACCGGATCATCAAACTATGGATCTAAATGGTCCGGTTCTAAATCGGATCTGGAACCAGAACCGGAACCAGAACCACTGCTTTAAAATTTAATGGGTTTTGAACGGTTCCGGATCGGTCCGGGTAAAACTCACCCATTGACATCCCTATATGTATGTATTCTTCAATTGTTTCTTACATGTTACAAGAATTTGTTGGTGTACGTGCGGATGTCTATGTGCCTCACATAGAGGGCTTATCTGTTTGGAGTTGAATGTTTAAGTTACGATCCGGAGATAGTAATCTTGATATAATCTGTGAATAACTAGGTTTAAGTTATTTATATGATTGTTTTAGGAAGAATTGAGTCCGTGAATGGTTAATTGTATCTTAATATATTTGATTGCCTACTTTTATTAAAATCGAAACTCTAGGATATTCATTATTCTGATTAAATCCCCTTTATCTCTACCTTTTTTAATGAGTTTAATTTGCATGTTTTAGTCATAAAATCAACTCTAATATCTCATAGTTTAGATAGGGATTACAATTAAGAATAATAATTAGTAATAGTATAATAGAGACCGTGGATACGACCTTGCTCATTATTACTTCACACAATTACACCTGTACATTTACAACGTGTTAAATAATTTAGCAAACAAGTTTTTAACAGTAATAGAAATTAGTGTACTTTTTAAAAACCCCAAATTTTAAATTAAGTCAGGAATCTATCAAAATCCATAACACCCTGGGGTCGAGTTCCAAACCGAAGAAGAAAGAAACGCAAGTTCTAGAATCACATTTAGATTTCTCTTATGAATTTATTACTTTTATTTTTGAAAGGATAAATTTATTACTAGAACATTGAAACATAATGTACAAGTAATTGAAAGGATAAATTTATTACTAGAATATTGAAACATAATGTACAAGTAATTGAAAGGATAAATTTATTACTGGAACATTGAAACATAATGTGCAAGTAATTTTCTAGAATTTTAAAGTTGGCTAATAATTGTTATTGGATCAAATGCATGTCTGTAATTAACCATTGATTAGAAATAGATAGGAGCGTCTGGCCCATTTTGCAACGTGTTAAACAAAATCGAAACCTAAAGAACAAGAGTTCAATTATAAATAATATTCTCAACTCTTTATCTTCTCTATTCAAAAAGATTAGTAAATATGACTAAAAGACAAACAAAAGTTAAATTCATTTACCAAAAATTTATTTATTAAATTCATTATTTCTGTGGGTGCATTTATATATCTTTTGCTAGCATAACAAATTAGGATACTCATAAATTTACATAGTATGTATGATGTATCTAAATATGGGAGTATTTTTTTGTAATTTTACAATATTTTTGAAATTTAAGTAATTAATATCTTTTAATTGAATTTGTATTTTATCAATTTAACCTCTGCCATCATTAAAGATTAGATATATTCATATTACATAATTTTTGGAAGCATTATATCCCGATTTTATTTCCAAAATAATTTACTTTAATTCATGTAATATTATATTTTCAAAAATATTAATTATGATTGGAACCCAACAATTTTGTAATACTTGTTTATAAATATCTATTTCTAAAAGAAATCTACGGAAATGAGGTCTCGTAATCTATATAGATATATGGCCAAAATGTACAAAAAATAATTTCTTTTTTTTGGTCAATTTAATACAGAAATTTAAAGACCGCGTTACGGTGGACTCGAATTCGAGACCTTTGGCCTCAGACATTAACCACTCTACCACTAGGCCAACACACGCACACAACAAAAAATATTTTCATTGTGTTTTAGATGTATATCGATAAATTTACTATATGAACAAAATTTCAAAATAAAATGTGACCTTTATAAAAACCATCCCTCTTTTAGAAAATACTTACAGAAAAAGGAAAAAAGAAAAGAAAAATACTTTAAGAAAATGAATATATGAAAATATTGCCAAGATCCAAAAAGATTTTCATATCTTTAGATTTATATTGATAAATGTAATTTAATATTCTTAAATTTATAATTTTGATAAATAAAATAAAAAGTTAAAGAAACTCAAAAAATCTAAAAAGAAAGAGGAAAAAAGCTAAACATGTTGATTCTAAAAGTAAATTAAAAAGAAAAGACAAGTTCAAAAGTTGAAAGAAACTCATATTAATCTAAAGAGAAAGAAAGATAGAAAAGAATGAGAGAAATAATGAAAATAAATTGATGCATCTTTGTTGATTAGTGCGACACTATTAGTGGCTACAAATGAAATCCATGATTTATTTTATAATATGTAAGAGGGAAAATTAGTGATGAGATTAAATAATTAATGATCGAACATGCTAAAATAAAATGATATGAACCGATTTAAATTTTAGGAGTAATATGTAAGATATATTCTATGTAAATT
The DNA here is from genome assembly GCA_036937905.1 of Salvia rosmarinus. NCBI lineage: Eukaryota > Viridiplantae > Streptophyta > Magnoliopsida > Lamiales > Lamiaceae > Salvia > Salvia rosmarinus. Next base: position 14,998,607 of record CM072822.1, on the reverse strand, counting down.
TATCTTTTTCCAACAAATTATATAGGATTGTATTCATGTGTAAGCTGTGTGAAACGATTGTTTATCTGAGAATTTAGAAGCACAATAACTTAACATGCTTTAACTATTATACCGTGGTTGATTGAGAAGATAAAGAGTTCATTTAATAAATGATGGTGGATCAATTTTAAGAACTTCACAATTTTATGCCATCTATCTTGTGTGGCATCAAAATGGGGTCCTCCCTATGAAAGAACTTGTAGGACTTTGCTTGAAGTTGACGATGAGTGGGAGGATTTCAAGACTTGATTAAGAAATCTTCTTTCGTGTATAAATATTATCATTTTTCTGAATATCATGTTTCAAAATCTATAGTATTTACTATTATAAAAGTAAGTCTGAGGTCCTACTTGCAAACTTGACTTATTTACTCTCAAGTTTTAAATATTACACAAGTTTTTTTTTTTTTTTAAGTTAGATATTACGCAAGTATATAGTAACCACGATTTATAAGTTGATTTGAGTGTCATGCTTGAGTGGAACAAATGTGAGGTTTCACAGGTTGATTTTAGTGTAATAATGTAGTGAATGATGATTCTTTAATGTTTGATTTTTTGTGGTTGTGAAGTTGAAGATCCACATTTGTTACTACCAATATTTGAAGTTTTATTTCTTTACTAGTCTTCTCTTTGAACATTGGACAGAAATGGGGTTGATTTTTGGGATCAGCCCTTCTACCAGTCTATACTCAGACAACCTATTCTTGCCTTCCATAGTTACCACTAGGGATGTCAATGAGTGGGTTTAACCGGACCAGAACCAATAAAAAAGTAATGGTTCTGGAACCGACCCATTAGACACTGGATCCGGATCGGATCCGGACCATCAACTATGGGTCTTAAGTTGTCCGGATCTGAACGGATAACCGGACCAGAACCAGACAAGAACCAGAATTGAAACCGAAACTGTTTCTTTAGAATTTAATATGTTATGAGTTATTTCAAATTGATATGGATAAAACTAGCTCATTGACAAACCTATTTAAACTTAGGTTTGTCAATAGACGAGTTTTACTCGGACCAGAACCAATAAATAAGTATTGGTTACGGTTGCGAACCGAACCGATCCGGACCAGATCGGACTATCAAACTATGGATCTAAACGGTCCGGGTCTAAAGCGGGTCTGGAACCGGAACCGGAACCAGAACCGTTGTCTTAAAATTTAATAGGTTTTGAGTGGTTCCGGATCGGTCTGGGTAAAACCCACCCATTGATATCCCTAGTTACCACAGTCAATGAATTCCACGTACCATGGTTAGGAGCAATGCCTCTTCCCATCATCTGCATATACATCACAAAAACTTGTTGCAAGTCCCCTTCAATGCACAACGCGCCGATTACGAATGCATAGCTTTCTGAATCAAGGAGGCAACCTCTCATCTTCAAGTCCTCCATGAGCCTCACTGCAATCCTGGCTTTCGCCTGCTTGCAGAACCCACTGATCAAGGCATTAAAAGTCGATGCAATGGGAAAATATTTGAGCCCTATCATCTCATTCATGAGCTCCACTGCTTCCTTCATGCATCCCTTCTTGCATTATTCTTGAATCACACTCGCATAAACTAGAGCACTCGGAATGCTCCCTCTCTCTCTCATCTCATCAAGAACTCGCTTAGCTTCGTCTACGTTGCCCTCTTCACATTGTTGTAGGATTGTAAGAGTCTGTATGAGCCACGCATTGAGGAAACCAGTTTCTCATATAGTTGAGAAACTCAAGTGCTTTAGCAAGAATGTTATCCTTAAACCGCATAGAATGCTATTGCAGGAAGCAATTCTGCCACCACCTCTATCCTCAAGCATAAGCTCGAAGATTTCTACTCCCTCACGAGTCTTTCCAGTCGAGCAGAATCCATGTATTAGTGTCTCAGACGTGACAAAATCCCAACGAACTCCAGCTCTTTTCATTTCAAGAAACAAATCAAGAGCCAAATCCAACTTTTGAGTTTCACAAAAACCTATCAGAACACTGTAGGTCTCTGTATACCTTCGCCTCCATTTGCCTAAGGAAGCCACATCCTGCTCTAGCTTTCCCCGCTTTAACAAAACCCTTCAACAAAGAGTTGTAAACCACGACATCATGACTCCCTCCCTTTGTCTCCGCTCTCTCCATCACCTCAACTGCCTCTGATATGCCCCCTTCGCTTCATAGAAGCTCTATCAACTTGGGGCAAGAACATCGGGTATAAAGCAGTTAAAGCATTTCCCACCATCACCAAAGCCTGCACTAGATTGCCCACGTTACAATATGCCTATATCAAGATATTGAAGGTCACATCACTGTATTTGTGCATCTCATTCATCAAGCTCCTAGCTCTACCAACCTTTCCATTCTTGCAAAGAGCATGAATCAAAGTATTATACACAAGAACATTAACCTTGATACCGTGATTTTTCATTATCATCAGCAGCTTAAATCCATCACCCATTCTATTCGTCAAGCAAAAAACCTTTCATCAGAATCTCATAAGTGTAGTCATCACCTTTCAAAACATTACCCATAATTTTCATCCTATAAAACTCCCGAGCTATATCAATGTCTTCCTTCACCAAAACATCAAGAATTGTATTCAATAGTTTCACAGAAGGCACAGCTTTCCCAAACTTGGCCACCATGTCAAGAACTCTGATAACTTCCCTGATCATTATAGCCCGTCCTAAAACACAGAGAATAAAAGTGTGTGTGTTGGCACAGTGGTAGAGTGGTTAATGCCGAGGCAGCGTGCTTACGTGACCCTTTAAAATTTCTGTATTAATTGACAAAAAAAAAAAGAGAATAGTAACGAAAATGTCTTCATCCGGTACAGAACCAATTCTTTTAGGCATTTCGTCGAGCAGCTGCTCCACAACTTTAAATTGTCGAAAAGTGCAGAGCTTATGGATCAAAGCTCGGTACGTGGAGACATTTGTGAAACTGGGAATTATCGCGGCGTATTCGAAGGTTTTGAGAGCTTCGTCGGCTGATTTTGCTCCAAAATGAGATGGGTTATTTGGTGGTGGGGTTGGAACTAACACAGAGGCTGCCGATGAAATGAATCTTGATCGATTGTGAGAGAAAAAAAAAAACAGCCCCTTTTACTAATTGTTAGGATTTTTGAAACGTTGAAGATATTAGACATCGATTTTGTAGTTGATTCTGACTCCCTCCAATTCCTGCCAAGAATTGTTAATTATGTAAGTGAAACAGTTATTTGGCAGAAATATTACTAATTAATTCGCTCCTTTGGAGAGGCTTTTATTCCAAACCTTCTTCTTCCTCTCCCCTCCTCTCTTGCGCAATATAAAGCGCAAATATCGGAATGTATAAAAGAAAGGTGGAACAGATCTGCCTTAACCTCCTTCAGTTCTGCAACTCTTACTTCAGACTCACTCAAATTCACGCAAGAATTCTCAAGCTCGGTTTGCAAAACAACCCTTTAGTCCTCACCAAATTCCCCTCTCATTTTTCTTCAGACCTTAACGCACCATGCTTGTTCTTTTATCTTTTGCCCACAATCAGAGCCGCGTAACTACGACGCCTTCCTTTTCAACACCGTGATCGAAGCTTTTGCAGAATCCACTCAATTTAAGCGCACTAGCATATTTTTCTACATCAAAATGCTAACGCACTGCGTCGAACCCGATAACTTCACGTGCCCTATCCTGTTCAAGGCTTGCGCCGGCATTCGGGACTTGAATGTAGCAAAATCTGCTGACGGATCGGCTTTGAAGCTCAGGTTTCACGGTGAAACGCATGTTCTCAACGCAACGCTTCACATGTATTGCTGTTGTGAGGATGGGGTTCAGTTTGCAGAGAAGGTGTTCGATGAAATGCGTAAAAGCATCTCAGTCCCTTGGAGCACGATGATGGTGGGCATGTGAGGAGGGGAATGTATGCTGAAGCTATAAGGTTGTTGAGAACAATGCAGATTGTGGGTGTGAGGCCGTATGAGATCACTATAATGATGGTGCTGTCGGCATGTGCTGATCTCGGAGCCCTTGAGCTCAGGAGGTAAATGGTATCATACGTCGAGAGGGAGAATCTTGAGGTGGGAGAGAAGCGCTGCAACGCCTTAATCGACATGTTTGCAAAGTGTGGTGATGTTGACCGTGCGTTGAGGTTGTTTAACAACATGTCTCAAAGCAAGAGGACTGTTGTTTCTTGGACTTGTGTTGTTTCCGGTATGGTATTGCAGGGGAGTGGTTTGGAGGCCGTTGCCTGTTTGAGGAGATGAGATCAAGAGAGATAGTAACGCAAACTTGAAGGAGATGTGATGAAATTTTAGTGGAGTAAAGGAGAAGAAAAAAGACGATGAAAAGAATCATAAACTTGTTCCAACTGCTCATCACACCAAGATTGATCATCCATGAATGACGACAAATCCAACCAACAGCACATTTTATATTTCTTTTCAAATCTCAATTCTTCTCCAACATTCAAAACCCATCCAAAATACAAGTGCCATGAATCACAGCTCCAAACACACCAAAACCAAAACTCAACAACTTCAAAAACAAAGAGAACACCACAATCAAATGGAATCAAAAGCCCCACATTGTTAACAGCATATCAGCCGAGAACAATATCACTGAGCAAGATGCTGAAATCAATCAATCTTCTATCTAAACTAATTAAATGTCAATGTCCCGAATTCCTCGCTATATCACTGAGCAAGATGGTTCCAATATGTCAACTGCAGCCGATCTCACATCATCACACATAAATAGTTTTCTAGAAAACAAAGATGATGCAATCAAAGAAAAATAAATTAAGACGAGAATAAAATAGCATACGATGCGCCAACCTTCCATATTTCATGTGAGGTTAATTGATTACTTTTTTGAGAATGATTCAGACGAGATTTTAGGCTGGAAAAGAAAGTTAATTGATTACTTTGGACTCAGACCTTGTATAATATGTTATTGATTCCTTTTCACAAGACCCATTACACTTAAATATAAGATAAGAAAATAAACGAAATCCTATTCTATTACCATAAGAAAGTATTTAATAATAAAATAAAGATTGGGATGTGGGGTTATTCTAATATGTTTAATATTCATGAAGGTTTTAGTTTTAGGAGTTTTATTTTATTTAAAAGAAAAGAAAAGAAAAGAAAAGAAAAACGGAATGGTCTTTAACTCTCCGATTCAATTCCTAAATCCTATTCACTAATCAATTCCTAGCCTGCCCTCCACGATGGTGCACACAGTCGGCATACCCCTGTCCCAGCGCCTAGGAGAACTCGTTCCCGGACCCCTGCGCGACCGACGAAGTTCCTTCTGCTGCCAACTTCTCCATTCAATTGAGCCGACTTAGTCCCACCCGGCGTCCGTTTGTGGTGCGGCCGATTTCAGTCCAGACGACGAAGTACAAGAGCGGTTAACTCAAAATTCTTACTGCACTTTTATTCCTGCACGACTATTTGACTGAACTGATATTGAAATATTGGGAATGAATTCTTTAATACGTTCTCATTTTGCTTGAATTTTTGGGAGTCTCTATTGGACTCGACTGACCCCTTATATTATGATTTGTATCTTGAATTCATACCATCATTTTAGTTTGACCATTCTTGACCCTGTAAGAGTATGCATGCTATCTTGTTTTGTTTGAATGATAAGCAATTTAATTTATCTGTCAATGCCTTTGAATGTCGTATTGGATTTTGACTTAAAACATTTCTTTACACAATGATGGGTATGTCTCTGCCATTTTTGATGTGCATGATGATTTGTCTCATATTGTTGTTCAACAATGATTATCTTTATCTGTTGAGATTGATATTAAGGATTCAACATTATTGTTGTGTCATAGTTTTTTATCCTATTATTTTTTGGTCACATTAGTTCTATGAATACTATGATGATGAAAGTAATTTATACTTTGGATAATATGGTTAAGGGTGCAAAATTTAATTTAGAGTACTGGTTCGCCAATCAATGAAACTTTTTTGTGCCAATCATTACACGATTGACATATAAGTTGAAAGAATCTGTTTCTCAATATAGAATTTCTCCTTCTACTTTTCTCATGTTCGCTAATTTCCAAAGCATGAGCTAGTTGTGTCTGAATAATGAGGGAAATTATCAATTTTGAAGCTATGAGTTGTTGCACTGAGCATATCTCTCTCTACAGTTTATGTAGGTCCATCCGACAGCACACTTGCTCAACATGATATGGTCCAGAGTGACTCATGGACACCTTGGAGGCTCGCTTCTTTCAGTCGAGAGGATTGCAGTTCTAGAGCGTATCCGCTCTTGGACTACAATCCTCTCGGCCAAAACATCCAAACGAGCTTCCAAGGTGGCTGCCAAACTGAAGTGCAAGAGTCAAAATAGCCCATGAGTCTCTCGGTGTGCTGTTGGAGAAGTTGCACCATATCAAGCTGAGCAAGTGTGTTGTCGGATGGACCTGCAGAACCTGTACAGAGAGGTATGTTTGGGGCGACAACCCCGGCTTCAACAATTGATAATTTCCTCATTATTCATACACAACAAACCATGCTCCGAAAATCACCAACATGAAAGAAATAATAAAGAGAAACTGTATATTGAGAAACAAACACCTTTAATTTATATGTGATTGGTGTAATCAGAGCTCCTAAAAGGATTTTACATGTTAAATGATCAACACAAAAGCGCCATTGATTGACTATCAAGTATCCCAAATTCAGTTTCGCACCCTTAACCATAGTATCCATTTTATAAATTTCTTTCATCGTCACAATATTGAGAATCAATGTGACCAAAAAAATTATAAGATAAAAACCTATGATACAACTGCAATGTCATATCCCTAATATTAACACTTTTGGACAAACATTACCAATAACTGGTCTCAATAGATAAAGACAATATTGTCGAGCAACAATTTGAGACAAATCATCATACATATCACAAATGACAGAGGTATACTCATCACTGTGCAAAGAATGTCGGATTCAAAATCTAATGAAACATTCTACGCATTGACAAATAAATTATGCTTGTCACTCACATGAAACAAGACATAAATTCAAGATACAAATTACAATATAAGGGTCAATCAAGTCCAACAAGGGTCTCAACCAATTCGAGCAAAATGAGCCAGTATCAAAAATTCACTCACAATATTTCAATATTAAACAATCAAATGGTCGTGCAGCAATAAAAGTGCAATGACAGTTTTGATTTAACCGCTCCTGTACCTTGGAAGGCGATTTTGTTTGCCGCTATCAAACATTGCATACTGATCGAGATTATTTTAGTGAAAAGCAGTAGCTGTATATTCGAATCTAGTGTAATTGCCAAACTCACGTGTTCTTTTATATATGTCCACATAAGAAAGATAAGTGATTATGCAAGCTAGACTCATATTAAAATAACACAATTAAATTAGAAATTGTCTTACTAGATGTTTCTATTTCATTATGTATTGAATTATCATGTAAGTTGATGTGCTAATTTCCAAACTGAAAATCTCATAACAAATTAGACTGATTAATTAATATTTCCCCGTTCCATTCGAGATGATTCATTTATTTTCAGCATAGTTATTTAGGAAAATGTATAAAGTGGTTAAAGTGATAAAGAGTAGGTATGACCACAACTTTTGAAGAGATGATTATTTCCTAAAAATAAAACATGTTATCCTGAATGAGACAATCAAAAGGAATACGTATAAATCTTGGATAAGGCGGAGAGTGGTATCCTGATTATGCCCAACAGTTGCAGAAGGATTAATTGAGAAGCGACGAATAACTGGTAGCTTAATATATAAATATTAACATGCTGAATGAGAGATGAGCCTATGTGCATAAATGTGCCATGATTATGTGTCATATATCTTATAAATCCGTTCTGAGGAGTCTGAGCAAATAGAATAATGATTATAGACAACCTGAATGAGAAATAGCATGTGCATAATTAAAGATATTAGAAATCAAATATGAGTTATATACACTACCAAGACTTAAGACTTTCGTGTCATCGGTGAATAACAAGATTGAGTAATATCTACATTGCTATGCATTTAAATATATCTAGAATGACAATAGGAGTTAGAGGATGATCTTGTATGGTAAATGAATCAAATGAATCCGATTGAATTAGCAAATGGAAAAATATGGATTCCGCGGGATGTCGCTAGGCAAATTAGTTATGTACTATAAGCTATAATATGTGTGCCTAAATTGACTAAGGGGTGTTTGGTGAGCTTATAAGCTCTTTAAAAGCGGTTTATAAGTTGTTTAAAACTTTAAGCTCAATCAATGTTTGACAAATTAAGTTGTTACTTGTTAGAGAGCTTATAAGTTTTCAAAATAAACTCTAAGAGCTTATAAGCTCTATTAAAAAGCTCAAAACCCAACTTATTTTTAATGATCTTATAAGTTACAACAAAACTATAAAATAACCTAATATATTTTCTTATTTCCATGTTTACCCTTGTTATCCAAACACTTTAGGATCTTATAAGCTCTTAATACACCATATGTTATAAGTTCTTACAACAACTTATAACTTGTTAGAGCTATAAACTTTCTAAAATAAGCTTAGCCAAACACCTCGATGAACTTATAAGCTCCCCAAACATAGACTTGACATGTGTAACTTTAGCCGTCTTTCCATTTGCTTTTTAAGATGCACGTCATATAATGTGCATGTCCAGGAGATCAATATGCCACAATTATCACATCATACATAAGCACAACATGAAATTTTTGCAAAGCATATTTTAAAAAGAAACTGACATCGATGTAAAATCTTTTAAAATTAAAACTTGCTAAGTCTTGAATGTTGCACTTTATAATAGAAAAATGGGGTCCTCCGATGGAATTTCAACTCCAATTCATAAAACTTGGGAATAGATAGACATAGAGCTTACGATCTTGGTTCCCAAAAACCGTTATTAGTATATGTACTTAAGTTCTAAACTTGTTTTATAGGACTTATAGCAAAGGCTACTAGTGAAAGTTACGCAGTTATGATGAATTGATTGGTATCACTAGGTGGCAGGTGAGATTTACATGGTCATTAAGCCTCAACCTGTCCATTTAAAATTGAGAAGTTGCATGTTGTTTTATGTTCATTACTTAGTGCCAACCATAGGATGGTTAATTCGTTATAGCTTCTGCTATTAGTAATTAACGATCGTGCCTTGAGCTAAGATATGGTCAAGGTAGTTTATACGAAAGTTTAGGCTGTGTGAGAGTCCTTTTGTAGAATGATCATATTATATTCTTGGTAGTCTATCCTCCCAATGCAATCAACCAATTGATCATGGGTAACTTTTGGATTTTACCGTTGAATATATTTTGTTAACTATTTTTGCCATAAATTCTAAACCTAAGTTATTTTTTATAGAAAATATATATTTCACTTATTAATTTAAGCTTGTGTGATTTCCTTTTCCTTGTCTTTGTCTTCCGTTTCACCGTTGCATATTCTCTCTACTATGTGGTTGGTTGGTGGGATGTTGTAGAGAGTCTTTTGCCAACTCTACTCTTTATGCATCTTGGTAGTGTATATTTGTGAAAGAAAGCACATCAATTTCTTCTCTCTATCTCTCTTTCTCTCGGCTTTGACATAATGGGCTCCAATGGGAGGCTCGTCACGATGAGTTATTAGCTTAGTGGTAGAGTCGCTTATGTGTGCGTATGCGTCGTGGGCACGGCAATTTTAATGGTTCAATATTGATTTTCAAACTATAATTACTGAAAAGTGGCTGCTACTATCAAAAAACAAGTGATTTCCGGTACGGTGTTTCAACACTGCAGTTTTCTCCCAACACTTAAAAGTTTCAGAATATGAAATACTAGAAGAAAATGTTGGATCCTGGATTTGTTCATTTTTTGTTGTAAACTTTCATATATGCATGGCTCGATGTCTTTTATATTGTTTAGAAATTTCCTTTTCTTTTCTTTTGCTCTATTTCTAAGGATTATATTATCCCATTCGACAAGCAATATAATCTAATTCAAATTTTAAAGAATCACATGTAGAAATTAAGGTTCACTCAATGGAAAATGTAGCTGGTACTGGTACCAATATATACCTATATAAAAAGGAGCATTGTTTACATTTTTTGATTTGTCTATTATACGTTTATTTTAAGAATAATATTGTAATATGATATATTATTTATCTATTACTATTATAAAAATGTATCATTACAAGTTTTGAGCATATCTATAATATTCTTATTATTATAATTTTAAGAACAATTTAACAATTTAATATATATTTATATATATATATATATATTTGATATAAGATAAGAATCTTTTGTATATAAAATTCTTGTATGATAAGATTTATCTGTATATATTATATATATATATATATATATATATTTAATTCAATATTTTATGTGTGATCACGTACCATTGTGCACCATTCTGCTAGTAACAACAAACGACTACCAAGTCTACTTATATTAATATCCTTTCATAGACACTTTTACATTTCGATGTATATGTTTCTAATATCTGATTCTAAAGTTAAGCTTCTAACAATAAAGAAAATTATATATAATTATCCATCAAATGCAATTTTGGAAAAAGGCAAACATCACAATTCACATGAATAATTATAAAGTAGAAATATATATATATATAGACTGCAGCAAAAGACAATTCAAAGTGGAACATGAAATATAGATAAGCATACTCGTCAACAAAAGAGCCAAATCTAGCATAGATGAGCGGAAAAAAGAAGGGCACGCAAAGAGAAATTTGGGACGGCGATAACAACAACATAAGTGGAAGTAGATAAAGTTTGTAGTAAGGTTTATAATTTTCTTAGTATTAGGTTGTGTTTCGATCTGAGTATATATGAATTCAGATCGACAGGTCTAGACATGTAAGATGGTCCGACCCAAGACTCTCCCTTCAGGTGGTCCGCCCGTCTCCAAATCCATGCTAGTGGCGCCAATGTTGCAAGAAGGGCTCCTAGAAAGAATTGCTTGCAGACTTTGAAGGAAGCCCTGCACTACGACTGAGCAACTCTCATTAGTTGACAGCCAAAGCCCTAGAAAATAGAACCAGCATGCACTCTGTGGGAGGATTAGTGACACGAAGAAGATATCAAGACGATGTGACACAGATTCTGGAATCTCACTTCAACGAGACACAAAGAGCTTACTGAGATTCTGATGGAGAAAAAGGAGAGGAGAAGGAAGATGACCGAGAGAATCACAAACTTGTTCAAAGTGGTTGTTACACCAAAAGCATCCCAATTTTGATCTATGAATGATTTAAGAATGTTGATGAAGAACATGCAGACATACCTTAAATCCAACGAACGACGCATATTCGATGAGATTTCTGTGTGTGTTACTGTGTTTAAGGTGTTCGTGGCATTTGAATGTACGAGGGGTGAGTATTTATAAAGCCATTCGGGCACATGCTCTTGTCGCCTGTTGGGAAGAAATTACTAAGAATTAATGTATTATTATTCTATATTCTACTGCACATGCAAACCCAAACACAAAAAACAAATTACATATTTAATAGTTTTCTACAGCACAATTTCGACACGAATCAGTCCAACACAAAACAAATTCTATTCTAACTGTTTTCTACAGCCAATCTCAAAAACAATCCCAACGCATAAAAACAAATTCCATTCTAATAACTTGTGCAGCACAATCTCAAACGAAAACAATCCCAACGAATAAAACAAAGTTTATTCCGATAGTTGGACCGATGGTTTGATTTGCCAAACAAAACAAACTATATTCTATATTATATATCACAATCCCATGCCAAAACATTAATTTTTGTTAAATATTGTAGTACAATTCCAACACTAAAATTACTTTAGTTGGAAATCATGGTATGGTCCTATATTTAAATATACAATAATTTCTTAACACAGGTACAAGGTAGGTATTAGCGATTTATACTTATTCGTCATCTTTTGTGGATACATTATACATCTTAATGTGAACAATCTTAATTTCCATATTTCTTCTACGTGCGATCTTTATTATTATTGTTTTGATGATTAGTTATACAATATGAACGCACTAGTGAGAGTCTAATCCGTAGTTATTTAGATAATGTAACGGCAAGTGGTATATTGTTAGTACTACCAGGGAGGGGGGAGGATTTAAAAAAATACTAGGTTTATAATTATTATGCATTTGATATTCTAAATATTAAAAAAGTTCCTACAATTTCCTCAATGGTGTTAATAATTTGATATCACAAACCATATTTATATTAATCGGTAACTTATAACATCAAAAATAATACTCCCCCGTCCATCAAAAGTGTATCACTTTTGACATTTTTGGCGTCCATCAAAAGTTTATCACTTTCATTTTTAGAACGTCACTCATTATTATTCAACTTCACAACCATTCATTATTTATCAAAAAATCATTCATTCCACTCACAACCCATCACATTGTGGCACCCTTTCTCCACTCAAACATCACTCACTAAATTTTTTATTAAAACATGTGTCCACCAAAAGTAAAGTGTATGTTTTTGGTGGACGAGGGAGTATTTGTTATTGAATTAAACTGATTTTGTTTTGGTTAGATCAATGCTTCAATTTATTATAATTGTATGAATTACTGAAGTCCATCTAATTCTATGAAATGTAAATATTAAGGGATATTAAGAAGCCAATTTAGTTATGAACCTTTATTATTAGATATATTGATAGTTTATTGTAAATATTTATAGCTTCCAAAAAAGAATTCTAGCTTAAATCATATGTACCGTGTTCATTACTTAATCTTGTTTCACTTTTTATTTGATGGATCCTTCTTTTATAATAAGATATTCCATGCCGTGGAGGGTTCATTTTCATCCTTTCATCTTTTTTATTGCAAAATTAAAAAAAAAAAAACTATGATTGCATTAAAAGTATTATTAACTTTTAACTTTATTTGAAAATTCTACTTATCGCCTTTAACATGTAGTGGATTCCCCTGATTAATTTTTTCGGCTGCATCATCGAGTACAACTGGAGTTTCCAACACTACTTGTGTTATGGAGTTACATCATCTAATCTAAATAAGTCATCATGTGAAAATTGGCAATAGTTCAATGAATGAAAAATTATGAGAGATCATATAGTTTATATGGTGATGAGGGTGGATTTATGTAGAGCCCAAAAGACCATGGCCCAGCTCACTCACGGACAAAAATCACAAAGGCCCAACAGTTAACCTATCCCTTTGGGCTCACCAACTACCTTATTTCGGAAAAAAAAAACAGATCTAGAGAATCAAGTACAAGATTAAACTAAATAATACATCAAATACAAGATTAAACTAACTAAAACTTATCCATCCCATTTTGGAAGACACATAGCTTTTGAAATTGAAGCATTTTTCTTGTTTGCAATATACTAACAATCCAAAGAAAAATGACAATATGCAATCTGCGATTCGCCGTCTTCAAAGCTTGCTTCAACAACTTGTTATCAATTCGAACTTTTGTGAGCTGAGAATCAAACTTACGTTCCTACTCTTCATCAACTCATTATCGACTTCCACAATCTTTTTTCTTTATTATCACGAGAAGTGCCTCGCCGCTTCCATAATATGGTTCCTCAGACGAACAAAAGACCGTGATCGATCTTAATTTCGTTGGGAAATAAATACGAGAAGAACACAAAGGGATTTCGTGGTTCGATCTTTGAATTAGATCTACGTCCAGGGGCAAAGAGAGTATTCATGTATTGAATGTGTAAGCGATTACTGAAAAGTGTGGATGATCTGTTTCGTCTAATCTAGCCTCTATTTATACACAATTATTTTGACCTAGATCTTAAATCAAGGGTCTTCTCTAACTAGGATTCGAGATCTTGGATAGGATCTTAATCCTATCCCTCCGAATTAGTATTCTTTTAGATATGGTCAGCATCTCAGCATTCCAGCTGGTTTTGTGGGTCTTCTTTGGGCGAACTTGTCCGAGCCGAGCTTGATGTCGACTTTACTTGTATTGGGCACGATGCTTGGGCTGACAGGTTGGGCCATATCCTATCCAACCCCCAAAAAAAAAAGCCACGAAGCGAGTCGTGTTGGTTTGGGGTTGTTTATGTCGGTAGGCGCGAGCGATGCATTGGCATTTTCTCGGGATCGACTTGGTATGTATCAATATTTCGAAGTCATATATCCAATGCCGGCGTTTGCGGGCGTGCCGCAGTCGTGTCGATGTTAGTATCTCTTGCCGGGCGTTTAGTCGAGGTTTCTCGATTAACTTCACCGGCGGCGTCGGCGGTCTCTGGTGACTTCACGGCGGGCGTTGGCGAGGTCTTCTCGACCGACTTCACCGGACGAGGCGTAAGTAGGGTCTTCCGACCGACTTTACGACGGGCGCGTTAGGTCTTCAGCTGGATTCACGAGGAGGCGTTACGCCGGGCCGAACACGGGATTTTACGCCGTCGTCGAGCGGGACACGGGATACGCATTTAATGCGCATTTAATGTGGCAGCGGTTGGATTCGATAAAGCACATAATGGGGAATATCTTCCTTGATCACGCCATTTCTCATATCACTTTGCCATTTCCAAAAGCAGACTTTCAAACTTTTGATATTACGAAAAAAGCGTGTAACCGCCGCCATTGTTGTCTCGGAGTTCATCACCATCATCTTGATAAAACAAAAGTAAGTTATGGCTTCTTCTTCTTCTAGTAAATCTTCCGCGTCGTGTTATTATGCGTGCCGTCGTGGGATTCGCCGGTTTTGCATGTTCTCCTCGCGGGATTTTGGTAAAGTGTCTTTTTCTTCTATCTTAAAATCTCCGATATAGAGATTGTCTCCCAATCTTGTATTTAAATGCGATATTGTGTATGTTGCCCCATCGGAGAATAGGGCTTGTGCCTCCGGAAGGTTCATCACCGATGTCTGAAGATAGCCTCCGGCGGTCTTCGTCTCCTTATCCCGTGTATATGTCGAACTTCAGCGGATGTTGGCGTATCTCTTCTTAACTTCATGAAATTCTTTTCCGGCATCGGCGGGCCTAGGTGTCTATGCCCGTCAACATAATTTTCCTTTTTCCTTGGGGCTTGTTCTCGGTTTTGCAACTGAAGGGTGGTTGGGGTGGTATTATTTATCACCGTCGAATTCAGCGAAGATAAAATCGAAGATCTCGAACTGCGCGGAAGAAGTTTTTTCTTCGTCGGTTCGAGGGATCCTGGAGTTCATATGGCGATCGGGAAGATCGGCGATGTTATTGTTGGCGAGATCGGCGGTGGCACGGAGGAGCCTTTGGACAAAGTTGGTCTCATGGGCAGGCCTTTACGAGGTCGAGCTTGCGGTGCGGGGCTTAGCCCTTATGATCCTGCCGCCGGTGGAGTCGGTGAAGGGTGAGGCCCTCCTTTTTTTTTTCGTGCCTATGCACGACTTGTTGTATTTGTAGTGAACTTGTTCGGGGAAAGAAGAAGAGGAAGGCGTCGAGCTCGATGTCGAGCTCCGTCTCGACTTTGAAGGATGTCGGGACATGCACGAAATGAGCGAGGAGGCTTCAAGTCCCTTCGCCGCAGCCATAAGCGCTTGAAGAAACATGCAATTCCGAGACCTCGGTTGGCCTGAGACCGGAATGTGTGATCGTCGGTTCCCAATGAATCACCGTATCTTTCGAGGTAGCGTACTTATTCTTATACTTTGTGAAGTAATATAAAGAATGTGTTCTTCCTGACTGATGGGTTTTTGTATAGTGGTGAGGCGTTTCACGAGGTGGCGAAAGGTGGCAGCCGGGCATGTCTGCCGAGATGGCCAAGATGTCGATCTTATAACGGGTTACTTGAGGCGCCGTTCTGTAGGTTGACGGGGTTGCCGGTATGCTCGTGTGATGGAGGAGAGAAGAATCTCCTCGTCAAGATATTTGCGATGCCGAGAGCAGATCCGGGACCTAGTCAAAGTCGACGACGGACGCGGTGCACATGAGGCGGCGAAGGTAGCCGGGCGGAGGCGGCGAGGACCGAGCGAAGGCCGAGGTTGCCTTGATGAAGGCGGGGTGGAGGCTCGCCGTCGGGAGAATGACGTGGCGAGCTCGCGAGGAAATGCCGTGCTTTGCGGAGGCATTTCGCTGCGGGCTTCTCGGGATGGTCTCGGCGTGGCGAGATCACGAATAAGTGCGCCGTTTGAGATGCCATCGAAGAAGTCGCCGAGGATTACCCGCAGTGGATAAGTCCAGTATGGGTATGAGGAGACAGAGGAAGATGCTATGTGGTGGGCTATGTCGAGGTCCTTGTCCATGATGCGAAAGGCTCGCCCGTCTTTGAGCTGGCCCGTCCTCGACTACGGACGGCGGAGTCGATCGTGCCCGGTGGACGAGATCCCGGACCGATGCTTTAATTGTCGATCTAGCTAAGGGGTCGGGAAGGCGGCTGAAGCTTTGAAGGCGTCGAGACCGGGAGTTCTGAGGCCGAAGCGAAGAAGCGAAGTTAGGCGGATGAGGTCGAGGCTTCCCAAGCTCGAGGCGCCAAAGTAGATGAGCCAGCGAAGCCACGGAGGGTCGATTGATCCTCTCTTTTTTTTTTTTTGAATGTACATGTACATTGGTTTACACTGAAGGCGTAATAAAATTACAAGTTTATGTGAAGAAACTTATCTTTTATTCGACTTTCCCGAAATGATTGATGCTTCCGTTGGTTGAACCAAATCGAAGACTGTCGCGGACTCTTGAGCGAAGAGGTCGAACTCCTCCATATAAAGAACCGGTGGGCCATGCGTGAGTGAGGCCGATATTAGAGTATAGGCGCCTGGAGAGGCTGTGACGAGCTCCGTGCTCGCCTTTTGGAGTTGGAGGAGAGTTCGAGATTGCGAGGAGGAGGCTAGAGCGATGGGCGAGAGCATGCCGAGTATGAGGAAGTCATCCACCAAGTGGTGGGATGACCATTCACGAGTCGAAGCTAAGGTTGTTGAGGCCGTTGCTGGTTGTGCGAGTGCAAGCGTGAGTCTGACAAGAGTGCAGGCGGTTCACGGAGCGGTTCGCACCGGGCGAAAGGCTCGGTATATACAAGACCGTCATTGCTCGACAACCACGGCTCGAAGAATCGCTCGACCGGATCTGAGGCCCTTCTTACGCAGGCTTCTCGCCTGCCGGACTACAATAAATGCTCCGAATTTTGTGATCCGGTGGCGAGCTCGAGAGAGGCGCTATGGCCCAAGAGCGACGTGGATCCTCAGGAGCGAGCGGGCGTCATCGAGCGGCGAGGTCGATCTAGCGGACTGCGTCGTCAAGTGGCGAGGTCGAGCCGCGGGGCTCATAGCGTGAATCTGTTGGATTTGTATCTGAAAGCGGTTTGGTTGAGCTTGATATAATGTTTCTGTTACCACTATTACAATCTCTGCTCGATTTGAAAACTTGATTGTATATATTTGTGTCCCCTTATCTCGTATATAAGTTAGATCATCGATTGTGTAGAAGATCACGAGAGTACGTATGATTGGTCGAGCTTAATGAGATATAAAAGTTTCCTGGTGAGACAACTTAAGGACGAGTTGTCGGTTTGAGGCAAGATAGATAAGCAAGTGACTTGACTTAGTTGCTTGTCTATCTTGATGCGTCTCGACGTATTGAAGGATCACGATGAGATGTGTTCTTCTTTCGTGACCGTCGTGAAGAACCAAGATCTCGGTGACTTACGATGATCTAAACCTCGATAAGGTATTAGGTGAGTATGAGTTCTCCGACCATCACTTTGACTTGTTATGAGTGAGGTTATATGTTCTAACCAAGATTCTCCGCATCTTGGGTGGTGGGTCATACTTATGTCACGCTAGTTATCTGTATCAGTCACCGTATCCGTTAAGGATGATGGCGTCCCCTTGAGGAGCTCAAAGGTTTATTGTACTAAACCTGCGGGTTGAGTTAGCTCAGAGTACAATAATAAGGTTGAGTGGTACTACTTAAGAAAATGAAGTTATTAATCGTTTAGCGATCAGATTGCTATAAATGATTAATGGACGTTCGATATCTTAAATACGAGGATTAAATGTCTAAGTCAAGCAGAGCTCAACTTCTGGTAATAAAGGGTAAGTCGACATTCTTTCTCTAGTGGCATGATCGAATGTTTATAAATTAATTTATGTTACGGGTGAACATAAGATAATTAATTTATTTGAGGCCCATCTTTATTCCTTGCATTTGATCCTGGCCTGGCCATCCAGACCCATAAAGACTTTGGAAATCCGCGCCCTATAGCTCTCGAAGGAAGATTTTATTCTCTTTATCCTACAAGGATATTATTATATTTATGGTATATGCATAGATCCTTTCTATATAAGATTATGGAAATAATCCTGAGAGTATGGAAATAATCCTAAGATTATGGTATTTTTCCATATAGGATTATGGTAATTTCCATATAGGATTATGGTAATTTCCATATGGGATTAAGATAGTGCATTATAAATATAAGGTATGAGATAAAGTCTAGGTTAATGCTCACATAATTAACACAAGATTTTCGGCCCCTCGTTGTCCAATTGAGAGAGTTTCGAAAATTGTGAAGTGAGCAAAGGGTGATTTTTAAAGCATTCTCTATAGATCATCCTCACTCGGCGTTGGAGATTGAGCAAGGGATCTGATCCGGAAGGTCAAAGCACGAGTCCGATCCGTTCGATCCTTTCATCTCGTTCCATCGACCTCTTCGGATCCAGGTAAACACGTGAAAACCCCTACGTGTTGCGATTAATTATATAGGCGCACGTTGGGTTTATAATCAATGTATGGTGAATTAAATATCCAAGATGGATCCTCAAGGCGAGGTTAACATATATTTTCCTACAATTGGTATCGAGGCGAGGTTGAGAATCTTGGCTCGGTTGGATTAATTCACGTTTGATTATTACGTGCGTTTTATTAATCGTGGATCACCGCGTTCATCGTGGCTCGTTTATTGTTTTTGTTGGGTTTTGTTTTACACCACGAGAAAATCCGTGGTTAGATTAGATTTTGATACGTAAATCTTATACGCAAAAGAAGAACGAGACAAAAGAGCGAAGAATCTAAACAGCCGGAAAAGCAGTCTCGGCGGTGCCACAGGCGGTATCGCGGCGAGCTCTCGCGATCGCGAGGCGATCGTGAGGCGCGGCGGCGAAGCGTCGCGTTCGCCGCGAGATCCCGGCACCAGCGGCGAGCAAGCGGTCGCGAGATCGCCGAATCAAAGCAGCGTGCGAGCTAGCGCGCGGCAGGCATGCGTTGGCGCGCGAAACCCGGCGCCGGCGGCGTACTCATGATCGCGGTTCGGCACCGGGCGGCGACATCTCGGCAGATGTTGGCGCTGGGCGTGGCGGTCGCAGACGCGTGCTCGGCGGGTCGCGTCGCATTAGCGATCGCGAGGAACTGTGACGGTGGCCCGGCCGAGATTGGGCCGACCGGCCCGAACCCGTTTTCAGATTTTCGGTCGTGCCCGTACGCACGCGAGGCCCATTGTTGAATCAGGTCCGTGCCGTTACGCGAGGCCCGTTTTCAAGTTTATTTGCTTTGTAAATCTATGTAATAGATTAGATTTAAATGTGCGTGTTTCACGATTGGGCGCGATGAGCGTTTTATTTTATTTTTATCGTTCATACGCATGTAGTGGATGTTTAAATTATGCGGTAGCATGCTATGTATGTTTATATTACGTTGACAAACCTTTAAGTGTTTTACGTGGTGGATGCATAGTAAGCATGCTAGGTTTATCGCGTTTATCAAGCATATTTTAGAATTCTGCGAGCATGTTTTACATGTTGAGTTCTATAGAAAAGCATGCTGGGATTACATGATTCTGCATGGACAAACCTTTGAATAAAAAGACTAAGCAAACAACCCGACAAATTAATTTTCAAATTAAAATGTCAAGACCTCCACTTTTTGATCTCTAAACAAAGTGAGGCCTTGTGAATGGCGTCCTGCGTGGCTTGCTCAAGACTGTTTATCATAAGTTTGTTAGATGAGATTTCTAAATAAAACATTTTAAATCTATTGAAAGTGGGAGTTTCATGTATGGCGATCACACGCGTGGGCTTACAACTGCGATTTTCATAACTTCTCTAGAGATAGATATAAAATGAGATAACAAAAGAATCAATCGTAAGTCGTACGGCCGTAGCCGAAAGTATGCCAATT